>JARWIR010000018.1:25027310-25758670 GCA_029959085.1 Nemophila menziesii | reverse complement strand
GGCCCTTTTCTAAGGATGGGTCATTTGATAAAAAGACAGGTTATAAAGTCATCACGGAAGATCAACTTATTAACAAACCGACAACTACATCCACACCCATAAAGCATGATTCTCCAATCTGGAAAACAATTTGGAAATCCAACATACCTAAGAAAATCAAGTTATTTATGTGGAGAATTATAAACAATGCAATTCCTAAAAAAATAATCTTTATAAAAGGAAATGTTCCGATTCAACAAATTGTGTATGGTGTAACCACTCTAATGAAAATGTGGAACATCTCCTCCTTCAGTGTAGTTTGTGTAAAGATATATGGGTTGGTTCTCCTCTGCAAATAAAAGTTCAAGACAACCTTGAAGAGAGGATAGAAGATTGGTTTCTGAAAATCATTAAAAGCTATCTTAAAGGAGGATGGGAAGAAAACACGGTCAGAGATTTAAACATGATCAATTTATGGAACATATGGAAAGGAAAAATGAAAACGGTGCATGAAGGTATTAAGATTTGTGGTGATAGTATTAATCTTGCTACTAATAAACTAATACAGGAGATTCATGGGATTGATTGGGGAAAATAAATAATTATAAAGGTTTCGGGAATATATACAAAGGCAACAATGAAGATATATCTCATAATGAAGATCCATAAATTTCGTTTTTTTGCGATGCTTCGTTTTCTAACAAATGGGAACCTACGGGGCTGGCAGTTATAGAGGTTCACAAACACACCAACACTTCCTTTACAAACACCTATGACATGTAGTGCAACTCGATAATCGAAGGAGAAACATATGCAGTACTCAAAGCCACTGAAATGTGTACCAAGTTTCCAGGAAAGGGAAAAGTTATTTACTCAGATAACCTTGAGGTTATTCAAGGTATACATCAGGTGTCAGCAACGCGTTGGAATATCCAACCTATATTTACAAAATTATCCACAGAGTTGGTGAGATTGGGCAAGTCTCTTTTTGCCACATTAAAAGAGAGCTCAACAGTCAAACGGATAATGCTGCTAAGGAAGTTAGGCACGAAGCAACCGAAAAATGTTGGGTGACTTTAAGTCATTTCGATCTTGCTGTTAGATTTAGTAAATTAGGAATCAGTTGATTTCAGTATTTTTTTTCTTCCTTTTGTTTTGGTGCTTCGGCACCTTTCCTTGTCAAAAAAAAAAACTGTAAAAATACATAAAAAATTAGATAGTAAACGAATATTGGGGAAAAGACATATCTCTAAGCCCAACTTTCAAGATCAGTATGCTACCTCTACATCAGGTTCTACCTATTTTGTGCTTTCATTTAATGGGACCTTGGCCTGTGAACTTATTACTTCTATTATAAAACTTCCTTATCAGTCTTTATTAGTTAATCTCAATATTAAACATCTTAACTTTTACTTGGTGTCTGGACTTCATGGTTTTATTAATTGGATCTATAAAATATCAAGATCTGCTTTTAATTTTCTTGAGCTTTATCTTAACTATTTTAATATTAATAAACATAAGAACAAGATTAATCTTATTGAGGACACTTTTGTTGACCAATTCAATTTTTACTCGAATGATAATAATGATGTAAACAATAATAATACTTGGACCAATATTACTTACATCCCTCGTCTCACCTTAGACTCTAATATTACTCTTAGCAATAAAAGAGGAAAAGTTATTCTCGATTCTATGGTTCATAATTCTAAAGGTTTTCACAGTGATAAACTTGTGTTATTTAAAAAAGTGACTTCTACACGGTTGAAGATGTACTGTCTGAATACAAAGTTTGACAAGAAGAGACATGTGAATTTGCTCAAGGACAAGCACAGCCCTCGGCCGGCCTTATCCTCCGTGGTTCAAACCCTTTTTTGGGTTACAATTAGGGGGGACTTGTGGTGTTTTACACTACGTCAAATCACGGTTAGCTCAGCTGCTATAGTGATTAAGTACCTCTCTTTGGTAATTGGTTACTCGGTGTGTGGTGTTGGAGATGTTGTTCCTTTCACGGGGGTTCGGAAAGATGCGAGGTGTTTGGTGATTGATGAAGGTTCACTTTGGAGAATTAATAAAACTAATACTTGTGATCTTCGAACAGATTGGTGTAATGTCTCGACAAATAGCACTTCTTATAGTTGGTTTTTAGGTCCTCGGATCGGTAGTCTGTTTTGTTTCTTTTTGTCTATTTTGGTTTTGTTGATAGTTGGTGTAATAATCTAGCTTGATGTAATAATAATGTTTATTCGACCAAAAAAAAAAAAAAAAAACGAATATTGGGCCGTTTAGTCCGATTTATTTATGGTCTATATAAAACCCTATAGAATAACAGTGTGGACTTTAAAGTTCACCAAAATCCACTTGTATTAGGCACGTTCAGTCGTGCACACTCCTAATATTCTCCTGTCACATTTCTTCTTCTTTTTTTTATTTGGCTTACTGGGTAAAAGAAAATTAAAAAGTCAACTTTTTCTTGGATGCATATTGATTACAAGTTACTTTTTCTATTATATGTGTATTATATACCTATCTTTTTATGTTTTATAGTTAAAAATCAAAATACATAATATATAAACTATTACTAAATTAATTTTTTTATATATATTTTATTTCTTTTTAAATAATATTTATCTATAAGATTTAAATAGCCATGATATTAATATTTTTTGAATACATATAAAAGACATTTTAGATTCGGAATCATTTTGACTCCAAAAAGATTTGATCCCAAAACCTCTTAGTTTTTTCAGAATCACCTAACCATTATACCAACTATTAATCTTTTACTTAATTATATTGTAAAAATATCAAATAAATATTAATAACTAAAACAAAATCAAAATAAATAAATAAACAAAATAAAAATGGAATATAATTCTCCACCCATCCACGCTTAGCCTGCAGAAGCATTCGAACAAAAAATAAAGAAAAAAGCATGTACCATAGATAAAGAACATCCGAGAAAAAAACCTGCATAAAGCGTAAGGTTTTGTTATTTTAATCCAAAAAATTGAAAATTCTTCATTGAATAAGCATCCTCTTCGCTGCAACTCTAGAATTTTGTTTACAAAACCTAAAAAAAGAAGCGTGCGACTATCATCTTCCTGTATCTATTCTGCAAGGCCGATTCATAGTTTACATCTCATTCAATTGATTGGAGTTCCAAATCTTAAACTCATACAATTCTCCATGTCTTATTTTACAGTTAGTAATTCATTCTTTTACGGTTTGTAATTCTTTCTTTTACGGTTCGTAATTCCTTTTATTACAATTTGCTTCTTTTACGGATCGTACTTCCTTCTTTTATACTTCGTATTCCTTTTTTAGCAGTTCGTAATTCCTTCATTAACGCTTCGTAATCCATTCTTTTACATTTCGTAATTCCTTCTTTAGCAGTTCGTAATATTCCTTTTTTCATGGTGCGTAAGTCCTTCTTTTACAGTTCGTAATTCCTTCATTTACAGTTTGAAATTCCTTCATTAACACTTCGTAATTCATTATTGAATGGTTCGTAATTCCTTCATTAACGGTTTGTTGTTACTTCATGAACGGTTTGTTATTCCTTCATTAACAGTTCGTAACCGTTCGTAATTCCTTCATTAACGGTTCGTAATTCCTTCTTTAACGGTTCGTAATTCCTTCATTAACAGTTCGTGATTCCTTCTTTAACCGTTCGTGATTCCTTCTTTAGCGGTTCGTAGTTCCTTCTTTAACAGGTTGTAATTCCTTCATTAACGGTCTGTACTTCCTTCTTTAATGGTTCGTAATTCTTTCATGAACGGTTCGTAATTCCTTCATTAACGGTTCGTAATTTCTTCATTAACGGTCTGTTATTCCTTCATTAACGGTTCGTTATTCCTTCATTAACGGTTCATATTCCTTCTTTAACTGTTCGTTATTCCTTCTTTAACGTATCGTTATACCTTCATTAACGATTCGTTATTCCTTTATTAATAGTTCGTAATCGTTCGTAATTCCTTCATTAACGGTCCGTTATTACTTCTTTAACGGTTCGTTAGTCCTTCATTAATGGTTCGTTATTCCTTCTTTAACGGTTTGTAATTCCTTCTTTAACGGTTCGTAATTCATTCATTAACGGTTCGTTATTCCTTCTTTAACGGTTTGTTATTCCCTCTTCAACAGTTCGTAATTCCTTTTTAACGGTTCGTAATTCCTTCTCTAACGGTTTGTTATCCCCTCTTCAACAGTTCGTAATTCCTTCTTTAACGGTTCGTAATTCCTTCTTTAACGGTTCGTAATTCATTCTGTAACGGTTTGTTATTCATTCTGTAACGGTACGTTATTCCTCCTTTAACGGTTCATTATTCCTTCTTTAACGGTTCATTATTCCTTCATTAACGGTTTGTTATTCCCTCTTCAACGGTTCGTTATTCCTTCATTAGCGGTTCGTTATTCCTTCTCTAATGGTTCATTATTCATTCACTAACGGTTTGTTATTCCTTCTTTAACGGTTCATTATTCCTTCTTTAAAGGTTCGTAATTCCTTCTCTAATGGTTCGTTATTCTTTCTTTAACGGTTCGTTATTCCTTCATTAACGGTTCGTTATTCATTCTTTAACGGTTTGTTATTCCTTAATTAACGGTTCATTATTCCTTCATTAACGGTTCGTTATTCCTGCTTTAGCGGTTCGTAATTCTTTCTCTAACGGTTCGATATTCCTTATTTAACGGTTCATTATTCCTTCTTTAACGGTTCGTAATTCCTTCTCTAACGGTTCGGTATTCCTTTCCTTCTTTAGCGGTTCGTAATTCTTTCTCTAACGGTTCGATATTCCTTATTTAACGGTTCATTATTCCTTCTTTAACGGTTCGTAATTCCTTCTCTAACGGTTCGGTATTCCTTCTTTAACGGTTCGTAATTTCTTCTGTAATGGTTCGTTATACCTTCTTTAACGGTTCATTATTCCTTCTTTTACGGCTCGTTATTCCTTCTCTAACAGTTCGTTATTCCTCTATTAACAGTATGTTATTCCTCTATTAACGGTTTGTTTTCCTTCATTAACAGTTCATTATTCCTTCTTTTGCGGATCGTAATTCTTTCTCTAACAGTTTGTTATTCCTTCTGTAACAGTTTGTTATTCCTTCATTAACGGTTCGTTATTCCTTCATTAACAGTTCGTAATGCATTCTTTAACCGTTCGTAATTTATTCTTTAACCGTTCGTTATTCCTTCTTTAACGGTTCGTTATTCCTTCTTTAACGGTTCGTTATTCCTTCTTTAACGGTTCTAATTCCTTCTTTAACGGTTCGTTATTCCTTCTCGAACGGTTCGTCATTCCTTCTTTAACGGGTCGTTATTCCTTCTTTCACAGTTCGTAATTCCTTCTCTAACAGTTCGTTATTCCTTCTCTAGTAGTTCCTTATTCCTTTTTTAACGGTTCATTATTCCTTCTTTATCGGTTCGTTATTCTTTTATTAACGGTTCGTTATTCTTTCATTAACGATTCGTTATTCCTTCTTTAACGATTCGTTATTCCTTCTTTAGCAGTTCGTAATTCCTTTTTTAGCGGTTTGTAATTCTTTCTCTAACGGTTTATTATTCCTTCATTAACGGTTTGTTATTCCTTCATTAACTGTTCGTTATTCCTTCATTAACGGTTTGTTATTCCTTCTTTAATGGATTGTAAATCCTTCTCTAACTGTTCGTTATTCCTTCTTTAGTGGTTCGTAATTCCTTCTCTAACGATTCGGTATTCCTTCTGTAACGGTTTGTTATTCCTCATTAACGGTTCGTTATTCCTTCTTTAACAGTTCCTAATTCCTTCTTTAACGGTTAATTATTCCTTCATTAACCGTTCGTAATTCCTTCATTAACCGTTCGTAATTCCTTCATTCACGGTTCCTTATTCCTTCTTTAACGGTTTGTTATTCCTTCTTTAGCGTTCCTAATTCTTTCTCTAATGGTTCGTTATTCCTTCTGTAACGGTTCATTATTCCTTCATTAATGGATCGTTATTCCTTCTCTAACGGTTCGTTATTCCTTCTTTAATAGTTCGTTATTGCTTCATTAACCATTTGTAATTCCATTATTAACCGTGCGTAATTCCTTCATTAATGGTTTGTTATTCCTTCTTTAACGGTTCGTTATTTCTTCTTTAGTAGTTCGTAATTCTTTCTCAAACGGTTTGTTATTCCTTCTGTAACGGTTCGTTATTCCTTCTATAACGGTGCGTTATTCCTTCTTTAACAATTCGTTATTCCTTATTTAGCGGTTTGTTATTCATCTATTAACGGTTTGCTAATCCTTCATTTACGGTTTTTTATTCCTTCTTTAACGGTTTGCTAATCCTTCATTAACGGTTTTTTATTCCTTCTTTAACGGTTCGTTATTCCTTCTATAGCAGTTCGCAATTCTTTCTCTAAAATTTTGTTATTCCTTCTGTAACAGTTTGTTATTCCTTTTTTAACGGTTCGTTATTCCTTTTTTAACGGTTCGTAATTCATTCTTTAACCGTTTGTAATTCATTCTTTAACCGTTCGTTATTCCTTCTTTAACGGTTCGTTATTCCTTCTTTAACGGTTCGTTATTTCTTCTTTACGGTTCGTTATTCCTTCTTTAATGGTTCGTTATTTCTTCTTTAACGGTTCGTAATTCCTTCTTTAACAGTGCGTTATTCCTTCTCGAACAGTTCGTTATTCCTTCTTTAACGGTTCGTTATTCCTTCTTTAATGGTTCGTAATTCCTTCTCTAACGGTTCCTTATTCCTACTCTAGTGGTTTGTTATTCATTCTTTAACAGTTCGTTATTCCTTCTTTAACGGTTCGTTATTCCTTCATTAACGGTTTGTCATTCCTCTATTAACGGTTCGTTATTCCGTCTTTAACGGTTCGTTATTTCTTCGTTAGCGGTTCGTAATTCCTTCTTTAGAGGTTCGTAATTCTTTATCTAACAGTTCGTTATTCCTTCTCTAACGGTTTGTTATTCCTTCATTAACGGTTAGTTATTCCTTCTCCAGCGCAAGAATCATTCTCCAACGCAAGAACCCCCACCCAACTCCATATCCGTTCAAGAACCCCTCTGCCATCGCTAGAGCACTGGAAGTCCGCCGCCGTTCGTCACCTTCACGTCGTCGCTCTCCGCTCCTGTGTTCGTGGATCCAACCTCAAGCACGACAGAGTTTTTTTATTTTTATTTCGTTCTATATGGGGCCAGCCCCAGATAGGTTTGTTGGTGATGGGGCTAGCCCAGTGTGGTTTGTAACTTTTTTTGTACCGTGTCATATCGTGTTGTATTGTATAGTTGATCCAAAAGGTTTTTCTTGTTTATGTTGTGTTGTTTGTGATGTTTTTTGTTCCTACTGGGTACAACCAATAATGGGTTGAGTTGCAGTTTTTGTTATTTGATGTGTCATGTGCGCTCCTAAGGTGATAATATTCGACATGGGTACGGACCCATATAGCTATTGTTCGAGATGGGTTCGTACCCACATGGACAAAATGTAAAGAATCAAAAATCCAAACCAAAAATAAATCTAGGAATTAAAAAAACAAAAAAACAAAGTTAAAAAGTACAACTTTACGGGTCCGTACCCATTAAAAACAAAGGTAAAATAATAAAAAATCAAACTAGAAAATTAAAAATTAGACTTTAATATAAATTTTTTTTAATCGAAACTTAAAATAAAAAGTTATCAATTTTTAGGCCTTAAATTTTATATCCCAGAGGCATTTATTGTTTAAGGCCCAAAGATCTATATGGATTAAAATACTACAAGTCTCTTCATAAATATGTCAAGATTAATTAGTTCACCAAAATCCACTTGTATTAGACCCGTTCGTTCAGTCGTGCACAGTCTTAATAATCTCCTGTCACATTTCTTCTAATATATTATCTATTCTTTTTGCTAACTTGGTAAAAGAAATTTCAGAAGCCAATTTTTATGTGGAAGCATGTTAAGTATCTGGTATATATTCGTATAGAGAAAAGCTTTGGAAATTTTAAAGTCAACTTTGTTTGGAAAGAAATTTAGGATTTTGTCTCTTATTAATGGAAGCATTATATAGTTGAGAGTAGTAATATTCTTTAATACATCAAGTTCTTTGTTGATACTTTTCCTTTGTGTTTTATCAAAAGTCAGAAAGATCAACTATCCAAGGTAAACATCTTCTTTGTTGGTCCTTTTTGTTATATCTTCTCTGGTTCTGTTTTTATGTTAAAAAGACGATCGGTTTTCAAATTACAATTTTAATCTACCTTACTTTCATTTGGTTTTGTTTTTAAGCTTTAATTTGTGATATATTGGTAGACTTTTACGTATTTTATTAATTATTTAACTAATAAAAATAAGAAAAAATTTCTATTCAATATGAAATAGTACAATACCAATTATAATATAACATATATCCTATATTTTTAACACAAAAAAATAATTACTTAATTTATCTAATAATATATATTTTATTATTATAATTAATAGATGTAATTTGAATATTAGATTTTTAAAGAAAGAAAGTCTTATCAATAGAATTTTTTTTTTTTTAAATACATGGAAAGCCACTTGAGGCTTGGAGTAATTTTAACTCCAATGAAATTTAATCTAGGATTTCTTGGTCTCTGCGAGTAGCCTAACCACTAGGTTAACTATCAATCTCTTATCAATAGACTTTTGATGTTTGTTAATATTATTTTTCTTTTTCATGATATTTGTTTGAGTCAATTAGAGATTAATGCCTATTAAAAAATTTATTTAAAAAAAGGTGCCTATAATAAGATTTTTTTATAGAAAACGGTCATATTCCAAACTACCTTTATAATTAACAATTAAAAAAAAGAAATTAGAAAAAAACAAAACAAAAACTAATAAACACACGCGTGCGTCCGTGATTTTTTTTTTTAAAATGTCATAACTAATTCTAAAAAAATCAAAAAAATAAAAATTTTATATATTTGGATAAAGCAAATTATTATTTACGTCTATGATTTTTTTCAGAATTTTTGAATCTTTTTTTTTTTTTTTTGAATTTTTTAATTCGTAGAACATGGAATTCCATGTTTTAAACATGGAATTCCATGTTTTGATATAAGGAATTTGTTTTCCGCAGACACGAAATTCACTGTTTAAAACATGGAATTCCATTTTCTGCGAATTAAAAAATTAAAAAAAATCAAAAAAACCAAGAAATTCAGAAAATTCCGAAAAAAATCATAGACGTAAATATTAATTTGATTTATCCAAATATGATTTTTTTCGATTTTTCTGATTCTTTTTGAATTAGTTATGGCGATTTTAAAAAAATTTCACAGACGTGCGCGTGTGATGAAATAGTAGTAGGTGGTAGTGGTGGTAGTGGTGGTGGTGGTGGTGGTTGTGGTGGTGGAGGTGGTGATGGTTGTGGTGGCTGTAGTGGTGATGGTTGTGGTGGTGGTGGTGGTGGTGGTGGTAGTGGAAATACCCTATTATTTGTTTAAGATTTAAAAATAAATATTGTATTAAAAATAAAATAATATATTTAATAATAAGGATAGTATATGTATAAAAAATATAAAGGGGATGTTTTCTATAAATAATTGTTCTATTAGGCATTTATCTCTAAATAAGAAAATTAGAAACTTAAAAAAAATTAAAGACATCATTAAAGAAGTATTTATCTCTAATTGCCCCTATTTGTTATCTTATATCTTAATCGTGTGTGGAAATGTGAGATTTGTATGGGATATACTTGGATTTTAAAATGATTATATAGATTTGGATAATTTATTTTAGTATGATTTTAATTATTTTTTATATAATTTTATATATATATATATATATATTATTTTTCATTTAATTTTCATTAATTTCTTTTTGTAGATTTTGAAATCCGAGGCATCGAAATATTAGGATGATCAGCCGAGTGGAATTTTAGTGGGAAGGTGAATTTCTCACTAAGTACTTTGAACCTGCTCATTTATTATACACACATAAAAAGACTTCCCCTCTATTTTAATGTGTTGACTATTAAAGATTGTTTAAAATAATTATTTAGTAGTTTTTATATAATAAGTTGAATGATTGATAAAAAATCCTACAAAAAATTTATCAAGATATTAAAATTAATCGTATATAAGGTCCATTCATTCTTAGTTTTAGTGATTGTTACTCAGAGTCGGTTTGAGATTGATTTTTAAAATAATTACTTAAAGTGATTTTAAATTTTTAATAATTTTCTAGACTTTTAAAACCACTTTTAAAAAAAGCACTAGTTAGGTGATTTTTTTTTTATCACGTAAAATAATTTTAGATGTCAAAATATTTTTTAATAATTTTAACAAATATTAAAATTTTAATTGAAAAGCGACTTTGACTCTAAAATAATCAATTCCAAACGGACACTTAAAAGTTATCTGGAAAATCCTTGTACAACATTGGTCTTGTCCCAGACGTTGGGACAAATCAATTAATCTTTGCATTAGACTCTTTGTCGATATAATGTACCTCAAACCCCTTATTCCAATATATTATGTCCACACAGTTTTGTAGTACTCTGTTAGGACGATTCATAGAGTATGTACCGCCCTCACTAGAGCATGTTGTTGGGAGAAAAATGTAGAAAGATTAAAATAAAAATAAAAATACAGAAAATAAAGGAGATATAAAAAGTTTTAAATTATTCGATAAATTGTTTACATCCACAAAAACTAAAACCTTTTACTATAATAAGGAAAATCTTGAACACCAATAACAACTTTATTCTACATTTTACAAGAATCACTTATTGTTTTCTCTTAAAGTGTATCAAACACTTTCTTTGTTGGTTCTTATACTACTCCAACACATATCAAACCTAGCTCCCTTTTTAAGGTTTGTTTGCTAATAACCTTTTATCCTCGGAACATCCAAAATCACATGATAATGGATTCATGTCCTATCAACTAAAAGTAGAGAGAAGTTAGAGTGTTTTATCCTAAATCACTTCGATTTATCGTCTATCTCACTTTCTTTTCACCTTGATGAGTAGATCATAGTCACATGACGTTTAAGGCATTTCACCAGATGATCTAGATCCCGGAGACCCCAAAAACACCACCTTGAGTCTGTCGCTAAAAAACCATCGGACCCCAATAACCTCACGTCTTTGAAAAAATTGGATTCTTGGTCTCCTTTGAGTAGACACTACTACATTTGCTTGATTTAGCGACGACCCGCGTCGCCGCTAAAGTCAACAAGTTTCGTCGCTAAACCGTCGTCGCTAGAATTTCGTCGAGAGAGATACTTCTTGCGACGAAATGTAGTGGTTTTGCCGCTATTAACTGAGCGTAATTGGCGACAAGTAGTTTCGTTGGTAAAGCCATTTTATCAGGGACGAATTAAAGGCGTTGCTATCCAACTTCATTAGCTGCGATAAACCTTCGTCGCTGTCACATTGTTGTGGCGACAAGACGTGGTTCGTCGTTAGTGGATTATATTACACCCTAACATACCTATCTTCTTTAGAAAATATAATACATATTTACGTTGCGAGGCAAATATTCCTTGCTTAGATCAAGCCACCTCCATGGCAAGGAAGTATCTAAGGTAGCCAAGGATCTTGATTTCAAATTGTCTGGTTAATAATTTTTTGACTCTCATTAGTTTATTTCATAATCACATGTTAAGATTATATCATCAACATACACTATAAGAATGAAATTCTTCCTTTCAGTTGAGAACTTTATGAGAACTTCACGAACAAGGTGTAATTAACTTACTTCAATGTGGAGTTTGAAACCTGCCAAACTACGCATGAGGGGACTGTTTTAATCCATATAATGATATCTCAAGCTTACATACATTGTTTAAATTTGAATATGGTGTAATACCGGATGGAAAACCCATGTATACTTCATCTTCTAGGTCACATTTAACAATGCATTCTTAACATCCAGTTGATGTGAAGTCCAAACTTTTTTGGTTGAGTGAGAGAAGAACCCTTACGGTGTTAAATTTGGAACCCAACACAAATGTTTCTTGATCCATTAAAAGTGAGTAAGACCCTTAGCAACATGGCACACCCTTAACCTTTTAATGTTTCCATCAACTTTCTGCTTAATAGTGAAGATCCATTTGCACTCAACTGGTTAATTACCACTAGGAAGATCAAAATCATCCATGTACCATTCTTTTCCAATGCCAAAATTTCTTCCGTGACAACAATTTTCCATGTCATATCTTTTAAAGCTTCCTGAATAGAGTTAGGTACTAGATTATTGTCAAGAGAAGATACAAATTCTTTGAAAGAATGTGATAATCCGTCATATCACACAAGTTTTCCGACGGGATGATTAGTACAAGATCTAACACGTTTTCTTACATCAATGGGCATATCTAAATCACTAATAATAGACACAATATGCTTACAATTTTGTTTTTTCTCACATGGGTGAACTTGAGATGAATCTCTATTTGACTTAGATTCTCGGTCTCGTGTGAAATGTTCTAGATTCACTACCTCTTTCTCAGGCCTCGTCCTCCTTCTAGAGACACATAACTCTTTATTTGCAAATTGAGGAGACAAGATAATGTTATGGACATGAATATGATTTGGTTTTTTAGAAGTTTGGATTGGGCTTGTATGAGGATGATATTCTTGGTCCAGGATTTAAATGACATTTTGATGATAGGATAACAATGGAATAAAATCTATGTGTATCTAAATAGGATGATTTTGAAGAAGGTGATCATCCCAATACTGATATTCTTTCATCTTCTCCCCCTGAATAGAAGGTTTGGAATAATACGCATAATGTTAAAAAATGTGACATCCATAGAATTGTGTAGTGCCTTGGTAGCACGGAAGCAACATATGTACATTTTTTTATGCGAAAAATATCCTAGAAACACACATTTGAAAGATTTTGGATCCAATTTGCCATGGTGTTGTGTATGCACATGAACGAATATTGTGCATCCGGAGATTTTAGGAACCAAAGGTGAGATTATTTTGGTGTGCGGAAACATTTGAGGGAAAACAACACAAGGAGTTCGGAATTTAAGGTTCGTAGAAGGCATTATGTTAATGAGATAGGAAGTTGTAAGTACTGCTTCTTCCCATAAGTGTTTTGGAACATGGGTGGGAAGTATAAGAGACCATGCTACTTCCAACAAATTCCTATTTTTTCTTTCCCACGTTCTGTTGGGGAGTGTCAGTGCAATAACTAAGATGGAGAATACATTGACTTAAGAGATATAATCTAAGACTAGATTCAAGTTATTCTCTAACATTATCAGTTTTTAGAACTTGAATTTTGGTATGAAATTGAGTTTGTATCATGTTACTGAAATTTTTGAAAATATGTCACACAACATACTTTTCTTTCATATATAATATCCAAGTCAATCTAGTGTGGTCATCTACGAATGAGACAAATCATCGTAAACCTGAATTTTTTTAATTATCGATGGCCCCCACACATCACTATGAATCATTGCAAATGAATGAGATAGTTTGTACAATAGACTATGAAAATTTGTACGTGTATGCTTTGCCAATTGACAAATTTCATACTTGAAAAACTTTGACCTTTTTATTGATGAATATAGATGGAAACAATTTTTCAAGGTACAAAATATTTGGATGACCAAGATGATAATGCCATAACATACAAATTGACTGAATTATACAGGACACAAAATTTGCACTTTGAGTTGTTTCTCTTCCCATATGAGTATGGTATTTGAGGAGATAGAGTCCAAAACATATTTGAGAACTGCCAAACATCTTTCCCGAATCTAAATCCTGAAATCCACACAAGTTGGGAAAATATTTAGTCACACAGTTTAGATCTTGAGTCAATTTACTGGTAGATAATAAATTACAATCCAATTTGGGAACTAAATAACAGAGTTTAGAGTCAATTCCTTGGAGATAGGGATACAACCAACCTCACTCTCGATAAAGACCCATTTGCAATTCGTATGGAGTAATTTTCTTTGTACGGATTTTACTCATGAAACAAATTGGCATTTCTGGTCATGTGATCAGGTGCCCCTGAGTCAATATCCATGGTTTTGAGTGAAGTTTAGTGACAATGAGTGCATTCAAAAATTTACCTTCCTAGCTACCATTCTTGTTCTGGAAGATTATTCTTTTGAGTTAGGTTTTGGTTGAGAAGTTTGTGTAGCATCTCAAATTGTTCCTTTGTAAATGGATTGATCTCTGAAGGATTGTTTTATCTGTTAGTAGTGATATTAACATGACTTTGTTGATCATATGTAGTCCTTGAGGTTTTCCAATCCCCTGTTTTCCCATTAATTTTCCAACAAATTTCTCTAAGGTATCCTGGTTTGCGGCAGTGATCACACCAAGATCTTCCCTTTCTTTGTCGATTGTCAATGTTGTTATTAAATTGATATCCATGAATAACAAGAGAAGATCCATCTAGTTTTGGGATAGAGTTTTGAGATCCCATCGTCACATTTTTTCTACTTTCTTCACGACGAACTTTAGAAAGTGCTTCTCGAGAACTTGGAAGAGGCTTGTTTCACATAAATCTAACTCTGACCTCGTCTAGATTTTGGTCGAGACCAAGTAAGAACTTGAATGTTCTTTACTGCTCCACTATTTTGTAGTATAATGGTGTGTCCTCCGGACACATGTAATTGTGAACTTCAAACATGTCAAGTTGCTGCCATAGAAGAGTTGGGTTGTTAAAGTATTGAGTCACTGTTAGGTCTCCTTGTCGTATATCATGTAGGTTAGCTTCGATCTCGAATATATATGATATTGTTCTCAGTGCTTGAGTATGTTTCTTTTACTAACCCCCATATTTTATTGTAGTCCCGTAAAGTAGAAATTGTTCTCCTATATCGTTGTTCATGGAATTTATTGTTATGACATCACTATATGATTTTCATCCTTCCAACTTTTTAATTTAGGACCCTCTTTCTTTGAAGTTGTGACCTCTTTAGTAAGATAGTCATCTTAGCCTTTTCTGCAACTATACATCATAACCGATTAAGACCACTAACCTAGGTTGCACAGGGACCGGTGTGGGAGCGATGAAGTGATACGATACGATTCGGCGATTCGACAGATTGCAAAATACTCATATACAAATGCGACAATATAAATTTACTATTTTAAAATATATTTTAAATATAAATTGGCTAAAAAAATTCATTTTTTTATTTTAATACATGTATGTTATTAGTTATAATTACATTTTAAAAAAATTACATTTATTTAAAAACAAACATTTATGAAATTATAATTTAACTACATCAAATCAATAAATTTTTATTTTTGTTTTAAAAAAATAAAGATATGTTTATGTAACAATTTTGCATAAAAAATTCTAAAATATCAAAATTAGACCAGAATTATATAAAGTATGAAATGGTAATTATAAAATTCATATAATCAAGTACTAACTTTACCGTGGATTGATTTTTGTTTAATGATGACTTTATTTGTTGTATTGATTTATTTTTCATGTTATTGTGTTGAGAAGTAGAAATTGAGATCTTTTTTGAGTTTTTAATATAAAAAATTGTTTTTAAAATGATTTCTGATCGTTTTCTAAAAAGATCATGCCGCTTCGTAGCGGCTTCCAAATTTTTTCAACACTTCTGAAATCATTTACTCAAGGATGCATGAATCCGAACGAATCCGAAAAGACTCACTTTCGTTTTCGTTTCGATTCACGATTTTTCACAATTTTGAAGAATTCGTGCAACATAAAATTATTTCCATTGAATATGTGGTTGGTGATGGTATATAAAGATACTTATGTTCTTCCCTGATTATTTCTAGTTGAACCTGGGTTTTGGATTGGAGGTTGCTGAGGAGATTTCTTTCTCAATGACCATGCCATATTTTGTCATGATAGAACTAGAGTGAAGAGAAAATGTTTGGCTCTAATGCTATAAAGTTTTCTGAGAAAAGTCTATCTTTTTTTAACAAACCTATAACACATATAGGAATTAGGTGCTAAATAATCACCATAATATTATAAATCAATTACTTTACTAACTATATAAATAAATGGGTCAATGCCTCAAAAAATCAAATAATATTATACTTGCCCCAAAGAATCATCCATTAATTTACTATTATAAGATTACATATTTACCCTTACACCATAAGAACTATTCCCGTCACAGACGATTCCCGTCACACGACGATTCCCGTCACACGACGATTCCCGTCACGGACGATTCCCGTCACACGATGATTCCCGTCACGGACGGTTCCCGTCACCGACAATTCCCATCACCCGGCGAATCCCGTCAACGCGACGAATAATGTATAACATAAGTAGGGATAGTATAGTCAAATAATGTATAAAATAATTCAATTGATGATGTTATTGGACAGAAATTTTGTCATTGATGTTATTAGGGTGAAAATAATCTTATTTTGATTTTTTGGGTCATTTTCCCTAAATAAATATACTAACTAAAGAAACAAATTATGGAAGATATCCGGTAAGTAATCCCTATAATTGATAATTCCAGTTTTTTAGTCCATTTATTTGACTTGATTGATTCCTAACGGGTCTTCTTTTATGATGGAAAACGACAAGTTTCTTGTTTTTGAATCAGACGTGTTGCTAAAATTCCTAATATTCTGAAATAAATTGAATTCTTTCTTTTAAATATACATTTGGTGAAAAAATATATTTTTACTATTACTTGTAATTCTTGCAAATAGTCACAATAATAAAGTTAAATATCTATTTGAACATGATACTTATTCCACCACATATGTCCTTGCAAATCCATTCAAAAACCTACCATCGGTGTATATAATTAAATAGATATTCAGCTTGATGCAAACCTCTAGTTTTGTATATTTCACAAAGCCATTTTTCTGTAAAGTCACGACATCAATATTTTTATCCCACATATGCACAATGTCCTGTGCCAAATTCTAGCTTTAGCTCTGCTTCAACCTGGTAATTTTGGCATGATGCAGTTGAGAAGAGAAGACGCCACTCTATCACTACAATCATATTATCATTTGTCAAATTTTCTTTCCACCATCCTAGCATTTCTATCACTTTATGTACGTACCTCACTGTCTCAATTAATAGATAATGAGTAGCTCGGCTACAGCTGGAATTAATAGATAATGAATTATTCAGTGTTCACATATGACCAGAATGCTTGCTATTTTTGCCATTTGTTCCTACTTAATTTGTAGGCAAAGAAAATGTGAATTGCTCATTCAGGAACAAACCTACATTCCATACGAATTGGAAAATAAATAACTCCTCGGATAAATAAAATTTTCACAGTAGCAACAGTTCGTGCACCACTTGCCATACAAAACTCGTACTTTACTCTTTTGCTGTCGTCGCTCCATCAAGCTTCACAAACACACCAACATCACATTCATAGTTTTTTATTTTGAATAAAATCTGATCTACTCAAGTTCAAAGACTAACATGTACCATGCTTTATTATTTTCCTTGACTAAGCTGATTAGGGTACATTGATAAATCTGCACTCACTAACATAGCCATTTTCATATTCACGTTGTTTCTTTGCCCTGTGTTTTGGATATTTGTAGTTTCTGTACTAGTTTATTCTTTAACAAAGAAGAAACAAGTTGATTATATTTTGGCTATTTCTTATTTCTGAGGTTAGGATTATGTATCCCTACTATATAATTGTCCTTAAAGTTTTATAATATCCTTTTATAAGTTATATAGTACATACAAACAAAAATTCAAACTATCATAATAGCAAATAATATAGCGGGAATCAACTTTTTTCTCAATTCAAATTTATATCTTCTCCAATTCATCTCAAATCAAATTAGGTCACGTAATTGGTGTAGTCTTTTGATATATACATATATATATATATATTGATTATCACTGGATTTTCCAGTTATTGTATGGTTTTTTAGACAGAACAAGAACAAGAGAACATAAAGATAAAAAAAGATCTTGAAGAGTCAATTATACATAAATAATATATATATATAAATATATATTTTATTAGTAAGTAGTTCTTTGAAAACAAATAATCAACGGTGAGTAAGTAAAAAAATTTATAGTAAATAACAGAAAATATATTGATTTTGTAGAATTAAGTTTTTTAACTCTTTTTTCAGGTGCATGCAGTGCTAGTAGTAGTCGGGCATCTAGAGCTTGGCCTTGGATGGTAAAGAAATGCTTACAGATGCCATTAGTTTGGAGAAGGCATTTCTACATCTAACCGTTCAATGGATCCCAGAAATCCGTTCGAATGAACATTCATTGAGAGCACTACGTGAAGAGTATGATTCAATCAATGGCTACATTAGAGATGTATTAAACGAGCTGCCTTCTGATGAACGAGTGGTTGAGGAACCCAAACTCCTGGAAAGATTGAAGAATGTTAGGGCAGATGTTAATAAACTTCATGCTCAAGACCTTGTAGGAAAACATCTAAAATTCAGTGGGATTTTTAAAAGTGATAAGGTTTTAAGATTCATCAATGATCTCCTTGAAAGTCTACAGCTTCTGCTGAGATTTGAAGGGCATGCAAGTATCCCTGTAAGGAAACAAATTGAAGCACTCGAGCAAGAGATGAGACTGTTGAGAGATATTACTGAATATACAACTAAACGCTCCAATAACCCTGATGAAGTGGTAGATCTCATGATTCATATTCGTTGGGTAACAGTGAATGCAATGATTATCTCCTACTCGTGTTTGGTGGACGAAATGGATGAAGACATGGCACTTAAAATAAATGGTAAAGTCTCTCATCTTCTGAAGAAGAGTAAACCTGTAAACCCTGAGGTTCGAGAGAGTTATATCAGAGCTTTTAAGTCATTCAGTCCATCTGATACTCCGTGGGATGATAAGCTTTTGTTAATAAGATTAGTCGATTTTTTCCTGCTCTATTTGACGGGGCAAATGGAATACCTTCGTGAGGATATGATATTCCTGAAAACTATCCTCATGGGTGAACCGGAACTACGATTCGAGGCCACGCAGTTTAAGCATCTTGTTAGGAGTATTGATGAAGTGCTTTGCAAGGCAGGAGCAGTTATTTATGCACAGGATAAAGAAAGAGAAAGGAATCTTTCATTATCTGATTTTCTGAAAAGCATCAAGTTTATTAGACCATATGTTTTTTTCTTGGAGTCCCATGAGGACAATAATAAGCCAATAGACTTAGAGCAAAGCTTTATCTCTCAAACCATCAATTGGTTCCCATTAATTAAATCAAACAAACCTAGTTGGGTTGACACATTTTTCTCAATCCATGTCCACATTGGATATGTATATAAGCACATGTCCAAAGATGCCCGAGCTGTTGAGGAACCCAAAATCCTGGACAGATTGAAGAAATTGAAAGCAAGCGCTGAACAATTCAATAACATAAACCTTGATCAACAATCCAGTTCGATCTTGAAGAGTGACGCTGTTTTAAGAAACATGGATGATATTCTTAAGAGTTTTGACTGTCTGCTGAGATTTGAAGGGTATGTAAGTACCGATGCCAAGATTGACATTGAGAAGCTAAATCAGCTAATAAAAATGATTATAGATGTCATTGATTATACAACAAATCGCTCAAACAAAAACGATGAATTGGACGATTTAGTGTATGTGCTTCACTGTACAGCTGCATCTATGTTGCTCGGCTCCTATGAGGTTGTGGTCCAGGATATGGGTGAACATAACTTGGCATTTGGTATAAGAAGGATCGGTATAATTGAAGATGCAACCTCTAAGATGAGTGCGAGTATTACGAGAGCTTTTAAGTCATTGCACCCATCTGATTCTCCCTGGGATGATAAGCATTTGATGGTAAGCTTAGTTGACTTTTTCATGCTCTGTCCGACGTACCAAACGAAAATCCTTAAAGAGAATATGAGACTCCTAAAAGATATTCTTGTGGACCAAGCAGAACTTCGATTAGATCCCACACAAGATAAGCATGATCTTTTGAGGAGTATTGATGAAGCAATCTGCAAAGGGGGACTATTTTTTTCTGCTGAAGAAAACGAAAACACCACCAGAGAAAGGAATGTTGAACTTGCTGATTTGCTAGAAAGCATTAAGATTACCAAAAAAGAACTTATGAAGGTTTCTGTAGGCAACTTTCCTTCAACTGATCAACTCCACTCCTTTGATTTTTTCTTAGAAAATCTGGAGGAGCTGCTGAACAGCAAAACAGATATGAAGAAACATTTTGAGACAGTCTGGATAGACTTATTGTACTTGAGATCTTTTCTTGGTAAAATCAAAGAGCAGTGCGATGAGGATTTACAAGATATTTGGGGACGTGTAATTTCTTTGGTTCACATGGCAGAATATTTGGCCGACTCAATTGTTATTGAACCTTCTGAATATCTTCAGTTACAGCTTTTGGATGTTGCAGAAGAGATCAGACTTGTCAAGACACAAGCCATAGAGATCCATGAAAAGAAGGCACCTAATAAGTTCAATGTCAGCGTTATTTCAAGGGTTGCTAGTCAAGAAAGAAGTACACCAAACATTGATGAATTAGTGGTGGGTTTTGAGGACGAGGTACAAGTCTTAATGGAGTGGCTTACTGGACCATCTAGGCCTCGAGATATATTTTCCATAGTTGGCATGCCGGGTCTTGGTAAGACAACACTGGCAAGGAAAGTGTATAATAATTCTTCAATTCAAAGACATTTTGATATCCGAGCATGGGTTTGTGTTTCTCAAACCTATAGACGCAAAGATTTATTGCTTCAGGTGTTAGGTGATATAATTGAGGTTGATGAAGGAACAAATAAGAAGAGCGAGCATCAGTTAGCTGAACTACTTTATAAAAACCTAAAGGGGCAGAGGTATCTTGTTGTGTTGGATGATTTGTGGGACATGGGAGCATGGGATGCTCTTAAAACTTGTTTTCCAGATGATAAAAACCAAAGTAGGATTTTGATCACAAGCCGGATGCATAATGTGGCACAGAAACTCACCCCTGCTCCCAACAACATTCATTCCCTTCGACAATTCCATGATGATGAAAGTTGGATGCTGTTACAAGCCAAAGTATTTCAGGGGAAGAATTGCCCTGAACACCTATTGGAAGTTGGAAGACAAATTGCAGAGAATTGTAAAGGACTCCCTCTCTCTGTTGCTTTGGCAGCTGGTATTCTATCGGGGATGGGAGAACAAGAGAGTCAATGGAAACAATTGGCAGAAACTTTAACTTCCCGAGTTGTTAGATACGAAGATAATCATTGCATGGCCATGATTGAGCTTAGTTATAGGCATTTACCAGGTCATCTCAAATCATGCTTCCTTTATTTGGGAGCTTTTCCGGAGGATCAAGAGATTTCGGTGAGAAAATTGACTTGGTTATGGATATCAGAGGGATTTGTACAAAATAAAGAATCAAAAAGAGTTGAGGATGTGGCAGAAGGTTATTTGAATGATCTGATTGGTCGAAACTTAGTCATGCGTTCAAAAGATACATCCAGAGCTCGCGTCAAAGCATGTCGATTGCATGATCTATTGCGTGACTTTTGCTTGGAGAAAGCTTCAGAAGAAGACTTTATGCACCGCGTAAGTAGTTTGGCTCACCTTTTTACTGATCCAGAGACTTCTGATAATGCTCACAGTCTAACAAATTATTCGCGATATCGTTTGAGCATTTCCTCTAAACGTGAGCATTTTGTTATGGCAAAGCCTTTTAGCCCCAATGCTCGCTCTTTATTATTATTTGATGAAGGTGATCACCACCTAAATCATCCATATGATGCTTCCTTCATATCACACAACTTCAAAATCATTAGGGTATTGGACTTGGGGTACATCAATGTTAAGGATCCATTTAATGGAATTGAATTGCTGCTTCACTTGAGATATTTATCACTTGTGGGGGACATAGAATCCATTCCATCTTCAGTAGCCAACTTGTGGAGGCTAGAGGTTTTAGTTTTTAAAGGAATAGAGGTTGAAGTTGTATCAGTTCCAGATACGATTTGGAATATGGTAAAGTTGAGGCATTTGCATATAAATGATGGTGCTTCTTTTGATCTCAACAATCACAACTCCTCCACGTTAGATAATTTGTATAGCTTTTCCACACCATCTCTTGCTCACGAAGATGATCTCCATAAAATGTTAAGAAGGATGCCCAATCTTCGCAAACTGAAATGCCTAGTTTTGAGCAACCGTGGAGGTGATGGGTTTCCGGTGTTAAACTTTTCTAGTCAACTTGAATCACTCAAAGCAAGTGGTGACTACAACTCTTTTCGTTTTGAATCAAAGTCTCATTTTGATTTTCGATTCCCCTTAAATCTCAGAAAGTTGACCTTGTCAGGCTTTTGCATTCGGTGGAGTGAGATGTCAAGAATTGCGAGCCTCCCAAACCTAGAGGTTCTCAAATTACTTAGAGGCTCATTTAAGGGAAAAAGATGGAGTATGAAAGAGGGGGAGTTCCTAAATCTCAAATATTTAAAATTGGAGGCTTTAGATATTGAAGACTGGGATGCCACTGATGATCACCTTCCCTGCCTTGAGAAATTGGTGTTGAGAAAGTGTAGGAAACTATATGAGATCCCTACATGTTTTGCAGACATAACAACTCTGCAGATGATTGAGGTGCAATGGTGCCGCCCTTCTGTTGTGTCTTCAGCCATCTTTATCCTTGAGGAACAGAGAGCATATGGAAACACAAATTTTAAGGTCATACTATATAATAAAGATAAAGAAAAGGGTTCTTCATCATCTTCTTAAAAACTTATGAAAGGCAAGAAAATATAAACACGTTTAACTTCATTTAAATTCTTCATTAAACATCATATTTAACCATCCTGACATCTTTGTATATTACCATTTCTTGTTTGAAGGTGAATTAGAGGTAAAATGGATTGTTCATTTCCGAAGCATATATGTCAGCGTTATAAAGCAAGATGGTGTCTATTCTCTAACTCTTTTGCAGTTTTATGTTTTCGTGTTGTTTTTATTATCAATTTGTTGTCCTTTCATTAAGTGTGCAGACTCAGTAAGTGAATTAAGATCTTCTGGAATGACTCCACTGTATTTTTCAGTAAGGAGATCTTATCAATTTCATATATTTATCAACGAATGGCTTGATCTAAGTAATAAATATTGATATGCTTATAACTTCTGTATAAAGTTCTTGATTTCTCTATATAGTCTTCTGAACAAATTTTTTTGATAGGAATTGGATGATATATTCTTTTAGTTGCTTGTTCCGTCTATCATTCTTTTCTTAAGCTGAAACTTTTATAAAGTTAGGGATTTTTAAGATTCAAGTCACTTGCCATGATAGGGGCCTAGGTTTTCCCTTCCCGCATAAATTTTTATAAGTTTCCCTAAATAGTTAAATAAGAGTTTGTACATACTAGAAGATGTATTCATTTTCCTTATATATGGTTCACATCTTACTTCGTTAAAGACTTGTTATAGATTTTGGACATGATAGGGGTAAAGGCCACCACGGGTGAAAGATCTTTAAGATTTTTGGCCCTCATGGTCTGTAATCTAAAAAATAAAATCTGAAATAGCTCTTTATCTTAACTTGTCGTGAAACCATTAGCCCAGGGCCATTTCAGATTTTTTGTTTAATAAGGGGCCACGAGGGCCAACTGTCTCAAAGATAAAGGGACACCCGTGACCTTTACCCTTGATTGATGTTTTGTAAGTTAGCATGTCCAATCATATTTCCTAAATCTTGAAACATGCCATAATATCTATGAGAGCTTGTTACTTCGCTGTTTGATGGAAAAAACTAATTTGTGCATCTCCTGATTTTTGCTATAGTACTGGTCAATGAGGCAATAGTTGTTTCATATATGGTTTATAGCATTTTGCAATGATGATGAAATTTTAAAATCGAACATCACCTAAATCAAATGACACTCGAATATATAGAAAGAAATGGGAAATCTGGGATACTATTTTTTGACTATTGTGTTGGGGAGAATTGAAGAAAGTGGATCCTGAATTAAAAACAGACATTAAGATCATTAAAACATGCCCATTCGTTAATGATCCAATATATAACTAGCATGTTTACAGGAATCAATGTACAAATGAAAATAGCCTCCTTGTTTGTTCTGGGTGGAGGAACTAGAACAACAATCACAAGGTTGGTTTTACTCTCCTTTTCCACTTCCCTACAGGGAGCCCAGTCTTGGTTAAGCTAACGGCTAGTACACTCCTATTCCTTCCAAGATGGATTCAGCTAACTGACTCTCATAATACTATAGCTGCCTGTTCACTCATAGTCATATTCATAATAATTGATAGCACACCACATTTAATAACTAATAATTAAGCAATTTAGTAATTACCTCTGTAGGTGAGAGGACATCTTGTTCCACAGAACGTGTTTAAGTTACAAACAATTGTCTTGCCAATTGCTAGCTCGTCTTTTTTTTTTTTTTTTGCTCAGCAATAGATCGATTTTTGTATCAACACAAAACAGTTTATTACACCTTATGAGCCTCTCAAAGCGAAATCTCAGACTAAATTAAAACAGCTAATACAACCAATCTAATCTACTCAATACAAATTTAAACATTTATCCAAAACATTGCTAATCTTTGAAAACCTCCTGTAACTTCCAATTTGAAGCAATTATACCCCTGTTACCCTTGCACTTGAACTTCTTTTTGCCCATAGATTTGATAAACAGAAAGTAAACAATATCTTTCATTATCTGCTCTTCATTTCTAACATTACCTTGATGCACCTGTGCATTCCTGTTACTCCAAGACAGATAAATGAATTGCTAGCTCGTCTTTGAATCCTAAATTGCCACTCTGATCAAATTTTAGCTAAGTCCAGAACTGCGTCAAGTCCATTATCAAGCTCAAATCTTGCAGTATTCAGATGGTCATGTCACAGCCTCATTTGAACCCCCAATGTGAACATACAATTGAAACAAACTTCACATGCTTCAATAAATGGAGTAAACAAAGATTTGTAGATACTGATCTAGGTGGCTACAAGATTTCCATTCTCAAATGTTAGGATGCCTTTTGGTTTCACCATTTTGTATAGGGGTGAGCTTGGGCCGGGTTGGGTAATAAAACTAAACCTATTTTTCTGAACTTAACACTAATACTTCGGGTAGACACAGGTTAAGAACCTAACAAGATCGGGTTGTGAAAAAACACTAACACTTTGGGTGGGAACAGGTTAAGAACGGGGTAAAGTTGGTTGAGTTAAATAGGAATTAACTATTTTTATACTCAAATAAATTTCATTCAAGTTGTATCCAGAAGGGAACTACAACCCGAAGGATTATAAAATGAATTCAAAATCCACATGAAGGGATCAACATGAATTTATATTAAACTCACTACCCACCTATACTTACCCAATCCCGAAAATAGGGGCTAAGGGAGGGGGTGGGGTTTTAAAATGTAAGGAAATATATACTAAGAGAGGACCAGTGTATTTATAGGAAATTTTATCAAAAAAGGGAATTAAAAACCGATATGATAGAAAAAAGATGTAAAAAATATGCCAGCTGATAAAATATTATAGGGAGAACAAAGGCCCTCCATGTCACCAAGTGCGACTAAGATGTTCTTTGCTCCCTTCCTAAACCTTTCCATAGCAGTAGTTGTTATTGCAACAACTTAGATAGATGACCTACAAAAATATATTTTCCTTTTAGAAAGGCAGGAATAACAAGTTTGAAGCAGACAATAAATTAATCACACCAACTATGATGCTATAACATGTGAGATTATACTCAAATACATTGTGTAGTACATGATGCACCTGTTGTAAGGTTTCACTACAAGTAGCTTAGATAGTAAAAAAAATACATGGACTAGTAATCTGGGATTACGTAACAATAGCACAGGCATATCATTCAGCTAATATTTACTGGTTATCATCTAGATCACATGCACTTTCCACCAAAAGAAAGTTAATAATGACAAATTATCATGACAAATGCTGCACCCTTAATAATTTCTTGCAGAAGTTCGACTACTCGATCAGTAAGGCACACTAACATAATGAAACTATTATGCTACCTTGGAAAGAACCCAAGTCCACTTGTTTACGAGTATATAAACATAGTAGCTTGGATTGATGGCATCATAGCAAGAGGAGTTTTGTTCATCGTGTGGTTTTTTATTGGCCTAAGAGGGTACAGATTGCCATTAAAGCTGCTCAATGTATGTATTGTACCATGACTACTCACAACCTGTTATTCATTATGAACACATTTTGGGTGCTATATATACCACATTGTAGTACTGACGAGATTTCACGTAATTTAGATTTTGTGTGCTATATATACCACAAAATTCAAAGAAGATCTGTCCAGAAGACCTTCAATGGAGCCGCAGAAAGAAGGTATTGGAAACCCGGTAGCCCGTTTAACGTGAAGTCAGTCACGGTCCACCAACGAGTCTTCTCCGACAAAGATTTCTGGTACGACTCTTACACCTTCTATAACAGATATGTAAGCATGGTTCAACGCCTAACTCCTGTTCTGACCTTCTCAATTTTTTTTTCTGGGCATTTGTTTGTGTAGAATCTCCAGTTCTACTGTCCAGGGGAACGGTGGTGATGTGTGATGTCATCGAAGGCATGTGCGAGGTAGATTACATTCTATAATAGAGCCAAAACCGGTGATGGACAAGTGTGTAAACCAAACGAAGAAGAAAACTTGGAAATGAGGCTGCCGCGTAGCCCATTGAAGAAACCGTGTGTTATGTAGCAGCTGGTAGAAAAGGTACATGTTCGTGAATTATTTTCTTTTTTTTTTTGGATTATGGGCTATGTCAATTATGTCAATGTTAGTCAGAATAGCCATAATGGGACTAAACTATGACTGATTTTTTTTTTTTTTTTTTTTTGTGTACGGAGTATCACAAAGTATGTATTGTCAGAACTCCTCTTGCTATGATGCCATAATAGCCATAATATTAGTCAGAATAGCTATGGAGGTTTGGTTGTGTGACATTTTTGTGTGTGCAGTTGAACCTGTGGATGTGATACCCGGTATTGATTTACGTAATATTAATATTATTTAAATGTGTTTAATAGTCCTAATTAATAAATGGTCTTATAAATAATTTGGAAAAATTTAATGATTTAAAAATAATCATAATAGCTTTAGGGTTGGTTTACTTTATATAATATGTGCTTTGTATTGTCTGATAAACTTGTTTAATTTAAGTTAACAAATATAAAAATATTCAGTAAAAGAAAAAAGAGATCACAAGTTAAAAAAAATGTAAGGATAATAATAGACAGAATAATGGATAAAAAAGAATGACTATCACTAGCCATAAAACGTGTTAACTGCATTGAATGGCCACCTGTCACTTGAACATGAGTGAGTCCTTATAGTAGTATTTAAAGAACAAAAAAGAAAGTACTCGGCAACAAAACAAAAGAAAAACAGAACAAAACTTTGAAAAAAGAGAAAAAGAACTTGTTCTGTATCGTGAGACTTCAAACCCCATCTTTCTTTAAAGCTTCCATTAGAGGTATAATTATTTATTAAATATATATACACAGTGATGGTATATTAATGAATCTATACAGATGTAGAGGTATAAACGTATGTTTGTATAAAATGAATGATATATAGGGATGTTAAAGATGGATGCTGATCTTAATATATAAGAGTAAAATTAAGAATTAGAGGATTATAAGTTTTAAATCATGTATAATATACGTGAGTTCTTTTAATTACAGTGAGAAATAATTTAAGTGGATCTTGTATCATGAATGAAGAAAAAGGAAAAGAAAGTGTAAATATACATATGTAATAGGTGTCATATGTGTGATGTATATAGTTGGTACCGTGGTGGGAGAAAGAAGGTAAACATAGAATCAGAATTATTAATTGAATTGACCTATTAGATATTTTTAATCTGTATTCACGTTTGTGTAGCAAAGGAAAGAAGAAATATCTTAAAGAGAATTAGTGCCCGTTTGGAATTGATTAATTTGGAGCTAAAAGCGCTTTTTTATTAAAATTAAAATATTTGTAAAAAATATTAAAAAATATTTTGACATCTAAAATCACTTTAAGTGATTATTTTAATAATCACTAATCTAATGCTTTTCCTAAAAGTGATTTTTAAAGTCTAAAATATTGCTATGGATCTAAAATCACTTTAAGTGATTATTTTAAAAAGCAATCCCAAACAGGCACTTAAAGTTATAAAGTTAGTAACTGATTGTCATTTTCATTGAACGCATGAGAAAAGTAGAAGAAGGGAAAATGAGAGAATAAATTTAAATAAGATTAAAAGAAAGGGAAAGAAAATAGTAAGGAATAACTAGTGTAATTAAAGTGATCCATTTATTGTAATTAGTATTGTTAGATTATGACTCGAAATTATATTTCTTATTTATCAAGAATTAATTAGAAAGATTATTATTATAGGAAACGAGTCGATTATAAAAGCTCGGACTGAGGTAAGTCGGACTCCCCTTCTTATGTTGATTTACGATATTGTGTTATCGGTATTTAATTAAATTGCATATATTGAGATCACATGGAATATGATTGTATTTGTGAAATGCATATAGTTGTGTATAAGACCAATACGTGTTATGTGATCATTAGGGCTGCGACACCTATCCGACGGGTGAAATTGTCGAGGTACTGAGTGAGGTACTCAGGTACTGACTGCGTTGTGCCGTAGGTGGAAAGATCCACTGCGGGTGTGTGGGGTGGGCCTATATGTTGCCCGGGGGTCGGAGATGGCAGGAGCAGGCATGGTACTGAGGGCCGTGTACCGAGGCACTAGTGAGTGCCGAATATTAGTTATCGCAGCTCTAAGTAGTGTGTGTGCATGAGCATTTATATTCGAGGCTAGTGATGGCCGGTTACTGAACAATATTATGTCATACATGCATTGAATTTATGTGTCATTGATTATAATTCGTGTTATAATGTTGTTATGTGAATCCCCTTCCTAGGAGACGTTTCGACTTACTGAGCTTGTGTAGCTCATTCGTTAATTTAATGTGCAGGGGAAAGTGGGCTAGGAAATTCCCAAGAGAGATAGTGTGTTAACCACCATTATAATTATTAGTTTGGCGTATTGGACCAGAGGTAATAGGTGAGTCGCGATATTGTTTTTAAATAAACTTCAGGATTGTAAAATATACGAATATTAGTAAAGTTAAAACTGAACTTAATGGGTTGTAAATACTGAATTTGGTTAGGTCGCCTTGCAGGCTTAGGTGGTTTGACTTAAGTTTGCGGCATGTCGCGTCCTGAGTTTCGGTGGTGGAAATTCGGGGCGTGACAGTGGATACTAAGGAAAAATAAACCGCTTTAAAAGACACCGGACCAGCCGAAGAAATCTGTCTCGAGATGAGCCGTCCATCGAAGAAATCTTGTTTTGTAGTAGTTGGTAAAAAAAGGTATATCTTCTCGAACTATTTTCACTTTTTTTGGCTTATGGGTTATGTCAATTGTGTTATTATTAGACGGAATAGTCAATATGGACTAAACTATGACAGGTTTTTTGCTTTTTTTATTTGTGTGCTTATTTTGGATCTGTGACATTTTTTTTTGTGTGCAGTGGCACCAGTTGAGGCGTCAAGGAGAACGGTGGGAGTGGGGAAGGGTGTTAGATGTAGCCCACTAGCTAAAGTGAATTAAAAGCAATTAATTAGATACATGGCAAGAGAATTTATGCGTTTACCTTTTGAAGAGTAGCGAAAAAAGAAACAAGAACATGATTGTTTCGATCACGGATCTTCTCACAGTGAAGAAAATCTTTGTTCACAGCCTAATAGCCTTTGATTATTTGATTTTGGTGAATTGTTTTGTGTGTAGAACTTTTTAGCAAAGAAAAAAAAGAGAAGATATATGGCGTTGAACGAATATTAGAATTGTATCTGACTTCTAACTCCTTTTAGAAGGATACATAGTGGGTTAGTTTTATTTCTTATCTGATAATCATTAAAATAACCCACTTAACAAAATAAATAACTTCCAAATGAATTTAAACTTTTAAATTTAAGACAGAAGTTAGTAACTGAATTTTGACGGACAAAAAAAATAAATTAATTAAATATAATATATATTTATTTATTTATATCTTTCATTCTCCCACTCGCCATAATGAAGTTACATCTTATCCTTAGAATCCATATCTCATTATATCATATCTTCTCATATACACACTTAAATCAAAATATCATCATACCTGGCAAATAGGTCGTGCGACCGGCAAACATACGAGCATACATTACTAATAATCTGTTAGGGTACATAGTTGTTTTAAATAGTTTCATCCGTTACGTATCCTGCAGTACCCCAGACTAACAATATGTTGTATCATATTACAGTAAATCTGACCCCTCCAAATTTATATCACAACTTCTATGTGAAAAAGAGTTCACTGTCATTTCGTTTATGTGTCTCACTATCATGTTATAGTTCGTATTGACTTACATGATCGGTTAACCTGCAAGCACAAATTTTGATATATAATTCTAGTCTTCCCTTTACACTTATATCCTTTTATATTGATTAGGTTGCTTTCCCAAACATACCCCATTAGACCGAATCACTCATGATTATTGGTAATGTGTTCAAAGTAGCATACACCTAATCAAAATATCAAGATATAGTCAAAAGTAATAAGGACACAAATCAAAGGTAGGGCTGAGCAGGAATTTAGGTAATGGTAAACCCGACCCAACCCGGGTAATTTTTTTTGGTAATTTGGGTATAAATACCCTAAACCCAAGAATAACCTGGGCCTCCCCTTTAACATGTAGAACCCGCCCAAAATAACTCGGGCCTGTCTTTAGTATTTTAACACTCGGGTTGGACCCGACCAACCCGTATACTATTCACTAAAAAACAATATATCATATATATACTGAAAAAATCAGCATAATATCACTTTCCTTCTTCCACTTTTTCTCTCGTCCGCTTTATGGCCAAAACCCTAGTCCGTCCATCATACATCCGCTCTCTCTTTACCACTGAAACTTCTCTTTTTTTTCTCTGGTTTGTTCATTGATGGGATCTCACCATTTTTCTCTCTGGTTTGTTCATTGATGACATCTCACCATTTCTAGCCAGGTAAATGTTTTCTTCTTTTTATTGTTAATTTCTGTAATTATTCGATTTAATTCTAGTAAAGTTATTCAAGGTTTCATTTTTTATTTGTTTTGGTACAAATCTCTTAGCAAATCAGTGTGTTTATTCTATTGGTGATTAATTTTTATTTGCTTTTCATTTTAATTTATTTGTTTTCTTTTCTTTGTTTATTTGGGTAGTTTATATGTTTATATTGTTTATATTGCAGCTTGTTTAGTTTTTTTATATATTTTTTAAATCTGGGGTTTTGGGATTTGTTCTACTTCAATCTTGGTAGCTATTTTGGTCTTCTTTTCATAAGTCCTGTGCGATAAAATAGTGACCCTAAATTAGGAATTCTGGATTTGTGAAACTAAATTCTTTTTAATCTTTTCTAGATTGTATTTTATTGTATATAACGTATTTGATTTATTTTCAGGGATATGCGCTTGTTGAGTTTGAAAACTTTGAAGAGTCCAAAGAGATGGACTGCACTAAAAAAGAAGATATAACTCTATCTAGTAGAGAAGTTGGCCATCCACTTCTACCTTCTGGTGTAATATTGGAAACTACTTCTGTAAGTGTTTAAATTTTGCAACTTTATAAATCATGGACATTTAATTGATCACCACACATCTTCTTTTCTTTGATGATTTGCAGAATGAACAAAACACATACATCGATTTACAGGTAATTTAACTTCATCTATTACTATCTTTATTTTATTTAAGAAGTATATATTTATATATATTTAATTATATTGTATATGCGTCTATTAGGAAATAGTAGAAATTTGTTTCTCATCCATCCATGTTAGTGTATTTATCAGTAAATCCTCCTTTGTAAGGGCTACTTAACCAATCAATCTCATGTTTATTTGTTCTGTTCTATCTTTGTATAGAAAGCTAGTAAAGTGATTGTAAGAAAATCATCTGCAGGTCATATTTCACCTTTACTTTTACTTTTGTTCAAAACACCTTGGGGCTAACTTTTCAGATTGCAGTCACTCATGAGGGGCTACCTATTCAACTCTCTTTGTTTGGATGTATATAATGAACATGTAATCACTCTTTTATTGCAGGAAGATATGGTTATATCTCAAAGGAGTTAAGAAAATGGAGGCACCCAATTATCTTTCTTATTGTTTTTACTATTAATCATTATTTTTGTTCTCAACAGATAAGAACATGTAATATTTTTAACTAAAGGTTCATTATTTTGTAACAGTTAACTAAAGTGTGTTTAAAAGATTAAAATGATGTTTTGTAAGGTTAACCAAGTTGATTTAATTTTTGTTAGCTTACATATCACTGTAATAAAAAAATTAATACTACCCTTGGGTAAACCCGGGGTAACCCGTGTTTGGGTAACCCGAGGTAGGGTAAAATTTTACCCTACCCTTAACCTTGACAAAACCTAGACCCAACTTTCTTACCCTACCCTTACCCTAGACCCCAACCCGGGGTAAACCCGGCCCGTGCTCACCCCTAGTCAAAGGTATCACACAGTGAAGAAACATGAATCAATTCTTCACTTCCTTTTGGTCGAAAGCACACGTGGTATGACACACGTGTTATGGTATTATTCATATATCTCAAATTGTATGTCACAATTTTACAAATACCAAACAGATATATAATTAGACAAGTCTCGTTGCCTAAGATAAATTCTTCGATCGATCAACCCTTCTATGAAATCAATCAAACAATTCATATCTGGCTATTATAGACTAAGTAGATAGTGGGATTCTACTTCGATCATAATATAAGCTTAACATGGTTTATCAATGTTTATGATATCACCTTAACACTTAGTTAAGGCGACTATCTTAACTCAAATTATCTTAAGGGTTCTTCACTACTATGAGTTAGTCTCATCTTTGCGCACCTCTTATGCCAAAGGCGATTGCCCGTGTGATAGGGCCAATCTCAGTCTATAGGACATACATACTTAACAAATCACACGCAATATATAATACATATCAAACATGATATTATTAAAATAAACAGTTAAATAAATACACTAATGGAAATATATACATAAAATGCACATAAACTAGCAATAATTCATACATTATATCTTGCTTAATCCTATAGATCTAACATGATCCATGAATACATCCCTTGGGATAGCTTTTGTAAATGGATCGGCAAGCATATTGCGTGTGGGTATATATTGCAAAGTAACATCCTTTTGTGCAATTATATCTCTAACAAAGTTATACTTTATATCAATATGTTTGGTCTTACTGTGATATTTTGGATCTTTTACATAAGCCATTGTAGCTTGACTATCACAGTATATTGTAATTGGACTTCACTATCACCAGAGAATCCTAAATGTTCAACGAACCTTTTTAACCAAACAGCCTCCTGAACCGCAACTGAGCAAGCTACAAACTCAGCTTCCATCGTTGACAAAGCTACACAGGTTTGTTTCTTGCTACTCCAATAAATTGCGCAATTATTCAACAAGAATACATAACTCGATGTGGATATACGCCCATCTATATCACCACCCCAATCGGCATCTGTATATCCTTCTAAGCGTAATCTATCTCCTCGAAAGCATAAGGCATGATCTTTAGTGCCTTTTAGATATCTCAATATCCTTTTCACAACTTTCCAATGCTCTTGTCTCGGGTTCGATTGAAAAAGACTAACTAAACCTACTGCATAACATATGTCTGGTCTTGTACACATCATAACATACATAAGACTACCAATGGCACTAGAATATGGTACTTTTGACATTTTTTGTTTCTCTTCTGTAGTACTAGGACACATGTCGAGAGTTAAGTTTATTCCCTTTGCTACAGGAGTATCAATGGCATTGCACGTAGTCATACCAAAACGCTCAAGTACATTCATGATGTAAGGTTCTTGTAGAGATAATAGTCTTCTAGACCTATCTCTGTGAATCTTAACACCAAGAATATAATTTGCTTCTCCCATATCTTTCATATCGAATTGAGAAGCTAGCCACTCCTTGTTTGCTTGAATAAAATCTTTATCATTCCCACCTAATAGGATGTCATCCACCTATAGAGGTAAAACTATAAAAAAAATTCTTGGAACGTTTAATATAAACACAGTGGTCTTCACTTATCATCTCAAATCCATTTGACGAGATGACTTCATGAAATCTCAAATTCCACTGTCTCGAGGCTTGCTTAAGACCATAGATTGATTTCAACAATCTACATACTTTATTCTCTTGATATTTTGCAACGAAATCCGAGGGTTGTTCCATGAAAATTACCTCTTCTAAATCTCCATTTAGAAATGCAGTTTTAACATCAATTTGGTGCAACTCCAGATCGAGATGCGCCACAATAGCTAAAATAAGACGTATTGAGGTAAATTTAACAACAGGAGAAAAAGTTTCCTCAAAATCTATTCCTTTCTCGTTGAGTATAGCCTTTTGCTACCAAGCGAGCTTTATACATGTCAATGGAATTGTCAGGTTTCCTCTTTATTTTGAGAACCCATTTATTCCCAATTGCCTTACGTCCTTTCGGGAGATCAACCAGTTCCCATACCTGTTTTTTCTTCATCGACTGCATTTCTTCTTCCATTACTTTCCTCCATTCATTCTTAGCGGGACATGAAAGTGCTTCATTAACTGTTCGAGGTTCTTCTTCGTCTTGTGGAGTTATCATAAAGACTTCTCCTTTGATTTTAAATCGAAGATGAGGAACTAAACCTATAACACTTCTTTTAAGTTGAGAATCTTGAGATATAGGATTACTAGATGCTGCAATGGTTTCTTCCGTCTCAAGATGTAGAGGAGTGTTCGTCTCTATTTCTTGAGTATGTGTTACCTCATCAGGTATCACATTTGTTTGCATATCATCTTCCTGAATCTCATTTAATTCACATAAAATGGAATTTCTGTCAACCTCACCTCTGCTAGAAAAATCATTCTCTAAGAATGTAATATCTCGTGACTCAATCTCTGTAAGACCTCCATCATTACGTTCACCAATAACACATATCCTTTAGAGTGATCTGGGTATCTAATAAAGATACACTTCTTACCTCCTGGACCTAACTTCCCATATTTATGAGATAGATCATTAACATAGCCTGCCGACCACCAAGGTCGCAAGTATGACAAATTAGGTTTTTTACCTGTCCATAGTTCATAAGGAGTTGATGAAATAGTCTTTGTGGGTACTCGATTAAGTATATAACAAGCGGTAAAAAAGACATCTCCCCAATAAGTGTCTATCATTCTTTTTGTAAGTCGGAATTTATATTTGGTAACATTTTTAAAGTTAGGATTTTAATATTGAAGTAACTTCCATTGATATGATCTTAATGGTATCCTTATTAATGTCCCTTAATGGCTCCGCTCAGTTACTTAGTTAGGGATGCAGGCTGTGATCAGTTCAATGGGTCGTTCACCGAAACATGTATATATACTAGTTGGAATAGAGGATACCACTATTTCCTGCATATCACTATTGTTATTTAGTCGACCTCTGTAACATCATGGATTCACAACAAAAAAACTGTGATATGCCAACTCTTTTTTCCCTACCCCTTATAAATTAGTTGTTAAAAAAACATCCATATTTCATTTACCTACTTTCTCTTAAGAAGAGTAGTCTATTACTTCTAATAATTGGCTAGCCCATTCTAATAATAGTAGTCTATTATGTAAAAAACTTTCCTAACCCACCTTAATAGAAGTGAAATATTTACATATTGTCCACTCCATCAAACAAAAGTTGTTATTAATATAAGCTTTGAAATTAAATAAATATCTAAAATTTAAAAAATTATATCAAATAATTCATATAACTTCATTTATCTATATTTTTAAAAAAAAAATCATAATTGATTCAAAAAATATATTTCAAAAAATTAAGAAAACATTAAAAAAATCAATTCAAAGAATATTTTAACAACATATATTTTAAAAAATCATAATTAATTTATAAAAATAAATTTATTCCTAATATATTCAAATAATATATTTTTTTTGAAATAGAAAAAACATCACAAAAGTAATTTTCATATTTAAAAGTGAAAGTTTCATAAAAAAATTCTTTCTCTAAAATTTGAATTTTATATTATATTACTTAAAAAATAATAACTCAACCGATAAACAAATTTTTTTTTTTTTTTTTTTTTTTGGTCGATCATACAAGTAAAGAATATAAAGGTCTAAATTAGCCTATCCCTAGTCTTGTAAAAGCCGACCCCAATTCCAAGGGGTCCAAGTGATTCGGTGCCGATTGCCTAGCTAAACGCGCGGCTCGGTCAGCCAGACCATTCCATCTACGCGGAAGATGCTTGAAGCAAAGCGCTCCATGCTCCTCAACCATCTTGTGGATTCGCGTAACGTACGGACGGACTTTCCACCATGCAGCTGGCAACGACTTAAGACCTTGAACAAAGTCAAGGTTGTCTGAACAGATGACGGTCTTCAATCCTGGGTGAGCCAGGCTAAGCCTAGACGCTTCCAGAACTGCTGAAGCTTCCCCTTCCGCCGCTGAATCTGTCCAGATAGGTTTCGAGAACGTAACACGTTGGCCTGTCAGGGTATTCCGCTGAACTATTCCAATACCACTTGGCTTGTCGGCAGACAGAAATGAAGCATCACAGGTGTAAACAAAGATAGCATTGTTCAAATCAGTATCATTCATTGGATTAACAGCCGGTATCCTGGTAATAGGAGGTGCAGGAGATGGTTGGGAGTCCCAAGAGTCCCCAAAGAGGTCTTTCATACCTGCATGAATAGTACCCACGATTTGTTGTGCTCGAATATTAAGTTGTTCATGAAGCATTTTCATTTTAGCCTTCCAGATGTTCCAAAGTGTCAGTTGTAGGCATGCTATTAAAATGTTCTCCTCCCAGATAGTGTTGTCCATTGAGTCACAAATTTTGGTTAGCCAGTCTCCAATCGAGTCTGGATCATCCTCTGGTATCCGTACCTGTACTGCAATACCCGCCCATACCTGTTTTGCAAAATTACAAGATAAAAGCATATGTACAACCGTATCCGTCTTGTTCTCGCACCAGGTACAGTATTTGCTATCGCTACAATGCCGGTTATAAAGGTTCAGCTTAGTAGGTAGTAAGTTCCGGCAGGCTTTCCAGTTAAAAGATCGCACTTTGTTGGGAACATTAGATTTCCAAATTCTATTCCACAGTTTCGGGTTGTTCTGTTCCGCTTGAATTGAGGTCTGTGCTGTTCCACTCACCGCAATTTGGGATAATACTTTGTATCCCGTTTTTGTAGTATATGTACCAGATTTTGTAAAAGGCCAAATAAAAGTATCCTGTCCCTCCGGTTCAAGGAGAGGGATCCTAGCAACCTCTCCATGAACAGGCTGAGGGAGGGTGTTATCAATCACCGCCCAGTCCCAATTATTCCCCTGATTTGTCATCAATTGATTGACTGTAACAAGATTAGTATTAATAGGATGATCTTTAATAATACCTGAGGGTAACCATTTGTGTTTCCAGATATTGGTAGATTCTCCATTTCCAATCCGGATGTGGCCATGTTCAACAAGTAAATCCCTTCCTTCAATCAGGCTAGCCCAGGACCACGTCCGGCTTTGTCTCAATTTAATATCCAAAAAAGTCCCATGCGGAAAATATATCCCTTTCAGTACTCTAGAAACCAGAAGATTCGGGTTACTAAGGATTCTCCAAGCCTGGGCAGCTAAGAGTGCCCTATTCGCCCTTTTCAGGTCTCGAAAACCCATACCCCCTACAACTTTGGCAGCAGTCATCTTTTCCCATTCCAACCAATGAATTTTCCTTTTCTCCAAAGAGTTCCACCAGAACCGAGCAATGATAGATGAGAGTTTCCTGCAGAATCCAATAGGAAAAGAAAAAATAGACATAGCATAACATGGGATAGCCTGCAAAACAGCTTTGATAAGTATTTCTTTCCCGCCTTCCGAAAGGAGTTTGGCTATCCATCCTTGGGCTTTGTTAAAAACCCGTTCCACTATCCAGTTTAATGTTTCCATGCGTGATCTCTTGTGGCACAGTGGAATGCCTAGGTATTTACCCAGGTCACGTGACTCAGTAATCTGTAGAGTTTCTACCACCTGTTGACGTAAATCTTCCGGTGTCTGTGTACTGAAGTATATTGAAGATTTGTGGTAGTTAATCTTCTGTCCTGAACACCGGCAGTATGTCTCAATGCATTCCTGAAATTCCTGCAAGTCTTGTCCATCTAACGAGATGAAAAACAAGGAATCGTCTGCAAAGAGAAGGTGAGATATAGTCGGGCAATTCCGTGTCATCTGAATACCTGTAATCCTTCCGTGTTCAACCTTGGTTTCCAATAGAGAGATAAGTGATTCCGTAAGTAAAGCAAAAAGCAATGGTGATAAAGGATCTCCTTGACGAATGCCTTGGCCGGGTTTGAAGGGAGGTTGGCGCTCTCCGTTAATATTAATTTGAAAGGTAACCGTCGATATACAATTCCAGATCCATTGTACCCATTTGGGTGCAAACCCCAATTTCTCAAGTAACAGGCGAAGAAATTCCCACCGAACCTGGTCATAAGCCTTTGCCATATCAAGTTTAATAGCCGCAAAGTTAGCTTTGTTCTTCAATTTACGCTTCATAAAGAAGGAAACTTCTTGAGCAATGAGGATATTGTCTTGAATCGCCCGTCCTTTAATAAAAGCAGATTGGGTAGGTGAAGTAATATCATTGATTAAAGCCTGTAACCTATTAGCCAATATCTTTGCGATCACCTTGTACACAAAGTTCACACATGAGATAGGACGGTAGTCTCCCACCCCTATCTGACAATCGCCTTTAGGAATCAGAGTAATAAGTGTTTCATTCAAAAGAGTTAGTGGTGTATTATTAGTAAAGAAGTCAACCACAAGGTCAACAACATCAGGTCCAATTATGTCCCAATATTCCTGAAAGAATTTACCATTCAGGCCATCAGGGCCTGGAGCTTTATTCGGGCTCATATCAAAGGCAGCTTGTCTAATTTCAGTTTCATCTGGAATCTTAGTCAAAGTATCATTCATGTCAGTTGTCACCTTAGGAATTATATCACGTAATGCTTCAGTAAGATCTGTAGGTTCCTGTTCATGTAAAAGATTAGAGTAAAAGGTATTAAATTGTTCTTTTATTTCATTCTCCGTTTGGATCCAATCCCCGTCAGAGTTCTGGATTCCTGCAATTCGGTTACAGTTACGTCTTTGAGCCGTGAGCGCGAAAAAGTATTTAGTGTTTCTATCACCAAAATGAATCCACTGGTCTCTGGCTCTATCAGACCAATAGATCTCCTCCCTTTTCCAGTAGAGTAGGAGTTGTTCACGAATCAAGATTTCCTCCCCTTGTTGTTGAGGGGTAAAAGGTGCATTAGAGGTCTCAATTAATTGTCGTTCTAATTCTTTGATCTTGGTCTTGTTATTCGGGAATGCGAGTTTTCCCCAAGTTGCCAAGGCGTTGGAAGTAATCTCTCTCTTCTGAATTATCACTTGGAGAGCAGAGTTGTTCACAGGAGTGTTCCACGCATTATCAACAATATCCCTACAATGAGGGTGAAGGTACCAGTTTGTTTCAAATCTAAAGTGTCTCATGTGTCTTTTCCCTTTACCATGGGGAAAAAGAACGAGGGGAGAGTGGTCAGACCCCACGGCAGGTGGGATGAACACTGTTGCATTGGGAAATTTGTCATTCCACTCCGTAGAAGCGAAAACCTTATCAATTTTGGATTTGACCACGTTCAACTCATCTTGCCTATTAGTCCAAGTGAAAAAACTGCCATAGTTATGAATTTCTGTTAGCATATTGTTAGAAATGAAAAGATTAAAGTTTAAAATATATTGTTGATTAGGTGGAGTTGTGCTGAGCCTTTGGTTGCTACTGGAGATATCATTGAAATCCCCCATTAAAATAATTGGACCTGCGTGCCGTGATCTCCACTCTGTAATTTTGTTATACAAAACTTGCCGTTCAAGATAAACATTAGGAGTATGGACAAACATATAGTAATACGAATTTAAACTATCATTAATACTAGCAGTAATATAGTAGGGGCAATAGTCCAAAATACAAACCGAGACATTCGAGTCCCACATCAACAAAAACCCCCCCGAGTGATTCAAACTGCCCTGGGGGTTCACCACAAAATAATTGTCAAAATTTAAGTTCCTAACAAACAGTTTAGCATCTGAATCCAAAAGCATAGTTTCACAAAAGCACGCCACCGTTGGTTTGTACTCCCCAACCATGGCTTTCAAAACCTGGACTGTCAAGGGTGCCCTAATCCCTTGACAGTTCCAAAATATAGCAATCATTCTGGGTTCGCAGCCATCTCCGGGTGGCTGCTACCTCGTCTTCCTCTTCCTCCTCGCCTAGGCCTACCACGAATCCTTGCGCCTCCTCTTCCACGAGCCTTAGTCATAACCTCCTCCAACCCACTCTCCATAGCAGTTCCCACACCGCCAGCATTAGACTCTCCAGCAGTAAACCTAGCTGTAACTCCTAATCCAACTTTAGCCATAGTATCCCCCTCAATCTCAGGTGTCTTATCCTCATCTACTTCATTTTCTGTGTCCCCATTTTTCACTCCATAAAGTTCTGCAAAATCACTGTTACTCAAGTCCTTAGTGCCCTTCGCCTTGTTTCCATCTTGAGCCCTTTCTGGTGTAGCATTCACAATTGCCTCGCTAAGTTCTAACCTTTCTTCCAAAGTTAACTGTCTTAATTTGGTTCCTTCAACACTATAAATATTAGACTGAGTCTTTTGCCTTTTGTTTTGAGTTGAAAATTGTCTTTTATACACCATTCTCCTTTTCTTAGCTGCAACATTGCTTCCAAATTTGAACCTAGCAGTACTGTCCTCCTCAGATTCCGTTGTTTCAGTATTTGGTGTCAAGTTCTGATACGTAGACTTGTTTGAAGTGTCCTTGGATTTCCGTTTGTTTTCTTCTGACTTACTCTTCTGCTCCTGTTCTTCATCACTAATAAACACCGTGCGAACCGCCTGTTGAGTAAAGTTACCTCTCCTAACTGCTTCCCCAATAACTTCATCTAACCCGTTCCTAGTTCTGCCCCTATTATCTCCAACCATATCCACATCTCCACGAGTTTCAGAAGTTTCATCAGTCTCTTCACGACGATTCGAGTTGTCCCTATCATTCCTTCTCTTAGAACGCTCCTCCCTCGCTCTGTCACCCTGTTGGTTAGAAGGAGCACCATCATTATCACGATCCCAATGAAAGACCTGGCCATGGGAGGTGAAGTTATCCCCCACACGACGTCTAATACCAAACAAAGGGTGAGTAAGAGTATCTTTAATAACGTTCTCCATATTCCATGTTATCAACCTGAGCTTAACCGAAGAAATACCGTCTTTATCAATAGGATCATCGCAGTTATCCCTTTTGTGACCTAGCTTACCACATTCAAAACAAAATAATCCAACATTTTCATATTTAAAGGTAACCCACCCCACACCATCCTCCTGCCGAAGATAAACACCAGGAGGGAGTGGGTCAATCACCCGAAACGCAGCCCTAAACCTAAGTACGGGAACAATAGCATTATCATCCTCAGGAAAATCAATTTCTTCTAAATCAGTAAAAGTTCTAGTGATTTTCCTAATAGTCTTAATAGTGTTCTGGACATGCGCTAACCCACCCACTTGGATCCAAGCAGCGGAGTAATTAGAAGTAGTAAAAGTACCATTAAACATACCACTACCTTTCGTAAAACCAGCATGGAAACCGATCATATTACCTGGTCTAAGAGCCCAAAGTCTGTCTCGCTCGCGTTGATCATCAATCTCAAGCTTGAAGAAATTGTTACTTACCTCAGATACGATCACGTTACCCCGAACATGCCACCTATCAAATATCCAACGACGAAATCCAGCAAGATTCACTCGTTCATCCCCCATGATACGAACCATAAGAACTCGCCCTTTATCCAAGTTTTCCACTCTCCTTACTTTGATGTCAAGTTCGATAACCCCTATCTCCTCCTCTTCCATCGGGTCGAGAAAGGTTACCGGTAAAGCATGACGAGAGTGTGTAGCCATTAAGGAAATAACGTACCAACGCCAAGAAGAAAAGTGAGAAACCAGAGTAAAGAAAGTGCAAAGAGAACAAGAGAAGAAAAGATTAGTAGTACGAGAATGTAAGTAAAAAATGAGAAGTATGAACGTCGTTACCTTATATACTAAAAGTTGGACGATGGAAATGAAGCGGTGGTTGGGAAATTCGAGGAGAGCCAGTTGGACTACTACCGTGTAATGAGAATGGTTAACATTTGAATTTTTGTTCACGCGTGTCCCACTAAACCATGTGAACCGATAAACTCTCCTAGTAAATCCCAACTTATCATCATTAGCCCTGAGCCTAACCTTGCATGGTTGCCACCTAATCACCTTATTATCCTCGTAAGCCCATATCACTACCAATTTCCAAGTAAAGTCTTGGCCCACCTCAACCGAAATCAAAATCCATTCACATAAGCCCCATAATGAGCCCATATCCTTCACAAGGCCCAATCTCATATAGCCCTTTAGTAGTAATCTCTCAAAATTCATCTCCTCGTCGACCCCCACATCTCCACCGCCTCTTGCGAGCACAGGTTGAGAGTGTTGATCAACTAGTGTCATCGGATCAATGGAGGGACTAACCCTTATGCACAGAGTACCATCAACTCCACCCCAATTCCTATCGGTTCTCCTCAACCGGAGCTTCAATTCCAACCCGTTGTATTCTTTGTTCGTCACAGTAGTCCTCCGTGTAACTGTTCTCCTATGATCGGAGCAAAGCTCGTTGACTGAGCAGTCCAACCTCCCCGTCGCGTACCTCCTCGTCGGTAGGATTCTAACCCTCTTATCACTGCCTAAACGCCGTTGACAAATCTCGCCCTCCGTCTGCCACCCACTCAAATCCTTATCCCTCTCGTTCCCAAAATGTTTCCATACCCAAAACCATCTTCTTCCCACACCCATGGCCTGTTGCAAATTCGCTACCACAAAAACCCCAAAAACCTGAATAGAATAAAAGTTGAAACCAGATGGACTGTTAACCAGATCTAATGGTACCCGTAGTAGTGAGGTATTCATCAAGTTAACCGCCGTTTGTGGGTCTGAATGAGCCGAACCAAAAGGTAGGAGTGTATCCATAAAACCTTCAGAAAGTAGGAAAGAAGCGCTTCGAGTTCTCCAGAAACCATCTGTAGATAACCCCATCGTGTGTTAAATCAAAGGCCAAGCTTGAAGTAATAGGCAATAGATTGAAGAAGCCAAGATCCCCGTTGAAATTTGAAGAAGAAGAGATGAAAATTGAAGAAGAAGAGATGAAAAAATCCAAAACCCTAGTCGTATCCTATTTCGCCTCTATCGCACCGATGGAAGGTGTACTAGGTGAAAAAACCTTTTCTAATTGAACTGAAATTGTTTAAAGTCAATAACCGATAAACAAATAAACACCAGACTTTCTAAAAAACCAATTTTAAAAATATCACTTTCGAAAAACATCCATTAAATGTTCTCACCTGAACAAAATAAAATAAAATTAAATGTTCTCACCCTTTTCACTTTCATTCTTTCTTCTCCCTTCTCTCTTAAGATCAAATCCGTGCCCTAAACGATTCTTCCATTGTTCTACATCATCCTAAACCATAATCGCCATAGTAACAGTATATCAAAGCTATAATCGTTACTTGTTAACCGTTTCTCTTTGTCAAATCTCGTCCTCTCTCCCTTCAATTTGTGATGTAAGGTTTCAAGTCAGTAATCGATAATGCTTAATGGATAGTTGAGTGTTTGATTTTAGCTTCAACCTTTTGTTATCATCACTGTCCATGTTATCATTATTGATTTCATTGTATCGCCGTTGATTTTTCCATACTTTGAGATATCGGCGATGGCTGAAGAGCGGGGAGGGAAACTGGAGGGGTGAGAACGATAATACTGAATCAGTTTCGTCTTCTCGCATCTTCAATGTCCTCATCTGCATCGTTCATCTCACTTTCCGGCAAATTGCAGGTCTAATTTCGCCTCTAAATCTTCATTTATCGTTCTCCTCTTCTTACTAATCACGTCCGGTCTCATTTGGTTTTGCTATTGTCAATCTCTCCGCCTCTATGCTTTACTCTTTTTATTACTAATCCATCAGTGTTGTGTGGATTTTGTGTGGTATTTTCTCCTTTTTTTTTGACTAATATAGTGACTTCGTATGTATGAAGGAAATAATGCACCTACTTCTCAGTTTGTTACTGAATTATGTGTTGTTGGCGTTGATTTATGGAGCTATTTTAATTTAGAGAAGGAAATCACTTAAGGTTAGTTCTTCTATTGTGCTCCAAAAGGCTATCTATGGCTTAAAGTTTTGTATCTCAATTAATAGTAGATGTATCATGTTTGTATGCTATTTGATTATTCAAAGATGCTTCTGTGTGTTTTGGCTAATATGCGCATATTTGATCATGTAACTATGCAGATATTAATTTCTGCGATTCCTTAGAAAAGACCAAGGCTGCTAAAGAGTCTGTATGAATTTTGCTTGAAAGTTATTTTCTTAATGACTCGTGGATCTTTTTAACTCCTATCAACATATTATAATCATTTTTCTAGCCAACGTGATCTAATAAGTACGTAAAGCTTCAAGCTTGAAAGGAAATGGTCAAATCATCTGAATTGAGCATTTTGAGGTATCAAATTGATAAGAGTAAAATCAGGATTTATTAATTTAAGTCTAGAAGTCTGTAAATTGGATTAAACTTGTTCTTTTAGTATATTAATTGACTAATTTGTGTATTCATTGTTAGATGCTTTTGGAGTTGCAAGCGTATGGTTTATCAAATGAAAATGTATCAAAAGAAAAAGAAAATGGTGAGATGTTACAGCTAGGATCCAATATTAAAGAACCTTCATGCAGTAGTTTAAATCAAATAAATGGACATGGAGAATATAATCACTCTTATTCCCTTTTTAATCAACCTCCATTGATGAGTTTCAAAGCTCCCTCTTTAGGATTGGCTGGATTATATTATCTCGGGAATACTTGCTTCATGAATAGTGCTCTCTGTTTAGTCCATACAGATAAGCTCATTGATTATATTTTAGCATATTTTCGAAAGGATCTAAATTTTGACAATCCTTTGGGTATGAATGTTAGTATTTTATTATTATCAAGTCTTTTATTATCTTCGTGGGCTTTTCTGAAGTTATTTTTCTTGATCAGGGCAAGTTATTGTCGAGTCTTTTATTGCCCAGACGAAGAAGTAGCAAACGATCATTGGAAAATAATCTAGCACGTAATAGCTCAATCATAGTCAATCTATGCCAAGTAAGTATATCATTGTTTATGCAAAAGGTCCTTTAAGTTCTTACATTCGATCCGTTTATCTAACATTTAATCATTATTTGGTCAATTTGGTCAATCCCATATACAAAATTCATAACATAACTTATTTTGCAGATTAAGCACATGGAAAACATGCTTGATAAGATTCTTGACACTGTAATGGCTAATTTTAGGTAATTTTTTTTATTTAGTGAGTTTTAATGGAAGAAATCTGATTATATTACTTACACGCCAATGACTCGAATCGAGAAATAAGCTTAGAAGATGACTCAGTTTTTACCAGCTAGAAAACTACCTTTTTACCTTTTGTTTTTTACCTTTTTACCCTTTAGTCTTATTTATTTTATTTTCAGGAACAATACACTTACTTCATTACCTAACGAAATAGGAGAACTTACTAAATTAGGGACGTTTGATCTTCACTCTAATCAGGTAACTTTTTTTATCTCACTAATCAGACAAAATTTACTTTTTTTACCTTTTTTACCTTTCTACCCTGTAATCTTATTTATTATTACAGCTAAAAGAGTTCCCTGTTGAAGCGTGTAAATTGCGTGTTTAAGTCCCCGATCTTTCTGAGATTGGTAAGGTTAGCATATTTTTTTTTTTTGCAATTTCCCTATGGTTTGAAAATAAGTGTACGTTGCCCCATATTTTTAGTTAATTGCAATATAGGTCCCTATATTATGCAAAAAGTACACTGTAAATCCTTATATTTTGCAAAAAAATGTACTTCAAGTCCCAATGCTAGTTTTCAAAAATTGGCCCTTACTTTTCAGTTTAGGTTCTTACTGTTAATATGGGGACCTATAGTGCAATTATTTTTTTTATAAGTCCTTACTTTTTTTTACATTGTGTTTGATTTTTCAGGATTTACCAGTATGGTTTTGTTCAAATTCATACCTCTTCTTTCACCAACTTCTTCTAAAGGAGGGGTAAATATGTCATTTCATTAATCAAATTTACAGTAACTAAATTATTAGTGCTTTTTTTAGTAATATTAAATTAAAAATTTTAGGTTGGTTTTCAATGAATAGCTGAAGCACTTGGTTTAGCAGCTCAATTACTGCTATTATAGCTGTTGGAAGATTGGTAAGTTAAAGAGTTTAGTTAATTGCATTATAAGTCCCTTATATTGCTTATAATTGAATTATTTACTCCCTTTAATTTTTTGGATTTGCAGCTTCTTAGACCAATTTATAGACAAATTGCGGAGAACCAAAATGCCGAAATATTTTATGCGTGTACTCTTCTTGTTATATTGGGAACTAGTTTACCCACTGCTAGAGTAAGTAATCTCATTTATTTACATATTAGTCCCTGAACTATAGGCTAGTTACCCAAATGGTCCTCGAACTTCATTTTTGTCCCATAATTAGTCCCGCGTGTCAGATTTTTACAGTTAAGGACCAAGCTAGTAAAAGGGGGATAGTACAGGGACCAATTTGGGGATATTAAAATGTAAGGACTATTTAGGTTACAAAAATACCTTTAAGTCTATATTATTTTACTATAAGGAAACGATATTCGAAACCAAATTGGTAAAAACACAGAGTTTGAGGGACCATTTTGGGAAATTCTAAAAGTTTGAGGACTATTTGGGTAACAAAAATACCAGGGTAAAAATGGATGGAGTTTAACGGCGATAAAAAAAAAAAAAAGTTTTTGGATTGCTTGGGCAACTTTATAAGTTTGAGGACCATTCGTATAATTAGCATATAGTTCAGGGACCAATTTTGGGAAAAAATTTCCTTTTTTTTGTTGGTTGAATATTTTGTGTATTTTTCTAATAATAATATGTTAATGTGGGCATGTTTGTAGGGTATAATGTCTCCACAATTAATAGCTTCTCGATTTGAATTACATGATGTTAGAAGCTTATTTCCTGCCAAAAGTGAGGTATGGTGTAATTACTTCTAAAAATAAATAAATTGCATACCTGTAGTGCAGTTTTTTGCATAATCTAGGGACCTACAGTGCGTTTTTCGCATAATATTGGGACCAATAGTCCATTTTTTGCATAATGTTGTGACCTTAGTGCATTATTTGCATAAATACAGGGATATATAGTGCTTTTTTTGCATAACATAGAGACCTACAGTGCAATTTTTGCATAATATATTAGTGCAGTTTTCTCATAATATAGGGACCTATAGTGCAATTAACTTAAAAGAGGATCTTACTTTGCATATTATAGGGACATGAAATGCATTTTTTGCAAAATATAGGACCTACATTGCAATTACTGTCTTGTTTTGCATAATATAGGGTTATCCAGTGCGTTGTCGGTAGATATCAAGACCTATAGTTCAATTTATATAAAATAGCATCTTATTTTGCCCTTTATAGGGACCTACAGTGCAATTAATATCTTGTTTTGCATAATATAGAATCATCCAGACCTATACTAAAATTAATTTTCAAGTTATTTTAACAGGGATGATTTATTAACCTACTCTTTGATAGTTGCATTATGCACCCCATAGGGACCTATAGTCCAATTATTTGGATATTTACTTTTTTTTTATCTGATTCTTTTGTAGGCCTGCGTTGATGCTTCCTAGTGTAAGTGTCAATAGGCGACTCCTTTTAGAAGTGAGCCGGGAAAGGGGGTCTCAATTGCCTACTCTAGTTTGGAAGGAGTCGGGAAAGGGGGTCTCAATTGCCTACTCTAGTTTGGAAGGAGCCGGGAAAGGGGTCTCAATTGCCTACTGTTTGGGAAGGAAGCCGGGAAAGGGGTCCCAATAGCCGACTGTTTTGGAAGGGAGCTGCGAAAGGGGGTCTCAATAGCCGACTATCCTATCAAAGTGTAGTTATAACATTGGCAACACGAGTATAGGCCACTATGGTATGAAGTGCAGGCAAAGATAAGACAACACTTTAAAAGGGTCGTTTAAAGGCCAAAACGAAGTCGTCAAAAGCTTGATTTCCTGTTGTGATTGCAAGCCTAGAGTGTAGCTTTGTATCTATTAGGGAAGTACAGAATCTTTCGATGGTTTGACAAATGTTATTTTAAAATTGAAATTATAAGACATATTAATATGAAAATATTTTATACTTCTAGTTAATATTAATAAAATTTTCTTTTCGACAAAAATAAAAATTAACAAATTACATGATTTATATTTTTCGAATTGCATATTAGCACTACAGGTCCACAAAATTTTCTAAGCACATCTCTCCCTCTAACTTTGAGAAACCAGGCTTTCAATTCGCACCAACAACAGAAGTACATAATCTCTTCTCATTTAATCCATGTGGAAAATTTGAGCAGCCTCTGGACTACCATATCTACCAATGATGATGATAGCGAAACCATGAGCTAGAGAAGGCACCATTTCCTGAAAGATAGTATCTACTAAAGAATGTGATGGGATTTATGAACATATAGTACACACTAGTTTCCTTCACATCGAATATGTCCCATAAAGAATAATAAAACATTTAAAATCATCCCGATATAAAAACTTAACAATACCGGAAAGAATTTGTTTTGTTTGTGAAACTTAACCGCTTCAGTACGCAGGCAAGCAATGTTGCTGAAAAAGAGTGTTAATTAACTTTGCATGTTGCTGAATAGTGTCAATTTCTGGTGTCAAACAATAAAAGATGGAATTATCAGATAGCAAGTCTTGGAATTTACATTCATATGATTTGTTATTGGATAAAATCCCATCACTTGAACAAAAGAACCAGTACACTTACTAAAGTTAAAATAAATTAAACGAATGATTGTTCTGCCATAATGACATTTCTATCTGTCTAGTTATATTGATTTTCTGCACCGACCTGCACATACAATTAAAGGGATGCACAAAACAAAAGCATCAAACAGAAGATATATTTATCTATAAATAGAGAAATCATCTAATTGAATTAATAACTAGAATCTGAAAAAGAAATTACTGGTGGAAGTTTAAATACTGTATCCGTACGTGTGTAGTGTAAACTGTTACACGTGATCCTTATTTTTTATTTGACACAAGTAATCATCTCAAACTCTGTGAAAAAGTAAACACAAACAATGTGAGAATTGGTTTTATGATGATAATGTTCAGCGGAGGATCCTCCTTAGAATTCGTAAATTTTAAATACATCTTAATTTTGACTCAAAAAATAATTAACTTTCATTGAATATTTATCTAATACGTGCATGCTCTAAAAAAACATTCAAGTTATTGTAGTTTAGTGGTTTTTTATCTTTACATATTAGCATTTATCTTAGAAGTTGCGGGTTCGAATTATAGCATTTGCTTTATTTTTCTTTGCACAAATATACATATAATATAATAGAAATTGTTTCTAAAAGAAATTTAATCATGATTTAATAGATAATTAGTTTAATTTAAAATACGAATAAAACTTTGTTCTTTAATATACTAGATTCAAGTTATAAATTTGTCAATTTTCAACATATCGATTTATTAAATATGCAATTCTTTTATACAGATCTTTATTTTAGGTTTGGTGATAGCATTACTTAGTAATTTATTATTTATATTACACCAATAAAATTAATAATTTTATAGATGACTTATTTCTTATATTTATAAATTAGAATATTAATATAAGATATGATATACTAATATAATACTAATGATATTATATAGATTAAGTGTATATAATAGTGTTGGTGTACATATTTTATGGGTAACTAGGAACATCTATGCTCATCAATTAAAGAGACGAGCAACGACGACGTAATGGTGTTGAATTTTTATATTTACATTTTGACTACTAGTTATATGTTTATGTATCGTTTTTTTTCCTTAAATTTTTTTAAAAAACATTAACCCCCAAATTTTCATATATTTCAAGCCCCTACCCTCCCTTCTCGATTTAAACTTCTGTATCCGCCCCTGATAATGTTAAATGTTGAAATATACTTCCAAAAAAGGAATAATTCTATTACCTTGCCAACTTGTCTTAATGAAGAAAAAATTGTTAGCATATCTTTTTGTTAGCATATAACTACTTTCTAGATTCTAGATTTTTTTAGTTTGACAAATCCTTAAATATTTAGTTACTAATAAAATGATTATTTTCTCTTCATGTTATATATCATGTATTATTTTAGCAATGCATTTCACATATCAAACACATCATATATTTCTTATACTATTGATATTTAACCACTTATAAAATTTTCGTTGTTTTTAGATTTTAACTTGCTATGTTTTATGAATTAATAAATATGTTCAGCTATAAATTTGTTTTTGTATATTTTTGGAATATATTTTATGTTTAGAACATATTCATTTTTACACCATATCCTATCAAAAATATGCATCTTTAAATATATTAACGTTCCAACAACCAAAATCAATTCAAAATAAGGGTGAATTATATATAGGGTTTTGGAGACCATCTTTCTTCTCTATAGAGTATAGTCTAAAAAGATGTTCTTCTTAGGGACCTCATTTTTTACAATAGTCTTTCCTACCCTTACTAACACTAAAAGACAAAAAAGTGTGATGTCACTGTTTCTCTCCACTACCTACCACTACCCACCTACCTCCAACCTCCCACCACTTACCACCGACCTCCGACCTCCGACCACCGACCACCAGTCACCGGTCACCGGAAAAAACATAGAGTATCGGAAAAAAATGATGAGTATCAGAAAAACAATAGAGTACTCTATACATTTGATGAGTACTCTATATATTTTAAGGAGTACCCTATATATTTTACTGAGTATTCTAGATAATTTTGATGAGTACTCTGATAAATGTGATGAGTACTACGTAAATTTAGCGAGTACTCTTTAAAATTGATGAGTATTCTAAAGCAATTAGAGAGTAATTTAAAAAAAGCAATTGATCTAAATTAAAAAAAAAGTTAGTATTATTCAAAAAATTATATTATTACACATTCAGAAAAAAAAGGTAAATCTAATTGGTTTGACCAGATCTAGAGCTGGTCAACCATGTCAAACTAAACAAAAAAAAATGCATCTCGTCTCACGCAGCTCCGACGAAGAAAGCAGCAACCACCAACCCCTGCATCATCAAAATGGCCACAACCTCCATGGCCACCCCACCAACACCATACCAGAAACTAAACAACCACCACCACCATAACACGAACACCACCACCACCATAACACCACAACCACCACCGCGAATAGATCGGAGTAGCCACGAACAGAAATGATAGCCACAGACAGAAATGATAGCAGCACCGCAGCATCGATTGTTGCTTCGAGCGTGACCTTGGTGCTGCCATTGTTGCTGCTTCGAAGAAGATGAGACAAGACAAGCCATGGAGGCGCTGTGGTGGTTCCTTCGAATCTCTCCTCCTTGGGCGCCGATTTTAAGAGACAAAGAGGCCTGTAGATCTGGTGTTCCTTCGAGCGTGACCTTGGTTCTGCCATTGTTGCTGATTCGAAGAAGATGAGACAAGCCATGGCGGCGCTGTGGTGGTTCGAAATGCTGCAACTAGCGAGCTTTGTGTCTGCAATCTTCATGGCTGCTCGTCGAACAAGGAGGCTGCTCCGATCTCAGCACTAGAGTTACGTGGAGGTGGTGGTGTTTTGGTGGTGGTGGTGTTTTGGTGGTGGTGGTGGTTTTGGAGCTTCCATCGATCTAGTGAGCTTTTAGGAGAGAGAATAATGAGCTTTCTAGAATAGTGAAATGTTATATTTAGTATATATAGAGAAAAAAAAGAGGGTAGTAAAGTAATTGGGGTTTTGGGTTTCATGTGTTAAAAACTTGTTGAGGTCTTTAGTAAGAAGAGACTCCTGGTGGGGTTGCTATCTCGAAGAGGGGGGTGTGTTCAAGACCCTAAGTGGCATTTTCTCTCAAAATAATCCAGACCCCTTCTACCAAGGAAGAGACTTTCGACACCTATAGAGAAAAAGGGAGGTTAATATTTGGACATAAAAGCACTAAGGAGCTTTTTTTTCATGAAATCTAGGTGTTCTTATGAATTCAAAACTCTTTCATCATCAAAGGATCTTCCAGAACAAATACCTTTTTAAAGGTTAAAATATAAGTATAGTTAAGACCGGCATAAAATTGAATTAGTTTTATGGTATACTATTGTTGAAACTAAAGTCAAATTATGATGGTTAAAATGATGATGTGGCAGCTGAGTTGGTGTCTTATGTGGCTAATATATTGATTTGAGTCGGAATATAACTTAAGATGTTTACAGGAATAACTTGTTGATACATTTGATCACGCGACAACATCTCGTCCCTTTATGGATATAAGAGATGGAGGGCTGAGATTAAAACCCTCCACTACTCGGTATATATAGCTTATTTTCTCTCACTTGTTCAGACTTTTTCTTCTCTTCTTTGACTTCATCTCTTTCTCTCTCTCGTCTTCTTCAGCAGATTGATTAGGATTCATGTAACATCCAATTTCTTAGTTATAAAGAAATTAGATTAGAATAGATAGATCAAGGTTCTCTCTTGATTATTGAGTAGTATTTCTCAATAGGGTGTTAGAGTTTCATATAGAAGCTCTCGGTTCTATTCTTGCATTTCTGAACATCTAGATCTGAAGTTGTAACCGTGCTTGATAGTGCATGAACCTTCTCCCTTGGAAGGCTTCAACATGGATATAGGCCTTTAGTGCTGAACCACGAGAAATCTTTGTGTTCTTTACTCTTTCTGCATTTTTCTTTGAAACTTTGAGTTTTCTGGGTTTGCGCTTGATTTGAACAAACTATTTTTGCTAAGAAATCAAATGATCTTTATCAAATATTTACAAAAGTGGTGTCAGAGCTTTTCTTGATTTCTTGGTGGTTTTCGAAAACTTATAATATCGCTTTAAAAGGGTTTTTTAAATTGGAGATTCTCTAGATCTGTGTGTGTTGTCTTTGTATATCAAAGTTGTTTTTGGCAATAAAAGATCGTCTTCTTTTATTGTAATCTAAAAGAGTGTTAAAGGGTTTTAAAATCTTTATCCTAGGATAAAGTTTTCTAGGGTTTCTGATTAAGTATTTCTAACCCCAATAGTTGTGATATTTTGTGGTGTATTTTGTATACTTGAACAGATACTACAATGGCTACCACAAGGCTCGAAATCTCGGTATTTGATGGAAAATCAGACTTTGGAGTTTGGAAAAAGAAAATGCGCGTTCTATTATCTCACCATAAGGTGTTAATGGCTCTTGAAGCTGATCTGGATATCTGGTCAGAAGAATCATTAAAAAGATTTGACGAAATAATAGAAGAAGCATATAATATACTATTCTTGAATCTATCAGATAATGTAATAAGAAAGGTTGATAGTGTTGAAACAGCTATCGACTTGTGGGGTAAACTCGATTCTTTATACTTTGTTCAATCTGCTCCTGACTTGGCTTTTCTAAAAGGAAACTTGTTTTCTTATAAAATGGATTCTCCTGTAAAACCATAGATTAAAATGTTGATGAGTTTTTAAAACTTAATTTGGTGTTAAAAGGATCTGATATGGCATTAGACGAGACTAGTAAATGTATAATCCTTTTGAACTCTATTCCTGAATCTTATCAAGTCGTTAAAGATGTTTTCCAATACTCTTCTGTGATGTCTAATTTTTATCAAATTGTTGCCTCTTTATAGACTAGGGAGCTAGAATTAAAGAATATGAAACGTGATGGTAACAATTTATTTGTGAAACATAAAATTGAATCACCTGAGCATGTACACAAACAAGAATAAGAAAAAGAATAAAAGGAATAAGGGTAAGTCTGAAACTCGGAAATGTTATCATTGTGGAAATCCTGGACATATAAAAAAGAAATGTTAATGAGACTAATATTGCTTGTATGCCCCTTAAACAAGATGAAACTTGTGAAGCAAGGCCGGTCCTGGGCATAGGCCCAGGAGGCAACCGCCTTGGGCCCCCAAAAATTTGGCATTTTTAAGGGTCCATTTTCGGGAGAATTAAATATTTATATTTATATAGTTATATATTTGGATTCACTAAAATGGCATGAATCATAAGTTAGCTCATTGGTATAATAATATATTTTCTTATGTGAGATCCAAGGTTCGAGTCCCATTCCAAAGTAAATTATTTATATACAAAAGTTTATTGATTTTTTTTATAATTATTTTTAGTGTAAATATATAGGGGCCCCTATTATGAAATTCGCTTTAGGCCCCAAATATGTCAAGACCGACCCTATTGTGAAGTTATAAATGTATCTGACATTGCTTGTAAGACTAATTGGATTTTAGATTCAGGCTGTGCCTTTCTTATGAGCCCCAACAAAGAGTGGTTTGTTGACTTAAGAGAGTCTAATACTAAAACAGTGTATATGGGTAATAATAATACATGTCAAGTGGCTGGGATTGGAAAAATAAACTTGAGACTTAATAGTGGAAAACTAGTAACCCTTACTGATGTAAGATGGATACTTGACCTAAAAAAACCTTATATCTTTAGGTGTTTTAGATTATTTGAGTTGCATTTACAAAGTTTCAAATGGTGCGATTAATGTGTTTTAAGAATGATAAACTTGTCCTATGTGGAAAGAAAATGTATGGTTTATATATTCTTGATGGTGTATGCATTAATTATGATTCAAACAATGTTGAAACTAAGTTAAGAATGCAGCTACTATTAAGTGGCACTTGAGACTTGGTCACATGAGCCAGTTAGGCTTAAATGTATTAAGTAAGGATGGAATGTTGGGTAAGGATTCTATCTCTACACTTGATTTCTGTGAACCATGTGTTTTAGCTAAGAAACATAGAATAAAATTCTCTATGGGCATTCATATGTCTAAACATGTTTTCAAGTACATTCATGCTGATTTGTGGGGTCCTGAAAAACATGAGACACATGGGGGTAGGAGATTATTCGTGTCCCTAGTTGATGACTATTCTAGGAGAGTTTGGACTTTTCTATTGAAAAATAAAAGTGACACATTTAATACAATAAAGGAATGGGTCATTTTACAAGAAAAGTAAACTGGATAACATGTAAAAACCTTAAGAACTGATAATGGCCTAGAATTTTGTAATGAAGAGTTTGATAATTTTTGTAAGTCTCATGGGATATTAAGGCATAGGACTGTTAGGAAAATCCCTCAACAAAATGGGGTAGCTGAGAGAATAAACAAAACATTACTTGAAAAAATAAGATGCGTACTTTTCACTTCTGGTTTGTCTAAATCATTTTCGGGTGAGGCATTATATACTGCTACATATCTGGTTAATAGAAGCCCAAACAGGTCCCTTTATATGAAATGTCCCATGGAATTGTGGAACAATAAAAAACCTAACTTATCTGAGTTGAGAATTTTTGGTTGTGCTGCATATGCTCATAATAGGGAAGGAAAATCAGACCATAGATCCATTAAATGTGTGTTTTTGGGTTATCAGTCTATACATGGTACTAAGGGTTATAGATTGTGGGATAAAAGTGTTAGAGGCATTAAAATTATCATCAATAGAGATGTAATTTTTGATGAAACTAATATTCCTTGCAAGAAAGATTATGTGATTTCAGGTAATGATCTATCTGAACCTGAAACTGTCCCTGAGGGTATTGCAATTGAGGACGAGTCAATTTCAAACACTGGAGATGATGCAGTTGAACAACGTCAACATGATCCAGTAGCTGAGGAAGACACCGATAGAGTCCAAGACTCAGAGTAGCCAGTTGACCCTGAGCATAACACTGTGGTTGAGACACCTCAGGAGTCACTCCAAGAAAGCCTGCCAAATTACCAGTTGACCAGAGATAGAGAAAGAAGGGATCCAAAACCTTCTACTAGGTATTCCCATGCTGAGCTAGTATATACTGCATTGATTGTAGGAACTGAGGTAACAAATTCTGAACCTGAATCTTACACTGAGGTGTTGAAATCTGAGAACAAGTCTTGTTGGTTAGCTACTATGAAAGAGGAAATGAATTCCTTACATGTTAACAATACCTGGATTTTAGTTAAACCCCCTACTTACAATAAATTGATAGAGTGTAGGTGGTTATTTATGATTAAAGAAGGTTTAAATGATAATGATCCACCTAGGTATAAGGCTAGACTTGTAGCTAAGGGTTATACCCAAAGATAAGGCATATATTTTCATGAAATATTTGCTCCTGTGGTTAAATTTAAAACTATTAGGATGATGTTGTCATATGTTGCATGTTTTAATATGGAACTTGAACAACTTGATGTTAAAACAACTTTTCTACATGGTGAACTTGATGAAAATATTTACACGAGTCAACCTGAGGGATTTGTTGATCCCAAATATCTTGGCTATGTATGCTTACTTAAAAAGTCTTTGTATGGTCTTAAGCAATCTCCCAGACAATGGTAAAAAAGATTTGGCACTTTTGATCTAAGCTTAGGTTTTAAGAGAAGTGAGTATGACAGCTGTTTGTATTATAATGTGTTAGCTTAAAGCATGTTATTCTTATTGTTATATGTTTATGATATGCTACTAATTAGTAATTCAGTGAAGAGAATTAATAAGCTAAAAGTTGATTTGATTATGAGTTTGATATGAAGGATCTAGGTAAGGCCAAAAAAATCCTAGGAATGGCTATATAGAGAAACAGAAAAGAATGCAGCCTAAAACTGTATCAGAAACCCTATCTGATAAATTTGGTTGAGAAATATGGAAATTTGAGCTGTAAGAAATTGGATATGCCTTTAGTTGGGCATTTCATCTTGAGTAAAAGTCAATGTCCCAGAAACAGTTTTGAAAAAGTTAAAATGGGTTATATTTCTTATTCCAATGTGATTGAGTCACTTATGTATGTTATGATCATTACAAGGCCTGATCTATCATATAATATCTCTCTACTCAATAGATATATGTCAAACCCAGGTCCTGAACATTGGACAACTTTAAATGGGTTGTTTCCTATATAAGTAGTACTTTGAACGTGGGGTTGTGCTATGGTAACTGGAATGCTCATTTTGAATTAATAGGGTATGTGGATGCAGATTTTGCTGGTGATAGAGACAGTAGAAAATCAACAACTTCATATTGTTTCACCCTTGGTAGAAACTGTATAACATGGAAATCTCAATTACAACCCTTAGTGGCATTATCTACCAATGAATCTAAGTATTTTGAAGTATGTGATTGTTTTAAGAAAGCAATTTGGTTACAGGGTTTGACAAGTGAATTAAAGTTGACTAAGTCAATTGCAAGAATTTTTAGTGACAGTCAAAGTGCTATACATTTGAGTGAAAATCCAGTATATCATGAAAAAACCAAACACGTGGATGTTAAATTTCACTTTATAAGAAACTGGCTTTGCACTGAGGAGATTATACTGATAAAGATTCACATTGAGGATAATCCTGCAGATATGAGAACTAAAGTTGTAACATTTAACAAATTTAAGCATTGCTTGAGTTTATTAAATATTGGTTGATGTATTCTCCTTACTTTAGTTAACTTATTAATTATTTATGTGGTTTTTTGTTTTTGCAGTTTTTGAAGCAACCAATGGGAGATGGTTTTATGCATTTGAGCAGTGGATGACAACTGATGATGAAGAAGATTCCAAAGAATAAAGAGTATTGACTTTAAGGTGGAGACTGTTAAAAGTAAAGTCAAACAATGTTGGTCAAAATTATGATGTGGCAACTGAGTTAGTGTCTTATGTGGCTAACATATTGACTTGAGTCAATATATAACTTAAGATGTTTTACGAGAATAACTTGTTGATACATTTGACCACGCGGCAGCATCTCGACCCTTGATGGATATAAGAGATTGAGGGCTTAAAACCCTCCACTACTTGTTATATATAGATTCTTTTCTCTTACTTGGTCAGCCTTAATCTTCTCTTCTTTTACTGCATCTCTTCCGCTCTCTCGTCTTCTTTGTTCTTGTAGCATCTGATTTCTGAGTTATAAAGAAATTAGATTAGAATAGATAGATCAAGGTTCTCTCTTGATTATTGGGTAGTATTTCTCAATAGGGTGTTAGAGTTTCATATTGAAGCTCTCGGTTCTTTTCTTGTATTTCTGAGCATCTGGATCTGAAGTTGTAACCGTGTTTGATAGTGCATGAAGCTTCTCCCTTGGAAGGCTTCAACGTGGATGTAGGCCTTTAGTTCTAAATCACGATAAATCTTTGTGTTCTTTACTTTTTTTGCATTTTTTTTTGAAACTTTGAGTTTTTTGGTTGTGTGCTTGATTTAAAAGAACTATTTTTCCTAAGAAATCAATTGATCTTTATTAAATATTTACAACACTTTCTTACTTATATGTGTATCTTATTTATATAAACCCATGATAGATAAGATATGGTTTGCACGATTATATTAAGATTGCTATGAGTGGAAATAGTATCTACCAACTATAAATATAAATTTGTATGAAATAAGGGACTTAATGTAAGGAACTTTAGAATTGGAATCCGTAAACATAAATCTTTTTTTTTACATGAAAATAAATATAAATCCGTTTAATTAGTGCAACTCATTTAAGGTCTATATAAAACCCATCAACATCCCTTACAAAAAAAGTCTGAAATTTAAAATACGTACAAGTGTGTTCGCAGATAAGTCAGGATCACCAAACTCCACTTTTATTAGACCCGTTCAGTCGTGCACAGTCTTATTATTCTCCTATCACATTTCTTCTAATATTTTATGTATTCGTTTTGCTAACTTGGTAAAAGAAATTTCAGAAGCCAACTTTTTCTTGGAAGCATGATAAGTATCTGGAATAAATTTGAATAAAGAAAAACTTTGCAAATTTTAAAGTCAACTTCATTTGTAAAGAAATTTAGGATTTGTCTTCCATTAATGAAGCATTATATAGTTAAGAGTAGTAATATTCTTTAGTATACCAAATTCTTGTAGATACTTCTCCTTGTGTTTTTTAAATATTCAGAAAGATTAACGATCCAAGGTACATATCTTCATTGTATGTCTTCTTTGTTATCTCTTCTCTGGTTCGGTTTTTATGTCAAAAAGACGATCTGTTGTCAAATTACAATTTTGATCTACCTACTTTCATTTGGTTTTCTTTTTAGGCTATAATTTGTGATATATCGGTAGTTTTTTATGTATTCTTTTAATTATTTAGCTAATAGATACGTTTGTTAATATCATTTTTCTTTTTCCTGTTTTTTTTTTTTCTTATATCTTAATCGTGTGTCCACATGAGAAATTTTTATGGGATATTAATAGATTTTAGGGAAAATACAACTTAGATATCTAACAATTTACAATTTGACAACTGAAAGTTTAGGTTTCAAAAGTATAAATAAATGTATAAGGTTTTAATTTGTGTATTATATTAATACTCGGCGTTAGTTTAGCCGGTAAATGTTAAGTGACACCTTTAACGCAAACGTCACAGAAACACCACGTGCCACTTAACGACTAAACTAACATTGATTACCTAGTTGTCAAATTTTTTTCCGATAGGTATCCACTAGAGTATTTTTCTTAAATTTTAAATAATTATATGCAATCACGTATTTTATTTTAGCATGATCTTAGTTGTGTTTTTTTATATAATTATTATATATGTATATACAAATTATTTTCCATTTGATTTTTATCGATTTCTTTTTGTAGATTTTGAAACCTGAGGCATTGAAAGATTCAAGATGATTAGCCGAATGGGGTCCCCGTAGGAAGTTGAATTTCTCAATAAATACTTCAAACCTGCTCATCCATTATGATTTACTAACGCGACTAGGTATTTAGATACACACATCAACATCAAGTACTTTCACTTTGTTTAGTGTCTCCATGAATTAAAGATTGTTTAAAATAATTTCTTTAATATATTTCATTCAATAATTTAATAGTAGGCACTTAGATACAGACATCAAAGACTTTCACTTTTGGACGACTAATTTAATACCAATAGAAACTAACATTTCTTTTAGTTGAAAATAAGTCATCGCAAAAATACCATTAGAGACGAAAATATATCGATAGTAATGATTTCGTTCTTTCGACATGAAACTATTTTTTCCATTGTAATTGTTTTTTAATAGCCCCCACTCCATTGTTGATGACCCACTTATGTGTCGGTAGTGGTATATCTTTAGAGTGACATTCTTGTCGTCTCTAAAAAAACGCGATCTAATAATGATATATAATTTTGACCAGAGAAATTTTATCTTAGCAGGATCTTAGATATTTTACATAACTCATCACATTTAGCTACCACCATGGTGGTCGCTGATGAGGTGACCCTTTAGTTATTAGGGATTATTCCATATTTAGGCTTAAAAAATGAAATTGCTTCTAAGTTTAGGCCTCTTAAATAAGTTTTCCAAATTTAGGCGTACTACCATTTGTATCCTTTACCTTTAATTTGTAGTTTCAGAAATACAAATTTGTAGTTTCATAACTACAAATTTGTAATTTCAGAACTACAAAATTGTAGTTTCACAACTACAAATTTATAGTTTCAGAACAACAAATTTGTAGTTTCAGAAATACAAATTGTAGTTTCAAGACTACAAATTTGTAGTTTCAGAAATACAAAATTGTAGTTTCACAATTACAAATTTGTAGTTCCAGAACTACAAATTTGTAGTTTCAAGACTACAAATTTGTTGTTTCAAGACTACAAATCTGCAGTCTTGAAACTGCAAATTTGCAAGTTGCAGACTGCTCCACTTTGAAAACATAGAAACACAAATTTGAACGTTAACAACTGCATTTTGAGCATCAGAACTGCAATATATCAACTGTTAATGCAATATCTAAACAATTGCTTAACTTTTCAAACAAAAACTAACAATTGCAGACCTTTTTTGAACAAAAACTAACAAAAAATGAAAAACCACAATTTCATTGAATTGTAAAACGTATAACGAGTAGTTAAAATATGGTCATTAACAAACATGAAACGCAACTCATAACACGCAGAAATCGTCTGTATCTTTAAAAACTGTAAAATACATTAGAAAACTAAAAAAAACAAAAAAAACGAAAAAAACGAATTGAGCTGTAAGATTACTAGCGAATATAGATAAACATTAAATAAAAACAACTGGAAAAACAGAATTTAAAAAAAAAAATCACAAAAAAATTTAGAAAATAAACAAAAAAACAAAATTCAAAAGAAATTGTAGAATTTCGTTGATTACCTCGTTTTTGAGCTTGAATTCCTTGAGATTATTAGAGTAGAAGGTTAGAGTATTGATTTAACGTCGAAAACTAGACAAAAACCGAGCAAAAATTCAATGTTTATGCTAGTGTGTGTTTTAGGTGTTAGTACGTGTTAAGGAGAGAGAGAGAGAAAGGAGCGTGTGTGTGTTTGTGTGAGTTGTATTTTTTTTTTAAATGTAGTTATAAGAATAATAAGGGGTTAAGGATGGATTAATTGTACATATATTGGGCATTTTAGGTACTAAAATAATTAGAGGCCTAATTCTAGATTAATTATCTAATTTTAGGCCTAAACATAGAATTAAGATCCTAAGAGTCCTAAATTTAGAAGCATTATTACTCTTTAGGCCTAAAAACGGAATAATCCCTTTTATAAAAACCATATTAATCCTTTTTTTCTATAGATACATTTTAATCTAAAAAATTCCAATAATTTAATTTCATGTTAAAATAATGAAAACTTTTTAAGTTTCAAATTAGTCCTTATACTTTTATATAATATTTTTTTAAATTGCCTTTTAGTCTATTTTTTTTAATAAATTCAAAGTAAACCTTAAAAATTTCCAATTTTTTTTAACCCTAAATCATCCAAAATCTAAATTATTCTAATTCAATCTACAAATATTATGAACTATATATTCCTAAATGGATTCCAAAAACAAATTCACATATATTTTCAAGTACATGTATTCATAACCTAAATTTTTATACATAAATTTATTAAAAAAAATTCCATTAATTGTTTACCATATTTAGCAGCACTAATATGTTAAAGCTACCACCAATCACTTCTAAAAACAGCCTATTACTCTCGGATTACATTACATGTATTAAAAATCAAAGAACAAAAAAATTGAAAAAAAACATGAAAAATAATACACAAAAAATGGATGAAAATAACACCTTAGTTGATGAAATAGAAGCTGCTTTGATGTAGTATCCATGCCCATTTGATTCGTAGATAAACACAATAAAAAAAATAGGTTAGAAAAATTAATTATTGAAATCATTGTAGGAGATGTTTTTATTACCTTTGGAGTGGATTTGAAGGTGATATGAGCTTAAATCGATGATGAAAATGGAGGTTTTGGAGAAAGAGTATCGTTTTTGTGTAGAAGAGAAGAAGAATGAAATGGAGAGGTTCGACAGGGGGTTCATATGGTACATTACGTTTAGCGACTACATAATGTAGTCGCTAAAGATGAAGAAGTCGTCGGTAGAGAATAAAGGACCGACACGCGTCAGGGAATTGACCGACGCGTGCCTCATTCGCGACTACTATGTAGTCGCGAAACGTCGGCTACTAAACGCGTGTCATTTATTGAGCGGCAAAATGGACCGCCCAATTTTAATAGATATTTATTTCACCTTTAGAGACTACATTGTAGTCGTTAATAATGTTTTATGCTTAGCGACTACTTCATACACATGAACTAGTCGCTATTGACCCCCCACTCATTACCGACTAGTTCTTCATCAATAGCGACTACATTGTAGTCGCTAGTAATAAAAATGATTTTTTTTCCTTTTTAATTGATTTATAATGAACAGTTTTAATTTCTAACAATCAATAAAAGTAACGTAATCAAATTCCAAACAATCAAAACATTTAATCATAACAAATCGTCAAATATAACTACCAAGTTTTGAAAAAAATAATCACAAAATTGACTACATAAAACAATAAAGATATAATAAAACACTTCAGTCCGTTTCGCAACCACTCGTGTCTAAAACTTCCTCATCACTATCAACGTAGATTGGTTCCTCTAATTCATCATCGGCATACTCGTCCACCTTGTCGTCCAAAAACGCATCATCTTCATCAATAAATAAAGCTACATGCAATCGAGAAGGGTATATGGGATCTCTTCACCAATTGTCAAGTGTAACTGTGAGTACTCCATCTCGGTGTTCACTAAAGGGATCATGATACTCTAGTTTTCAGTAGGTAGTGATTTTGCACCCCATAACTCAGGACTCCATCCATGTCTATCATTGATTTCCCAAACAACTTTCAACCCTTTTTGTTTTTTCCGTAAATTAATCTCATCAATGTAAAACACATTTTTTGCTTGTGTAGCTAAGATGTATGGCTCTTCTCTCCAAAAAAAACTAGACGCGTTAATAAATGTTACCCTATTCTTTGTCCTCGCAGTACTCGTGTTATAGAAATTACACTCGAATAGCACAACAGAACAACCACCATCAAATGCTACCTCTACAATCTTGACTAATGCACCGTAATACAGTTTTTCTTCGTAGATGGTGCATATCCCGTAATCTTGAGTCACTCTTTTTTCACCCTTTTCACGAGTAACCCATTTGACACCGTTCGCAACATATGAATCGTACTTATAAACTGCAGCATGAGACTTACTAGCCAATGAAACCATCTCACTAGTAGCAAATGCGTCGCCGTCTTTTTTCATTTCATAAACCTACCAACATAAGAAATTATAACAATATTGTCTAATATTGAATCTTAAATTGTTATTTGAATGAATCTATACCTTATGCATAAACCAGTCTCGAAAATTTTGTCGGTGTTTCCTATCTTTATCAGCTACAAGGCCCGATAGGGTGGCTTTGTGTTCTCTGCACATTTGAAGAGTAAAGTCAATACATTTTTCATAATGAACTAAAAATATAATAAATAAAATGATCAACTTACGTCATCAAATGCTGGATTTCGTCAAAATTAAGTAGGATGTACCAGTTAATTTTCTCATTCTCTACGTATTTCAAAACACCAAACTCTTTCTTACCTAGTGGCGTACATTGGCTCTTAAATACAGATAAATCTTTCGGTTGAGCTATAGTCTCGGTATACCTACCTGGTTCGTTGGACTTTGTTTTTTCTTCTTGAAGATAACGCGATATGAAAGTCATCAAATGTTGGATTTCGTCACAATTAAGTAGGATGTACCAGTTAATTTTCTCCTTCTCTACGTATTGCAAAACACCAAACTCTTTCTTACCTAGTGGCATACATTGGCTCTTAAATACGGATAAATCTTTCAGTTGATATACAGTCTCGGTATACCTACCCGGTTAGTTGGACTTTGTTTTTCCTTCTTGAAGATAACGCGATATGAAAGTCAAAGTCTCCTCTACGGCGTACCCCTCGGCGATTGAACCCTCCGGCCTAGCCGGGTTTTGTATGTACTCCTTTAACTTCTTTAAATACCGCTCAAAAGGGTACATCCAACGCATCTGAACTGGTCCCCCTAACAAATCTTCGTCGTATAAGTGTATAACTAGGTGGATCATTATATCGAAAAACGCAGGAGGCAAAATCATTTCCAGTCTACACATAACTTCAATCACTTTCTCCTTACCCGATTCTAACTCTTTTCTGCTAAGATTTTTCTTACAAAAGACTCTAAACACGTTAGCTAACCCAATAATCGCATCACTAATCACTTTATCTTCAATAAGCCCTGGTATACTAGCCACGAAAAGATATTGCATCATCACGTGACAGTCGTGAGATTTCATTCCGATAATCTTGCCCGTATCACTTTGAACATTATTTCTCAAACTAGACGTGAAACCATCGGGAAAGTTCCGTGCCTTCAACCAGTCAATAAATGTTTTTCGCTTTTCGGTTGACAAAGTATACTTTGCTCGCTTCAGTATCAGTTTACCTTCTCTCAATGTCAAACACAAATCTTTCCTGATGTTCATATCCTTACAATCCATTCTCGCTTTCATGTTATCTTTGTTAGTTTTCCCTCAAGACCTATAACTGTACCGAGCAAACTATCACACACATTCTTCTCGCAATGCATAACGTCAATGTTATGTTTCAACAAATTTTCGGACCGATAAGGTAAACGATGAAAAATACTCTTTTTCTTCCAATTGAATCGACGAGTAACAGTTTGCTTCACGATCTTGCCCCAAAATCCTTGTGTTTACCGGGAAATAAAATGGGAAGCCCATCTAACTGTGTCTGAATATTAGCAAGAGTATATTTCTTCGGTGGGCCCCTATGATCGACACCTGGGTACGAAACCTTGTATTTTCTAATTTGATATCCGGGAGGTAACCAACGTCTATGGTCAAAGTAAACAACCCCTTTCTTCACCCTCAGTGACGGAGTAGAATCCATGCATTCTGGACAAAATAACTAACCTTGACCCGACCATCCTGAAGTGTATGACCTAGCAGGGTAATCATTAGTCGTGAACAACAAACAAACCTTCATCATAAACTCTTGCTTCTTGTGGGAATCATACGTAGGATCCCTTTATCCCACAACTCGTCAACTCATCTGACAGGTTGAAGAAAGACATCCATGTCCTTACCGGGTGAACGAGGTCCCGGAATCAATAAACAAAGATGAAATGTCGTGTCCTTCATGCATTCCCACGGGGGTAAGTTGTAGACGGACAATTTAACCGGCCACATGCTGTACGAGTTGTTATGCATAGAGAACGGACAAAAACCATCGATACTCAAACCCAAGAACACATTCCGAGGCTCACTAGCAAACTCAGGATGTAACTGAACAAATATCTTCCAACTATCACCATCAACCAGATGACGCAACACATCTGGATCTGTACTCTTCCCTGTACGGTGCCAAACCATATTTTCGGCAGCGTGTTTCGAAGCATAAAGTCGCTGCAACCTCGGGGCAATTGGGAAATATCGAAGTTTCTTATGTGCTACTTTCTGACCCTTCTTCGAGTCCCATCTGGATTCACTACATACTGGACACTTGTTGAGTAATTTATTCTCCTTGTAAAATAAAGCACAATCATTCACGCAAACATCGATGGTAGTGTACCGCATACCTAAACTTTTTAACTTTTTATTGCACTCCTCGTAAGACTTGGGCAAGGTATGAGATTTGGGCAACACGCGACACAAAAGTTCAAGCAACTCGGTGAAAGATGTGTTAGTCCACTTGTTCTTCACCTTCATGTTCATTAGCTTCGCAATTAAATTAAATAAACTCATTACTGTACAACCATGGTATAACTCGGACTCCAATTCCTCAAACATAGTTTCGACACTGCCACGTGTTGAAATGTTCGAGTCTATCATCTCGGTGTCACCCGAATGACTACCACCCTCGTAATTAGGTCTCAAATCTTCATATACATTCCACATTTCATTTTCTTCATATCGAGTCTCGGGAATTTCATCGTTCTCACCATGCTTTGTCCAAACCTCATACGTGGACAAAAACCGAATTGTAAAAGTCGTGACCTAACTTTGTCCATGTTAAACCGACGATAATTCGAACACCCATTACACGGACAAAACAAAGTTTCTTTAAAATCATCTTTTTTTTAGCAAATGCGAGAAATTCTTCTATCCCCTTAAAAAATTCACTCGAAACACGATGAGCGGAAGTAATCCAACTTTTATCAATACCCGAAGCCATCCTTTATTACCAATATAATCAACTATTCAAATATAAAAGAATACAAAATAAATATCTCATTTATGCATTTAATTCTCATACAATAATATATCATGTAGATTGTAAAATTAAAACATGTTTCTAGCATCCTAATCATAATATTTAACATTAAATACACAATTGTAATAAAATCAAAGAAATTTTAAAAAGTTTTAATGAAAAAAAAACCTAATTTTGGGCAAATTTGGTTGGAGCAATTGATAATTGAGTAGACATTGTTGATTGGCCCGGGAAAACTTTTACACGTGGTAAAATAATATTTGATGATGATTATTGAAAAAAAATTGAGAGAGTTTTGAGAGAATAGTGGGAAAGATATAAAATATTGGGTATTAAGGATTCCGATTCGCAACTCACTGTAATAAATACGCTACTATCATTCGCGACTACATAGGTAGCCGTTAAAGTGATACAAGTAGTCGCTATTAATGACCACTAACGACTACTTTTGTCGTCGTTAAATGTTAAAGGTCATTAGAGATTACTAATGTCGGTGAAAAAAAATGAAAAAATAACTAGCGACTACGTATATAATATTAACGACTACTTTGTGTAGTCGATAAAAACAAATTTTATTTACGACTTTTTTTGTAGTCGAGAAAGATGTACAGTAGTCATTAATAATAAGTAGTCGTTAAAGATATATTTTTAGCGACTAAAAAATGTAGTCGTGAAAGCTTTAGTCGCGAGAGATCACGTGTGTAATAGTGAGACCCAGTTTGAGTAACAAAAAAATCCTTCAAGAACTACATGAGTCATTTTAAAACACATATATAGACCAATAATACCTCTCTCGTACTTTATTAAATGACTAAGAATAAACCAATGTTCACCACTTGAGTCTCTTTACAATATGGACAATACCAAGTTGAGTATAGTTCATTAATAACATCATAATCCTTATAATTATTTCATACAGTATTCATTAAGGGGTAAACACCCTTCACAATCCTCTAATTCATGAATGCTAGTCTTATAAGGAATTTTACCAGACATTATATCAATAGAGTCAAACCTTTCCAAAAAAGTGAGACTAACTAAGGTAAATTCCATTATTTACTCAAATGAATTTTATCCTTAGGATCCGCTTCCCCAACCTCTTTTATTCACAAATAGAAGATTGATATTAGTAAGTCCCATGAAAGAGAGTACCAAAAGATGATCATCGCATACACTTATTGACAAAAGAGTAACACAACCTGGTCCATCTTTTATTAAGGTACGATTTCATTAGCAAGGTGCCCGTTTAAAAACAAAAAAAATTTCCTTAGTTTTCATACTTTATCCCCTTAATCCAAAACAATCAACCCTTCATGTTGCACAATATAGATTTCTTCACATAGATCTTCATTCACACATTAATTTAATATCTAATTGAAATATATTCATGTTTGTGAATGATATTTAGTGCAATAAGAGTTAAATAGTTATACTATAAGGGGTCAAAGTAATCCTTAAACTTATATAAACGTGAAAACATAAGAACTTATCATTGAGTCGATTCACTTTTTCACTAGTATGAGACTAATTAGATCTTTTTGTGTCATTTTCTGGTGACGATTTCCTTCTCATCAGAATTATCACCCCGTGCCTTTTCTAAAATGTTTCACAGATAGTCTTTGTTGACTTCTCAATAGCACATAGATAAAAGGTGGGGTTCATCACATTATCCAAGATCCATCCTAACCACTGAATTAGCTTTCTTGAACCCAATTTCAAGAGCTAGGATCCTAGCATAACGTTCTTTGGTAATTTACACATTTCCTTTAATGGCGGGGGAGTACCTCGAGAACAACAAGATCAAGTTCATATGGTTCAAGGCATATCAGTGGATTTTGTGCCCAACGTTTGTAGTTGGAACCATTTAAATGATCCAACATAATCACGCCGGGAATGGTTTTTGCGTTCAAGGATGAAGCAACCGCCAAAATAGGAAAACTATTTTACAACCAGTGTTATTAAAAATATATTTTTTAAAATTGTTGGTAAAAATTAGCAATATCACTGGTGAAGTAAAAAATTGATTTCATATAAAAATATTCCAAAAGAATGTAATGCTACAACTATTACAATACAATAGAAAATAGAAATATAAAGGTATCCCAAAAACCGTAATACAACAACTATTACAAGAAATGGGAAAATAACTTACATGGAAATATTCAAAAAATATTCTAGATACGAATACACAAAAACGTGCAGTGTTAAAAAAGATATTCTGGGAATACCGATATCTCCAACAATCATATCCCTATTTTACTCTAAACTCTATGTCAAAAATGATTTGACTAATTATTGAGAAGAGAATGTTCCATTTTCTGAATTTATTAGTTCTCTATTCTCTCTAGAATAGTTTTCTATTCTCTCTAGAATAATATTTTATTCTCTCTAAAATAATTCTCTTTCTCTCTAGATTAATATTCTTTCTCTCTAGAATAATTTTATTTCTCTCTAGAATAATATTCTTTCTCCCTAGAATAATTTTGTTTCTCTCTAGAAAATGTAAGTGACAAAGTCACTGTTTATAGGAGAAAGAACAAACCAAAAAACTGTCACATAAATGCTCGTTAATGCACATTAATGGTCGGTGGTAAAGACTCATTAATGTTGACGTTTTTCTTGAACAATCTCTTGTAACCACCGTAACATCCAAGTTAAATAGGTTTTGATGATGGAATATTCTGAATTAATTTCGAGTCAATGAGCCATCAGTTTTCGTAGTTGGTTTGTCTTTTATTTTCTTCTCAATTTTCTAGGTTGGACTTTTTAACACATAAAAAGTTTTCCCATTTCTCTCAAGAGAAGGAAATAATTAATAAAATAAATATCTTTAATTTAGTAATTCCAACCATTTCTTTATCACATTTAATGTTGGACTATTATTACACGAAAGTCTTTTCAACTTCTCCCACGGGCATGGAAGAATTAATAAAATAAATCATCTTTTATCATATAATTCCAACATTACCATGAGCCTTGCTTTGTACATTTGAATTTCTACTTTTGCATATTTCTTGATTTTGTAAAGTCACTTCATACCGATGGGTTTGTGCTCCGGAGGCAAGGTTGTCAGCTCCCAAGTTTTGCTTTGTTTACCGTAAGCGTAAATTTCTTCATTAATGGAGTCTCTCCATTTATCACTTCTACATGCTTCCTCAAAACTTATAGTCTCGGTATCCACGAACAAACAAAATAGATTTGGTTTTTGATTGAGATCATAAATATCTTGCAACGATCTCATCTTTTGGGGTCGTTCAATGCTAGAACATTCACTTTCTGATGAGGATTGACTCGATTAGGATGATGATGAAGGTGGAGTAATCAACTCCTTTTGCTCATTCTCTTCCTCTTCAATACCTTCCCCGTTTGGTAAGAAAATGAACTTTTGTTTTATTGTGAATTCCATTCCCACAAACTTCTTCCATCAAACACAACGTCTCGACTAGTCCTCTGTGTCTTCTGAGTAGTAATATAAAATGTATAACCCTTTGGTGCATGATCATACCACAAAAGGATAAAATTTTGACAGAATCTTTGAGCTTCCTTCGCTACACTTCTGGTACATGCATATGTGCAATGCTTCTAAGACTTTCAAATGTAATATATTAGGCTTGTGCCCACTCCAAACCTCCTGGGGGTTTTATCTTCGACGCTTTTTGTACGATACCGATTCGAGAGATACACGACACAGTGGACAACATTAGCCCAACACAGTGGACAACATTAGCCCAATATTCTCTTGGAAAGTTTTTTTCTTTTCAATATGGATCGAACCATATTAATAATGGACCGATTCTTCCTTTCCAGAACTCTATTTTGATGTGGTGAATAAGGAACGGTGAGAGGTCTACAAATACCGTTCTTCTCGCAAAACTCCTTGATTCATTCGATGTGAACTCTTCAACTCGATCAAATATCATCGCCTTGATATGATAGTCACTTTTTTTCTCCACATGTGTTTTGAACTTCTGGAAAGCAGTGAATAACTAAGCTATATTTTTCAAAAAATAAAGAATAAAAGAAAATATCTATACTTCCCAAAAAAGGCAGGATTGATCAATCTACATACATAAATATGAATTAACTCCAATAGTTGTTATACCTTTGACATCGAATCCTTAGGAAAAACTTTTCGATGTTGTTTTCCAACAAGAAATCCTTCACATAGTTGATATGGTTGATTTATGTGAGGTAATCCTTTTACCTTGTACTTCGACGACCTCACTTTTAATCCATCAGAGTTGAGATATCTGAGCTCTTAATGCCACAACCAGAAAGGATTTTCATAACATAATTTTAAACACTTTGTTGCATCATGGTGGATGTTAATTATGAACTTTTGATTTCTAGTCATTGGAAATTTTGCAACTAAGATACAGTCACCACTTTTCAAATATGGACGCATGTGCTCTAACTGCATAGTGTAGCCTTTATCTAGTAAATGCCCCATACTTAAGATAGTTGACTTTATTCCTGGAACAAAATAAACATCATAAATAAAATGATTTTCACCATTTTTAATTTGATCATAATTTTTCTTTTGCCTTTGGCTAAAGTTTTTTGACATATCATCAAAAGTGATATTACCGCTTACAGATTTGTCCATCTCGACGAACATATTTTTATTTCCACACATATGATTACTTGAACCTGTATCGAGATACCATTTAGATTCGCTCAATTCCATCAACGCCTTCTACACCAATAAATGTGTCTTATCTCTTTTTCTCTCTTCTGCAAGATGAGCTTTTCCTTTTCCTTCTCGAGTTCCATCATAACACTCATATGATTAGTGTCCGAATCTATGACAATTGTAACACTCTATAGTTTTCTTATCTTGTTTTTTATAAAAGCCTTATTTTCCTCGTCATCTAGTCGATTTAGACTCCACTTTTGCTTCATTTTCGTACCATGTGACTTGACTATCATAACCTCTACCACGGCTTCTACGACGACCTCTACCACGTCCTCAACCGCACCTTTTCCTCGACCACGTCAGCCTTGGTTACTTGTTTTACCATCATTTTTAATATTCACTTTTTCTTGCAAAACTTGGCAGATTGGCTCTTTTAGCCTCCTTTTTTATCTTTTCTTTGTGGACTTGTAATTTTCATGTTAACTCGTCAACGGTCATGATTTCGAAATCGTTGAACTCCTCTATGGTTACAAAAACATGATCAAACACCGGATCTATTGATCGAAAAATATTCTCAACCACACGATTTTATGGTAAATTTTTGTCATTCATTTGAAGTTGATTTACCACGGCGTGATTTCTTGATACATAGTCAAATATTGACTATGTATCCTTCATTTCAAAGAGTCGAACTCACCTCAAAAACTTTGGAGACAAACTTTCTTCACCCTATCAATTCCTTTGAACGTATTATGGAGAATTTCTCAAGCCCTATATGAGGTAGTGGATTGTGCTATATTCTCAAATATACAATCATCAATACTCAGTTAAATGAGAGAAAGGGTCTTTTGATCTTTCACATGAGCATCTTTTGCGACCTCCTTTTGGGCTTGGCTAAGAATGGTCAGACCCTCCGGTTTAACGTATTTTTTCTCACGGCATCCCAAGCATCTTATCTAACAAGATATGCCTTCACTTAAATGTTCCATCTCTCGTAATTATTCTTCGTGAGTTTTGAAAATGGCACTCTACTGATTGTTGTCATATCAACCTTGCTCTGATACAAATTTGTTGGAAGGTGATGAGTTAATAATTACGAGAAGAGATATGTTATAATTAAAACATATATAGAAACAAGTACGTGGAGAGGAGATAATATTGTTTTAACTCTACTCAGTTATCACCATAAAAATACTTGTGTTTTCTTACACTTTGTTTCTGGTCGAATGAATTATGATACTACTACGGTTTATACTAGTAAAATACTAAACATACTACTTAGATACTTTAAATAAAGATATAAACTCTTGATACCCATATTGAATTTTTAAACTACTCTTAAGTATAATGAATTGTCTTGGTCTATTGAGCAGTCTTGACTCATTGATCCACGAGTTACTTTCCAACTAATCCTGAGTACAATGCCTTATCTTTATATATCGCGTAGTCTTGATTTACTGAAACTAAGAAGTTTAATTATCAACTGCCACTTAGTATGCTAAGGACTTAACTTATTTAATGGACCTTGGTGGCGAGAAGTTGATAATCGCCTGAATATTTCCAACGTTGTTCTCAACATTTTGATTGCAAATCATGAATCATTGACCTTTTTCAAACGTCACACCGTAATCACATTTCTCTAGGTTCAGGCAGAAATCGGGCTCCCTCGTGACTGAAAATTCCTTGGCTAGATCTGCTAGGTGTGCTTAAAAGATATGATTTCAAAAAAAAACACCAGCATGTGGGTGATTTTCATATTCGGGTCAATTTGATTCTCAAAAGTCATGTCATGCGTTGACATGGGGCTCCAGCATTCTTAATACCGAAAGGATATAACCCGATTGTATCCTTTAAATGCGTCCATGAAGGTGAAAGATAGAGTACATAAAAAATTGAAAAGTTAATGAAAGATCATGACGAGTCAATTATGAATAAGATAATATTTTATTAGTAAGTAATATTCAGAAAAACAAAATCAACAATGAGTAAGTAGAAAAATTTGTAGGAAATAACAGAAAATAAATTGATTTTGTAGAATCAAGTTTATTAATGGTTTTTATTTTCCTTTCAGTGCAAGCCGTACTAGCAGCATTTAAGAACATCAAGAGCCAGGGGTTCAGCTGGTTGAGAAATGTTTTCAGATGCCATTAATTTGGAGAAGAAATTTTTGCGTCTAACAGTTAAATGGATCCCAACAATCCACTCAAATGAACTTACATGGACAGCATTATATGAAGAACATGATTCAATCAATGACCACATTACAGATGTATACAACTTGCCTTCTACTGATAGAATGGTTGAGGGCCCCAAAATCTTGGAAAGATTGAAAAATGTCAAGGCAGATGTTAAGAAACTCCATGCTGGAGAACTTGTAACAAAATATGTACGCTCCAGTTGGATGTTCAAAAGTGACCACGTTTTAGGATTCATCAATGAACTCCTTGAGTGTTTAGAGCTTCTGCTGAGATTTGAAGGACGTGCAGTTATCCCTGTCAGGGAACAAATCGAAGCACTCGAGCAAAAGATGAGAATGTTGAGAGACGTTACTGAATATACAACTAAACGCTCCAACAACTCTGACCAAGTGCTAGATCTCATGATTTATATTCGTTGGGTAACACTCAATGCAATGATTATCTCCTACTCGTGTTTGATGGATGAAATGGATGAAGACATGATACTAGAAATAAATGGTAAAGTCTCTCATCTGTTGCAGAGTAGCAAACCTGTGAACCCTGAGGTTCGAGGGTGTTATATCAAAGCTTTCGAGTCATTCAATCCATCTAATACTCCATGGGATGATCAGCTTTTGTTGATAAGATTAATTGATCTTTACCTGCTAGATCTGATGGAGCAAACGGGAAACCTTCGGGAGGATATGATACTCCTGAAAACTACCCTGATGGATAAACCAGAACTGCGATTCGAGGCCACGCAGTATAAGCATCTTTTGAAAAGTATCGATAAATTGATCTGCAAGGCAGGAGCAGTTATTTATGCACAAGATACGGGAGAAGATACCGCCAGGGAAAGGAATCTTTCATTTTTTGATTTGTTGAAATCCATCAAGTTTATTAGACCATATGTTTTGTCCTTGGAGTCCCATGATGAAATTAATAGGACAATATGTTTGGAGCAAAGTTTCGTAATTGTAACCATTAATTGGATACCATCAAGCAACACTACATGGGCAGACACATTTTGGTCAATTAATGCCCACATTGGAGATGTATATAACAACATGTCCAAAGATGCCCAAGTAGTTGAGGCACCCAAAATTCTAGAAAGATTGAAGGATATTAAGGTAGGGGTTACAGAATTTCATCTCCTACACCTTAAATATGACCACTATGACAAATCCAGTTGGATTTTTAAAAGTGGCGTAGTTTTAAGATTCATTGATGATCTCCTTAAGAGTCTACATCATCTGCTGAGATTGGACGAGCATGGAAGTACTCCTATCAGGAAACAAATTAAAGAGCTCGTGGAAAGATTGAGATTGTTGAGAGATGTCACTGAATATACAACAAAACGCTCCAACAAAAGCGATGAATTGGACGATCTAATGTATTATATTCGCCTTGTAGCTGACCATGCATTGGTTATCTCCTACAAATGTGTGGTCGAAAAAATGGACAAAGACATGGAACTCCAGATAAAAAATGATATTTCTCATCTGTTGAGCATGAGGAAACCTATCAACCCTGAGACTAGTGTGAGTTATATCAGAGTTTTTAAGTCATTGCACCCATCTAATTCTTCCTGGGATGATAAGCATTTGTTGGTAAGTCTAATTGATTTTTTCCTGCTCAAGATCGATCTAATGGAAACCCTTCGAGAGAACATGAAATTTCTGAAAGATATTCTTATGGACCAAGCACAACTTCGATTAGATCCCACACAGGAGAAGATTGATCTTTTGAGGAGTATTGATGAACTGATCTGCAAGGCAGGACCAATTATCTATGCTGAAGAAGACACAAACACAGCCAGAGAAAGGATGGTTGCACTTGTAGATTTTCTAGAAAGCATCAAGATTACTAGAAAAGAGTTTATGAAGATTTCTGTAGGCAAATTTCCTTCGACTGATCAACTCCGCTCCTTTGATTTTTTCTTAAAAAATCAGGAGGAGCTTCTGAATCACAAAACAGATATGAGGAATTATTTTGAGACAGTCTCAATCTGGATAGATTTATTGTATCTTAGATCTTTTCTTGATAAAATCAAAGATCAGTGCGATGAGGATTTGAAAATTGTTTGGGAACATGTAATTCTTTTGGTTCACGTTGCAGAATATATTGCCGACTCAATTGTGATCGAACCTTGTGAGTATCTTAGGTCACAGCTTTTGTATGTTGCAGAAGAGATTAAACTTGTCAAGACACAAGTCATAGAGATCCATGAAAATAAGATGCCTAATAATTCCAATATCATCGCTGTTTCAAGGCTTTCGAGTGAAGATAATAGTAGACCTAACATTGATGAATTAGTGGTAGGTTTTGAGGACGAGGCACAAGGCTTAATGGAGTGGCTTACTGGTCCTTCTAGGCCTCGAGATATATATTCCATTGTTGGCATGCCGGGCCTTGGTAAGACAACACTTTCAAGGAAAGTGTATAATCATTCTTCAGTTCAAAGCCATTTCGATATCCGAGCATGGGTTAGTGTTTCTCAAACTTACATTCGCAAAGACTTATTACTTCATGTTTTAGATGATATTATTGAGGGTGATGAAGGAATGAATGAGAAGAGCGAGCATGAGTTAGCTGAACTACTTTATAGAAACCTAAGGTGGCAGAGGTATCTTGTTGTGTTGGATGATATGTGGGACACGGGGGCATGGGATGCTCTTAAAGCTTGTTTTCCAGATGATAAAAACCAAAGTAGGATTTTGATCACAAGCCGGATGCATGATGTGGCACAGAAACTCAACCCTTCTCCCAACAACATTCATTCCCTTCGACAATTCCATGATGATGAAAGTTGGATTTTGTTAAAATATAAAATATTTCAGGGGGGAAATTGCCCTGAACACCTGTTAAAAGTTGGAAAACAAATCGCAGAGAATTGCAAAGGACTCCCTCTTTCAGTTGCTTTGGCAGGTGGTATTCTCTCTGGGATAGGAGAACAAGTGAGTCAATGGAAACAATTTGCAGAAACTTTGACTTCCCAAATTGTTAGACATGTAGGTAATCAATGCATGGCCATAATTGAACTAAGTTATAGGCATTTACCAGGTCATCTCAAATCATGCTTCCTTTATTTGGGAGCATTTCCAGAGGACCAAGAAATTCCGGTGAGAAAATTGACTTGGTTATGGATATCAGAGGGATTTGTACAAAATACAGAATCAAAAAGAGTGGAGGACGTGGCAGAAGGTTATTTGACTGATCTGATTGGTCGAAACCTAGTTATGCGTTCAAAGGATACATCCAGATCTGGCGTCAAATCATGTCGACTGCATTATTTATTGCGTGACTTTTGCTTGGAGAAAGCTGCAGAAGAAGATTTTATGCACCGCGTAAGTAGTTTGTCTCACCTTTTTCCTCATACTGAGAAATCTGATAATGCTCAAAGTCTAATAAATTATTCACAATATCGTTTAAGCATTTCCTCTAAACGTGAGCATTTTGAAATGGCAAAGCCTTTCTGCCCCAATGCTCGCTCTTTATTATTATTTGATCAAGGTGATCACCACCCAAATCATCCATATGATACTTCCTTCATATCACACAACTTCAAAATCATTAGAGTAATTGACTTGGGACACATCAATATCAAGGATACATTTAATGGAATGGAATTGCTGCTTCATTTGAGGTATTTATCACTTGTGGGGGACATCACGTCTATTCCATCCTCAATAACCAACTTGTGGAGACTAGAGGTTTTTGTTTTCAAAGGATTGGGAGTTGAAGTTGTTTCAGTTCCAGATACAATTTGGAATATGGTAAAGTTGAGGCACTTGCATATAAATGATGGTGCTACTTTTGATCTCACCAGTCACAACACCTCCCTGTTAGTTAATTTGCAAAGCTTTTCCACACCATTGCTTGCTCACGGAGATGAACTCCGTGAATTGTTAAGAAGGATGCCCAATCTTTGCAAACTGAAATGCCTAGTTTTGGGCAACAATGGAGGTGATGGGTTTCCGGTGTTAAACTTTTCTAGTCAACTTGAATCACTCAAAGCAAGTGGTGACTACAACTCTTTTAGTTCTGAATCAAAATCTTATTTTGAGTTTCAATTCCCTTCAAATCTCAGAAAGTTGACCTTGTCAGGCTTTTGCATTCAATGGAGTGAGATGTCAAGCATTGGGAGCCTCCCAAATCTAGAGGTTCTCAAATTACTTAGAGGCGCATTTAAGGGGAAAGTTTGGAGTATGAAAGACGGGGAGTTCCTAAAGCTCAAATATTTAAAATTGGAGGCTTTAGATATTGAAGACTGGGATGCCACCAATGATCACTTTCCTCGCCTTGAGAAATTGGTGTTGAGAAAGTGTAGTAAACTATTGGAGATCCCTACGTGTTTTGCAGGCATAAGAACACTGCAGATGATTGAGATGCAATGGTGCCGCCCTTCAGCTGTGTGTTCAGCCATGTATATTCTTGAGGAACAAAGAGAATATGGAAACAAAAATTTTAAGGTCCTACTGTAAAATAAAGATAACGAAAAGGGTTCTGCGTCATCTTCTTAAGAACTTATCAAAGGCAAGAAAATATAAACAAGTTTTACTTCATTTAAATCCTTCATTAAACATCATATTTAACCATCTTGACGTCTTCGTGTATAACCATTTTTTGTTTGTAGGTGGATCAGAGGTAAAATGGATTGTTAAGTTTCGAAGCAAATATATCAGCGTTATTAAGCAAGATGGTGTCTATTCTCTAATTCTTCTGCAGTGTTATGCCTTCCCGTTGTTTTTATTATCAATTTGTTGTCCTTTCATTAAGTGTGCAGACTCAGTAAGTGCACTGATATTTTCTGGAATGATTCTATTGTATTTTTCGTTAAGGAGATCTTATCAATTTCATATATTTATCAACTATTGATTTGAGCGAAGTAATAATGATTGAATTGCTGATATCTCTGTACATAGTTCTTGATTTCTCTATATAGTTTTCTAGACAAAAAAATTTGATAGGGAATTGGAAGAGATATTCTTTTAGTTGCGTGTTCGGTTGATCATTCTTTTCTTAAGCTGGAAAATTTATAAAGGTAGGTTCCTTAAATTTTTTATTACTTTCCCTTAACAGTTATGATAAGAGTTTGGACAGATTAGAAGATGTTTGCATTTTTCCTTATATTGGGTCCATATCTCACTTTGTTAAAGACGTGTTATAAATTTTGGACATGATAGGGTAAAGGCTATTGAGCATGTAATACTCATATATAATATATACGATGACCTCTCCTGACAGCTTAAGCTTTTGGGAGAATTGGTTATCTAACAAAGGTCACAAGTGGCACTGCTCTCCCACCCGCATGTATACAAAAACGACCAAATGCTTTTCGAAAATTTGGAACATACACCTTTTTAGCTTTAGCAGCTAATCCTCAAGAAGTGATGAGATTATGTTAAAGATTATTCAATTCTTTAGAGTTTTCATGGTAAAAATTAATTATTTTACCTTAATTTGGATTCTTCGCCAAGCCATTGGCTCGTCCATAGAAGAAGCCTTCCACAAAACCTGGAATTTCAAAGTTTTCAGCAGCAACTGAAAGCGACTCCAAGATTATATTTTAGTGAAAAATCTTACTAAGAAATTAAGTAAAAAATAATTCAACAAAAAATAAGAAAAAAAATGAGTATGTCCTACATCATCGAATGGTAAAAGAATATCATAAAAATAAACTTGACTTTTGATCCACAACGCCTTTACCACATGACACTTGACACGATTAATATGACAAAAAAAAAGTTTGAAGACTATAATTAAAGAATCATTTGTATTTACGCTTAAAATTAGATCCATAAATGATGATTATTTACGGCAGATATCCAAGGCACATGCATTAAAAATGATCTTCATAGTGGAAGATGTTGGAATTATTAAATGAATGATTATTTAATTTATTAATTCTTTCATGTTCATGGGAGAAGTGGGAAAAACTATTTGTGTTCTAATAGTCTCACCTTAATTTTTGTGGAAAAAAATGTTGGAATTACTAAAATTCAAGAGTTTTACTTTATTAATTCTTTATTTCTCTTGGGAAAAGTGGGAAAACTTTTTATGTGTTAAAAAGTCTCACCTAGAAAATGAAGAAGAAAAGAAAAGCAAAAACCGACAAAAATTAATGGTAGCAGTTTCGGAAGTTACAAGACTTGTTGAAAGAAAACGGTTAGCTTTAATGACCATTGAAGAGGCATTAAAGTGACGGTTTTTTGTCTTGCCACAAGACTTGGTGGAAAAAAAACGGCTAGCATTAATGAGCATTGAAGAGGCATTTATGTGACGGTTTTTCTTGTCTCATCATTTTCTCTATAAATAGTGACTTTGTCACTTGCATTTTTGAGAGAAAAGAAAAATGTAATTCTAGAAAGAATGGAATAATAATTTTAGAGAGAATAGAAAAATAATTCTAGGGAGAAAAAATATTATTCTAGAGAGAAAGGAAATTATTCTAAAGAGAATAGAATATTATTCTAGAAATTCAGAAAATGGAACACTCCATTCTCAATGATTAGTCAAATCATTTTGACATAGAGATATGAGTAGAAGAGTGATACGATTGTTGGAGATACCGGTACTCCCGGAATATCTTTTTCAACGCTGCACGTTTTGTGTATTCGTATCTAGAATATTTTTTTGAATATTTCCATGTAAGTTCTTTTCCCATTTCTTGTAATAGTTGTTGTATTACAGTTTTTGGGATACCTTTATATTCCATTTTCCATTGTATTGTAATAGTTGTAGTATTACATTTTTCCTAAATGTTTTTATATGAAAATAATTTTTACTTTATCGGTGATATTGTTAGTTTTTACCAACAATTTGAAAAAGATATTTTCAATATCACCGATTGTAAAATAGTTTTTCTATTTCGGCGGTTGCTTCATCCTTGAACGCAAAAGCCATTCCCGACGTGATTATGTTGGATCCTTTCAATGGTTCCAACTACAAACGTTGGGCACAAAAGCCACTGATATTCATTGAACCATATGAACTAGATCTTGTTGTTCTTGAGGTATTCCTTGCCATTGAGGGCAATGTGGAAATTACCAAAGAACACTATGCTAGGATCCTAGCTCTTGAAGTTGGGTTCAAGAAAGATAATTCAGTGGTTAGGGAATGGATCTTGGATAATGTGACGAACATCGCCTTTTATCTGTAGTCGTTGAGAAGTCAATAAAGACTATCTGTGAAACGGTTTAGAAAAGGTACGAGGGTGATGATTCTGATGAGAAGAAATACATCACTTGGGAATGACCCAAAAAGATCCAATCGGTCCCATACGAGTCAGAAAAGTGAATCGACTCAAGGATAAGTCCTTAATTTTCATGTTTATATAAGTTTAAGGACTACTTTTCCCCTTTCTATTACAACTATTTAACTCTTGATGCACTAAATATCATTCATAGATTATATATCAATTGGATATTAAATCTATGTGTGAATGAAGATCTATATGTTGCAACATGAAGGGTTGGTGGTTTTGGATTAAAGGGATAAAGTATGAAAACTTAGAACATCGTTTTGTGTTGTTAAACATGCACCTTGCTAATAGTGCCTTAATAAAAGATAGATCAGGTTGTGTTACACTTTTTTCAATAGGTGTATGACATGATTGTCTTTTGGTACTCCATTTCATGGGGCTTTCTGCTTCTGCTTCCAATCTTCTTTTTATATATAAAAGATGTGGGGGAAGCTGATCATAAGGATGAAATTCATTAGTCAATAATGGAATTTATCTTAGTTAGTCTCATTTTTGGTGGAAATGTTTGACTCTCTTGATATAATATATGGTAAAACTCCTTATAATATAAATATTCATGAATAAGAGAATTGTGGGGGTGTGTACCCCTTGATGAATATGAAATAATTATAAGGACTATGATGTTATAAATGAACTATACTCAACTTGGTATTTTCCATATTGTAAAGAGACTCAAGTGTTGAACATTGGATTATTTTTTGTCATTTAATAAAGTACGAGAGAGTACTATTGATCTAATCTGCGTTTTAAAATAATTCATGAAGTTCTTGAAGGATTTTTTGTTACGCAAACTGGGTCTCATATAAATGATGAAATAAATGGTTGATTCTTTTACTAATAGACTTAATTGGGAGAATAATCCTAAAAATGTTGAGTGATAGGTTTAGAACCCATTAATGGGGAACCTATTACTAATGATTATATATGATGCACTAACTTCCTATCTATATAGTGTAAATTGTGTATACATGAGAAAATTCAAACTTAATGAATTCATAGCCATGCGTGGTGGTCCTATTGAGACGGACTTGATGAATTCACCGTTGAGGTTGTTGTATATTTCTCAAACGTAATGAATTCATACCCATGCGTGGTGGTCCTATTGAGATGGACTTGATGAATTCACCGTTGAGGTTGTTGTATATTTCTCAAACTTAATGAATTCATAGCCATGTGTGGTGGTCCTATTGAGATGGACTTGATGAATTCACCGTTGAGGTTGTTATATATTTCTCAAACTTAATGAATTCATAGCCATGCGTGGTGGTCCTATTGAGATGGACTTGATGAATTCACCGTTGAGGATGTTGTACATCTATCAAACTCGTAGTCCTATCGAGACGGATTTGATGAATTCACCGTTGAGGGTGTTTGTATATTTCTTAAACTCAATGAATTCATAGTCATGTGTGGCGGTCCTATTGAGATGAAATTGATGAATTCACCGTTGAGGTTGTTGTATATTGATCATAATATGACTTTAAGGAGACGTCCTTGATGTTCCCAAGATATGAGTTTTTAAACTCACCACAAATTCATAGCCCATAAGGGTGGTCCTAAAGAGAAAGGACTTGATGAATTCGCGAGACACATAATGAGGTTGGGCTTTATTGCTCTTAATGATCTTGAAATCCGAGAGGGGTCGGCTAATGAGGCTAGACGCTCTTGGAGATCACCTATGTGTAAGAAAAAGGTGATGTTTGAGGAATTTGTAACTATCAGCCGGGTAGAGTATGTGCTGTGAGGGTCTCGATCGAAAACCGTCAAGTTCAAGAGTACGTTCACTTGACAGGAATTTGGTGGTTGCCTCACTTCACTACGTGTCAATTCAAATCGAAAGATATTGCCACTTAAGTACAATTCACCAAATGTTGGTATTTACGGATTCCTGTTCACCTTCTCTCCCAAAGAACCTGAGTGGGGGATTGTTGGAATTATTAAATGAATGATTATTTAATTTATTAATTCTTTCATGTTCATGGGAGAAGTGGGAAAAACTATTTGTGTTCTAATAGTCTCACCTTAATTTTTGTGGAAAAAAATGTTGGAATTACTAAAATTCAAGAGTTTTACTTTATTAATTCTTTATTTCTCTTGGGAAAAGTGGGAAAACTTTTTATGTGTTAAAAAGTCTCACCTAGAAAATGAAGAAGAAAAGAAAAGCAAAAACCGACAAAAATTAATGGTAGCAGTTTCGGAAGTTACAAGACTTGTTGAAAGAAAACGGTTAGCTTTAATGACCATTGAAGAGGCATTAAAGTGACGGTTTTTTGTCTTGCCACAAGACTTGGTGGAAAAAAAACGGCTAGCATTAATGAGCATTGAAGAGGCATTTATGTGACGGTTTTTCTTGTCTCATCATTTTCTCTATAAATAGTGACTTTGTCACTTGCATTTTTGAGAGGAAAGAAAAATGTAATTCTAGAAAGAATGGAATAATAATTTTAGAGAGAATAGAAAAATAATTCTAGGGAGAAAAAATATTATTCTAGAGAGAAAGGAAATTATTCTAAAGAGAATAGAATATTATTCTAGAAATTCAGAAAATGGAACACTCCATTCTCAATGATTAGTCAAATCATTTTGACATAGAGATATGAGTAGAAGAGGGATACGATTGTTGGAGATACCGGTACTCCCGGAATATCTTTTTCAACGCTGCACGTTTTGTGTATTCGTATCTAGAATATTTTTTTGAATATTTCCATGTAAGTTCTTTTCCCATTTCTTGTAATAGTTGTTGTATTACAGTTTTTGGGATACCTTTATATTCCATTTTCCATTGTATTGTAATAGTTGTAGTATTACATTTTTCCTAAATGTTTTTATATGAAAATAATTTTTACTTTATCGGTGATATTGTTAGTTTTTACCAACAGAAGATATCCAAGGCACATGGCCTTCATAGTCCCTAATCTAAAAATATCTCAACTTTTGGACAAGGGGCCATGAGGGCCAACTGTCTCAACTATAAAGGGTCACCCGTGAGTTAGCATGTCCAATCATATTTCCTGAATCTTGGAACAAGCCATAATATCTATCTATGGTGGAGTCTCTGTAATACCTTTTATCTTTAGTCAAAATACAGTAGCAGTCATATATCTTTAAGATTGTTACAAAACATTTTTTAATGAATTCTTTTGTTACCGTTAGCTTTTTTTTCGATTTTCTGTTAGTTGACCACTAGTCAATGCCATCTGACGCCACGTCAATCCACCTCACCACCACATTACCATCAATACTCTTTGTCATCATAGTCTCTAACTTTTATAAAAAAAAACCTTTGAAGATTTAAATGCTTAACGAAACCAACAACAGAGGAATCCAAATAAAATAAAAACAAAAACAAAAAAACTCTTCAAACTCACCTTTCCACATCAACCTTCCCACACCAAGCCGCTTTCATGTCCAAGAATCGTCTCCATCCCTTCTCCACCATCTATTAACAATCGAAAAACCCAAATCAATAAAAACGAAAAATTCTTAGGTATGAAATATTCGGTTTTGACACGCTTGTTCCAGAAACAAGATGTATTAATTTGGTGAAGATTCAAGATCAGATCAATGTGTTGTGATGAAATCTTTGATTGTAGACATGTCCATAGCGAAACTAAGGTGTAATTTAATTGTTGTTTCTTGTGTGTTAAAACATGTAAGCAAATAAATTTAACTAAATATAAATGCAGTAATTAAGAAATATAATTGATAAACTTACAGTACAGAATGCAAAAAGAAATTCTGAATCTGAACTTGGTTCAATGTCCTTAAAATCTATTCGCCCTGCTATGGTGCTCACAATTGATAGCGATGATCTCCCAGGATACAACGAACTCAAGTCAATCGATAGCAGTACTACACAAAGATTGACAACGGCGAACTAAAAATGTATTGTCTTTCTATCTCAAAACTTTTGTAATATGGATATACAAAAAACCCTAGTAAATATTTTAGATTTTATTTCTCTGATTCTTCTTTTAAAAAATGGTGGGATGCCTCCCTATTTATAGAAATGAATAAGAGGCAATGCAACACCATTCAATGGGTACGTGACTGTTCAAATTAGGAACATTTAACCATTGAAGCATGACATGAAACAACACGTTGCTTCAGTGACAACAGGTTTAGTTTACATGTGCGCTTAGATAACGGTCACAAGATAGAATTTTTGGTAACATTTTCTTTAGTGTTCCATTTACACACACGTGACCAAAACAGATCTCATTTTGGATTACTTGTAACACGTCCCGTGTTTAAAACTCAGGATATGCAGATATATTTCTAAGTTTCTTTCTTTTTGTTCTCCAAATTTGTATACTAAATTTCTAATTCACTTCTCAATGGTTTTAACCAAGTGAATATCAAACAATTGAGTCAACGTCGTTAGTCCACACTTGGAAAAATCCAATTGACTTACAATCCCCCACATGAACGGAAATTGACTAACCAACCAAAAACAAAAAATGCAAAAACACGAGAGAGAAGACAGTAGAGAGATACTGCATCGGGAAAGGTAGCCAAAGACCTTGAATCTTGCCCTAGTGAGATCTACCGGATATACTCGCCAACCAGTGAACGTGATGTCTTGAACTGTTCGACTTTTTGTGTATACCAAGATAATAGAAATCACACAGCACCCCTCGGTACATTCTTGAAGTTCTCATTGTTGTGTTCATTTTGGCCTTGAACAACTCCTGGTTTCATGAGTACTCTCGGAGAATTCAACCTAAAAAATTCTCGTAGAAGCGGCCCACTCCTTACCCAGATAGGTGGTTGACTTGTTAAGAGTATCTTATACTACACAACTTGAATTTATCAAGCTACAAGAACCATTAAAAGCATAGCTTAACCTTAACATTTTACAGGTGACACTGTCTGCTCGTCATAGGAATAGGTAGGAGGTTTACAAAACCTCTACAGTGTATAACTAGTTGCAATTTACATACTAGTTGTCTCCTTGAACCTAGATCTTGGGATCTCTAGTCAACTAGGCAAGGTTTCCTCATGGAAACTTTCAAGATATAGGTTTAAGACCCATTCCCCTCGATGAATTAAAAACTAACTCTCTAGATAGCCCTTTGGTAAGCAGATCCGCGATATTATCTTTTGACCTCACATAGTCAACTGAAATAACTCCATTAGAGAGTAGTTCTTTTATGGTATTATGTCTACGAAAAATATGTCTAGACTTACCATTGTAAATGTTACTTTGTGCCCTTCCAATCGCAGATTGACTATCGCAATGAATATAAATAGATGGCACAGACTTAGTCCATCACGGTATATCTTCTAAAAAATTTCGAAGCCACTCTGCTTCTTCTCCAGCTTTATCCAAAGCAATGAACTCAGATTCCATTGTGGATCGAGCTATGCATGTTTGCTTATAAGATTTCCAAGATACGGCTGCACCTCCCAAAGTGAATACATAACCACTAGTAGATTTTGTTTCACTTGAATATGATATCTAATTCGCATCGTTGTATCTCTCTAAAATAGCTGGATATTTTGTATAATGAAACTCATATTTCTTAGTATATCTCAAATATCTAAGAACTCTTACAATATCTATCCAATGGTTTTTCCCTGGATTGCTAGTATATCTACTCAACTTACTAACGACATATGCAATATTGGGTCTTGTACAATTCATTAAGTACATAAGACTACCAATAATGCGCGAATACTCCAACTGAGCTATTCCTTCACCAGTATTCTTAGTTAGATGTAAATTTACATCTATAGGAGTCTTCACTGGACTTGAGTCATATTTCTTGAATTTATCAAGAATCTTTTCAATGTAATGAGATTGAGATAGGATAAGTCCATCAGATGTTTTAATAACTTTCATTCCCAAAATGACATCTGCCACTCCTAAATCTTTCATGTCGAACCTCGTATTCAACATCTTCTTTGTCGCTTTGATGATATCAAAATTACATCCCATGATTAACATATCATCCACATAAAGACAAACAATGACATACTCATGATTCGTGCCTTTTACATACACACATTTATCACATTCATTAATTCTAAAGCCATTTGACAACATGACTTGATCGGATTTCTCATGCCATTGTTTAGGAGCTTGTTTCAAACCGTATAACGATTTGATAAGCTTACACACCTTATTCTCTTGGCCGGGAACCACAAACCCCTCAGGTTGTTCCATATAGATCTCTTCATCTAAATCGCCATTTAAGAAGGATGACTTTACATCCATTTGATGTATCTCAAGATTATTAATCGCCGCAATCGCAATTAACATACGAATGGATGTTATACGACTAACTGGTGAATAGGTATCAAAATAATCAAGGCCTTCTTTTAGCGGTTGTTTATGCTTTTGACAAGTTTCGTTCCTATCTTCTTGGAGCGAAAATTGTTGTATTTACCGACCATTCCGCTATAAAGTACCTTATGGAGAAGAAAGATGCTAGGTCGAGGTTAATTAGATGGGTTTTATTGCTTCAAGAGTTTGATTTCGAAATTCGAGATCAAAATGGTTGTGATTATCAGGTTGCGGATCATTTGTCTCGTCTTGAAGGTTCTGAATCAAAAACGAGTCCCGAGTTAGTTCGACGAATTTCCATATGAGAGTTTATTTGCTATCTTTAATGGAGCGCCATGGTATGCTGATATTGCAAATCTTGTGGTAAGTGGTTCTTTTCCTGAAAGGGCCACTTCACAAGACAAGAAGAGGTTAATTATCCATGCTAAACAATTCTTTTTGGAGGACCCTTTCCTCTACAAAGTGTGTGGTGACCAAATGGTAAGAAGATGCATACCTGAGAATGAGATTTATTCAGTTGTTGCAGGTTGTCACGATTCACCCTACGGAGGACATTTTAAAGGTGACCGCACAGCTGCTAAGGTATTTCAATCTGGTTTTTATTGGCCTACATTACATAGGGATTGTCATGGGTACGTGAAGCAGTGTAATAGATGTCAATTTACTGGGAATATATCCAAGATGGATGAAATGCCGCGTAACAACATTCTTGAAGTAGAAATATTTGATGTTTGGGGTATTGATTTCATGGGTCCTTACGTACCATCCAATGGAAATCTATAGATCCTTTTAGCAGTTGATTACGTGTTCAAATGGGTAGAGGCTGTAACTCCACCAACGAATGATTCGCGAGTGGTAATTAAGTTTTTGAAATCTCATATCTTCACTAGACATGGTACACCTCGAGTGATTATAAGTGATGGAGGTTCACACTTTGTAAACAAATATTTGAAGACTTTTCTAGAGAAGCATCGGATTAGACATCATGTATCCACCGCTTATCATCCATAAGCCAATTGTCAAGCTAAAGTTTTAAATCGAGAGGTAAAATCTATCCTTGAAAAGACTGTTGGCCCTACGAGAAAATATTGGTCACTGAAGTTAGATGATGCATTGTGGGCTTATCGTACCGCGTTCAAAACTCATGTTGGTGCATCTCCGTATCGAATGGTTTATGGTAAGGCTTGTCACTTACCTCTTGAACATGAATTGGGTGCATATTGGGCTATAGCGTAGTTGAATTTAGATCCTACTTTAGCCGGTGAGAATCGAATGATGAAATTAAATGAACTTGATGAGTTTCGATTACATGCTTATGAGAATGCCAAACTTTACAAAGAAAATATGAAGAGATGGCATGATAATAGAATTAGAGTGAAGAAATTTGAAGTTGGACAAAAGGTCCTTAAATATAACTCGAAGTTCAGCAATTATCCGGGTAAGTTGAGGTCGAAATGGTCTGGTCCGTATGTTGTAACAAAAGTCACACCTCATGGAGCTATTGCGATTGAGAATCCGATCGAGCACCGTACCTTCATGGTAAACGGTCATCGATTGAAGATTTATCACGGAGGCGAGGATATTAATCGCGCGGAGGATCCACATCCCGGGGAGATCATGTAACTCCTTGAAGCCCCTTAGAAGCATGAGGCAACCGTCGAGTTTAACGACGTTAAAAAAAGCCAATTTGTATATTAGTTTCGTGTTTTCGTTAAATTCGTAGTGTAAATTAGTTAAGTGTTGTTGATTAGTGTTGATTTTTAAGAAATGAGAAAGGGTAGTTGTTTTTGATGATTTCAGGAGTGAAAATAGCCTTGAGTTTGGGGTTCAAAGTGTAAAGAGATAGAAAAATTATGGGGAACTCCAGGACCTTTCCGGGAACCCGGTTTTGAGCTAACCGGGAACCCGGTCCGTGCGCTGAAGACCCCAAAGAGTTCTCACCATGGCGTGGCTCGAGACGCAGCTGCTAGCGTCTGGGTTTGCGCCAGTGACAAAACCGGGAACCCGGTGGCCAGCTGAACGGGAACCTGATGGTGGTGTTGTGAGGTATTAAAAGTTCTGACCCCTGCGTGTCCTCAAACGCAAGGGGTCGCGTCCAACTAGTCCACGTTCCAGCCTCAGACGCAGACCGGGAACCCGGTGGCTGCACTAACCGAGAACCCGGTCATGAGCTCCAATTCTTGCGTGTCCTTAGACGCAAAGGGGCTAGCGTCTAGGTATTAAAAAAAATCGAATTTAGTAATTTTCTTGCGCCGACACAGCGCCATAATCGGGAACCCGGTTATCACGGACCGGGAACCCGGTCAGCATCTGTGTTAGGCGGTTTTGGCTTTTCAAACCCTATATCTTTAGCCTCTTTCACAAGTTAGCCTCCACATCCGATTTCAGCTATCCACCACTCCGAAAATCATCATCAAAGCATGTTTTATTCATCAATTCTTACCCTCTTTCTCCATAAAAACACATAATCAACTCAAGATCTTTCCAAAACCTCTCCAATCCTTCCACTTTTCTTCCAAATTATTTCTTCACCCACATCTCATATCTCACACAAATTCACCTTATTCATCTCTAAAACATCAAAGATTGAAACTTTTCTCTAGTTTTCAACTCTTTAAAGTTTTGAGTTTGGGGTGAAAAGCCATGACTAACAGGACAATTCTTTCAGTTATACAAGAAGAAACAACCCAAGAACAAGAAACAATCATGGTGCTACACAAGAGAGAGCTATTGATATTCCAAATTCGAGTCCTAAACGCAAGATTGAAGAGGTTAAGACTGCTATGAAGAGAAAAGAAAACCCAAGTAAGGCTACTCTTGCTAAGCCTACTTTGGTTGATGAAGAAGAAGAGGAAGAGATTGAAGAGGAAAGTCCCAAAGAACCTATTCCGGAACCACGAGCTCCACGAAGAAAAGCTATTGCACACAAACCCAAGAGGGCAGCTATGCGTTGGGATGATCAGGTTCGTGATAGAATTAATTATTTAAAGTTTGGTGTTGAGAGAACATTCCCTTCTGGTATTATGAATAGCGAATTTAAGAGTTATGCAACTACTTGTGATAAGTTTGGGGGGACTGAATTGAGACAGAGAAAACTTACTTTTATCCCCACCTTGGTACGTGATTCTTATGAAAGAGTAGCCTTTTCGAATAAACAAGCAATCATTGTCCGCAAAAAGGTATTACCCTTCTTAGTTGAACTTATTCGAAAATCCTTAAAATTACCCAACTTTACGTCACCAAAGAGTTAGATCTTTTTCGCAACATGCTACTTGGGGTGAGCACCATCCAACACGCCACCTATGGTTTACTCGCGAAGGATTCTATACCTGGACGCAACACTGATAACCAGCCTCGCTGGTTAAGATACGTTTTCTTTCCTTTCTCATTTAGAGTAAATTAGTTTATTTTCTTTGAGTCTTTTCGAGTCATGGGGACACGACTCATTTTTGAGTTTGGGGTGGGGTTCATTGCCTCATCCCAGTTTTTTGTGTTATTTGTTTTTATCGCTTTCGATAAAATTAATTAGGAGTTGCGTTTGACTGTAGAAGCTCTTAAATGTCCCCATTAAGCATACTTTTGATGAATCAATGATAGTAAATAGTGGACTTTAGGGATTAGCATAAAACGCACTTTAGTTGCATGCAAATATAAGTAATGGATAGGAAAAATTAATAAACAATGCAAAAAAAGTAAGCTTGTACTTAAGGAAAATGTTTGGTTTGTAGAACGTGAGATCTAAATTAGTAGAGAACCCACTTAGATATGAACTAGAGACGAACCATGTAACTAGGAAAATGATAGGGACAGTTCTTTGTTAGCCATTTGAAGCCTTTTAGCCTTCTATCCCTTATATTAATATTATCCGTCTTAGCCCAATTTTGAGCCTTAAAGCCTTTTCTTTTGTCGCCATGATATAAGCCCATATCCCCTTAGTTTATTAGGCATTTCCAAAATGACCCGCACTTGAATCAAGATCCTCAGACATGTCTCGAGCTTGAGTTTGGGGTGGTGGGTCCATCTTTTGGGAAATTACATTGGGAGGGAAAAGTATGTGTTTGTATTGAGGCACAAAAAGAAAATTTAGATGATATTGTTATTTGTAACCCTTTGCCGGGATTGAAAGAAAAAAGAGAAAAGAAAATTTTAAAAACTCAATACAGTAGCTGACAGGGACCCGGTTATCGCCTGTACAAAAAAAAGGAAAAGAAAAATAAACAGAAAAAATTAAATAAATAACCAGCAAAGTGGAGTTTTCTGATCATCATCTTATTATATATTGGGTTAACTTGGGGATGCTAAATTAGTGCATGAAATGGGTTGAGTGAGAACATTATATGAGTGTAAACTCAAGCTCGTGGACATTTGTTGATGGTAAGTGAGGAGAGAGCCAAAAGTTCACTTCAAAATTACCAAATATACATACCACATTGTCCCTAAGCCTACGCTAAAACCGTAAAGTCTGATTCCTAGGTACATGGTAAGTTAATAGAGAGTATACTAAGTGGAGCGTTCAAAGCGAGTAAGGATCGAGGAACAACCTATAGCTATCATATTGAGATAAGTACAAGTGTACCCTTCTAGCACTGCGAAGTTAATTTTATGATTGAATTTTATTTGTGTTTGATTTTGCATGATTAGTGTATGTGTATATTAGTTTCTAATGTTTGTTATATGATATTTATCTTTAGTAATGCTTTGGGTGTATTTAGTTGCGTCTGCGTCTCTGCAATCACCTTTTCCCTTTGTTTTTAATTTTACTTTTTCGGGACGACAAAGGTTCGAGTTTGGGGTCTTTATGTCTCCTATTTTGTTCTATTTATATGCCTCTAGGAGACGTCAAATTAGGTAATTATCTGGCTATTTCGATAGACTTTTAGTAATAATATGCAATATTTCATTTTCTCTCCTTAGATTTTAGTATTTTTGATTTATTAAGCTTTTGCGCGTAATATGGTGTGTTTTAGTAAAAAGTTTGTAGGTTTCTAATACTAGCAAGGAGAGAAATCGAGAATAGAATTCAAAGATCGTGCCAAGAAGTCAAACGCTACAAAGAATATCCCAAGGAGTTGACAAATTTGAGCTGAAAATCTGGAAGGCTGATGGAAAGTGCTGATTTCTAGCTACTTAAAGATGGATTCAGCCTCTGCGTTATGAAGAAGATTCGTACCTTATCGCGTTACGAAGAATTAGCAAGTTGAATGATTCAATTCGGAGTTATATTGAGAAAGTTACAGCCGTTTTTGTGAGGGGTGTACAGCAGCTACGGGATTTTGGGCTTGAAGAGTGGACTTGGGCTTTTAATATTTGCTTATTCTTTTAATTAAAAGTCTTAGTCCTAATTTATGAGTATAAAAGGGCTTTTGAACTTCTATTTTCACACACAATTCATTATTCACAAAGTCAGAACATCAGAGAAGAGACAGAAGCAAGGAAGAGAAGAAGCCAAGAGCTGGAGAAATTCAACTTCTCCAATTCGCAACCGAATCAACTCCTCAATTAGGTTTCTTATCTTATTCCTGTAAAAAAATTATAAACTCCTTTACTTTTAATTTCTTAGTTTTTACGATTATGAGCTAAATTCAATTGGTACTTGAGAACGCATTAATGGGTTAAACCCCAATCTATTTCATTCTATGTTTTTGGTTTTGGGATTATTATAATTGAAATCAAATTGGGTAATTAATAATTTTCTTTAATTTGCTTTATTCAACTATTATTGAATTAATTAATCAATAACAGGACTTAGTATTTAGGCTATTCAATTTAGTGGCAAATGGATCACCTTAACGGGGGGTCTAGATACGGAACTAATTAATGAATGTAGGATAGAAATTATTTGACCTTGACAGGCTTAATTAATCCTATGGCCAATTGGGTAATTAGAATTTAACCATTCGAAGGTGGACTATATTCACCCTGACGGGGTTTGTAGCACCTAAGAAGAGCTCCTTAGTCCACCCTGACGGGGGTAAGGATATAATCGAATCCCGACCACTATTATTTACCGAATTCGTCCCTTAAACAATACATGGAATGAATAGATTTACATGCAATCCTAGCGTTGCTCAAGTACTACCTCTCATACCTTGCGTTTAGCTATTTTATTTACTTACATCTAGTTTAATATTCACTTTAATTTAGTCTTTTAATTAATTGTCTTAGTTATAGAAAAACAAAACAAACATTCTTAAAACAATTTACTTGTTTTTACGTGCAATTATTCACTACTTAATAAGCATTAGAGTCAACCAATCCGTCCTTGAGAACGAATCTGTATTATTACATATATTACTTGGGACAACTGTACACTTGCAGTTGTGGTTCTCCTTTCCTTATTGCATTTATTTTAGAACACACAAGGGACCACCAATAGGTCGGCAAAATTTGAGTTTGGGGTGAGTTTTCTGGACATTTTGAGTGCTCCCAACTATTCCTAATGGTATACAGTGCCCAACGGCGGTATACCACGCGCCAAACCGTTGAGAAGGTGTGATAAAACATAGTTCAAGCCGAGAGAAAAATTCCTCCAGCGGTATACCTTTCCAAATGGGCAGTATGCCCTGACCTCAGCCTTGTCGAGTTTCGTGAAGTCCGTGTTACGGCATGGTGCCCAAATATTATACCATGCCCAACTGTAGGTATACTACTTGAAGCAACACCGTCATGAAAGTATGAGAAATAATAGTCCATGCTAAGAGAAAGGAAGAACCCAATGGTATACTGCGCATCTCAGGTTGTATACCGCTAAGAAACTCGTATTGACCCTTGCGACGACCATATTACAGAATGAAGAAGAGAGTAGACTAACGGTATGCTAGACCTAACCTGCGGTATACTGTGAAACGCACCTAGAGACTAAATTAAAATAAAACCGGTACAAAATTTGGTTTCTGAGACTATGTTTGGGAAGCCATAAGTTTCACATACCAACTCAGAATAGTGATTCTGAATACCATAGAAAGATTAGGAAAATGTCTACAACTTTCATTGTTGATAGTTTTCCTAATAATGGACGAATAATTCTGAAATAACCCTAGAACAAGGCCAAGGAGAGATTAAGGGCATCTTCATGGATCGAGAACATCAACCCCTAACTTAGGGATTGAGCAATTATCGCGAAGGTAAGTACTTTTCCGTTTCTTGTTAAATATGTGTTTAGTGTATAATTTTGATTTTTTTAGTCATTTCGAGTTGTGGGTCACTACTAACTTTTGAGTTGGGGGTGTTGGGATTAGTTGTTCCTCATTTCCATTTTTATGTGATTAAAATTTGTAAAAAATTAGTGTACAATATAGGGATTTGGCATAGAGTATACTGCTCAAGCATGATGATAGTGAGTTACGTACTAATAGTAAGTAATGTGTTAATGAACAAGTTGTATAATATGCTTAAATGATGAACATAAAAACACACCTTAGAAGTAAAGAGAGGATTAATAAGCAATATTATAAAAGTAAGTTTGATCCTAGGGAGACTTGAGTGGTGCGCAGTCCCTGAGATCAATTCTTTGTTTTACTTACTTATTACTTGCAAATGATCCGTACACTTTCGGAAATTTATCACGTTCTTTAGAGGTGGGAACTTTTTCATCATTACTTTATCACAATTTTGGAGAAGACAATCATGAAAGTTGTATTGGGTTATATGGTACTGCTTATTAAGAGCATCGAGATTTGGTTGAGTGCGAACATCTTCGACTGAAACTCAAGCTCTACGGTGATTCGTTGATGTCTATTAAGGAGAGATCCATAAGCTCACTTCACATTATCCAAATATTCATATCATAGTATCCCTAAGCCTACTCTATAATCAAAAAGAACTTAAGGTTTCTAACTACATAATTAAGTAATAATTGAAAGGTTAATGGACCATTGGATACTAGGTGGGACCGAGGAACACCCTCTACCCTCCATATCTAACTAAGTTAAAAATGATCCTTCTTGCATTGGGAAATTAATCTAATATTGAATTTAGTATATGTTGATTGTTTGTATATTATGCGTATATATGTATTAGTTCTTAGATGTTACTACGTGATAATTTCTAGGATATTTTGCTTTATGATCATTCATTGTTTTTTCCTACTTCTTCTTCTTCTATGTTTATTTGATAAAGACTACCCTACTATTCTCATTCGATTGTGTCGAGAAGACACAACTTTGAGTTGGGGTTATTGATGTCTTTATTTATGTGATAGAATAATCTAATCACAACACATAATTTTAGGAGAATTTAGTTCTTAGCTGATTGATTTTTTCTTATATATCGATGTTTTACACTTTCTTGTCTAGTCCTCGTGTTAATGTTATTTCTAAAGATTTTTTGCATAATTTGTGTGATAAATGTGTATATCTTAGGTACTGGGAAGCTAGGATACCTTTATATGATGATAATAACTGAAGAACCCAAAGTTACTCTTTAGTTATGGTGAAAAAGGAAGATTTGACCACTTTTAGAACGTGAAAGCTTATGTCCACCAGATTTGGAAAGTGAATTGATATAGGCGTCAGCAATATTGACAAGTACTATGGAGTATCCACTAGATTCACATTTAGTATTTGAATTTAAATATGCATAGGATTCTACGATTTGTGATTCATAGCTAAAAAAATAAGTTATACTAGTTTTTTTTGTCGTGGTATGAAGCAGTCCACACTTAAGTAAAACGTTTTTTCGGTGGGTGGTGGTCCTTTGTGTGTTCTAAAATAAATGCAAATGTAAATCGAACCACAACCGCAAGTGTACGGTTGTCCCAAGTAGTATATCTGATAATACAGATTCGTTCCAAGGACAGAATGGTTGATCACAATGTCTAGCAAATAGTGATTGATGCACTTATGAAAATAAAAAAACAATAATATGTTTGTTTGGTTTTGTATTAATCCTAAGGAATGAAAGATTAATGCGAAAATGTAAATAAATAACTAAGACGCAAGTAAATAAAAGTGATACGCAAGTAAGAGCAGGTAGTACTTGAGAGATGCAAGGGTTTACCTAACTATCATTCATTTCATACATTGTTTAAGGGACAAATTGGTAAATTTGTATTGGTCGGGATTCTATAATCTCCTTACCCCCGTCAGGGTGGACTAAGGAGCAACTCTCAAATGCTACAAACCCCGTCAGGGTGATTATAGTCCACTCTCAAGTGTTTAAGTTCAAATTACCCAATAGGCCATAGGTTTAATTAAGCTCGTCAGAGTCAATAATTTCTAACCTACATTCATTAACTAGTTCGGTACCTAAACCCCCCGTCAAGGTGATCCAATCGCCACTAATTGGAATAGCTTAGATACTAAGTCCTATCATTGATTGATCAGGTCAAAAATAGTAGATAAAGTTCAAATTAAAGAAAAATACAATTCACCCAATTTGATTTAAATAATAATAATCCCAAATCCAAATGTATAAAACGAAATCAAATTGGGATTAACCCATTATGCGTTCTCAAGCACTAATTTAGTTTAGCTCATAATAATTGAAAAGACAAAAACTAAAGAAAAAGAAATAAGACTCATATTGTTTTACAGAAATAAAAATACAGAGAACCTAATTATGGAGTTGAATTGGCTGAGAATCGAAGATATAGACCGTCTCCAGCTCTTGCTTCTTCTTTTCCTTGTTTCTGCTTCTTCTCTGGACGCTCTCTTCTAAGGATGTTTTAATTTGAAGAATAAATTGAGAGGTACTGAATAATGAGGTCTAAAGACCTATTTATAATGATAAAATCGGATTAGGGCTTTTACTTAAGGATTAAGTAAAAATTAGAAAAGCCCAAGTCCACTAATTAAGCCCAAATTCCATAACTGCTGTACCACCTCCACTAAAACAGCTCTAGCCGATTCGTTATAACTCCGATTGACCTCAAATCACTTGCTAAAGTTCCGTAACTCGATAAGGAACATAATCTCTTCAAAGGTCAGCGGCTAAATCATCTCTTAAGCACCTAGAAATCAGCAATCTATGGCCTGGAAAATAGATTTTCAGCTCTAAAAATAATATCTTCGGGATTTATCTTCAAGTCTTGACTCCATATCATGATCTTTGACTTTCTCCTCGGATTCCTCATCTAGCTAACATCTAAAACCTGTAAACTTTACACTAAAAATACCAATATTACGCGCAAAAGGTTAATAAATTAAAAATGCTAGAAATAAAATAGGAAAATCGGATTATTGCATATTTAGTCCAAAAGTCTATCAAATTAAGCAAATAAACACCAAAAATGATGTCTCCTAAGAGTCGAAAATACGAACAATTAAGGAGACATCAAGACCCCCAACTCAAACCTTTGTCGTCCCGACAAAGTAAAACTATAAACAAGGGGAGTGAAGTAGATGCAAGAGAAAATAGAAGCTAGCAAATAGACCCTAAAGCAATTCTAAAGATAAATCTCATATAGCAAACATTAAGAACTAACATACACATACACTAATCATGCAACATCAAACATAAATAATCTCAATCATAAAATTAAAGTCGCAATGCTTGAAGGTTACACTTGTACTCATATCTGTATGATGGCTATAGGGTGATCATTAATCCTAACTAGCTTTGAACGCTCCACCTAGCATATTCCCTATCAACAGAATCATAAATTCACTATGTACTTAAGAATCAAGAGGTCTTTATGGTTTAATAATGGCTTAAGGACGGTGTGGATGTATATTTGGTAAATTTGAAGTGAGCTTTTGGCTCTCTCCTCACTTACCATCAACAAAGTGCTCGAGCTTGAGTTTACGCTAAAAAATGTTCTCACTCAACCCATTTGACGCGCTAATGTTGCGTCCCCATGTCAAACCAATATAAACTAAGATGATTTTTCAAAATATTCCACTTTGCCGGTTTATTTTATTCTTTCTTTCTTTTTATTTTCTTTTTCATTTCTTTTCTTCTTTTTTTTTGTACAAGATACCCATGACCATCATTTTGATGTGAAAAGTCATGTCTCTTATAATTTTCTTTTTCTTTCTCTTTTTTTTTTCTTTTCAAATCCCGGCAAAGGGTTACAAATAATAATATCATCTACCTTTTTGTGCCTCAATACAAACACATATAATCCCTTCCCAATGTATCTTCCCAAATGTGGTCCCACCACCCCAAACTCAAGCTCGAGACAAGTCTCAGGGTTGTGATTCAAGTGCGGGTCATTTGGTCATGCTTAATAATCTAAGGGATAATGGGCTTATATCGTGGCTACAAAAGAAAAGGCTTAAGGCTCAAAATTGGGCTAAGACGGATGAAATTATAATAAGGGATAGCAAGTTAAAAGGCTTCAAATGGCTAACAAAGAACTGCCCCTATCATTTTTCTAAGTACATAGCTTGTCTTTATTTCATATCTAGATGGGTTCTCTACTAATTAGGATTTCACGTTCTACACACCAAACATATTCCTTAAGTACAAGCTTACTTCATTTGCATTGTTCATTAATTTTTCCTATCAATTACCTATGTTAGCATGCAATTGTAAGTGCGTTTTATGTTATTCCCTAAAGTCCACTATCTGCTATCATAGATTCATCAAAAGTATGCTTAAAAGGGACATTTAAAATCTTCTACAGTCAAACGCAACTCCTAGTTATTTTATTGAAAGGAATTAAAACAAATAAACACATAAAAACTGGGATGAGGCAACGAACCCCACCCCAAACTCAAAAAGGAGTCGTGTCCCCACGACTCGAAAAAGACTCAAAGCAATAAAATAATCTACACTAAATGAGAAGGGAAAGAAAACGTATCTTAACCAGCGCCAGGCTGGTGTCGGTGTTGCGTCCAAGTTGAGGTTTCGAATTCTTCTTCATCAATGGTTGCGTTTAAAGTGTTCTTCATCACCTCGAACTTCTTCAAATTTCCCACCTTTTCACTTATTTGGGTGTTTTGATGATGAAATTTGAGTGTTTTCGGAGCTTTGGTTCGTCATTAATGGTGTTAAGTGGAGACGCAACCGCGAGACGCAACTAATGGCGGGTCTCAAAACGCTGGGTCAGAAACTTTTAGCTGTTCATACGAAATTTTTGACTTCACCATTGGATAGAGCTCGAAAAGTTATGCGGTTTAGACTCAAGAAAAAGTTAATTCCGACCTCCGAGCGTCAAGTTATGATCTTCCGAAGTTTTGTTACCTGGGGTACAGCACCAAAAACGAGTACCCGCATTCTACAAAACGGGTACCCGGTTTCTACTGTGTTGGAACCCAAAATTTTCATTCTTTTTCGTTCTAACTACCCCAAACTCGTGACCTTCACTCCTGTAATCATCAAAAACACCAACCTTCCTCATTTCTTACAAATGAACACTAAATCAATAACGAAAATCAAACTAATTTAAACTACGCAAAAAGACATGAAAGCAATTTAAAACATGGGTTGTCTCCCAAGAAGCACTTTTGTTTATTACGTCTTTAAGTTCGACGCGTTACCTTCCATGAAGATGGTATTGAGGCCCTTGCGGTGTTCCTCCGCTTAAACTCGCCTCTCCCTTGATGTGAAATATTTAGAACCTTCCCCTTTAGGATATTATTTAATCGATCTCTGAAAGGGGGTGGGTAGTACCTTCGTTTCGCCTCCTTGCTCTCATGGCGAAACTCATTCTCTTCCACATGGTATATTGGGATTGCTTTTGTTGGATTAATTACATGTTTATCTTCAATAAGCTTAGCTCGAATCCATTTCTTAGCAAGAAAACATTCTTCTATACATGCTTCTATCTCGGGTAATCCAACCTCTCCAATCACATATTTATTATCTCTAGAATTCACGAACTCCTTCCAATCTATGCTTTGTTGGACTTGTGGGGCTGCAAGGTGAGCGTACAAAGTATCCATAATTGCATTATGTGTGGGTAAAACTAGGGGACACCCCCAATCTAGCATCATATCTAGGAGGTCCGAGACATGATCATCTCGTATTCGCTTGAGTCTAGTTTCTTGGATTTTTCCAAAATTTTCTAACGCCACACTAAACTCCCTCAACTCCGTATGTACCTCTTGCATCAAATTTAGTTCGTCACCTTGAAAATAGCTCATCTCTTGATCATTACCTGAATATAGGAGCCTGTAAAACAAAACAAAGCAAACACAAGCGTAAAACTGATAAAAACAAAAATAAAAATAAATGCAACTATCACTAAAGGATAAACACCGTGGTCACACGCTACCCTCCCCGGCAGCGGCGCCAAAAACTTGGTGGTCCTTTGTGTGTTCTAAAATAAATGCAAATGTAAATCGAACCACAACCGCAAGTGTACGGTTGTCCCAAGTAGTATATCTGATAATACAGATTCGTTCCAAGGACGGAATGGTTGATCACAATGTCTAGCAAATAGTGATTGATGCACTTATGAAAATAAAAAAACAATAATATGTTTGTTTGGTTTTGTATTAATCCTAAGGAATGAAAGACTAATACGAAAATGTAAATAAATAACTAAGACGCAAGTAAATAAAAGTGATACGCAAGTAAGAGCAGGTAGTACTTGAGAGACGCAAGGGTTTACCTAACTATCATTCATTTCATACATTGTTTAAGGGACAAATTGGTAAATTTGTATTGGTCGGGATTCTATAATCTCCTTACCCCCGTCAGGGTGGACTAAGGAGCAACTCTCAAATGCTACAAACCCCGTCAGGGTGATTATAGTCCACTCTCAAGTTTTTAAGTTCAAATTACCCAATAGGCCATAGGTTTAATTAAGCTCGTCAGAGTCAATAATTTCTAACCTACATTCATTAACTAGTTCGGTACCTAAACCCCCCGTCAAGGTGATCCAATCGCCACTAATTGGAATAGCTTAGATACTAAGTCCTATCATTGATTGATCAGGTCAAAAATAGTAGATAAAGTTCAAATTAAAGAAAAATACAATTCACCCAATTTGATTTAAATAATAATAATCCCAAATCCAAATGTATAAAACGAAATCAAATTGGGATTAACCCATTATGCGTTCTCAAGCACTAATTTAGTTTAGCTCATAATAATTGAAAAGACAAAAACTAAAGAAAAAGAAATAAGACTCATATTGTTTTACAGAAATAAAAATACAGAGAACCTAATTATGGAGTTGAATTGGCTGAGAATCGAAGATATAGACCGTCTCCAGCTCTTGCTTCTTCTTTTCCTTGTTTCTGCTTCTTCTCTGGACGCTCTCTTCTAAGGATGTTTTAATTTGAAGAATAAATTGAGAGGTACTGAATAATGAGGTCTAAAGACCTATTTATAATGATAAAATCGGATTAGGGCTTTTACTTAAGGATTAAGTAAAAATTAGAAAAGCCCAAGTCCACTAATTAAGCCCAAATTCCGTAACTGCTGCACCACCTCCACTAAAACAGCTCTAGCCGATTTGTTATAACTCCGATTGACCTCAAATCACTTGCTAAAGTTCCGTAACTCGATAAGGAACATAATCTCTTCAAAGGTCAGCGGCTAAATCATCTCTTAAGAACCTAGAAATCAGCAATCTATGGCCTGGAAAATAGATTTTCAGCTCTAAAAATAATATCTTCGGGATTTATCTTCAAGTCTTGACTCCATATCATGATCTTTGACTTTCTCCTCGGATTCCTCTTCTAGCTAACATCTTAAACCTGTAAACTTTACACTAAAAATACCAATATTACGCGCAAAAGCTTAATAAATTAAAAATGCTAGAAATAAAATAGGAAAATCGGATTATTGCATATTTAGTCCAAAAGTCTATCAAATTAAGCAAATAAACACCAAAAATGATGTCTCCTAAGAGTCGAAAATACGAACAATTAAGGAGACATCAGTGGGCTTGTCACTTCCCACGAAAGAGAAAAATATGAGAGTTTAACTCAAGAAGTAGTAAATAATCCCCACTAGTCTAAATCTTATGTTTTATTGTCTAAGGGAAAATTGTGTACCATGTAATAGTCGGGATTCTAAATTCCTCCTAACTCCTATCAAGGTAGCTTAAGGGGTGACCTCAACACTTTAGGGGACTAAGGTAAGGGGACCTTAGGAAATGATCGGTTTTTATCTAACCTTGTTGACTATCTAGTTTGGTAAACCTGTCAAAATCACTACCATACACTATCCGATTATGTATTGTTTCAATAATTGAAACCCTCGTCAGGGTGACAGTCCTAGTTATTAAAGGAAAATCCCTACACTTGCACATAGTAAGGACTATAAACATATGTCAAATACATAATGTATAGCAATAAAAATACAAAACTTATTTATAAAGAATTTTTGGATATTTTTAGAAATGATGTTTTCAAAATCATATCTGATTTATTTAAGAATAATTGTTCTGTCGAGTTGATTAATGATACGCTCATCACGCTTATACCAACAGGAGATATTCAACAAAACTTGGGCGACTATAGACCTATATCCTGTGTTAACTTTATTTATAAGATTATTACTAAAATTCTTTCTAATAGACGCGGGGTGTTCATTAATATGATTGTCTCCCCGACACAAGCAACATTCATTAAAGGGAGAGCAATCCAAGATGATATTATTACTGCGCAGGAGATCTCCTTTTTTATGAGTCGAAAAAGGAAAAACAAAAAACATATGGCTGCAATAAAAATAGACATGGCAAAAGCATACGATCAGGTAAGATGGAATTTTTTATTTCGAGTGCTGGAGAAATTAGGGTTTTGTGACACTTGGACTCAGTGGATAAGGAATTGTGTCACGACAGTTTCTTTTAACATTAATTTAAATGGAGAAAGGCTAGAAAACTTCAAACCAGGTAGAGGTCTCAGACAGGGAGACCCGCTCTCACCCTTTTTATTTTATATAATGACAGAATCTCTTATAGTATTATCGATCATTATATAGACAATGGTATGATCATCGGGATTCAAATAAACTGAATTTTTTTGATTATTTCACATTAACTTTTTGGAGATTACTCTTTATTCTTCATTAATCTAGAAGAAACAGATCTATATTCCTTTAAAGAGTGTTTGAACTTATACTGTATTAGATCAGGAAAGAGTATTAATTTACATAAATCAGCTATCTTTTTCAGTAAAGAAACCCCTCTGGATGTCAAAAGTATAGTTACCACGAAAATGAATATACAGGAAACTACTGATTTAGGATTTTACTTGGGCATTCCATTATGTCATAAAAGATCTAAAGTCGAATCGTTGGAATGGATAGCAAAAAAATTATTCAAAACTACGGATGAATTGAAAGCAAAACTTCTTTCTGAAAGGGGGAAAGAGGTGTTATTCAAAGCAATATTACAGGCCATTCCTAACTACTATATTTCTATCATTTCTTTTCCTATCTCCTTTTGCAATAAACTTATTTCGGCTATCTCTAAATTCTGGTGGAACTCAAGGAAAAAAAATAGGATACATTGGGTGGCATGGGAAAAAATAGCAATTAGCAAACTTTTAGGAGGTTTGGGTTTTAAAGACTTCAAGAGAATAAATACGGTACTACTGGCATCACAAGTTTGGAGGCTTATGCATAACCCAGGAAATCTGGCAACAAAGCTTTTAAAAGGTATTTACTATCCTAAAACTAATATCATGAATTGTAAATTTCATCAAAGCAGGCTTTGGAGCTGGGCAAGCCTTTTGGAAGGTCGAGATTTTATAAAGAAACATGGGATACATAATATTGGGAATGGGGAAGATACTAATATATGGGATCACAGATGAATTGATACAGAATGTAAGATAGAAAATCCTAACGGTGTTACTATATCCAATATTAATGAATTAATGATACAAGGTTCTACATAATGGAATTCCGAATTATTGGATAACCTGTTCCCGGAGCGGATTATCCCTTTGATAAAAAGAATCAAATTTACTAATAGAGTAACAAAAGACAAATTTATTTGTCCTTTTTCAAAGGATAGGTCATTTGATACAAAGGCAGGCTACAAGGTCATTACGGAAGATCAAATCATCAACAAGCCGCCAACTACTTCTATAACATCAAAACATGACTCCAATTTGGAAAACAATTTGGAGGTCCAACATACCCAAGAAAATCAAATTATTTATGTGGAGAATTATAAACCATGCAATCCCTACAAGAAATAATCTTTCTAAGAGGAAATGTGTCGACTCAACAAATTGCATGTGGTGTAACCATCCTAACAAAAATGTGGAACATCTCCTTCTTCAATGTAATATGTGTAAAGACATATGGGTTGGCTCTCCTCTCCAAATAAAAAATCAAGATAGCCTTGAAGAAAAATGGAAATTTGGTTTCTACAAATCATTAAAATTTATGTAAAAGCAAGATGGGAAGAGAACACAGTGAGAGACTTTATTATGATTAACTTATGGAACATATGGAAAGGGAAAAATGAAACCGGTAAATGAAGGTACTAATATTAGTGGTATTGGTATTAAACTAGCAACGAATAAACTTATGCAAGAAATTAACGGGATCGATTGGGGAAAAATAAATAACTATAAAGGCTTTGGGATGCAACCAAATGGGAATGGTGAAGATCAATCTCCTAGTGAAGATCCAGAGATTTACTTTTTCTGTGATGCATCATTTTCTAACAAATGCGAACCAACGGGGTTGGCAGTTATTGGGGTACACAACCGCACCAACACTACTATTACTAATAGCTATGATATGGAATGTAACTCGGTAATTGAAGGGGAAACACATGCAGTACTCAAAGCCACTGAATTAGGTATCAAGTTCCCAGGGAAGGTAAAAGTCATATACTCAGCTAACCTTGAGGTAATTCAAGGTTTTCAGCAAGTGTCAGCCACTCGTTGGAATGTCCAACCTATTCTTCACAGAATCATCCACAAAGCTGGTGTGATTGGGCAAATTTCTTTCCGTCACATCAACAGATTGCTCAACAGTCAAGCGAATAAGATTGCTAAGGAAGTTAGGTACGGAGAAATTGAAAATTGTCGAGTGACTTTAAGTCATTTTGATCTTGTTGTTAGATTTAGAAAACTAGGAATAAGATAGATTTCAGGAGTGATTTTGTTTGGTACTTAAGCACCTTCCCTTCTCCCAAAAAAAAAACCAACTTGTCTTACTGCGGAAAAAATCGTTAGCACATAATTCTCTTGTTTTAATATTCAAATACTTAAATTTTTAGTTCTTAATTAAATGGTTATTTTCTCTTTTATCTTATATATTTTATTTCATTTCAAGTTATACATTCAAATATAAATACATCATATCTATACTATATAACAATAACAAGGTAGTTTAAATGATCCCAGTCAGAATCATTTCTGACCCACTTATCACAACACCATCTCATCACACTCACCGTTCTACCAAGCCGCTCTCATGTACAAGAAAACCAGCACCCTATGGGACCATTCTCCACCATAGTTAAACCAGTTTGGCTACGTTATCAATAATCGAAGAGCCCAAATTAAGATAAAATGATATATCCGGCCATCAACAATTGAAGAACACAAACAAATCCAGCCATCAACAATCGAAGAACACAAACAAATCCGCCCCTCAATTAACAATCGAAGAACACAAGCTGAAACATACCCACACATCTTTGTAGGTCTGTTGGTATTGTTTATGTCATAAAGCTTACCCTTTTATTCCACCCTTACCCTTACATTTAATATCTTCGGCTTTTTGAAATTAAGTTCTATTTCTTTTTGTTGGTTTTTATTTAATATTGGAGAAGGGAAAAATAGAAATGAATTTATAAAAAATGGGAATGGAAAATGATTTTTAAAAAATGGACGAAAGTTGGTTTTTTAAATGAAAGATGAACTTTTATAAAGGAAGTAAATATTACAAAGCTTGAGTGACTCTCTAGTTTCTGATGATACAACAAATGAACCCACATGGTGTATTTATACTAGAGATGAGGCGGTGAATTAGTCACCAGATTCTTCTAGTTATTATTTTTAATATGTTTCCTAATATTTCTAGAAATTTCTATATTTCTAAGCTATTAATTAACTCTAGAATTATCTAGAGAAACTTAGACTAGTCTAATAACTTATCTAAATTTCTAGACAATAAAAAACATTAATTTCAACACTCCCCTTAAATGTTTTTTCCCGTAATTCCGAGCATCTCTCGTAATGTCTCGAATTTCGGTCGTGAAAGTGCTTTCGTAAAAATATCTGCGAGTTGTTCTTATGTCCTTATGTATTGAAGCTCAATCTGTCCTTCATTTGTCGCCTCTCGCAGAAAATGATATTTGATAGCAATGTGTTTAGTCCGGCTATGATGGACGGGATTCTTTGCCATTGCTATTGCCGACTTGTTGTCGCAGTAGATTTTTGTTGGTGTTTCTTGTTGCTCTCCCATGTCTTCAAGTATTCGTCTAAGCCATATTGCCTGACTTGTTGTTAGTGCTGCCACATATTCCGCTTATGCTGAAGATTATGCCACGCAGTCTTGTTTTTTTGATGACCATGAGAATATCCCTGAGCCGAGTGAGAATGTATAGCCTGAGGTACTCTTCATATCATCTACCGATCCAGCCCAATCGCTGTCTGTGTAGCCAGTCAATCTTGAGTCTGTGCTAGGCTCGTACCATATGCCATAGTCCTTTGTACCTTGTAAGTATCTTAATATTCTTTTTCCTGCTCCATAGTGGACTTGACTTGGACTGTGCATGAACCTTGATAGTAGACTCGTAGCGTACATGATGTCTGGTCTCGTAGTTGTAAGATATAGTAAACTTCCAATGAGACTTCTGTATATTGCTGGATCTATCTTAGCTGAGCCGTCTTCTTTAGTTAGTTTCTCATTAGTGACTAGAGGAGTAGCAACAGTCTTGCATCCATGCATCTTGAACTTCTTTAGTAAAGTCTCTGTATATTTCTTTTGTGAGATGAATATTCCTCTCTTATCTTGTATCACCTCGATACCGAGAAAGTAGTGCATCAACCCGAGATCCGTCATCTCGAAGGTTTTCATCATGTCTTCTTTGAATTCCTTAATCATTTTCTCATTGTTTCCTGTATAGATGAGATCATCTACATAGAGAGAGACAATGAGTCTGTTATCATTACCTTGGTTTTTAATGTAGAGAGTAGGCTCGTTTTGACTTCTTGTGAATCCTCGATCAATGAAGTAATTGTCGATTCGACTGTACCACGCCCGAGGAGCTTGCTTGAGTCCGTATAGTGCTTTTTGTAGTCTTAGAACACGATCTTCTTGGCCTTTCTCCACGAAACCTTGAGGTTGCTCGACATATATCTCTTCTTCTAGATAGCCATTGAGGAATGCTGACTTCACATCTAGTTGATATATTGTCCATTGCTTAGGAAAGTGGCCATGAGAATATTTTGAGAAGTAGAGGTAATTTTTGCGGAAGCTAATTATCGCCTAGTTAATAATCGAACGTAGCTCTGATACCACTTGTTGGTTTTTATTTAATATTGGAGAAGGGAAAAATAGAAATGAATTTATAAAAAATGGGAATGGAAAATGATTTTTAAAAAATGGACGAAAGTTGGTTTTTTAAATGAAAGATGAACTTTTATAAAGGAAGTAAATATTACAAAGCTTGAGTGACTCTCTAGTTTCTGATGATACAACAAATGAACCCACATGGTGTATTTATACTAGAGATGAGGCGGTGAATTAGTCACCAGATTTTTCTAGTTATTATTTTTAATATGTTTCCTAATATTTCTAGAAATTTCTATATATTTCTAAGTTATTAATTAACTCTAGAATTATCTAGAGAAACTTAGACTAGTCTAATAACTTATCTAAATTTCTAGACAATAAAAAACATTAATTTCAACACTTTTCATTCCATTTTCCTTCTGTAAATCATAGTATTAAGTTTCATACACACTTTTTTTTCGAGCTTCAATTGTCTGAATTTGATTAATTATAATAGTTATTAAAGATTTATCATAAATGTATTGATTTTAATAAGTTATTAATGGGGACACAATATTAATGGTAAATTTATGTTTGGATAAGTTTTTTTAATGGGTTACGTTTTATATTTCTTTTCCCTTTCTTTTTCTGTAGTGACATCATGAGTCAAAAGAAATAAATATTTTTCTTTAATTAAACAAGCCCAAAAGGTAATTAATTCATTTCTCTTTCTTTCTAAAGCCACCATTGTGTTGCCAAAAGAAGCTGAAAAGAAGCAATAGGTAATTAATTGTTGTAATTTATCAATACCATGTGATTTCAACTTAGCTTTGTGTTTAAAAGGTTTTTATTTTGTAGAATCTTGAGGAGAAGGCGAAGAAGAAGACGAGAGGTTCATTCTGTCTGAGTTGGAATCTCGGGATCATACCAAAACATAAAATATGGACGAGACAGTGTCTGAGCCAGAATAAAAGCTGAAATGGTTGTGAACACAAAGCTGTTGGTGGAATCGTTTATTCCTTTCTTACAACTAATAAGATCAAGCCTTCTTCAGGTTAGTGCCTTTTTACATTATTCTTATTTTTACTTTGTGGGGTTTGAAATTTGATTTATGATTTAAGAAGATGTGATAGGTTAATTATTTTTTACATTAAATTATGATCGGAGCTTTGTATTTCAATTCGATTAATGATTATATAGTTTGATAATCATCGTAGTAATATCTAATATCCAGCTGTTGATAACCTTTTCATTCTAATTTTCAAAATATTTTCTATTTGGAAAAATGAGTTTTTTTCTTTTAAAAATATGAATAAGTCTTGACTTGAACTTAATTTGCTGATTTCTTATAGGACGAGGCATCTCCTTCAATACTTTTCCCTGAGAGTTTTTCTGGTAAAGATTATTTTCTCTTACCAGAGTTTAGTGAGATATTTCATGCCGCTTCAAAAGCTGAAATTTAAGAAGCCTCATCTCATCAATTATTTTGCAGTAAATATCCACTTGGCACAACTGATAGAGTGACCAATTTTGTCTTACATTGCATTTTTAATTGTTTTGCACTAAATATCCATTTGATGGAGTGAGCATTTTAGTGTTATAATGCATTTTTTGAATTGTTTTGCCGTAAATATCCAAGTTTTAAATTGTTTTGCAGTAAATACTCCCTCCTCTTCTACCTCCCTTCAATCTTTCCCATATAGATTTATTTGTCAGAAACAAGTACCACTCTATCTCTTTTTATACGATCAAATGTCCCTGGTTACTCTATACCACTATAGTTGTTTGGCATATCTTTTAGTTTGAATCTTCTTAGGTATATCTTTTTTTTTCTTTCTTTTCACTGTTTGATGCCCCCTAGATTGTTGATTAATGAATTTTATTACATGGAGATGAAGAAATGAGGCAGAAGCTTTTATACACATCTCTGAAATTCAAACAGTTTAAAGCGGAAGCAAATGAAAACTGAGGAATAAATATGAATACGTGAAGCAGTTGATTCAATTGAGAAGGCAAATTATATTTCCACATCTACAATTTGCTAATGAGTTAAGAGAAATTATATTTTTTGCTATTTTTTTTTTTTTTTTTGCAGGGTGTGAATCCATGGATCGAGGTAGATGGTGCAATTACTCTTAAAAATTCTTATAAGGTAAGTAACAGATATTTACATAAGTACCCCTATTTTTTAACAGATTACGTTTTGATCCCTGATTATGCTGGCAGGTAATCGAAGTTGGAGCTAATGCTGTACTTGCTGGTTCTGCTGTATTTGGAGCTCCGGATTATGCAGAAGGTAAATAAATACAAAAAAATAACCATTTTTATTATAAAATGTAATAAAAATAAATATCATGTATGTTAAATTGGACATTTTCAGCTATTAAAGGCATCAAGAAAATCAAAAAGCCTGTAATAGTTCCAACTTAAGTGCTTAAGATTTGATTCATGATAACCTATTGATCTCATGTATGTCTCTTTTTCTTCGTGTTTTTTTATCATTTTTGTTAAGATTTTGTGTTTTCCTTTTGATACTTTATAATTTTCATAAATATATTATTCTCTGTAGCACAATTATTCTCTGTAATATTGAAGTATCAGCAAGAAGATTGTTGTGTGAGTTGATTGATCTTAGCGAGAGACTTTACCTTCCAAGGCTTTCATTGTCAAAGGCTCGACTGAGTAAAAGTCCTCTCAATGATAAAAGCTATCAGAATGTGGAAATGAAACAGGGAGATTAGATGTGTCCTGAGTAAGTAAGCCTTTACTTTGAGTGATTTGAAAAGATACAACGAAAATCAGCTTGAAGGATTGATTTGTTACAAAGAGATGTAATTTTACTTCTCGAGTTAGATAAATTGATCAGACCTGGTGGCTACTTTGCTTATTCATCGCATGAAGCATATGCACAAGATGAAGAGAAATTAAGAATATGGAAAATAGTAGAGTGTATGTGTTTAATAGCAGCAACTCAAAAAAAGACCAAAAAGACCATTTTTCAATATTTACATGACTCTTAATTTACTTATTGTGGAATTAACTCAAAAAAGAGCCTGACTTAATCATTCTTTTCTCAGGAATGAATTAATCTACTTATAGTACAATTATTATACAGTTTGGCAGATAGAATTGGTTGGAACGTGCCTAGATATAAATACATTTGTTGACAACTTATACACATTTGGTTATTTACTCAAGAAGGGTTCCAATACAAAATATATCAGTTACTATAGTTTGAACTATATTCATGCATAATATTTAAAAATCATTTTTTTAAATATTATGTATGAAACTGGATATGGTACACTTAGTGAAGTTTTAGCGTACAAGACACCATTTATCTTTATTAACAATCATATAACCCATGTTAAGCTTAAGTACTTTTGAGTTACGTGCAAATCTCTCAACTGAAGAAAAAGATAACTCTGGGGATGAATTAGATGGTAAGCTTTCCAACAAGTTTAACTAATTTACAATTGTTTAGTTACAATTTGTAATTAATCTTATCTTAATTTCTTGACCACCTCGATCATATTGAAGAAATTGAACATATTACTCCATAATATCCATGGGTAGGATCTAATTTACAAATGAAGAGTTACACTATATTATCATTTCATCAACATTTTAAAACATTCATTTTAATTTTTGATGCAGCTTTTAGGTCGTGTTTTCAGTATACTTCGTGAGAATAACCCAAATTTAGCTGGAGATAGGCGTAGAACTATTATGAGGCCACCTGAGCTTAAGATGTGCATATCCATCCATGATAATAAGATTAGATCTAGTTATTATACATATAATGATAATAATTCATCTGTTGTTCGTTACAACTGGTAGAGAAGGATGTAGAATCTTCCGTTGTTGGGTTCTGGAAGGCAATTATCGTTGGCCAAAAAGTACCTTCAACACACCACATTTAACGCCATCTCATTATTAATAAAGATTACTTATCTATTTATTTGATTCCCTTTTTCTCTATATTGTAAATTTATAATAGTATATCGATATTTTGGAAATTCGAAGATCATGACTCCTGTTTTAATGAATAGTTATAGGTAGATGAATTGCAAGTAACATAAAGTAGCAGATACTGAAATTTTTGTTCAATTGGTTTTCCGAACATAGGTTGGTCTATTTTGCTCCTTTTAAACCAGTCTTATACATGTTTTTTTGTCGTTTTATCTTCCTTAGTCAAGACCACCGTGGAGCATGGTATCCGTTTTATTTGTTTTACCTTCTTTAGTATGTGCATATGCAGCACACCCAAAAATTCTCAAGTGGGACAAGTCAGGTCTAGTTCCAGTCCAAATCTCTATAGGAGATTTAAACTCAATAGACCTATTGGGACTCCTGTTAATCAAATATGTGGCAGTATATAATGCTTCTCCCCAAAAACACTTTGGTAAGCCGGAAGTAAGTAAAAGACATCTGACTTTTTCTAAAAGCGTTCTGTTCATCCTCTCAGCAACACCATTTTGCTGAGGGTTTTTTCTAACAGTTCTATGTCTCAAAATCCCATTTTCTTTGCAAAAATTATCAAACTGTTCATTGCAAAACTCAAGACCATTGTCAGTTCTAAAACCCTTAAATGATTTACCAGTTTGATTTTCTTCCAAAACTTTCCAATCTCTTATTTTTGAAAAAGTTTCATCTTTAGTTTTCAAAAGAAAGGTCCAAACCCTCCTACTATAATCATCAACAATAGAGAGAAAAAACCTGTAATTACCAAGAGAATCATACCTTTCAGGACCCCATAAATCTGCATGAACATATTCAAGACATTGAGAAGTTAGGTGAGCTCCAGTCTTGAATTGTTGTCTATGTTGTTTTGACAAAACACAGTTCTCACAAAATGGGAGATCATTAAGTGTATCCTTACCAAAACTGCCATTTTTACAAAGGATATTAAGCCCTTGTTGACTCATATGTCCAAGCCTCAAGTGCCATTTGTGTGTAGCTGCAAGCTTAGGCTCAGAAACAACATTAGTCAAACAAGAAATATGAGTACCATTTAACACATACAGGCCAGCACTTTTAGTTCCAGTAAAAAGAAATTTGGAATTTCTATACACATTTATATTACCCTTAGATACCTCAGAGACACAACCAAGATCATCAAGGGCTCCTAAAGAAATCAAGTTTCTTTTTAAGTCAGGTATATATCTCACATTAGTAAGGGTAATTTGTTTACCATTATACAGTTTCAAGTTCACCTTTCCAACACCTTTAACATCACAAGTTTGATCATTACCCATATAGACAGTTTCATTACATGTATCAATCAGATCATGAAACAATTCAGAAGAGGGGCACATATGGAAAGTACAACCAGAGTCAAGAATCCAACTAACATGACTAGCTTTATCAGTGATATTTAGTACCTCATATACATCATCATCTACATTAGGCATGCTAACCATATTGGACTCATTCACATTAGCAGATAATTTGTTTTTCAATGTAAAACAATTTTTCTTTAAGTGTCCAATTTTACCACAGTGAAAACATTTCCTAGTCTCTTTACCCTTAGGTTTATTGTTAGGACCAGATTTTTTATGTTTATTCACATCAGGGACCTGTGTAGTATCTGTTCTAGGTTTCATAAACAAATTAGAGCCTGTTCTTCTGCTAATTTTAATCTCATTTTCTCGGGTTTTCAAGGCAGTAACAACTTGTTCAAATGTTGGGACAGTTTTAGCATATTGGAACACATCTTTTACCACTTGATAAGAATCAGGTATAGAGTTAAGAATAATCATACACTTACTAGTATCATCTAAGGCCTGAGGGGTATTATTTAGCACAAGGGTCATTTTCAAGAATTCATCAAGATTGTCATCTAAAGACTTACTAGTGTCCATTTTGTAATTGAACAAAGACCCTTTCAAGAAAGCTAAATTAGGCAAAGATTTAGTAGAGTATAGAGAATCTAACTTGTTCCATAGTTCAAGATCCGTTTCACATCCATCTACCTTTCTAATCACAGAGTCAGAGAGGTTTAAGAAGATGATGTTATATGCTTCTTCAAGAATTTCAGCCTTTTTATCCAAAGTACCTTCAGGCCATTCTTTAATGTCCTCAACAAGAGCAGGTGCAACCTTATAATGAGACAGCAGAGCCTTCATCTTTTTCTGCCAAACACCAAAATCAATTTTCTCATCATAGACTGACATCTCAATTCGAGTTGTAGCCATTAGGTTAGAACAGAGAAAATCACAAAGTAAGAAATACTTTTCAAATCACAAGAATGTGAAAGCAATAGATCGGGAAACAAGATAATGTCTCACACACGATCTAACAAACCGTTTTAAAACCTTTGAACGAATCGGTCAAGAATCAAAACACCAATCACGAAATACTCAACAATTTTTTAGAAAAATCGCAATTAAGCTCTGATACCACTGTTGTAAATACGTTGAGTATTTGATTGAGTTTAGATTAGGTTTAAAACAAGAATTAAAGATAAACAGAAAGTAATAACACAGGATATATCGTGGTTCGACAAAATAGTCTACATCCACGTTGGGCTCGGATTAGAGAGCGCCTTTCCACTATCACCACAGTTTATCACCGATTACAATCTTCACAAGTACAGAAAACACTTGAATCAACCAACCCTAATGAATAGAACCAGCAAATCTAACCAATACCCAACTACGCTGAATATCTAGCTTTGAATCAGCACGATTCAAAGAAAACTCACTAGATTACGCTAACTATTACAAGAGATTACAGATTGATCAAGAATATAGAGCAAACCCTAGTTTGTCTCGTAAAAGAGGCGAGAGAATATCTGACTAAGAGTGAACGAAAGAATGAATAGGGTTAAGGAGAGAAGAGGGTATATATATGAGACATCCTCGAGACTTAATCTCAGCCGTCCATATGAAATAAGATCAACGCTCCATAATAGCTCCGCATTTCTTTTAAGTAAAACGACACTGTATAGCCAAGTCATGAGCCAAGTGTAAAAGTCCTCTTGTCCACATAAGCATTGACTTGGTCAATGTTCCACATAAGCTTAATACACTTCACATAATCCCACAGTATATGTTAAATAAAACAATTTTTCAGTTTAGCAAAAAGTTTGAACTGAGAGTTTTTTTATAAGTAGGGTAAATATATAGAACAAGCAATTACAAAACGTTTATTTGATGTCGAATCTATTGCAAATTTTTCTTAAGTACTTTCGGGTACGATGCATAAGTTTTGTCTCGGTGGCTTCACCCGGAATCACATAGTTGTTGTCGCAAGGAGGACGGACATCACATTCGACATTTTCAATACCATTAGATATCTATGAAAATTCTCGGTATAATGTTACAAAACAATCGCTAAGGTTGATATGCGAAACTCATAATTTGGGATGAAGTTCCGAAGCAAGATTGGTATTACATTAAATATGTTGATCAAACCTTACAAGATGTGTGTGGAAATGAGAAATCTTTTGGGGTATCACTACTGTCCATGGAGGATATTTTCAAAGGTTTTACAAGTTATTTTTCAGGGCGTACACGAACAAATTGTAAGAGTCTCATTAAAACGTTATTTTATTTGGAGTAGAATCAATGTATAGACATTGGATGTCAACATGCGACTCAAAGATACAACACGATACTCTGATTTGCTACATTTTATCAAAGGTATCTAATTTCATACAATTTTCATTTCTTTACACGTTCTGGTAACAAATTAATAATTGGTCTCACGTTGGTTTAATCCCTGAACAATTCGTCCAGGTCCCGCCAAGAATTCAGAAGTGTAAAGACATAAGTAGTCCATTCAATACTATTTACAAGAGAAGATTATAGCTGATTAACTTACAATTCTTGAGATGGGTTTTCGTAATTTTTGAGATATCTATTTGATTTATAATGGCCTTTGTAATTGCATGCATTGGTACAAGTGGTATTTGGTCAATGTAACAAAAATATTACATTTCATACTCGCTATATATTATATTTTTAAGTTCTTTTACGTATGATTTTCATTCAATTATTAATATAAACTAATATGAATTTTAAACAATTAATTATATATTTTTTAAATAGAATTTTGTCTAAACACTTATAAAAATTGATTTTTTAGGTAATTATTTACTATATTATATGAATTGACAAATATATTTTACTATAAACTTACTTTGATATGTTTTTAGAATATATTTTATGTTTAAAAAATATTTATTTGAACATCATATTCTATACTAAAATATACATAAATATGCATCTTTAAATATATTAACGTCCAACAGTCAAATATAATTCAAAATTATCCACACCCCTTCTATCATCGAGGAAGAGACTTTCGACTGAAGGAAAATCAATACCAGATATATCAAATATATACGTAGCTGGAAAATTATATTGCAATCCAATAATCAATCTAGTGTGATTTAGGAATTTAAACAGTAACAAAATTCCAATTACATACCTTAAGGCTTGAATTGACTAACCCAGCTTCAAAAATTTGAAGCCTCCATGCTTTGCACACCGAGCTTTGATCCATGCTTTCAGAATCAAATTCTGACTTGGAGACTAATTTTTGTTTTTCTGTGTTTTTGGTTTTCCAGAGAGAAGCCTGATAGATATTACTATACGTATACTGATTTCTCATTATACTTATAATAAATCTAGAGGAGAAAATAAAAAGACTGGAAGTGAAAAGTCAGCAACGTATAATGAAAATTAATTATCTTAATAATTTGGTCCACAGCCCACAAGTAAACTTCGACCTTTTACATTACACAAATGAATTGATTAGCCTAGTGGTTAGTGACACATTTCACACTATTGGAGGTATGTGGTTCGAACAACAAATAAAATTAATTAACGACATGAAGCAAGATCAATGCACTCGTTAGTGTGCGACTATGTGAGTTTATCGTTAAACCGGTAGTAGTCAACTTAATTAACTATTAATCAAGGTTGGTGTCTATCAACACTCCCAAACGACCGAATAACGTGAAGTAACTCTGTACAAAGAACCCGGTAGAGGATCATACACGTATTCCTTCTATCTTTACAGCTCCTGATCATCCTGGGATATGGTACAACTCTCGAATCTCAGTTAGAAAATCAACTACGTTACACGTCAATTATTAACGATTGACGAATGACCTAAGAAACACATTTCTTCATTCATTCTATCACCTTAGCCAAGGAACCGATACAATCGTTATAATCTTATGACATCATAGAGCTCAAACTCTTTACCTAGAGTTGATAGATTCCATCTCGACTCATCCTTAGGAGCATATATACTTAGTTGCATCCAATATCCTTTCGGCTAGCATTATGACACACTAGTAGTCCAGTATCAAAACACAACAAGCACATACACAACTATAGTGATGATCTCGGGTCAAAGGATTACAAGCATAAAATTCCTTTTAGAGATTAACCTACTTGACAGTTCAAGGTAATTGACCATTAGGAATCTCTAGACTTTTAGTTAGTTCGATAATCACATCTCTATGTGCATTATCTATGCACCTAACTCGAGAAATGAGAACTACCGGTATTTATCCAATAAATACTCGTTAGCTACATATTAATCTAATCGGGTCATCGAGATCCTAACTTGATGATCCTACGATTAAGTACAAGTTTAGATTAAGTCCTATGAGCTAGATTCTCAGTATCATAACACCTTATGATATCTAGTTCGTAACTTAATCAAGGATCTTCCTTTCTATTATGTAGATGAGTATCATAATCATAAAAACTTGTCATAACTTCAAGGAAACGATTCATTTAATCAATACTGTAGGGATAACTATTATCGTGTACAATAAACACTTGTGTTTTAATTTATTATAGATGATCAGGGATAGGGCATAAATCCAACATGACACCTATAGAGAAAAAGGCATGTGAAAATTTGTCTATGGGAACCTTGGTTCTTTCCAAGAAATCAAGGTGTTCTTATGAATTCAAAACTCTTTCATTATCACAAGATCTTCAAGAACAAATACGTTTTTAAAGGTTAGTAGTTTTATCCTTAAAATTAAAATTCAAGTAGAGCAAAGGCCCCGCATGAAATTGAATTAGTTTTATATGGTAGAACTTCATATATATACGTTTCTTGATTATATAAATCTAGGTAAGATATGGATTGCACGATTCTTCTAAGATTGGAATTGGTGGAAAAAACTTAATGTAAGGAACTTTAGAGTCGGAAGATCTGTAAAAAAAATAAAACTTTTTTGATATAAAATAAATATAGGTCCATTTAATTAGTCCGACTAATTTAAGATCCATCTTTTTTTTTTTTTGTCAAAATTTTAAGGTCCATTTAGAACCCATCAAAATCCCTCTAAGAAAACGTCTTGACATTAAAATACAAGTTCCTTCCTGAATATGTCAGGATTAAGCTCAGTCGTGCTCTACTTGTATTAGACCCGTTCAGTCGTGCTCTGCTTGTATTAGACCCGTTCAGTCGTGCACAATCCTGATATTCTTCTGTCACATTTCTTCTAATATCTTATCTATTCATTTGGCTAACTTGGTAAAAGAAATTCCAAAAGCCAACTTTTACTTGGAAGTTATCTGGAATATATTCGTATACAGAAAAGCTTTGCAAATTTTAAAGTCAACTCTATTTAAAAATAAATTTAGGATTTTGTCTTCTATTAATGAAGCATTATATAAATAAGAGTACTCTTTAGTACACCAAGTTCTTGTTGATACTTTTCCTTGTGTTTTTTCAAAAGTCAGAAAGATTAACGATCCAGGTACACATGTTCTTTGTTATCTCTTCTCTGTTTCGGTGTTTTGTTAAAAAGACGATCCGTTGTCAAACTACAATTTTTATCTACCCTACTTTCATTTTGTTTTGTTTTGTTTTTAGGCTTTAATTTGTGATAAATTGATAAGTCTTTTTACGTATTCTTGTAATTATTTAGCAAATAGCTTTTATATGTTTCATCAATTAATTAATGATTTTCTTTTTCTTATATCTTAATCGTAAATCTGTGCGTCAAGATATGAGCTTTTATGGTATATTAATAGATTTAAAAATAATTAATTATATATAATCTCAAAATTTTATTTTAACACGATCTTAGGTAATTATATGTATATGAAAACTGTTTTCGTTTTTTTTTTTAGATATGAAATTCCACGCATCGAAATATTCAGGATAAATTACCCGAATGAGGTCTTAGTAGGAAGGTAAGTTTCTCAATAAGTACTTTAACCTACTCTTTTAATATTAATATGATTAACTAAAGCATTTAAATACACCCATAGAACTTTCCTTTTATTTAGATGGATATAATATCTCCATTGAATTGAAGATTGTTTAAAATAATTTATGGGTGAATTATATATAGGGTCTTGGAGACAAATTGTCTTCTCTATAGAGTAGTTTTTTAAATGGCATTCTTTTTAGGGACCTGAATTTTGACAATTGTCTCTCCTACCCTTACTATCACTAAAAGACAAAAAGGTGTGATGTCATTCTTTCTCTCTCCTCTACCTACCACTATCCACCTACCTCCAACCTCCTACCTCCTACCTCCTACCACCACCTACCACCGACCTCCGATCACCGACCATCGACCTCCGACCACGGACCTCCACCACCGACCTCCGACCATCGACCTCCGACCACCAGTCACGGTCACCGGAAAAAAACATAGAGTACTCCGAGAAAAACATAGAGTACTCCGAGAAAAACTTAGAGTACTCCGAGAATTTGCTGAGTACTCTATACATCCAAACACCGACCACCACCTACCTCCGACCGCCAGAAAATCTCGGAGTACTCTAAGAAAATCTCAGAGTACTCTTAGAAAATCTCGGAGTACTCTACAAAAAAGACGGAGTACTCTTAGAATTTGGAGAATACTATTAAAACATACAACAAGGGTGTAAATGAAGAATGCTAAAAAAAAATAAACAAATTGAATATTATTTAAAGTAAACATATTTACACAATTTATTACACAAAAATAAAATAAAAATAAAAACCCTAACTGGTTTGACCAGATCTAGATCTGGTCAACTAGTTCAAACTAAACAAAAAAAAAAAAAAAAAAAAAAAAAACAGCATCACGCGTGAAACTTCACGCCTTAACCAACAAAGCTTCGTCTCCGGCGAAGCACACAGCTGCAGCAAAGACTCCGGCGAAACAAAGTTGTAACATCACCACTGCATCTCTACTACACCACTCACAAAGCGCCACCACCACCACCATAAAATTCCACCATAAACTCCGGTGGTTACCTGTTACGTTCGAGCCCCTACCTCCGGCGAAGCACAACCACTGCAGCACCCCGGCGAAGCACGATCACTGCAGCAAAACGGAGCTTCGAATCTGCAGCAAACTTCGATTGGAGCTGCGAACGTTCTGCATCATCTCGTCTGCATCTACGGATCTAACACAGGTGAAGATCAAGGACAAGTGGGCCCTTGGCGGTGCTGCTGGACTGGCGAAACTTCCGGCGAGCTGCGACCGTTCTTGTTGGTGTAGAAGACGCGGCAACCCTTCGAACGGCGTTCTTCAGCCTCGAACGGTGGTCCTTCAGCTCCTTCAGCTTCGAACGGAGCCTCCCTCAGTGGCGATGGTTGTCTGGTGAGATCACCTTTGCAGGTGTGGCGGTTTTATGGTGGTGGCGGCGGTTTTATGGTGGAGGTGCGATTTTAGGTTAATGAGGGAGGTGGTGGTGGCTATGGTGGCTATGGCTAGGGTTTATGAGAGAGAATAGAGGAGAGAGCTTTTGGTTTAGAAATGATTCACGTATAAAGAAATGAGATTGGTTTAGAAATAAAATGTAATGTTAGTATATATATGAGTCTAAAAGGGTAAAAAGGTAACACGGGATTTGGGGTTCATGTGTTAAAAACTTTCTGAGGTCTTTAGTAAGAAGAGGCTCTAGGCCGGGTCCCCATCTTAAAGAGGGGGGTGTGGTCAAGACCCTAGGTGTAATTATCTCATAATTTATTTAATATTTGTCATTGATATCAATGACTAATAATAAGAAATCTTACAAAAAATTTATCAGGATACTAAAATTAGTCTTAGGTAATATTATTCATGGTCCATTCACTCTTATTCTTAGTGATATTTTTTTTTTGGACGGTTATACTTAGTGATATTTATTAGTAACTTAGCTTGAAAATCTTTGTGCAATGGTCATGTCCCATACAATGTCCCACTTGGCCAATTAATTACCCTTTACATTAGATTTTTGTCAAAAATATTTACCTCAAAACTCTTATTCCAATACATTATGTCTCAGCCTGGCTAACGTGCGTACCGGTCCGGTTTCAGACCGGTTTTTATCGTGCACCACCCCTATCGGACCGGACCGGTCTAACGGACCTCTACTATCGGTCCCGGTCCGGACCGGTTCTTCGGTCCTAAAAAACAGAAAACCGACCGATAACAGGGACCGGTTTATCGGTTCCGGTTTCGGTCCCGGACCGGTCCCACTATCGGTTTATCGGTTTTTTAATTTTTTTTTTTTTAAAGACAAGAACAGTGACAAAACAATGTTAATTATAAAAATTCATTATCTCTAAAACAAATATTGAGTTAAAAGAAAACCTTAAATTATAAACATGTTAATTAATAACACATTAAAAAAATGCCTACTAAAGTACATTTAAAAAAATAATAGCTACTTAAATAATAAACATATATTGCATACAATAATAATACAAACTCCAATTAGGAAATTATACACGTTCACTGCTTCATCTTGACTCTATACTCATTTATGTAACCATTTCCACCTAGATATTGAATAGCCTACAAAATTCAATTTCTCATTTCATTATTCTATTAACTCATATAATATACCTGAAGCGCAACTTGGGTGGCTCGTTCAGCTGCACAAAGTATAACCCAGCACAGTCTTGAAAATATTAGCAAATATGAATGATACAGACTACATATTTATTTTTGAATTTGAAATCAATCCCCTTCCTTCTAATTCAAATCAGAAAACTAATAGTACTACCCCATTAACTAATTCAAATCATAAAACAATACTTGGCAATTTCTCATAACAAGTCAATTCACTTTATTTAGTAAAATCATCAAAACCGCCCAAGTTTTGTAAATTAGTAAAATTTCAGATTTCTAGGGGTTTCGAAACTTACAGGAAGATTAAAGAATAAAGTTTTTCATCATATTTGATAAAAGTAGGGGATGATTCGCAAATTCTAGGGACTATTTTGCAATTTTCGCAGGGACTATTTAGACAAGAGAGGCAAATTGATTACGCAATTCCCTCAACTCAAAAATTTCTCATTCCGTCAATTCAAAAATTCCCTCAACTTTCTCATCCGTCAATTCAAAAATTTCTCATTCCGTCAATTCAAAAGTCCCTCAACTTTTCTCATAGGGACTAAATACACAATTTCCAATTTCGCATAACAAATGGAATCAATTTCGCATAAGATAAAGTGTTCAAGTTCTCAAATTCACGTAGTATAGGAAAATAATCTTTCAATTTCTCAAAATCCAAGTATTCAAGTCTGAAATTCGCATAACATAAGGACTCAAAGTGTAAATTTTGCATAACAAAAGGTCTAAACGTGTAAAATCAAACAAATCAGAGACATAACAACAATTTCTCGTAAAACAACTTGGAACATCTTGCTAAAACTCACACAAATCAGTAAAACCAGGGACCAGAAAGATAATTTTCGAGCTCAAGGGATCAAAGCTATCAACTTACCCATTTAATAAAGCCTTAAACACTCACCAATATCTCATCTCTTCACAACTCCACACCAAAATTACATGCAAAGACAAACAATTCATCTTACATTTAGAAATCTTCACAAATTTTAAAAATATGGAATTGACAGTAAAATTAATTAACTTACTTGATTGAAAATAATACTAAATCCATGACAAAGAGAATTAAATTCCTGAAATATCAATTCCTCGCAAAACAGCAACATGAAACTCATCAGGAAACCAATATTTCATGAAATTAGACAATTACAGAAGAAAAAAGACAGAGAATAATATATTACACAACCACCCATCACCACCATAACCAATTTTCAAGGATTCTAGAAGCAATTTAAGGTGTAACGGCGCCATTCTCGAATTAGGGTAGGGTGAGGAATGGGATTTGGGAATGCGTAGTAGCCTAGCCGGTGGGTTGGGGTTAATGTTATGTGGGTTGGGCTGGAGCATGGAGAGGGGTTTTGGGCCTATATATAAAAAAAAAAAAAAATCGGACCGTTATCGGTCCGTACCAGTTACGGACCGGTTCGGTCCATAGCAAAATTACAGAAAGCAAAACGCCGCACGATAAGTGGAACGCCGTTCCGTTTCGTGCCGGCCACCCACTCGCCACCGTTCCCGTTCCGTCGCCGGTGCTAATCGGTCCAGGCCAGACCGGCGGTCCGATAACCCGTGTCCGATAGCCAGGCTGAATTATGTCCACACAGACGTGTAGTAGTCTATTAGACAGATTTATGTAACGCGCTCACTAGACCATATTGTTGGGAGAAAAACATAGAAAGATAACTATTGGGGCTAATTTAATGGAAGGATCTTGTCTCTCATCTAGGAGGTATAGAGTTCGAATCTCCTCATCCTTGTTATTTCTTGAGCCTAAAAAGGGGTAAAGCAAGAGGTGTAAGGTTCGAGTCCCCGTAAACTGGCACGGACACCCATGTATTAAAAAACATAGAAAAATTAACACACAAATAAAAATAGAGTAATGATATATGTCACCCCTTTTCATATCATTTTTTTATCACCTTTCTATATATATGTTTTAATTTCCTTGAATATCAGATAGAGAAGTTAATTCATTGGTACATGTAGGCATACACCTAGGAGGTGATAAAAGGGTGATAAATATCATTACTCATAAAAATAACATAAAATAAAGAAGATACAATAAGTTTAAATTGTTCAATAAATTGTCTACGTCGAAGTAGAACAACTTTATTCTATATTTTGTGAGAATCACTCATATTTGTTTCTCTCAGAAGTATATCAAACACTTTGTTGGTTGTTATACTACCCCAAACACATATCAAACCTAGCTCCTCATTTAGGTTTGTTTGTTGATAATCCTTCATCCTCGGGAAATCCAAAATCACATGATAATAGATTCATGTCCTATCAATTAAACGTAAAGAGAGGTTAAAGGGTTTCATTCTAAATTACTCCGATTTGGCGTCTATCTCAATGATTTCATCTCACATTATTTTCACCTTGGTAAGTAGATCACATTCACAATACGTTCGAGACATTTCACCGGATGACCTAGATCTCGGAGACCCCCAAAAAAAGACCTTGAGTCTGCCGCAAAAGAATCCACCAGACTCCAAGAACCCTAACTCTTGAGAAAATTGGATTATCGGTCTCCTTTGAGCATGAGTAGCCTTACGCTACTCATAACTCGCCGGAAGTTCTCTTGGTTGGACCATCTTTAGCTAAATTCAAGGTTTTATGTTGGATAATCCTAAGGATTTAGTTTAGGAAAATAAGATAAGGAGCCCCCACATCCTTGATCAACAACTGTGCGGCTACATTACTTGGGGCACCACCAACCACGTAGGCCAACTCACAATTCTGACGAGCTCATAATATCGGTTGGGGAGTAATGTAGAGGATAAACTCAAGTATTTGGGTTCAGGTAAATTCTTGTCTAAGTTTTATCCGATAATAATGGATTTCCTCACTTGTATGAAAGTCGAATCCACCATACTACAATTATTTGATGAAGAAACAAAGTCATTCTTATGAAAAACATGGGATAAATTATATGCACACTAAGTATTTGTTTAAAACTTCATACATTTTCCTTGGGAGAAAATGGCTCTTTGGAGAGCATGAGTGATCACCTTGCTATCTCACATGAAAACCTTATACATCAAAGAATGCGGTCGATTTTGGGAATGAAATGACCACCTAATAACGGGTGATCTTGACCGGGAACTTGGACGTCGATGTGATAAGTTTGCGGTCTACCTATTCAATAAAGAAGCAAGAATATAAAGTGGAATACAAGAGCATCCTCTTAAATAATAGAAGGCCAAAAGTTGTATATTCTAGAAAGTGATGTCTTCGCAGTGTAACAAGCATTTGGTTTCTCTCTAATCGGTTATGTAGTGGGGATTACTAACCTGGACATGGTTGATATTTGAATAATAGTGAAGGATTGGCTAGTGGTTTATAATTTTTGCAGGTATTTGTGTGGATGGATTGTTTTTAACTTTGAGAATGATGAGGATAAAGAGAATATTATAACAAAGGAAGTTTTTTCATCCTATGGGAAAATGCTTTTGTTAGCCAAATTCAGGATTTCTTTGACTTTGCTAATCTCGAAATCTTTAAGATCCCTACTTGGATCATCAGTCGTAATTTACCAAAGCAACCCTGTACTAGCCTTGGAATTGATAAGATCGCTTCTCAAGTTAGGTACCTATTAGAACTGGTGGGGTTACTATCATAAGCAAGGATATATGCTACACTCAAATTTTGATTGAGATTGATTTGACCAAACAAAGAAAGGACTGTATTGCGGTTGTTTTTCCTGAAGGAAAGGGTTTTGAGCTCAAGGTGGTATATGAAAATTTTCTAGCTTGTTGTATGAAGTGTAAAGATTTTGGTCACTCGAAAGCCAAATGCTTTTATGTGAATTGACCTAGAGATCTAAGAGATAAAACTTATGGTAAATTCATTGATTCCAAGCAAGAATATTTGAGGAAAATCCAAGGAAACACTATGAAACCGCACCAACGACTCTAGAGCGTGCTGTCTTAGCTGTAATGTCAGCAGATGCAGAAAATAATGTTGTTTCAACTCCTATTTTAGCAAATGCAAAAATTGAAAATTACCTTCATGGCTCCAGGGTGCGACTTTCAACTCTGGAAAATAATCACACAAAGTGGGAACTTTGTAGGAGTATGCCTTCTGAGAGCAGCTCGAAAGGAGAACATAGTAGATCTCCGCCTCATATCCCCTATAGTGGGAGTTGTTGTGTAGCAAATAAGAAGTGTATTTGATATTTGGAAGGTAATCATGAGATGTAGACTCACATCTCTTCGTAGTAGATGTAGGCTCTTAAGTCACTCCCACAACAAATGTAGGCGATAAGATCCTTGTAACAGCATCTGCATGCTATTAGCTATCCACAACAACCACAAAAGGCTACTTCAAGTATGGGATTCGAGCAGCTCTTTAAGACTCAAACTTCTTACGAGGAAAGTACTGTATTTTTGTGCAAGGACCAAAATATACAATGTGTGAATTCTTTAGTAAAATTGGCGAATGAGGGTGAAATAGGTTTCAGATAAGGAACGAAAAATTTCTACAAAGGCTAAGCAAAGAACATGTGATAGAGAGTTTGGGTGGTTTTCGAGTAAGTCGAGTATTTAGGAAGTGGGTTTTGGAAACAAAATAGAGATAGATGTCCAGTTTAAGTTGGTGGTTCATAAAAGAAAAAAGAAACATGAAGAAGACAAAAAAGAAGTTACTGGAGAGGCGTGAAAAAACATGACAAAAAAGGAACTTTTGGAAAGCAAAAATTGTTATCATGAAAAACGCAAGTAAGGGTAATCCCCAAAACACGTTGTAATGATTATTATAAAATGTAATAGCAGGAGATTATCTTCACCCCATAAGAGGTTACGGGTAATTAGAATTATTCCAAGGAAGAGTGTTAATATTTTGGGTATTTGGAAACTAAAAATACTAGAGTTAGTGTGAATAATTTTACGTGAAATATGTTATAAGGTTGTAAAGATGTGGATAAGTTTAATAAAGTTAAAAATGAAAGATTTTTTTTTTTTATTTTGGGACACGGATAAAGTTGATGTTGATGTTCTTAGGATAACTCCTCAAGTCATTTATTTGAAAGTGGTTTATAAGGTGACTTCTACAAGCCTTTATAATTCTTTCATATATGTACTTAATGATACAATCAAAAGGAGAGACTTGTGGAAAGAACTAGTTGACTGTGCTACTACTTTTGACGCTCAGTGGCTCTTTCATTGTGATTTAAATAATATTTTAAATCAAAATAAAAGGTATAAAAGTAGGGGAGTAACTATGGGAGACTTTGATGAGTTTGCGGATTGTTGTAATACCATTGGAATAAAGGATCTTCAGTATTCTGGTCAATTCTACACATGGGATAATAATCACAAACGAAGTCAGATAGACCATGTGATGGGAAATAGAAGGTTTGGCGCCTTGGATCACTATGCACCCGCATAGTTTCTTCATAAATCGAGTGTATAGAATAATTCATAATCCATAGTGTCATCTTTTTCAAATTGTTATGAGAATCACCCCGTTTTGATTCTCTGATACGTGGGTGGATCGTACAGATTATGGATAAATGGTTATTAATGGTTTAAATAAAGCTCTTGCTCGTGGTACAAAAAAATATAATTTCTTTTTAAAACTTCTTAACTTGAAACCAAATTTGAGGGCGATTAAATACCATTTCTCACATATTTTTGATAGAGCTAAAATGGCAAGTTAGGCCTTAGAGGTAGACGATGTTAAATTCCAAAAAAGTATATCAAATGACAGGGACCTTAAATAATTGGTAGAGATTCATAAGGTTGTGAATAAACATAAAAGGTCGTGATTAGCTTTCTCCAACAAAAATAAAAACTTGGTTACAATCTTAAGAGGGATCGATGTACAAAACCTGTCCATGTTCTCATGAAAAGTAAACAAAAAAGAAAGCTTATTTCCAAAGTTCACCTCAGAAACGGTAATGATACAACTTCTAGTGCTCAAGTTATAGATGATGAGTTTGTTGAGTTATGTCAAGATGGTAAATGTAAACATTGGAGTCTTGGATTGGGGTAGTATTTTTATGAATGATCAAGGTTTGGAATTATGTTTAGAGGTTTCTAATGAAGAGATAAAAGAGGTAATTTTATGTATAGCAAAAGAAAAACCCCAAACCCAGTAGTTATTCTTCTCCATTCTCAAAGAAATCTTGGGATCTTATCAGTGATAAAATAATACAAGCCGTCCATGAATTCTTTTGCTCCGATATTCTACTTAAAAAGTTGAATAATACTATTTTGATCTCATATCGAAGAACGATTTCATTAATTGTGGAAGAATATACGCATATATCTTGTTGTAATGTAATCTATAAATACACTATTATGATTATTGCGGATCGTATGAAACCAGTTTTAGAAGAAATTATAGATAAAGCACAAAATGCATATGTTTCCGGAAGATCGATGGCCAATAACCCTCACATTATGCAAGAACTTTTAAGAGGTTACAACGATAATAGTAGTTTGACGAGATGCACTATTAAAACTAAATTGTGCAAAGCTTATAATTATATCTTTAGAGTTACTTCGTGAGGTACTTATAGGTCTAAATTTTCCGGTTTTATATATCAATTGGATTATGTAGGGTGTTACAACACCATCTTATTCAGTGTATATTCATGGGGAAGTTCATGGATTCTTCAACGGAGAAAACGGATTGAGACAATGTCACACCTCTCCACAAACCTTATTATCATGTGTATTGGATATATTTTTAGGTTTTTAAAGAGGAAAATAAATGTTGTGTTTAAATATCATCCGAAATGTGGGAAAACTAAGATCGCTCACCTTTGCTTTTTGTCAATGATCTCATGCTCTTGGTGAAAGTGACCACGTTTAGGTTAAAATTCTCATGGATAGCTTGAAGGAATTTAGTAAGTTTTTAAGACTTCAACTTAATTTACTTAAACCGGATATATATATATTGTGGGAATTTGGAGTTAAGTTGTTGATGATATCTAGAAGACTACACAACTAAAAAAAGGAGTTATGTTGTTTCGTTGTTTGGGTGTACCGCTTTGAGTTTTGATTTTATTTTCAAGAGACTACAAACCTATTATTGGTAATATAAAGAGCTATGTTAGATCTTGGAACAGTCCTTCTCTTTCATAAGCAGATCACCTTGAAGTCATTAGATCGATACTTCAAGGGGTTGTATGTTTTTGGTTATCAATATTTTCGATTTCGGTTTGTGTGCGAGATAGAATTATGAGTATTGTAGGAACTTATATTGGGATGGGAAATATCTTCAAGTTAAATGAAATACTATAACCACTTCTAAAGAATTAAATGGTATTAGGATTAGAGATATTAGTACTTGGAATATATTACTACTTATGAAGATGTTATGGCAAATAATTGCTAAGAAAGTCTTGCTTTGGATTAAATTGTTGCATGGGGAATATTAGAAAAATAGGAGTTTTTGGTTATGGGAAGTGAAAAGTCAAATTCGCCACTTTTGAAACAACTTTGGAAATTTAACAATAAAGTTGATATTTTGGTTTGACATATATGGGGATAATTTTTTTTACGTAATTGGTTCTCCACCTCAAATGAGTGCTTCATTGCTAATTAGGCTCGTAGTGTTGAGTTTCTTTCCTTATATGAGAAATTTTATGATATTTTTCATCACCGATCATTTTTAAAACTCGATTATTGTGTAGGACTCGTGTATTATGCCTACACCTGGAATGATTGTATGTATAGCTACACATGAGAGATTTTGAATAAAGAATAAGATGATTTATATAGATTTGAATTCATTTTGTGAGTTGTGTGACAAAAATTTTAAGCCTAATGCACCCCTTTTTCAAATGTGCATTTATAAGTAGCATTTTTTTTTTGCATACATGAGAGGCTATAAAAGCCGTTAAGAATAAAGTATTACACGAAGAACAAAAGCTCTTATTAATCTAGTACAACTCTAGCAGTTGCACATTCACTTCTGTCTTTCCTAATAAAATGACTCAGGTAATCAGGAGGGACCACAAAATCTACCGGTTGCCCAAACATTCTTGCACCTTCTTTTGCTAACTTATTTGCACAACTGTTGGCTTCTCGGAAGATATAATTGAGCTCAAACTTTTGGAAATTGCCCAAGATAGCACAACATTCTTGTAGCATTGAAACATGGCGGCTACCTAAGTTCCCACCGCCCTTCACTAGCGCGTGGAACTTCCCCGAGCCCCTCTCATTGTGAGTTGAGCTCCCACCGCCCTTCACTAGCGCGTGGAGCTCCTCCGAATCAGTTTCAATAACCATGTCAGTAAACCCTTTGCTAATGGACCATCTAAGACCAAATAATAAAGCACAAAGTTCTGAAGCAAAGGGTGAGTCAAGGGTACAAGGGCCCGTGAATCCCGCAATGCAAGACCCAAATTTGTCCCTCACTAAACCTCCTATCCCGGCTCTCTTTTCCTCTCTAGTGAAGCTTCCGTCAATGTTTAGCTTCACTCCGTTACACGGTTTTACCCATCTAACCATTACATTTGTAGCTACTTTAGTTATACCACCTTCAAAACATTTACCCCACGCTAAAATAAAGTTACTAGCTAAGGATATGATCTCTCTTTTTAACTCTAGTATGTGTGGTATATTCTCTAACTCGTTGAATATGACATGATTTCGCTTGGTCCAAATAACCCAAAGCGCAGCTGTGAATATGTACGGCCACTCGAAGCCAGCAATACGGGCTTTAGACGCGAGGTGGCCCGTTATCCAGGCCCGAATTGCTCCTGTTGCAGAATTTGCAGGTCCGCCTGGGGAAGACAGTGGCTGCTCTCGATTTGCAGCAGTTCTCCAGCTCCCTCGGCAGCTTATCCAGTCGTCATTCAGAGACCTCAGGTAAGTTCGGTCCTTGTCCTCCATCCTCCCGCGGTGCAGCTGCTCCTGTCCTCCCGCGCCAGCAGCAAACAGCACCTCTCCAGCCTCCTGTTCGTTGTACTCCAGCGAAGCAGCAGCATTGTGCAAACGTTCTTCACCTGAAACAAAACCCATCAAGTTCCAAACACGGATAGCTAATTTGCATTTTAAAAAGATATGTAAAGTATCTTCCCTTTCGGCCCCACAGATGCAACATTTCATCGAATCAACAATGTTTCTTCTATATAGATTTTCAGCCGTGTGGATTCGATTAAACACAATTCTCCATAAAAAGACCCGGATTTTTTGCGAAACCTTCAACTTCCATATTCGATGGTTAGGTATTGGAAAAAACATAATAACTATTTTGAGAGTTCTAAAACAGTTAAAGAATTTCAAATCTTAGAAAAAATTAAGGAAAAAAGTATAGTTAATTGTTTCAGCCGCGGCTATTTATCATATTTGAAGAATGACGAATAATTTTGCGATAATCGATTTAAAAAGGTTAATTATTTAAATAAAGTATAATTGGAATAAATTCAATACGTATTAAACCTAATTATAGTGTTTCATAGGAAAAATATATTCCTTATATGTAAGTTTTAATAATTGATATAATGTTAAGTGGTATAATAAATTATTATACAAAATAAAAGTAATGACTATGTCATTTTTTTCTTTTTATTACTTTATAAATATCAAGGTGGTTGATGGAGTTGATAAATCATTTTACTTATCTTGTCACGTTGTGCATTGTAGCAGTAGATGAATTCACAAAGAGTAATGATATTTGTCAGTTCCTTTTTATATCATTTTCTATCTAAAGATTTTTAAATCTAATTAAAAATATTTTTTATTCTTAATTATTTTTTTATTTAATGTCACATAGAATCACCTAAAAGATGATATAAGAAGAAATTAAAAAAATATTATAGATATCATTAATCATTCACAAAATACTTTTCGTCCACCCACTATACCCCCGTCTCTGCATCTTTTAAGCACCAAAGTTCTGCATCTCACCCCGTCGAGCAAATCATCACGCTCTAAGTGAAACAGTCCAATTGAACTTCCATATCCAAATTTAGGTATACCCTTAAATATATCAATTAATTTATTAATCTCCTATAATTATTTTTGTAGTATTTGGTTTATGCCAGGCAAATTTAAACAACTTTATACCGTGTGCTTTGTAGTCTTCGATCTACTTACTAAAATCAGTGTTCAAAGTGACTATGTAGAATATATCAAGACATTATTATCAAAAAGTGTATATGAAAGAATGATAAAAGACGGACATTTGACACAAATAGTTTTGAAGTATTAGTTGATTCCAAAAGTAGTAGTTTTGAGTATCTCTCTTAAAGAGACCAAATATCTTGCAAATTAATGATCAACTTACTTTTTTTTCTTGAAAAATAAATGTGAAGAAAAACAGAAACAGCTAGTCAACGTTCATTTTCCAACAAACTATAAATAAGAAGATAAAAGATTAAAGATTTCAGCAAAAATGTGTCATGCCATCCTTGAAAATTAATGTTTTATTTAACACATTTAGCAAGCACATTTACTGTTCTATTGAAGCATCTTTTGACATGCTTGAGATCCGCAAATGATTTCATAACCAGAAAAATATCCCAAAGTTCTCCTTCCGTTGTAGAGTTATATTAGCACCTTCTTATGACTTTGTGATAAATATCTCCCTGTTAATTAACCGCAGTTGAGACAACTCTTGCTGGCTCCCAAATTTTTGAGAAGGATGTATCGTTAAGCCAATATATTTCTGCATCGTCCTAAAGAATGCTATTATCTCCTTCAATATTTTCCCATCTTGTGTCTCCAATAATCTCAAAGCTCTTGTCTAATTCATAATTTTCTCCAAAAAATTCCTTGATTATAGAGTTACTTTATCATTTATTTACCAAAGATTACACTTTTTGTTGTCAAAGATGCCCTACATCCTAGAATTTCAAATATTCCATAATATACATTGAATGATTGTTGTAACCCATCTTCTATCCCAACCATTTTGAGAGAAGTGTCTAATGGTTTTTGATATCCACTCCTTCATTGATCCAATGTAGTTACAATCAATTTTTAATTTCATAGGCGAGTTCACCCACTCTGTAGAACTAAAAGGGCATTTGCGAAAAGAATGTTACATTGTTCTGATTTCTATTTCACATCATTCACATGTGTCGGTTAGTATGCATTTTTTTAAAGCCCTTTGTTGTTGATATTGCACCATTGCAAATTTTCCAAATACAATTTCTGTTTTTTGAAGGGACATTCGATTTTTTTTTTTTTTAGAAATTCATTATTAATGTTCTGTCCCAATTTGGACAATTGACCTTTAATTTCTATTTCTTTATGTACCAGACAGTGATATTCCAATTTTGTTGAATATTTTCCTTCATTGGTGTGTGACCAAAAAACTATATACTCTTTATCAAGTTGCATCATCGGGATTTTAATAATTTCCGCAATGTCTCTTTGAGTCCCAATTTTTTAATGATATCAAAATTCCGTTCAATCCTGTTTGTGTTGAAATATTCAACAACTTTTTCCAAATCTCAACGAATTGGTTTCCAGTTTGATTGCTTTGCCAATCAAGTAATGTTCCCCAATATCGGTTGTAAGGCCATTACTAATTTTCCATATATTATTCACTTTCTACCGTTGAAGGCCTTTTAAAACACTAACCCAGCTCCATGATCTTTTTTTCTTTAATTTTGCATCCCACGTGTTCAGATTTAGATGGTAATTGCCTTTTAAAAAAAATTCCACAAGGGAATCAAGATTATTAATAATTCTACATAGAGGTTCATTATGTGGAAATATCTGAAACCAATTCCTTCAATAGATTTAGATCTTGCGATTTCTTTCTATGCGACGCACTAAGTTCTTTTTTTAAACGCCAAATCCCACCAGAATTTTGCAATTAAGCTAGACATTTTCTTGCATTGTGTTTTGAGAAAGTCAAAGTTTGACATATCATAATTCTGTATACCTTCCATTACTTCTTTGATTAGAACTTCTTTTTCTCCATCCAATAGTAGTTTAGTAATCCACTTAGCTGATTTTGAAAGAAGACTATTCTTGATATAATTAAGATTATCAATTTTTGATCTTTTCAAGGAAAATGGGATAACAAGATATTTACTGAAGGATTTTGTACAACCAATGTTGAGATATTCTGAGATATCTTTTGTCAACTCTTATGGCGTTCCATTACTAAACAAAATCACCGATTTGTTTAGATTATTTTTTTCCTTGATGCTTGATAGTTTTTTGTGAGAATATCTTTAACTTTTTTACTTCATTCTTATTTGCTTTGAAAAAAGGCATCTTTCGCAAAACATGGATGTATAAGTTTCAGATATTGTCTTGATAAAGAGATTCCTTGATGTTACCTTCACGGTAATTAAAATTGATCAAACCCCTAAGACCTTATGTAAGCATGGAGAAAAGAAGAGGCGAAAGTGGATCGCCTTGTCTAATTCAATGATTTTGGTAGAATTTTTCCATTGGTTATTATTAGGAAGGATATCGAGGAAATAAAATTATAAATTAGCTTTCTCCAATTTTCGAAAAATCCAATATTTTAAGGATATCCATTAAGAAATCCCAGTTGGCTGCATCATATGATTTAGAGTAATGATATATGTCACCCCTTTTCATGTCACCCTTTTATCACCCTTCTATATATATGTATTGATTTCCTTGAATAGAAGATAGAGAAAAATTAAATAGGATAGAGAAATCAATTCATTGGTCCATGTAGGCGTACACATAGGAGGTGATAAAAGGGTGATACAAAAAGGGTGACAAATATCATTACTCTATGATTTAACCATATCAATTTTCACTGTCGCATAATGTTTTTTGATCTTCTTTTTTATTTTTGAAAAAATAATTCTTTTGCGCAACTAAAATACTATCTTGGATGCTTCTTCCGTTAATGAAAGTTAATTAAGTCTGAGTCATATTTTCGTCCATTAAAGGTTATAATCCGAGGGCCATGATTTTTGCGATGATCTTGAAACTAAAGTTGATACAAGCAATTGGTCTATAATCATAATTACTTATTAAATTTCTCCTTTCGGCATAAGCGTAATAAGAGTATTGTTGATCTTGTTGAGCGGTGTGTTACGAACAAAGAATTTATAAACAATTTTAAAGATGCGATCCTTGAGAATATCCCAGAATTCGTGATAATAATTATCCGAGAGACCAACCCTGGTGCTTTGAATCCACACATACTAAAAACAACATTTTTTTACTGCCTCAATGGCTGGTGGTTTAATGAGTTTTCCATTCATAAGGTTGGTAATTTTGTTCGGCGTACGAATTGACACTGATTCTATATCTGAGGCCGGATTCTTTTGAAAAAGATTAATGAAATAATCTTGAATGATTCTCTTGATTCGTTTAGGATTATCGATTTAGTTCCCGTATTCATATATGATATCGCAATCTGGTTGTTGTTCCTTCTCCTGATAGTCGTCGCAAAAAAATAATTAGTGTTTTGTCACCTTTTTTTATCAAAAAATCTCTTGCTCTGTCTGCCCAGAAAACTTCTTCTTGGATTCAAATATCCTTGAGCTCTTTGTTAATTTTTGTTCCAGTATCATGATTCTCATCACATATTGGTTCATTTTGTATTTTTTTCAAGAAACTTCTAATATTTATTTATTAGTATTCTGTTCTTTATAAAAAATCTCGACTCCATCTGGTGAGTGCTAATGAAGTAGCTCTTTTTTTCATAATATAATCTTGAACATTATACATACCCCGACCAGTATCCCATGAATTTTTAACCACTTCCTTGCAAAATTTATTCTCCATCCATCTTGACTTGAACATAAAATACTGTTTATTCTTAATACTTGAAATGTCTTTTTGAATGATAAGCTGCGAGTGGTCTGATCCAATAGCAGGTGGAACTTTCATGACCAAGGCAGGGAAAGGGTTACACCAAAAATTTAATACTAACCGCCTATCCAATCTCTATCATCCCCATGCATTTATTTGTCCAAGTGAAATAGCATCCTTTAGCGGATAATCGTTCATGAATTTATTGAAACATAAAATTCAATCCATATTAGGAGGAGTTTTGTCCTAAGACTTAGTAATGTAATTAAAATCACTAACGAATAAGATCATATAAAAAATGTTTGATTTCCAAGAAGTAGGATTGAGCCAGATTTTTTCCTTTCATTCTCGTTAGTTGGACATAAACAAACACAACATACCAAAAAGAATATTTTGATTCATTTATTTTGCGAATAAAAAAATAGGAGTTTTAGTTAACTACACTAAGCTTAACACCATCCTTCCACACTACAAGAATACCCCTAGACCTAAAGGATTTTCCTCTAGGGTTAACAATGTGCACATTATTGAAGGATTTAAAAATATTTCAAGACTTGATATCTTTAATCCTAACCTTAGACTTCAAAAGACAAGCAACATAAATACTAAACAAACTTTGAATAGAGGGACTTGAACTTTCTTTTGTCAAAGGTTCCCTTGCTCCTTGACAATTCAACACGAATAAATTATCTATCAGTTCAATCACCTTAGTAAATTGATGTTTGACTTTACAAAAGCTCGAATAGAGATCATCCATACATAGTTGCATTTCATTGATTATGCGTCCTATAATTTTTATTTAATCATGATGAATTTTTCAAAGTTTGGATTGTTCCTCTCTAAAGCTACGTGATGATCTTCTCTTCAAGTTCCTCGGCCATGAAAATTGTTGTGTTGAACCTGCTATTCTCATCCGCGGTTTTGTATACCATTTTCTTGAGAAATTTACATTTTGACGTTCATGATGACTCGGATGAATGTGAATTAGATGACTCCTCTTCTAGTTCAAAATATTCATTATCTTCTTGAAAATTAGTAACAAATATTTTTCCTATGCTATCATTAATAAGAAGTGCCTTAAACTCACCCTCTTGCTGTATAAATGGGATTTTCGGACTCTAAAAGTCTCATCACTATTTCCACCTTCATAAGTACCAACCTTGATGCTTTGTGTTTTGATGCTCCCATGATTTCTAGACTCTTTACTTGAACACATTCTCGAATGACCGTGTAGTAATGTTTAACATGGTTGCCATCCGAAGTAAATGTTTTGTACAGTGCATCAATGTTGACATCTCGAGCTTTTAAAACCTCCACGATAGTTTAATTATACACTATAATATCTTCCATCTCATCTTGAAATTTTTTTATATAACCATGGATATTTAATTTCGTAAATTTCCGTCAAATCAAAAGGGTTGTGAAAATTATGAACGATTTCACCCAAAAGTCCAGTATTTTCGCATTTCCTTTTCGATTATTCGCTACCCTCCCTTTTGTTACCTTCACCTCCATTAATTTTTTTGCGAGATAATAGGGACATTAATAGTCCTTGCATCAAAGACGGAATTCGCGCCACCTACACCCTCTTATATGAATCTCTTTATCTTCATCATCTTCTAAATAGAAAGAGGCGGATTACTTTATCAAGAATTCCCCATATATCCCTTCTACGAATAACATGAACTAGATTATCTTCACTTCTAATCACCATCTTACGCAAGCGTTTTGGTTACCCAAGAAAAAAAAAATAAGGCCTTTTCTAATATAATAAAAAAAAAAAAATCCTATTTTGACCAAATAAATTATGTATAAATAATTTTAAAAAAAATTTATAAAATAATCATTTATCATAATATTAATCTAAACAATTATATAAAAACCATATGAATTAAAAAAATGGGTCAATGCCCTAAAAAATCAAAATAATATTATACTTGCCCAAAAAATCAACTATTAACTTACTATTATAAAATTACATATTTACCCTTACACCATAAAAACTATTCCTGTCACGGACGATTCCCGTCACACGACGATTCCCGTCACGGACGATTCCCGTCACGGACGATTCCCGTCACGGACGATTCCCATCACCCGACGAATCCTGTCAACGCGACGAATAATGTATAACATAAGTAGGGATAGTATAGTCAAATAATGTATAAAATAATTCAATTGATGATTTTATTGGACAGAAATTTTGTGATTGATGTTATTGGGCTGAAAATAATATTATTTTGATTTTTTGAGTCATTTTTACTTAAAAAAATCATCTAAAAAATTTATCAAGTTCAATTAAAAAAAATCTTATTCAAATTTTGTTTCTCTAGGATGCTTTTGCATTTTTTTCCTTATATCATTTGTAAACGATAGGCTTCTTATATCATGATAGAGTTAAGGCATGGCTTCATATATCAATATCATGGTAGTAGAATTAAGGTATGCTGTTTGAATAATACAACATAACAGATTTAATAAAAAAACGCACATTTGAAAAAAAACTCACGAACTTTAAACAAAACAAAATGCATGTTGCGAGTCCCCGACTTTAGAAGCAAGCAGTTTTACCGTTAAGCTATCTGTTACAAATTTGTTACATCTTTAAGTTTAGACACACATATATGTGGTCCAAAGCGATTGTTTTAGTTGCCTTGAGCCCAGACCGGCACTGATCTCACGGTATTAATTAAAATATCTTGAAATATTTTTGTTCCATTTCGACGTAATCATGCCAACCAAACACACCCTTGTTATGACTTAAATTTCCTCAATTATAGCAAAAGAGTCGCAAACTTTAGTAAACAAAGGAGAACTAAGTCGTGTTTTCCGTTTGTTCAATAAGACCCCCATTTTGATAAGTATTCTAGTGTCTAATTTAACACATAATCGAATGAATTTGAGTTCTTCGGAATTGATGATGGTATAGTCGATCTCTTCAAGCTCACCAATAAAAATTTCAAATGTTTCCGTCATGTCTAAATTGCATTGAATACCCGCTAAACCGTACACCCTGACCTATGCGTAAGATTTGTTCAAATTCAAGTCTTCAAGAGAAACATTGTCCTCCAATTTGCAAAGGAGGACGTGCATACATTGGATTAAACACGGCCTCAATAACCAAATTCTCTCACCTTCCTCCCCTTCTTCGAGTATGATTTTGAAAGTAATTTTGGAAATTTCGTCCAAGAGAATTCTGCACCTTATAGCCCATGATTACATACGAACAGAGATAACTTTCAAAATGAAGACAATTTCATTTCTTCTTGGCTTTAACAACAACATATTTCATAGTCAAAGATAACACTTCAAACATTCGAATAGATTCATTTTTGGTTTTAGCATGTGGAAGGGTGTGGTTTTCTTTAGTGGCCATGAGAGGAGAAAAACTATACTACAAGGTAGAGAGAAGAAAATATGGTTCGATACTCAGAACATAGGCAATATATATAATGCAGAAGATTATCAATAATTGCATGGAAAGTGGAGAACTTCAATCATCGTATTAGAATAACAATATGCTAGATGTACGATACTTGTGGAAGATATAGTAAGAGGCGTGAAGCAATAGGTAAATATCCATCAGAAAACATGATAAAAGATTATATATGTAAGCCAAGTAAAAAAGAAAGAGGAGAAAGTGAAACTAACCTAGAGATTAGCCTTGGGGTGGGGTTGGGTGGGCTGGGGTGGGGTGGGGGAGGGGGAGAATCATAATAGCCTTGGATTCTTTAATCCAACTTGTTAGAGATATGACCCATTTTTTATTTGCAAAACCTGACCATTAGATTAATAACCATAGTTTTCTGACTTTCCTGTAAATACACATGTAGTGTATTATTATTTACACCTCATAGAATACTATTCTCCTTGTAATATTTTTCTTATCATAGTAAAACTCTCTCCTCTTCCCGTGATTTTTCCCCATCTTAGGTTTCACGTAAATCTTGTGTCTATTACTTGCGTGCTTTAATCATTCGATTCCATTATATCACCACTATATAGGGTTTTATAGATGTGACTTTCCAAACACAAAAGACAATAAAAGAAGTATTTTCAATAATCCTTGTTGAGAAAAGAAGAAGATAATCCATAAAAGCTCCCAAAATCTCGAACCTTGCTGTTATCAAATCTGACAACACCATAATGAAATGACCTGGACCATTCCTTGTGTTCTGTGTGACATTTTTCGCATAAAATAGATCTCTACCTTTCTTTATACCTCCTTATATATTGTACGTTGGTGGTTCGGTTCAACTTGCACACGCCACGACCAATCCACAGAGAATATGTACGCCATTCCATGTATACTTGTAGGTAAATTATAACTAGGTTACCATGTTTATGTTTAGAAAAGATGTTTGAACCTTGAACCTCTCATTTCACATCTTTTAAATAACAAGGTTCTACAAATTTATCTAAACTAACTAGTTATAATTATATATTCATGTTAACCAATTGAGATCGTTGATAGATGTTCTAAATGAAATGAACATCATTAGAGAATATTTTAATTTATGTAAGGTTTGATCTCAAATTTTTTTATCATTCCGAAATCTATCTACCATGGACGAATTATTCCCCTTAAATTCCATATATTTTCATGTCACCCATTAATATGTTCAACTGTATTTTAACTATTGGTCTAATTTATAAGTAAATTATCTGAAGAAAATACACACAATGCAGTAAATTCCTTCTTAGTTTACAACTTTAATATATATATATATATATATATATATATATATATATATATATATATATTATATTTCAGAGTTTTTCTTACGGTCCAGATTTACCCGCATAAGTGGTGGCCAAGATTAAATCTTGCCAAACAAAAGTGGTGACCAGGATTTAATCTGGCTAACTATAAGTGGTGACCAGGATTGATTCTGGCCCCTTCACCCAGGGAACCTGGGTTCGATTCCCGTCAACAGAGTTAATTTTTGCATTAGTGTCTTCAGACACAGTTTTTTTTAAACCTGTGTTCGATTCCTGTCAACGGAATTCATTTTTGCTTCAGTGTCTTCAGACACGGGTTTTACCTAGTATATATATATATATATATATATATATATATATATATATATATATATATATATATATATATATATATATATATATATATATATATATATATATATATATATATATATATATCACATCACTGGAAGATGTGATCTCATGATTTAGATGTGGTTTGAAAGAGATAAATTAGAAGCTTGAGAAGGTGTGTGTTGGAGGATGGCGATATAAAGATGCGTTTGAAGATGTCTTGCGAATATGATGACGATGTGATGTCTTGAATAACGAGATTTTGTATAATATGTAGTCATTTACTAGTATTGATATAATATGATTGAACGAATAAAGCACACAAGTTAGTAATAGACACAAGATTTACATGGAAACCCAAGATGGGAAAAAACCACAGCAAGAGAAGAGATTTTCACTATGATGAGAAAGAGATTACAAAAAGGTATTCTATGAGGTGTTAATAATAATAGACACTACATGAGTATTTATAGGGAAGTCGGGAAACTAGAGTTATTACTCTAATGGGATAGACCTTACAAATAATAATTGGGTCATATCTCTAACAATCTCCACCTTGACCCACATTCGGTAAGTGAGACCCAAAAAACCTGACGATATCTCCACCTTTAAAAAATATCTCCAACTTGAAAAATATATTCATCTTAACGAAAAATACGCTAGGGAGTCAAGAAAATAGGTCACCAATCTTAAAAAATATCTCTCCTCCTCCAAAAACCACAAAGGGCTTATTTCAAACATTAAATGTTAACTAAGTCCAAGCAATGCTCAAACTTAGATATCAGAACCAGCTTAGTCATCATATCGGCCAGATTATCATAGGTGCTAACTTTTCTCACAACCAAATCAACACGAGCAATAACAACACGCACAAATTGATACTTCACATCAATATGCTTTGTCCTATCATGAAACATTTGATCCTTTAAGAGACATATAACACTATTGTTGTCACAAAAGATTGTAATAATCAGCAAGTCTTCACAAATTTCACCAAAAAGACCTTTGAATCAAAGAACTTTCTCAGAAGCTTTAGCAACAACCATATATTCTGCCTATGTACTGGAAAATGCTAATGTACTTTGTAAAGTAGCTATCTAACTCATAGCGCACCCACCAATGGAGAAAATATATCTTGTAAGGAATCTTCTTTTATCAATGTCACCAGCAAAGTTAGAATCAACATACCCTATAACTCCATCACTAGTTTTTCAGAACTGTAAGCAAAAGTTAGAGGAACCACGTAAATATCTAAAGATCCATTGAACGACTTTCCAATGTTCTTTACCCAGATTTTCCATATACCTACTGACCATACTAATTGCATATGATAAATCTGGGCGTGATCATACCATAGCATACATGAAAGATCCAACTACACTAGAGTACGAAACGTGTGACATATATTTAACATCATTATCTATTTTCGAAGATAAAGTAGATGAAAGTTTGAAGTGAGATGATAATGGAGTACTAAAAGTCTTAGCATTTTGCATATTGAACCTGAGAAGGACTATCTCAATATACCCCTTTTGATGCAAGAATAGTTTACTTGCCTTTCTGTCTCTAGATATCTCATCCCAAGTATTCTCTTTGCAGCTCCCATCTCTTTCATCTCGAATTCCTTATTGAGTTGAGATTTGACCTTTCTTACTTCTTCCATATTCTTGGAAGCTATCAATATATCATCAACAAAGAGGAGTAGATACACAATTGAACTATCTTCTCCTTTCTTGATGTAGACACAACAATCGTAATTTGACCAACTAAATTTGAGAGAAGTTATAATGGAGTCGAATTTCTTATACCATTGTCGAGGTGATTGTTTTAGACCATAAAGAGATTTTTTTCAATTACACATAATCCTCCTTCCCTGAGACTAAGAAACCTTCAGGTTGATGCATTTAAATGTATTCTTCAAGGTCACCATGTAGGCATGCAATCTTTACATCTAGTTTTTCAAGTTCAAGATCATACATAGCTACAATACCAAACAAAACTCGAATCAAACTATGCCTAACAGTTGGAGAGAACCCGTCTGTGAAGTCAACTCCTAGGATTTGACTATAATCTTTTGCAACTAATCTTGCCTTGAATCTAGGTTCTTCAATTCTTGGTATTCCTTCCTTCCTCTCGAACACCCACTTACAACGAACTGCTTTTTTCCATGTTGGAAGTTTCACAAGATCCCATGTACCATTTTTATGAAGAGATTCTATCTCTTATTGCATAGCAATCATCCATTTCTCTGAATTATTATCGGTGACTGCTTTTGAGTACGTGGAAGGTTCTCCATTGGATTCAAGATCTTCAGCTATTTTTAGAGCATAGAAAACCAAATCAACTACGCTATATATTGGTGGAGGATTGATATTTCTCCTTGGTTTATTTACTGCAATGTAATACAGTGTTGGTTGTGGAGAAAGGACATCATTTCCATCATGTATGTCTGGATCATTTTGGAATGTAGATTCTGGTGTAGGTTGTGATTCAGTTGGTACATCAACCTAGGAAGTTAATTGTTCTTGATCATCACAAGTTTCACTAGAGGATAAATTAGGAAGCATAGCATTTTCATCAAAAATAACATTTCTACTAATTATGATTTTTCTAGTTTCTAGGCACCACAATATATAACCTTTGACACCAGATTTATAACCAAGAAAGATACATTTTATTGATCTAGGTTCCAATTTACCATTATCAACATGTGCATATGCTGGACAACCAAAAACTTTAAGATCAGAATATTTTGGAGTAGTTTCAGACCATACGTCTTGTGGAATTTTGTTGTTAATGGCAGTTGATGGAGGAATATTGATAAGATAAGCAGCGGTAGAAACGGTTTTGGCCCAAAACATCTTTGATAAACTAGAATTAGAAAGCATGAAACGTACCTTTTCCATAATTGTTCGGTTCATACGCTTTCTTACGCCTTTTTGCTGGGGTGTACCTGGAACAGTTAAGTGTCTAACAATACCTCCAATCTTGCAAAGGGTATTAAATTCATTTGAGAAGAACTCTAAACCATTATCAGTACGAAGGTATTTTATTAGCTTTTCAGTTTGTTTCTCGATCATGATCTTTCATTCTTTAAAGGTATGCAGAGCATTATTCTTCGGTTTTAAAAAGAATACCCAAACTTTTCTAGAAAATTCGTCAGTTATAGTTAACATGTAGTAAGAACCGCCCATGGAACACACTGTAGAGGGCCCCCCAAAGATCTGAATGAAGGCAGTCAAGTGTTCCTTTAGTGTTGTGAGTGCCTTTTCCAAATTGAACTCTCTTATGTTTTCCAAATATGCAATGTTCAAAAAAGTGTAGTTTGCCTAGACTTTGTCCATCGAGGAGTCCTCTTCTGTTTATTTCAGCCATATTATTTTCACTAATGTGTCCTAAGCTGATATGCCAAAGTTTAGCGTTGTCTTCTTTGGATAATGGAGTAGAGGCGACAACTGCATCACCGATAACTATAGATTCTCGCAAAACATATAATTCTGCTGTCTTCTTCTTTCCTTTCATCACAACATGACTACCTTTGCTAATTTTTAGAACTCCACCTTCTCCAGTGTATGTGTACCCTTTTGATTCTAGAGTACTCAAAGAAATAATATTCCTCTTCATCTCTGGAACATGTCTCATATCACCATGTGTTCTCACGACGCCATCAAACATCTTACTTCTGATTTTACCAATACCAGTTATTTTGCATAAGGTATTATTTCCCATTAAAACAACAACTTTCGCTACTATTTCATATGAAGAGAACCATTCCCAATTGGGACACATATGAAAAGTGAAACCAGAATTTATTATCCATTCTTCATTTGATTTGGGTTCATCCTCAGATGCAGCTAAAAGTTCTTCATCGCTCTCATTCTGAACAACCCCAGGTTCACCGAATTTTCTTGGGTATTGATTTTGATTTTGAGTAGATTTCTTATTTCTGTGTTGCAGTGTACGACATTCATATATTAAATACCCCTTTTTTTCAATAATTGCAGACCTTGTATGTCTTCCATTCATCACCTCCAGATTTCCAATCATGCGATTTTCCTCGTACAAATAAACCTTCTGCTTGGGTCTCGGTTTCACCCTATAGGTGTTTAATTCTTGTCTTAGAGTATAAGGCTTCATATACTTCTTCCACAAATAAGGTTTCATGACTATCTAATATTGTATATCTAAAATTCGAATACGATGGAGGTAAAGAACACAATAAAATTAATGCCAAATCTTCATCTTCGTACTTGACTTCTAAAACTTCTAAATTAGACACAATTTCTTTGAAACCATATATGTGATCTTTTAAAGACGTATCTTCAACCAAACGATGAGAATAAAGTCGTTGTTTGAGAGTTAACTTGCTGGTGAGACTTTTTGTCATACATAGTTTCTCTAGTTTTAACATAAGGCAGCGGCATATTTCTCCTTTAAAATGTCTTGTAGAATCTGATTTGAGAGATGAAGTTGAATTTGTGATAGAGCCTTAAGATCTTTTCTTTGTTTTTTTGCGGTAGACAAAGTCGCAGGAATTTTATCAATTCCCAATAGCGCCTCATCCAAGCGAGCACAACTCTCATTTTAACTTGACATAATGAGAATCTCGTATTGCGATCCAATAGCGGAATTTCAAATTTTAAAAATACAATAAAATAGAAAATACAATCAGAATTTGGAGAATCTGTCCTTGAAAACGGCTCTGGGACGTCGAAAAACCCCTTGTAGGGATGACCCAAAAAGTCAACCAAAAGGGTCAACGGTCAGCGTTGACTGGTCAAAGGTGGCGACAAAGTTAATTTTTTTTATTACTGCGCAATCGATTGCACAGTAGGCACGAAGCACATAAACAACGCCCTTCCCAATCAGATGGAGAGCGCACGGAGAGCTCAGTGCCCGCGAAATAGAGGAACCGTGGTCTTCTTCTTTGCCCGACTTTTGCAAATACCTTACCCGGAAGACCTGAATTCTCGACCTGAATTCTTCCTCGACAATGCATGGAAAATACACAATTTACGCCGCTTTGATCCTTGTGTTGAGTAGAAGAGATTTGCTCAATTAATTTTCGCAGAAAACACCCCAAAAACGAGCAATAATTTCGAAAAAACTCTAAACCTAGATGCGGATATCTTCTTCATCTCGTGGCTAAACTCGACAATTAGTATGCCGTTTTACAACTAATGAATAGTATAACACAATTCCTTATCAGAAAACTTTGAATTTGTGACCAAAGATCGAATTAGGGTTTTTGAAATCCGAAACCATAAGTTTCGTTTTTTTAAAGCAATAAATAAAACTTAATAAATAAAGAATATAAAAGGGTCTTATGATTTGGTGATTCTCCGGTAACTCTTAAATATTCAATTCTTGTGTAAGAAAAATATGTAACTTGTTGTGCAATATAAGTCTGAGCTCTGATACCAATTTTATATAATATGATCGAATGGATAAAACACACAAGTTAGTAGTAGATACAAGATTTACGTGGAAATCTAAGATGGGAAAAACCACGGGAAGAGAAGAAAGTTTCACTATGATGAGAAAGAGATTACAAGGAGAATTGTATTCATGAGTTGTTAATAATAATACACACTACATGTGTATATATAGGAAAGTCAGAAAACTAGGGTTATTAATTTAATGGGACAGAGCTTACAAATAAGAATTTAGTTATATCTCTAACATTTTCGAAGTAGATGATGATGTGATGTCTTGAAATAAAGGAATTTTGTATAATCTATAATCTGTAGTCTTTACTAGTATAGTCATTTGAACATGCGCAACTTGTGTAGAAAGCGTTACAAACAAAGTGTCTCATCAGATATGGGAAATTCTAGCCTTGGTGGCCAAGCCGTCACGTCTTACGAGCCTCAAATTCTTGTTGCAATTGTTACATCTCTTTAATCGTTCACATGACCTCGAAGAAAGAAGCACAGTTCTCGGCGGATTTTGACCTAAACCAGTTGAGAGTTGCCACTTCGCCGGCTAAGGACTGGACTTGATTAACGGCCCTTGGTGTCGAGAAGTTGAGAATCTCTTATATATTTCCAACGTTGTTCCCAACATTTCAATTGGGAATCATTAATCCTTGACCTTTGGCTAATGTCAAACTGAAATCACATTTCTCTGGGTTCAGGCGGAGAGCTTTCTCTTAACTAAAAATTCCTATGCATATTTGCATCTTTTTCTTTCCAATACTGGTCTTTTTTTGGTCCTTTATTATATAAATTTTCTTTTGGATGGGTTATCCAGTTATTGTATGGATTTAATAGATAGAAATAGAGAACATCAACATTTGAAAAATACAGAAAGATAACGAAGAAAAAAGATAAAATTTTATTAGTAAGTAATCTTCAGAAAAAGAAAATCAAGGATGAGTAAGTAAAATATTTATTGCAAATAATAGAAAATATATTGATTTTGTAGAATCAAGTTTAATAATGGTTTTTAATTTTTCTTTCAGTGCAAGCCGTGCTATTAGCAATTAAGGGCATCAAGAGCTATGGGTTTAAGGGCATCAAAAGAAATGTTTTCAGATACCATTAATTTGGAAAAGAAATTTTTACGCCTGGCCCTTTTGTGGATCCCAAAAATTCAATCAAATGAACTTACATGGACAGCATTAAATGAAGAACATGAGTCAATTGGTCACCACATTACAGATGTATACAACCTACCTTCTACTGAACGAATGGTTGAAGGCCCCAAAATTCTGGAAAGACTGAAGAATGTCAAGGCAGATGTTAAACAACTCCATGGCGTAGAACTTGTAACAGATCATACAAGATCCAGTTGGATATTCAAAAGTGATAAGGTTTTAGGATTTCTCAATGATCTCCTTGGGTGTCTAGAGAGTCTGCTGAGATTTGAGGGACATGCAACTATCCCTGTCAGGGAACAAATCGAAGCACTCGAGCAAAAGATGAGAATGCTGAGAGACGTTACTGAATATACAACTAAACGCTCCAACAACTCTGACCAAGTGCTAGATCTCATGATTTATATTCGTTGGGTAACACTCAATGCAATGATTATCTCCTACTCGTGTTTGATGGATGAAATGGATGAAGGCATGATACTAGAAATAAATGGTAAAGTCTCTCATCTGTTGCAGAGTAGCAAACCTGTGAACCCTGAGGTTCGAGGGTGTTATATTAAAGCTTTTAAGTCATTCAATCCATCTGATACTCCATGGGATGATCAGCTTTTATTGATAAGATTAATCGATCTTTACCTGCTAGATCTGACGGAGCAAATAGAAAATCTTCGGGAGGATATGATATTCCTAAAATCTATCCTGATGGATAAACCGGAACTACGATTCGAGGCCACGCAGTATATGCATCTTTTGAGGAGTATCGATGAAATTATCTGCATGGCAGGAGCAGTTATTTATGCACAAGATACAGAAGAAGATGCCGCCAGGGAAAGGAATCTTTCATTTTTTGATTTGTTGAAATCCATCAAGTTTATTAGACCATATGTTTTGTCCTTGGAGTCCCATGATGAAATTAATAGGACAATATGTTTGGAGCAAAGTTTCGTAGTTGTAACTATTAATTGGATCCCATCAAACAACACTACATGGGCAGACACATTTTGGTCAATTAATGCCCACATTGGAGATGTATATCACAACATGTCTAAAGATGCCCAAGTACTTGAGGCACCTAAAATCCTAGAAAGATTGAAGAGTATAAAGGCAGGTGTTACAGAATTTCATCTCCTACACCTTAAAAATAACCAATATGACAAATCCAGTTGGATCTTCAAAAGTGGCGTAGTTTTAAGATTCATTGATGATCTCCTTAAGAGTCTACATCATCTGCTGAGATTGGACGAGCATGGAAGTACTCCTATCAGGAAACAAATTCAGGAGCTCGTGGAAAGGATGATATTGTTGAGAGATGTCACTGAATATACAACAAAACGCTCCAACAAAAGCGATGAATTGGACGATCTAATGTATTATATTCGCCTTGTAGCTGACCATGCATTGGTTATCTCCTACAAATGTGTGGTCGAAAAAATGGACAAAGACATGGAACTCCAGATAAAAAATGATATTTCTCATCTGTTGAGCATGAGGAAACCTATCAACCCTGAGATTAGTGTGAGTTATATTAGAGCTTTTAAGTCATTGCACCCATCTAATTCTTCCTGGGATGATAAGCATTTGTTGGTAAGCTTAATTGATTTTTTCCTGCTCGAGATAGATCTAATGGAAACCCTTCGAGATAATATAAAATTTCTAAAAGATATTCTCATAGACCAAGCACTACTTCGATTAGATCCCACACAGGATAAGCATGATCTTTTGAGGATTATTGATGAAGTGATCTGCAAGGCAGGACCAATTATCTATGCTGAAGAAGACACAAACACAGCCAGAGAAAGGATGGTTGCAGTTGTAGATTTTCTAGAAAGCATCAAGATTACAAGAAAAAAGTTTTTGAAGATTTCTGTAGGCAACTTTCCTTCGACTGATCAACTCTGCTCCTTTGATTTTTTCTTAAAAAATCTGGATGATCTGCTGAACCACAAAACAGATATGCAGAATTATTTTGAGATAGTCTCAATCTGGATGGACTTATTGTATCTTAGATCTTTTCTTGATAAAGTCAAAGATCAGTGCGATGAGGATTTAAAAAATGTTTGGGGACGTATAGTTTTTTTGGCTCACGTTGCAGAATATATTGCTGACTCAATTGTGATCGAACCTTGTGAGTATCTTAGATCACAGCTTTTGTATGTTGCAGAAGAGATTAAACTTGTCAAGACACAAGTCAAAGAGATCCATGCAAAGAAGACGCCTAATAATTCCAATATCATCGCTGTTTCAAGGCTTTCTAGTGAAGATAATAGTAGACCTAACATTGATGAATTAGTGGTAGGTTTTGAGGACGAGGCACAAGGCTTAATGGAGTGGCTTACTGGTCCTTCTAGGCCTCGAGATATATATTCCATTGTTGGCATGCCGGGCCTTGGTAAGACAACACTTTCAAGGAAAGTGTATAATCATTCTTCAGTTCAAAGACATTTCGATATCCGAGCATGGGTTAGTGTTTCTCAAACTTATATTCGCAAAGACTTATTACTTCATGTTTTAGATGATATTATTGAGGGTGATGAAGGAATGAATGAGAAGAGCGAGCATGAGTTAGCTGAACTACTTTATAGAAACCTAAGGTGGCAGAGGTATCTTGTTGTGTTGGATGATATGTGGGACACGGGGGCATGGGATGCTCTTAAAACTTGTTTTCCAGATGATAAAAACCAAAGTAGGATTTTGATCACAAGCCGGATGCATGATGTGGCACAGAAACTCAACCCTTCTCCCAACAACATTCATTCCCTTCGACAATTCCATGATGATGAAAGTTGGATTTTGTTAAAATATAAAATATTTCAGGGGGGAAATTGCCCTGAACACCTGTTAAAAGTTGGAAAACAAATCGCAGAGAATTGCAAAGGACTCCCTCTTTCAGTTGCTTTGGCAGGTGGTATTCTCTCTGGGATAGGAGAACAAGTGAGTCAATGGAAACAATTTGCAGAAACTTTGACTTCCCAAATTGTTAGACATGTAGATAATCAATGCATGGCCATAATTGAACTAAGTTATAGGCATTTACCAGGTCATCTCAAATCATGCTTCCTTTATTTGGGAGCATTTCCAGAGGACCAAGAAATTCCGGTGAGAAAATTGACTTGGTTATGGATATCAGAGGGATTTGTACAAAATACAGAATCAAAAAGAGTGGAGGACGTGGCAGAAGGTTATTTGACTGATCTGATTGGTCGAAACCTAGTTATGCGTTCAAAGGATACATCCAGATCTGGCGTCAAATCATGTCGACTGCATTATTTATTGCGTGACTTTTGCTTGGAGAAAGCTGCAGAAGAAGATTTTATGCATCGCGTAAGTAGTTTGTCTCACCTTTTTCCTCATACTGAGAAATCTGATAATGCTCAAAGTCTAATAAATTATTCGCAATATCGTTTAAGCATTTCCTCTAAACGTGAGCATTTTGAAATGGCAAAGCCTTTCTGCCCCAATGCTCGCTCTTTATTATTATTTGATCAAGGTGATCACCACCCAAATCATCCATATGATACTTCCTTCATATCACACAACTTCAAAATCATTAGGGTAATTGACTTGGGACACATCAATATCAAGGATACATTTAATGGAATGGAATTGCTGCTTCATTTGAGGTATTTATCACTTGTGGGGGACATAGAATCTATTCCATCCTCAATAACCAACTTGTGGAGACTAGAGGTTTTTGTTTTCAAAGGATTGGGAGTTGAAGTTGTTTCAGTTCCAGATACAATTTGGAATATGGTAAAGTTGAGGCACTTGCATATAAATGATGGTGCTACTTTTGATCTCACCAGTCACAACACCTCTCTGTTAGTTAATTTGCAAAGCTTTTCCACACCATTGCTTGCTCACGGAGATGAACTCCGTGAATTGTTAAGAAGGATGCCCAATCTTTGCAAACTGAAATGCCTAGTTTTGGGCAACAATGGAGGTGATGGGTTTCCGGTGTTAAACTTTTCTAGTCAACTTGAATCACTCAAAGCAAGTGGTGACTACAACTCTTTGAGTTCTGAATCAAAATCTTATTTTGAGTTTCAATTCCCTTCAAATCTCAGAAAGTTGACCTTGTCAGGCTTTTGCATTCAATGGAGTGAGATGTCAAGCATTGGGAGCCTCCCAAATCTAGAGGTTCTCAAATTACTTAGAGGAGCATTTAAGGGGAAAATTTGGAGTATGAAAGACGGGGAGTTCCTAAAGCTCAAATATTTAAAATTGGAGGCTTTAGATATTGAAGACTGGGATGCCACTGATGATCACCTTCCTTGCCTTGAGAAATTGGTGTTGAGAAAGTGTAGGAAACTATTGGAGATCCCTGCTTGTTTTGCAGACATAACAACTCTGCAGATGATTGAGGTGCAATGGTGCCGCCCTTCAGCTGTGTCTTCAGCTATGTATATCCTTGAGGAACAGAGAGAATATGGGAAAACAAATTTTAAGGTCCTACTATATAATAAAGATAAAGAAAAGGGTTCCACATCATCTTCTTAAGAACTTATCAAAGGCAAGAAAATATAAACACTTTTGACTTCATTTAAATTCTTCATTAAACATCATATTTAACCATCCTGACGTCTTTGTGTATAACCATTTCTTGTTTGAAGGTGGATCAGAGGTAAAATGGATTGTTCATTTTCGGAGCATATATATCAGCGTTATAAAGCAAGATGGTGTCTAATCTCTAACACTTCTGCAGTGTTATGTTTTCCTGTTGTTTTTATTATCAATTTGTTGTCCTTTCATTAAGTGTGCAAACTCAGTAAGTGAATTAAGATCTTCTGGAATGATTCCGTTGTATCTTTCAGTAAGGAGATCTTATCAATTTCATATATTTATCAACAATTGGCTTGAGCTCAGTAATAATGATTGAATTGCTTATATCTTCTGTATGTAGTTCTTCATTTCGCTATATAGTCTTCTGGACAAAAAAATTTGATAGGAAGGAATATTCTTTTAGTTTCTTGTTCCGTGTATCATTCTTTTCTTAAGCTGGAATTTTTATAAATGTAGGGATTTTAAGATCTAAGTCACTTGCCATGATAGGGGCTAGGTTTTCCCTTCCCGCATAATTTTTTTATAAGTTTCCATAAATAGTTATGATAAGAGTTTGTACATACTAGAAGATGTTTTCATTTTCCTTATATTTGGTTCACCTCTTACTTCACTTGTTATAAATTTTGGACATGATAGGGCTAAAGGCCACGGGTGAAAGATCTTTAATACTTTTGGCCCTCATGGTCTCTAATCGAAGAAAAAAAATCCGAGTGTCCCTTTATCTAACTTTTCGTGAAACCATTAGCACAGGGCCATTTCAGATTTTTTTGTTAATCAGGGGCCACGAGGGCCAACTATCTCAAAGATAAAGGGTCACCCGTGACCTTTACCCTTAATTGATGTTTTGTAAGTTCGCATGTCCAATCATATCTCCTAAATCTTGAAACATGCCATAATATCTATGAAAACTTGATGATGGAAAAAACTAATTTGTCCATCTCCGGATATTTGCTATAGTAGTGGTCAATGAGGCAATTGTTGTTTCATATATGGTTGATAGCATTTTGAAATGATCACTACAAGAAATAGTATCTTTAGCGGCAAAAAATTTTAACACTAAAAATCTTAATTTTGCCGCTAATAGTCGTTATTTTTCGCCTCTATAAGTTTCTCGCTAAAGATACCTTTAGTAGCAAATTATTTGTTTTTGCCTCTATTAACTTTATCTTTAGCGACAAATATTGCCGCTAAAAATATAATTAGAGGCCATTTTGGTTTTTAAAAATATGGCCATTTTAATTGTTGCCGCAATAGCTTTCCCGCTAATGCTATCATTAGAGGCCATTTTAATTGTTGCCGCAATAGCTTTCCCGCTAATGTTACTATTTGTTGTAGTGGATGATGAAATTTTAAAATGAACCTCACTTATATCAAATGATACTTTAATGTATAGAAAGAAATGAGGAGTCAGGGTGTACTATTTTGCGACTATTGTGTTGGGGAGAATTCATGAAAGTGGATCCTGAATTAAACACGGACAGCAAGATCATGAAAACATGCTCATTCGTTTATGAGACAAACTATAACTAGCATAGAAATCAATGTACAAATCACATTGGCTCCCTTGTTTATTCTGGGAGGAGGAACTTGAACGATCACAAGGTTGGTTTTACACTGCTTTTCCACTTCCCTGCAGGGAGCTAAACTAATGGCTAGTACACTCCTTTTCCTTCCAAAATGGATTCCACTAACTGACTCTCAAATACTATAGCTGTCTGTTCACTCATACTCATATTTATATTTAATTGATACCACACCACATTCAGTACCTAATAAACAAGCAATTTGGTAATTACTTCCGTAGGTGAGAGGACATCTTGTTCCACAGAACGTGTTTAAGTTACAAACAATTTGTCTTGCCAATTGCTAGCTCAACTTTGAATCCTAAATTTCTACTCTGATCAAATCAGAGCTAAGTCCAGCACTGCGTCAAGTCCATTATCATGCTCAAATCTTGCAGTGTTCAGATGGTCATGGTACAGACTCACCTAATCTCCAATGTGAACATACAATTGTAACAAACTTCATATTTTTTAGTAAATGGAGTAAAAAAATATCTGTAGATACTGACCTAGGTGGCTACAAGATTGCCGTTCTTAAATGTTAGGATGCCTTTTGGTCTTCTCCATTTTGGATAGGGTCGAGCTTGGGCCTGGTTTGGTAGGTTTGATAAACTGTCCCTAACAAGATAGGCTGTAAAATAAAACTCAACCTATTTATCTGAAATTAACACTAATACTTCAGGTAGACACAGGTTAAGAACCTAACAAGATCGGGTTGTAAAAAAACACTAAGACTACTTTTCTGAACTAAACCCTAATACTTCGGGTGGGAACACAGATTTGTTAAAATTAATACTTATTTTCTCCTATTTTCTAGAAATATCTTTTCTAGAATTATCTAAATTATACTTTCTAGAACTATCTATTATGTATTAGAAATGATATATTAAATTAATTTACTAACTTCTAGAGACTAAAGTCACCGCTATATGTACTCCTATATATAGGACTCATGGTCATTTGTGTTGATCACTTCAGCCACATAAAGAAAAAGCTTTGTATAACACTTCCTTCTTTTAATAAAAGTTCTCCTCATTTAAAACCATTCTTCCGTCCATTTTATTACAAAATCATTTCCTTCCTATTTTAAATCCATTTCTATTTTTCTCCTTACTAATATAAAAATACCAACAAGTGGTATCAGAGCCTGGTTCGATTATCAACTAGGCGATAACTAGCTTCCGCAAAAATACCTCCACTATATAATATTCTCATGGCCACTTTCCTAAGCAATACCCAAATTCCGATCCCGATTTTTTCGGGAGAAAATTACGACTATTGGGCAATCAAGATGAGGACATATTTCATGTCCCAGAGTTTATGGGATATTGTTGATAAGGGATATACTGTTCCCGAAAATACGTCAACTATATCTACAGAGGAGAAAGATAAATTAACTAAGGAGATGAAAAAAGATAATCTGGCGCTTTACAGCATACAAATGGCCACGGCGGAGTCCTTGTTCCCAAGAATTAGCGGTGCTACTACGGCGAAGCAAGCTTGGGATACGTTAAAAGAGGAGTTTCAAGGAAACGTAAAGGTACGTAATATTAAACTTCAAACTCTAAGAAGGGAATTAGAGAATATGAAAATGAAAGAATCTGAGACCATAAAAAATTACTACACCAAATTACGAGAAATAGTTAATCAATTAAGAGCCTATGGAGATGATATAACCGATAAAAGGGTCGTGGAAAAAATATTAATTACTCTTCCTGCTAAATACGATCCGATAGTAACTACTACTGAAGAAACTAAGGATATAGCCACTCTGTCAGTAACAGAGTTGGTAGGCTCTTTAGAAGCTTACGAGAAAAGACTAAGTATGCGTGAAAATGAATCCATGGAGAACGCATTTCAGTCTAAACTCAATATAAGGTCTCAAAATTCTAAAAATGGGGGGAGAAAATTTGAAGAAAATTCTAAAAACAGAGAAAATGGTGAATCTAATAATAAATCAGGAAAATATTCACCATGTCGTATCTGTAAAAAAACAAATCATCTTGAGAAAGATTGTTGGTTTCGTGGAAAACCACAATGCAAGAGTTGTGAAAAATTTGGCCACTTGGAGAAAGATTGCTGGTCCAAATAAAAGCACCAGACTAACTTCTCTGAAGAAAATAAAAATGATGACAACCTATTCTACGCTTGTCACGCTGCTTCAGAAGTGAAAGACGACACCTGGTATATTGATAGCGGCTGCAGCAACCACATGACCGGTGATGAAAAAATCTTTCGAGATATAGACAAATCGGTCAAATCTCAAGTCAAGCTTGGAAATGGAGATCTGGTGAAGGTCGAAGGCAAAGGTACAATCACAGTTAATACGCGAAAAGGTACACGACTAATCCATGATGTACTATTGGTCCCCAAACTAGATACAAATCTATTAAGTGTGGGTCAAATGATGGAAAGAGGATATAAACTCTTATTTAAAGATGACTCGTGCACGATATATGATAATAAAAATAAGAGTAATGATATTTGTCACCCTTTTTGTATCACCCTTTTATCACCTCCTATGTGTATGCCTACATGTCCCAATGAATGGGTTTCTCTATCCTATGTAATTTTTCTTTATATTTTATTCAAGGAAATCAAAACATATATATAGAAGGGTGATAAAAGGGTGACATAAAAAGGGGTGACATATATCATTACTCTAAAAATAAAAATCAAGAAATAGCTGTAGTAAAAATGCAGCAACAACGAAATTTTCCGATCCAATGGAAGTACGTTGAAACGGCCATGAAAGCTCAAGAAGACCAATCATGGCTATGGCACCGAAGGTTCGGGCACTTCAACTTTCATGGGTTAAAGATTCTTCACCAGAAGAATATGATGAAAAATCTACCACTCATCCAAGTAAATAACGATGTGTGCGAGAGATGCCTAGAAGGAAAACAACATAGAAAATCATTCCCTTCAGGCAAAGCATGGAGAGCCAAACACGTGCTAGAGCTGATCCATACAGACGTATGCGGACCAATGAGGACTCCAACATTTGAAAATAACAGGTACTTCATCCTTTTCATTGATGACTGTACTAGAATGACTTGGGTATACTTCATGCGAGAAAAGTCAGAAGTATTCGGTATCTTCAAGAAATTCAAAAATCTTGTCGAAAATCAAAGTGGTCGACGAATTAAAGTCATTCGAAGTGATCGAGGAAAGGAGTATACCTCAAAAGACTTCAACAAATTTTGTGACGATGAAGGAGTCAAACACCAGTTAACTGTCGGCTACGCTCCAGAACAAAATGGCGTGTCAGAAAGAAAGAACAGAACCGTCATGGAGATGGCAAGGACTATGCTAGCAGAGAAAGGAATGCCAAAAGAATTCTGGGCAGAAGCTGTATACACTGCGGTCTATCTTCTCAACAGATGTCCAACAAAGGCTGTTCAAAATAAAACACCAATTGAAGCATGGAGTGGAAGGAAGCCGTCAGCACAACACCTCAGAGTCTTCGGCAGCATCTGCTACGTGCACATCCCAAAAGAGAAACGACACAAACTAGAAGAGAAGACAGAGAAAGGAATATTTCTCGGCTATAGCTCAGAATCTAAAGGGTATAGAATTTACAATATCAAGACAAAGAAACTTATTGTCAGCCGGGATGTCGAGTTCGACGAAAATTCAAAATGGAATTGGGATGAAGGAAAGGTGGAACGACAAAGTATAATGGTACCAATGGTGCGCAACATGGATAATACCGAAGAAGAGGGTCCACAGAATACTCAAGGACCTACATCACCAAGAACTCCAAGATCATCTTCATCTTCATCCAGCAATGACGATACATCTCCAGAAACACCAGGCAAGACAAGGTCACTCAGAGACATATATCAAACATGTAACTTTGTGACCTTGGAACCCGAAAGTTTTGAAGCTGCATCAAAACAAAAAGAATGGGTAAATGCAATGGAAGAAGAGATCAAAATAATTGAGAAAAATAAAACATGGGAGTTGGTAGATCGACCAACCAACAAAGAAGTCATAGGAGTCAAGTGGGTCCAGAAGACAAAACTCAACCCAGATGGCTCAATCCAAAAACATAAAGCAAGACTGGTTGTTAAAGGGTACTCACAACTACCGGGTATTGACTATAACGAGACATTTGCTCCAGTTGCACGATTAGACACTATAAGAGCGAAGAACAGCTCCCAGATTTTTTTACGAAAGCGTTTTCACGGCCGAAGTTCGATACTCTACGAGAAATGTTTACGAAAATAAGTATTAAAGGGGAGTGTTAAAATTAATACTTATTTTCTCCTATTTTCTAGAAATATCTTTTCTAGAATTATCTAAATTATACTTTCTAGAACTATCTATTATGTATTAGAAATGATATATTAAATTAATTTACTAACTTCTAGAGACTAAAGTCACCGCTATATGTACTCCTATATATAGGACTCATGGTCATTTGTGTTGATCACTTCAGCCACATAAAGAAAAAGCTTTGTATAACACTTCCTTCTTTTAATAAAAGTTCTCCTCATTTAAAACCATTCTTCCGTCCATTTTATTACAAAATCATTTCCTTCCTATTTTAAATCCATTTCTATTTTTCTCCTTACTAATATAAAAATACCAACAAGATTAAATACGGGGTAAGATTGGTTGGGTTAAATACGAATTAACTATTTTATATTCAAATAGATGTCATTTAAGTTTTGCTCACACGGTCTAAACATGGAATACTACAACCCAAAGGATTAAAATATAAATTCAAAGTCAACCCAAAGGGATCAACATGAAATTATATTAAACTTACTACCAACCTATACTAACCCAATCCCACAAATAGGGGCTAAGGGAGGGGGTGGGGTTTTAAAATGTAAGGAAATGTATACTAAGAGAGGACCATTGTATTTATGTGCAATGTTATCAAAAATAGGAATGAAAAACCGATATGCTAGAAAAAAGATGTATAAAATATGCGAGCTGATAAAATATTATGGGGGAACAAAGGCTCTCCATGTCAACAAGTGCGACTACCATGTTCTTTGCTTCACTCCTAAACCTTTCCATAGCAGTATTTGTTATTTCAACAACTTAGATAGATGACCTACAATAATATGTTTTCCTTTTAATAGGCAGGGATAACAAGTATGAAGCAGATAATAAAATAATTACACCAACTATTATGCTATAACATGTGCGATTATAATCCAATACATTGTGTAGAACATGATGCACCTGTTGTAAGGTTTCACTACAAGTAGCTTAGATTATGAAAAAATTACATAGACTAGTAATCTGGGATTACGCAACAATAGCAAAGGCATATCATTCAGTTAATATGTATTATTGGTTATCTCTAGATCACATGCACTTCCCACCAAAAGAAAGTTACTAATTTTTTATAATTAAACTTGATAAAATTCATTGGATATAGAATACGTGTATTAAGATTATGCATTGTATTTAGGAGTAGGTGGAAAGTCATCTGGTGGATGAATCAAAGCTGCACAATGAATCAAGACGACAGATCGTTGGCCTACCTGCTCAATGAATCAAGAAGACTTCTGAGTAGTTGGAAAGTCAAGAGTTTATGTCTGTATTCTTGGTATCTAAATAGTAACTTTAGAACCAGTTGGGATTAGCTCACTGGCCAGAGCCTTGGTCTTCCAATCTAGTGGTGCAGGTTCGAACCGAGTCAATGACTCCGAGTCCAAAGTGGCTCTCCTATGTAACCAAGAAATAGTAACTTTAGTAATCTACTAGTATAAATAGAAGTAGTATTGTAGTTCATCGTAAGAAAAAATTGTAAGAAAAATAGAGCTACAATTTATATTCTCCTGTCCAATATTTCTTCATCTATATCTTCCTCTGTAATTATTTTTTCTAACAGCTTCCAACAAAGTGGTATCAGAGCAAGGTAGATATGGCAACAATTAGTGGAGGCATGTCATTTACAAAACTCACGAAGAGTAATTACGAGTGGTGGAGCATTCAAATGAAGGCATATCTTGGTGGAGAAGATGCGTGTGATGCCATTGAAGAAGAATATGTAGAACCAGAGGTCTGGCTGCTCTTAGCCAAGCCCAAAAGAAGGCTGCCAAAGATGCTCGAGTGAAAGATCAAAAGGCTCTTTCTCTGAGTGTTGATGATTCCATCTTTGAGAAGATATCACAAGCCACAACCTCTTATAGGGTCTGGGAAATTCTCCATAATACGTTCAAAGGAATTGATAGGGTGAAGAAGGTTCGTCTCCAAAATCTTTGAGGTGAGTTCGAATCTTTGAAAATGAAGGATACAGAATCAATATTTGATTATGTATCAAGAATTCACACAGGGGTAAATCAACTTCAAATGAATGGAGAAGATTTACCAGAAAATCGTGTGGTTGAGAAGATTCTTCGGTCGATTGATCAAAAGTTTGATCACGTTGTTGTAGCCATCGAGGAGTCCAATGATGTGGAAACCTTGACTGTTGACGAGTTAACAGGAAAATTACAAGTCCATGAAGAAAAGATAAAAAGAAGGACAAAAGAATCCATCGACCAAGCTTTGCAAGCAAAAGTGAATATTAAAAATGATGGTAATGCAAGTAATCAAGGCTGGCATGGTCGAGGAAGAGGACGCGGTCGAGGCCGTGGTAGAGGTCGTGGTCGAGGCCGTGATAGTCAAGCCACATGGTACGACAATGATGCAAAAGTTGAGTCTAAATCAACTAGAGGACGAGGAAGAGGAGGCTTTTATAAACAACAAGACAAGAAATCTATAGAGTACTACAATTGTCATAGATTTGGACACTATTCACATGAGTGTTATGATGGACCTCAAGAAGGAAAGGAAAAATCTCATCTTGCAGAAGAGAAAAAAGAAGATGAGACACTTTTATTGGCGTACAAGGCGTCGATAAAAGAGAACAAATCTGAATGGTACCTCGATACAGGTGCAAGTAATCATATGTGTGGAAATAAAAGCATGTTCGTCGAGATGGGTGAATATGTAAATGGTAATATAACTTTTGGTGATATGTCAAAAACTCCATTCAAAGGCAGAGGAAAAATCATGATCAGATTAAAGAATGGTGAACATCAGTTTATTTCTGATATTTATTTTGTTCCAGGAATGAAGGCAACTATCTTGAGTATGGGTCGGTTGCTGGATAAAGGCCACACTATGCAGTTAGAAGACAAGAGCCTGTATTTGAAAAGTGGTGACGGGACCTTAATTGCGAAAGTTCCAATGACTAGTAATAGGATGTTTATAATGAACATCCACCACGATGAAGCAAAGTGTTTAAAGTCATGTTATGAAAATCCATCCTGGTTGTGGCATTTGAGGCTCAGACATCTCAACTTTGATGGATTAAAAGCAATGTCGTCTAAATATATGGTAAAAGGATTACCTCACATTGATCAACCTAATCAACTATGTGAAGGATGTATTATTGGAAAACAACACCATATAAGTTTTCCTAAGGTATCTATGTCAAGGGAAAAATAACCATTGGAGTTAATTCATGTTGATGTATGTGGACCGATCGATCCTGCCTCATTTGGAAAGAATAGATATTTTCTTCTATTCATTGATGACTATAGTCGAAAGACCTGGGTTTATTTTTTGAAGAATAAATCTGAGGTATTTTCTGCTTTCCATAAGTTCAAAGCACTTGTAGAGAAACAAAGTGACTATCATATCAAGGCGATGAGATTTGATAGAGGACGAGAGTTCACATCAAATGAATTCAAGGAGTTTTGCGAGAAGAATGGTATTCGTAAACCTCTCACCATTGCTTATTCACCATAACAAAATGGAGTTGTGGAAAGAAAGAATCGATCCATTATGAATATGGTTCGATCGATGATGAAGAGTAAAAATCTGCCAAGAGAATTTTGGGCCGAGGCTGTTGATTGTGATGTGTATCTCTCGAATCGTTGTCCGACAAAAAGCGTCGAAGATAGAAACCCCCAGGAGGTTTGGAGTGGATACAAGCCGAGCATATCACATTTGAGAGTCTTTGAAAGCATTGCACACATGCATGTACCAAATCAGCATCGGAAGAAGCTGGAAGATAAAAGTAAAAAGTTTATCTTTGTTGAGTATGATCATGCATCAAAGGGTTATAAACTGTATAATCCTATTGAGAAGACAAGGAGAACTAGTAGAGATGTTATAATATTCCTAAGGGTAAAGTACACGTGAATCCCTTTATGTTTGGGCGAAATGCGGAATCCGCCCTTTATCTCTGTTTTTGACGCAAAAAGCCTTTTATTGATCCATAAACGAGAGAAAAAAAATTATCCTCCTCCTCCTCCTCCTCCTCCTCCTCATGTTGACGATGGTGCTGTTTCCTTGTGTAGAGAGCGGCTTGGTGTGAGAGCTGTTTGAAATGAGTTATTTTGAAGGGTGGATTGATGGTGGAGTCCGGAGAAGAGGAAAGATAAAAAAAAAATTAAAAATGATTTTAGAAAAAAAAATTAATGACGGGTAAATGGTGTTGACCTGACGCCTACATGGAGCATACATGGTGGTGAGGTGGAGCATACGTGGCGCCAGATGGCATTGACTAACGGTCAACTAACAGAAAATGGAAAAAAGGGCTAACGGTGACAAAAAAATTTAACAAAGGGCTTTTTGCGTAAGAAACAAAGATAAAGGGCGGATTCCGCATTTCGCCCAAACATAAAGGGTTTCACGTGTGCTTTACCCTATTCCTAAATTTGACTGATGGGGTAAAAGTAAATTTTTTTATAAGATGGAATTATATATAGAGTAAATACACTGTTTACCCCCTGAACTTTGGCCCGATTGACAGACTGCCCCCCAGAGTTTAAAATGCGACTAGTTGCCCTCTTGATGTCTCCCTAATTGTTCTTATTTTAGACCCTTAGGAGACATCATTTTTGGTGTTTATTTAATTAATTTGATAGACTTTTGTACTAAATATTCAATAATCCGGAATTACCTTTTTATTTCTAGCATTTTTAATTTATTAAACTTTTGCGCGTAATATTGGTATTTTTAGTGTAAAGTTTACAGGTTTTAAATGTTAGCTAGGAGAGGAATCCGAGGAGAAGGTCAAAGATCGTGAATTAGAGTCAAGACTTGAAGACAAATCCCGAAGATATTATTTTTAGAGCTGAAAATCCACTTTCCAGGCCATAGATTGCTGATTTCGAGGTGCTTAAGCGATGATTTAGCCGCTGACCTTTGAAGAGAAATCATTCCTTATCGAGTTACGGAACTTTAGCAACTGGAATGAGGTCAATCGGAGTTGTAACGCATCGGGAAAAGCTGTTTTAGTGAAGGCCTATCATCAGTTACGGGATTTTGGGCTTAGAAAGTGGGCTTGGACATTTAATTAGGCTTTTAATTTCTGGTCCAAGCCCTAGTCCGAATTTTTACTTATAAAAGGAGGTCTGGACTTCTATTTTTCACACAATTCACATTCCACAAGATTAAACACCAGAGAGAAGCAACAGAAGGAAGAAAGAAGAAGCTACAAGAGCTGGAGTGGGTCTATAGCTCCGTTCGTAGTCATTCCAATTCCGGAAATTAGGTTCTTTTCGTATTTAAATTTTGTAAACAATATGAATTTCAATTCTTTTAATTTAGTTTTTAATTTTAATATGAGCTAAGCTTTCATTAGTGCTTGAGAACAAACTATGGGTGAATCCTAGTTTTATTTTATAACGAATGTTGAATTTGGGTTTCTGTTAAATTAAATTAAATCAGGTCATTTACTCTTTTCGATAATTTATGATTATTTACTGATTTTAGAGTCGCGAACTAAAATTAGGTATTAGTATCTAAGCTATTCCACATATGTGGCGTGTGGATCATCTTGACGGGGGGTTTAGGTACAGAATTAATTATTCAATCTGGGATAAAAACTACTGATTCTGACGAACTTAGTTAATCCTAGGGCCAAAGTGGTAATAATCTTAATCATCCAACGGTGGATCATATTTACCCTGACGGGACTAGTGACACTTTAGGATCGCCTTATAGTCCACCCTGACGGGGGTATAAGGATATTAGAATCCCGACCATTGTAATTGACTAATTTAACCCTTAAACAACATAAGTTAGAAAGTAAAATTAGGAGGATCCTTGCGTTCTCAAGTACTACATCTCATATTGCGTCTTCATACATTTTACTTGCGTCTTATCTTTTACTTGCATTATTATTTTATCTTTCATTTAGTTATAATAAACAAAACCAAAACAAACAATTTATCCTCTTTCATTTTCATAAGTGCATCAATCGCTATTTGCATAAACATTGTGATCAACCATCCGTCCTTGGAACGAATCTGATTATCAGAATTACTACTTGGGACAACCGTACACTTGCGGTTGTGGTTCGATTATTATTTGCATTTATTTAGAACACACAAAGGACCACCAAGTTTTTGGCGCCGCTGCCAGGGACGGTAGCGTGTGACCACGGTGTTTATCCTTTAGTGATAAGTGCATTTATTTTATTTTATCAGTTTTACGCTTTTTGTTTGTTAGCTTTTTCAGGTTTTTAGGTTTGGTGTATGCGAAGAAGGCTATTCAAGGATCTAGAGCCAACACCTCCGATCCTTAGTAATCCTGAATCGTTGATCAGACTTGCAAACAGAAGAAGAAGAGAACGAGAAGCTTTAGAAGTAGAAGAATTAAGTAACAGAATGGAGAATATCATTATTCAAGGTCAACAGAATGGACAAGGCCAGTTAGATGCAAATGGCCAACCTTTAGCTCCAGGCGTTATTCCTCAAGTTCAACCACTAAATCCTAACCCTCCAGTCCAGATAGTGATGAATCATGATCCGTGGTTCACTAATGGCCCTCCAGAAGTTCCATTCCGCGCTCCAGCTATAGGAGTAGGTGCTCCAGATATTAATGTTCCGAGATTCCGTCCAGATTCGGGTATGCTAGCTCAGTTCCAAAACTTTGGAAATTTTCGCGGAAGACCATCGGAAGATCCTCTTAGAGCGGTACAAAAATTTAAGCAGATATGTGATTCTTATATCACACAAGGGGTTTCAAGAGAACAGATGTATTTTGCTGCTTTCAAATTCTTTGTCATTGATGGAGCAAGTGAATGGCACGATACGCAAGATCCTACGAGGATTACTAATTGGGACCAATTAGAAATTGCTTTCTTTGACAGGTATTACCCAAGTAACATGAGGTTAGATGCTGAACTAGAATTGACACAATTCCGTCAAGAGTATGAAGAAACTGTGGGTAGGAGTTGGACAAGATTTCAGATGTGTTTGCGTAAAGTTCCTAATCATGGCTTTTCAGAACAACAACAGTTAAAGATCTTTTATAGAGGCCTTGATGGAATTTCAAGAGAGAAATTGGATACGCTATGTGGAGCAGGTTTTCTTCAAGTTCAACCCGCTCATGCCAAAATTATTTTAGAGAGAACAGTCAAGAATGAAGTTGGGTGGAGCTCAGTAAGAACACCAGTTAAGGGAGTAAATAATGTTGACATGGAAGAGAAATTTGCTACGTTTGAAAATAAGATCCAAAATACCATAGAGCAACAATTGAAGCAGCTTACTCTAGCTGTGAAAGAAGGATTTTCGGGTAAGAAGGTAGCTGTGCATGCTGCACAAGAGGTTTATATGTGTTCAATTTGTAAGGTAGATGATCATGATGAGGAAAGTTGTCCGAATAACCAAGAATCAGTGAATTTTATGTCCAATAGAGGTAATTTCAATTCAAGTGGTAATGGATATCAGCCTAACAGAAACCATCCTGGGTTTCAATACTCAAATCCTAATGGGGCAGCCAATCCTACTTACGCGTATCAGCCGCATCCTCAAGGAAACAACTATAATCCAAGACCACATAACAATCATCAAGGAGGACAGAATCAAAACAATTATGTGCAAAGACAAGCTCCTCAGAATACCTACGATGAGAATTTAAACCAGAAAGCTTTACCTGCCCATCCACAAGAAGGAGTAATTACCCTTCAGAAAACCGTTGAAAATTTGATTGCTCTTCAAACACAAGCTTTGGAACGTCAAAACGCAGCTGAAGCAAATATGAAGATTTTCCAGAATCAGCTAAGTCAGATTAATAAACAGCTGAATCAGCGTCCACAAGGGCAACTTCCTAGCGATACGGAAAATCCAACACAACATGAAGATTGCAAGGCTGTTACATTAAGAAGTGGTAAGAACCTTCCTCCACCCCCTTTTCCCGTTATGAAAGAGAAAGAAGTTCCAAGAAAAGAAAAGGAAGTGGGTGAGAAAGAGAAAGAGAATGAGAAAGATAGTGAGGTTGAAGAAATAGAAAGACCAAGAGAAATTCCGAAAAAGAGAGATGAAATTGTAAGCAATCGCCCTCCACCACCGTTTCCATCGCGAGTTCAGAAAAAGGGTGATATGGGTGATTTTCAGAAATTCTTCAATAGAGTGAGGGGTTTGAGTATTAATATTCCGTTACTTGAGGCAATTCGAGATATTCCTAAGTATACGAAGTTTTTGAAGAGGGCCCTCACTAATAAAAGGCCCTACTATGATAATGAGATGATTGGCCTTCCTGAAGAGTGTAGTGCGATTTGCCAGAGCAAATTACCTCCGAAGTTAGTTGATCCAGGGAGTTTCACGATTCCCATATCGATTGGAGAAGAATGGAAAGGAAAGGCGCTATGCGATCTAGGGGCAAGCATCAACTTGATGCCCAAGTCAGTCTTTGATAAGCTTAAAATTGGAAACGCAAGACCTACCTCTATGGTCTTGCAAATGGCGGACAGGTCTCTTGCTCATCCTGAAGGCCGTATTGAGGATGTCCTTGTTAAGGCAGGTACACTTATATTTCCTGTTGATTTCGTAATTCTTGAATACAATGCAGATAGAAATGTCCCCATTTTTTTGGGTAGACCCTTCCTAGCTACAGGGAGGACATTGATCGATGTAGAGAATGGCGAATTGACAATGAGGATACAAGATGAGGAAGTAAAATTCAATGTATTTCGAGCTATGAAATTCCCAGATTCTCAGGAAGATTGCTTCAGAATGGATGTAGTAGAGCAAGCATCGCAAGAGGTATTTAATTGCTTAAATTTTGATGATATCTTGCAGGCTGCTTTGACATTAGATTCACCGGAGATGATAGAGGAGCTTACAGAAACAGTGGCAGCTCTCAATTCTGAAAATCCGAAGTATAGGCGTCTTGCCTATGAACCTGTGAGAGAACCGGGGGAGATTATTCCTAAAAAGAAACCTTCAATTGAATCTCCTCCGGAGTTGGAAGAAAAACCATTGCCAGCACACTTGAGGTATGCTTATTTGGGTACTAATGAAACTCTACCTGTTATTGTTTCAGCTAATTTAACAGGTCCTCAAGAAGATAAACTGTTGCGTGTGTTAAGAGCCAACAAAGAAGCAATAGGTTGGACAATTGCTGATATCAAAGGCATTAGTCCATCCTATTGTCAACACAAAATCATACTAGAAGATGTTAATGCACGCTCAGTTGAAGGGCAGAGAAGATTAATGCCAGCCATGAAGGATGTGGTGAAGAAGGAGGTGATTAAGCTTTTAGATGCGGGGATTATTTATCCCATTTCAAGTAGCGAATGGGTGAGTCCAGTTCAGTGTGTACCGAAGAAAGGAGGAATTACAACAGTTCTTAATGATAAAAATGAAGCGATTCCTTCAAGAACGGTAGTTGGATGGAGAGTTTGCATGGATTACAGAAAGCTGAACAAGGCCACCAGAAAAGATCATTTCCCCTTGCCCTTCATTGATCAGATGTTAGACAAATTAGCCGGAAGAGAATATTATTGTTTCTTGGATGGTTACTCCGGGTACAATCAGATTTACGTGGCTCCAGAAGATCAACACAAGACTACCTTTACATGCCCATTTGGTACTTTTGCATATCGCAGAATGCCATTTGGGTTGTGTAACGCTCCCGCTACTTTTCAAAGGTGTATGATGGCCATCTTCTGGGACATGATAGATAATTTCCTTGAAGTGTTCATGGATGATTTCTCCGTGTTTGGTGATGATTTTGATATATGTTTGGATAACTTGGAGAAAGTGTTAGTGAGATGCAAGGAAACAGATTTGGTGCTCAACTGGGAGAAGTGTCATTTCATGGTTCGCGAAGGTATTGTTCTGGGTCACAAAGTTTCGAGTGTTGGTTTAGAGGTTGATAGAGCGAAGATCGAGGTAATTAAAACTCTTCCCCCTCCTGTTTCTGTTAAAGGGGTAAGGAGTTTTCTTGGCCATGCTGGCTTTTATAGGCGTTTTATTAAAGATTTTTCTAAGATTGCTAAACCACTATGCAACTTACTCGAAAAGGATTGCAAATTCCTTTTTGATGAAGCTTGTTTAGCGGCCTTCAAAGCAATCAAAGAAAAGCTTATTTCTGCTCCTATAGTGTTACCTCCAGATTGGAATTTACCGTTTGAGGTTATGTGTGATGCGAGTGATTTGTGTATGGGAGCTGTATTAGGACAAAGAAAAGAGAAGGTTTTTCATTCGATTTACTATGCTAGTAAAACGTTTAGTGGTGCTCAGATTAATTACACAGTTACAGAAAAAGAGTTGCTAGCAGTTGTCTATTCGTTTGATAAATTTCGCTCTTATCTTCTTGGAGCGAAAGTTATTGTTTATACAGATCATTCTGCGATCAGATTTCTTATGGAGAAGAAAGATGCGAAACCAAGGTTAATCAGATGGGTGTTATTGCTTCAAGAGTTCGATTTAGAGATCAAAGATAGAAAGGGTTGTGAGAATCAGGTTGCAGATCATCTATCGCGTTTAGAGGGTTCAGAGATGAATAGTGGTACTGAAGCAGTTAGAGAAGAGTTTCCTGATGAGAGTTTATTCGTTGTTCGAGATTATGAGGCTCCGTGGTATGCGGATATTGCGAATTTAGTGGTGAGTGGTGTTTTTCCTGAAGGTTCTACTTATCAAGAAAGAAAGAGGTTAGCTCATCGTGCTAGACAGTTCTTTTGGGAGGATCCGTTCCTCTATAAAGTTTGTGCTGACCAAATGATACGAAGATGTGTAGCAAGGGAAGAGACTCAAGCCATTATAGCTGGATGCCATGATTCACTATATGGAGGACATTTCAAAGGAGACAGAACTGCTGCAAAGGTATTTCAATCAGGTTTTTACTGGCCTTCTCTTATAAAAGATTGTCATGAATATGTTAAGAAATGTACGAGATGCCAGTTTACCGGAAACATATCCAAGAGAGATGAGATGCCGCGTAATAATGTGTTAGAGGTTGAGATATTCGATGTGTGGGGCATAGACTTTATGGGTCCCTTCGTTCCTTCAAATGGTAACCTCTATATCTTATTAGCTGTTGATTATGTGTCTAAGTGGGTAGAAGCGGTGGCTTTACCTACTAATGATTCACGAGTGGTGATTAAGTTCTTGAAGTCACATATTTTCACTAGACATGGCACACCTAGAGTGATTATTAGCGATGGAGGATCTCATTTCGTTAATAAATATCTGAAGACTATTCTAGAGAAATATGGAGTTAGACACCGTGTATCTACTGCATATCATCCACAATCCAATGGTCAAGCTGAAGTTTCGAATCGTGAAGTCAAATCAATCCTAGAGAAAACCGTTGGTCCTACAAGAAAAGATTGGTCAATGAAGTTAGATGATGCGTTGTGGGCCTATCGTACTGCGTTTAAGACTCCAGTTGGTGCATCTCCCTATCGTATGGTGTATGGTAAGGCTTGTCACTTACCTTTAGAGCTTGAAATGGGTGCCTATTGGGCGATTGCGCAGTTGAACTTAGATCCTATCTTAGCCGGAAAGAATCGTATGATGAAGCTTAATGAACTTGACGAATTCCGGTTGCATGCTTATGAAAATGCCAAACTTTACAAAGAAAACACAAAGAAATGGCATGACAATCGGATTCGTCCAAAGAACTTTGAAGTGGGGCAAAAAGTATTAAAATATAATTCAAAGTTCAGCAATTTTCCGGGTAAGTTAAGATCTAAGTGGTCAGGTCCATACATAGTGACCAAAGTTACACCTCATGGGGCGATAGAAATAGAACACCCGCTAGAGAACCGTACCTTTATGGTTAACGGTCACAGATTAAAGATATACCATGGAGGTGAAGATACCAATCGCTCGGAAGATCCACATCCCGGGGAGGTCATGTATCTCCTCGAGAATCCTTAGAAGCGTGAGGTAACCCGTCGAGCTTAACGACGTTAAACAAAAGCCAATTACTTGTATATTAGCTGAGTTTTTATATTTTTGCAATTTAGATTAGTTTGATTTTCGTAATTTTATTGTTTTTATTAAGAAATGAGGAAGGGTAGTTGTTTTTGATGATTTCAGGGGTAAAAAGGACTTGAGTTTGGGGTCGATTTGGCGAAAACAGAAGAAAAAGAGGTTGGATGTCCAGGAGAAACCGGGAACCCGGTTTTCACAAAACCGGGGACCCGGTTTTGGAGCTGGTGAAACCCAAAAGTTCTGTCCCAGCGTTTTGAGAAGTGGCGTTTTGGCGCGTTTTGATTCGCGCCACCGAGAAAATCCGGGAACCCGCATTCCATAGAACCGGGTACCCGGTTTCGGCGAGTAAAAATCCCTGACCCCGCGTCTTGGGGTCCAGCGTTTTGGTGCGTTTTGAAAAAAAAAAAAAAAAAAAAAAAAGTCCACAATTATTTTTCCGCGCCGTCACAGCGACGCGGAACCGGGAACCCGGTTTGCCAAAACCGGGAACCCGGTTTGAAAGCTGTGAGAGGCGGTTTTTGAGGTGTTTTAACCTAGTTTCTTGGCCTCTTTTGCAAGTATTTACCTAAAACGCACCAATAGCCTCCCCACCTCCGAAATTCATCTACCAAAACACTATATATCATCAAATCCTACCCTCTTTCACCACAAAAACATAAGATCAACTCACCTCCTCTCCAAAATATCATCAAATCCTTAGTTTTTCCCAAGATTCTTCTTCACCAAATTCCTTAAATTAAACCCAATTCTTTCTTCTCCCATACAAATTAACCAAGACCCATCTCATATTTCACCTAGTTCTTAAATTCTTAAACCTCAAAACATCAAAATTCTAAACTTTTCCCTAAGTTTTTCATTATTTGAAGTTTTGAGTTTGGGGTGAAAAGAGATGACTAACAGAACCGGTGATTTCCGAAGAACTGCTCCTAGAAGAAAGACCACCATTGGTGGTTCTCAAGAACAAGCTATTGAGATTCCTGATTCGCGTCCTAAACGAAAAATTGACGAAGTTAAGCTTGATTCTAACAGAAAAGAAATCACAGGTCTAAAGAGAAGATTGATTGATGAGATTGAAAGTGAGAGGGAACCAGAAGAGGAAATTGCGAAGAACATTGAGAAGGAAACTGAACAAGAGATTCCGGAACCACCCGTTACGAAACCTCCGCGTATGAAGATGTGGGCCCACAAGCCTAAGAGGGTTTACACTTGTTGGAATACTCAGGTTCGTGAAAGAATTGAATTTTTGAAATTTGGTGAGGAGACGAATTTTCCTAAGGGTATTATGAGTAGTGATTACAAGGAATATGCTGTGACATGTGCTAAGTTTGGTTGGAAGGCGTTACAAGAAAGGAAGCTTGAGTTTATTCCTACTTTTGTGCGAGAATTTTACGAAGGTTTAGCTACCTCCCATGATGCCATTGATATCCGCAAAAAGGTAGTTCCTTTCTCTATTGAACGTATTCGGAAATCATTGAAACTACCCAACTTTTCTGGAACATGCCCCTTCCAAGAAACTCTTAATGACCCTTCTTTTGATTTTGAATCCCTTTGGGGGACCGTGCTTGTTAATGGGACTAGCCCAATTCCTGAAGGTGAAAGGTATCCTGGACAGTTTTACAGCAGTAGTTTGACACCTCGTGCTAAGGTTTGGTCTCGTTTCATAATACCCACTTTCTTTGGTATTAAACACACTTCCGAGTTGAAGAAAGAGCACATATTTGTCATTAAGTGTATTTTGGAGGAGAAACCATTTGACGTTGCTAAGATCATTTATGATACGATCATGGAGTTCGCGAAATCACCAATGAAACAACAAAATCTGAAGTTTCCTTGTACTATTACTCAGTTATGTCTAGACGCAAAGATTCCGCGTAAGAACGCAGATATTGACATTGTTTCAGTTGGTGTGAGTATAGCTTTGAGCACAATCAAGAACATCCATGAAGAGGCAACACGAGCTACAAGAAGTCCAAGAACTCCTCAATCAAAGAAAGCGAAAACTGTACCTGAGTTGGAAGCGAAGATTCAGGTGTTGGAAGAGAATCAGGAGAGGATGATTGCTACCTTGGGAAACGTTACAAAAGAATTGGACCTGCTTCGAAATTTAATCCTAGGCGTAAATACACTTCAAAACGCGATTTATGATGCTGTTACGCGAGATAAAGGTCCAGAACGCAACACCGATAACCAGCCTCGCGCTGGTTAAGATACGTTTTCTAAACTTTCCTCTTAGTGTATATTAGTTTAAATGCTTTATTGAATCTTTTCGAGTCGTGGGGACACGACTCATTTTTGAGTTTGGGGTGGAGTTCGTTGCCTCATCCCAATTTTTATGTGTTATTTGCTTTATTTGCTTTCAATAAAAGAATTTTCGGAGTTGCGTTTGACTGTAGAAATTTTTAAATATCCCTTTAAGCATACTTTTGATGAATCTATGATAGTAAATAGTGGACTTTAGGGATTGATATAAAACGCACTTACAATTGCATGCGAACATAGGTAATTGATAGGAAAAATTAATTAACAATGCAAATGAAGTAAGCTTGTACTCAAGGAATATGTTTGGTGTGTAGAACGTGAAATCCTAATTAGTAGAGAACCCACCTAGATATGAACTAAAGACAAGCTATGTACTTAGGAAAATGATAGGGGCAGTTCTTTGTTAGCCATTTGTGCCTTTTTAGCCTTCTATCCCTTGTATTAATTATTATCCGTCTTAGCCCACTTTGAGCCTTTAGCCTTTTCTTTGTAGCCACGATATAAGCCATTATCCCTTAGATATTTAGGCATGACCATATGACCCGCACTTGAATCACAATCCTGAGACATGTCTCGAGCTTGAGTTTGGGGTGGTGGGACCACATATGGGGAATTAAATGGGTAGGGATCGATGTGCTTTGTATTGTAGCACAATTGCAGATGATATATACTTGTAACCCTTTGCCGGGAATGAAGAAAAATGAAAAAGAAAGAAAAAATGAAAAATTTTGAAAAATCATACAGTAGGAACCGGGAACCCGGATTCGTCAAAACCGGGAACCCGGTTTGCTTCTGTACAAAAAAAAAAAGAAAAAAAAAAAAAAAAGAAAAAGAAAAAGAAAAAGAAAAATATGAATGAATAAAACATCCGGCAAAGTGGAATTTTCTGAAAATCATCTTATTTATAGTGGGTAGACATGGGACGCTAAATTGTTGCGTATATGGGTGAGTGAGAACATCTTTTTGAGCGTTAACTCAAGCTCGAGGACACTGTTGATGGTAAGTGAGGAGAGAGCCAAAAGCTCACTTCAAATTTACCAAATATACATCCACACCCGTCCTTAAGCCAATATTATAACCGTAAAGACCTCGTGATTCCTAAGTGCGTAGTGAATTTATAATTCTGTTGATAGGGAATACACTAGGTGGAGCGTTCAAAGCGAGTTAGGATTAATGACCACCCTATAGCCATCATACAGAGATGAGTACAAGTGTAACCTTCAAGCATTGCGACTTTAATTTTATGATTGAGATTATTTAGGTTTGATGTTGCATGATTAGTGTATGTGTATATTAGTTTCTAGAGTTTGCTATATGAGATTTATTTTGAGAATTGCTTTAGGGTTTATTTGCTAGCTTCTATGTGTTTATACGTTTACTTCTACCCCTTTGTTTTGTTTTACTTTGTCGGGACGACAAAGGTTTGAGTTGGGGGTCTTGATGTCTCCCTAATTGTTCTTATTTTAGACCCTTAGGAGACATCATTTTTGGTGTTTATTTAATTAATTTGATAGACTTTTGTACTAAATATTCAATAATCCGGAATTACCTTTTTATTTCTAGCATTTTTAATTTATTAAACTTTTGCGCGTAATATTGGTATTTTTAGTGTGAAGTTTACATGTTTTAAATGTTAGCTAGGAGAGGAATCCGAGGAGAAGGTCAAAGATCGTGAATTAGAGTCAAGACTTGAAGACAAATCCCGAAGATATTATTTTTAGAGCTGAAAATCCACTTTCCAGGCCATAGATTGCTGATTTCGAGGTGCTTAAGCGATGATTTAGCCGCTGACCTTTGAAGAGAAATCATTCCTTATCTAGTTACGGAACTTTAGCAACTGGAATGAGGTCAATCGGAGTTGTAACGCATCGGGAAAAGATGTTTTAGTGAAGGCCTATCATCAGTTACGGGATTTTGGGCTTAGAAAGTGGGCTTGGACATTTAATTAGGCTTTTAATTTCTGGTCCAAGCCCTAGTCCGAATTTTTACTTATAAAAGGAGGTCTGGACTTCTATTTTTCACACAATTCACATTCCACAAGATTAAACACCAGAGAGAAGCAACAGAAGGAAGAAAGAAGAAGCTACAAGAGCTGGAGTGGGTCTATAGCTCCGTTCGTAGTCATTCCAATTCCGGAAATTAGGTTCTTTTCGTATTTAAATTTTGTAAACAATATGAATTTCAATTCTTTTAATTTAGTTTTTAATTTTAATATGAGCTAAGCTTTCATTAGTGCTTGAGAACAAACTATGGGTGAATCCTAGTTTTATTTTATAACGAATGTTGAATTTGGGTTTCTGTTAAATTAAATTAAATCAGGTCATTTACTCTTTTCGATAATTTATGATTATTTACTGATTTTAGAGTCGCGAACTAAAATTAGGTATTAGTATCTAAGCTATTCCACATATGTGGCGTGTGGATCATCTTGACGGGGGGTTTAGGTACAGAATTAATTATTCAATCTGGGATAAAAACTACTGATTCTGACGAACTTAGTTAATCCTAGGGCCAAAGTGGTAATAAATCTTAATCATCCAACGGTGGATCATATTTACCCTGACGGGACTAGTGACACTTTAGGATCGCCTTATAGTCCACCCTGACGGGGGTATAAGGATATTAGAATCCCGACCATTGTAATTGACTAATTTAACCCTTAAACAACATAAGTTAGAAAGTAAAATTAGGAGGATCCTTGCGTTCTCAAGTACTACATCTCATATTGCGTCTTCATACATTTTACTTGCGTCTTATCTTTTACTTGCATTATTATTTTATCTTTCATTTAGTTATAATAAACAAAACCAAAACAAACAATTTATCCTCTTTCATTTTCATAAGTGCATCAATCGCTATTTGCATAAACATTGTGATCAACCATCCGTCCTTGGAACGAATCTGATTATCAGAATTACTACTTGGGACAACCGTACACTTGCGGTTGTGGTTCGATTATTATTTGTATTTATTTAGAACACACAAAGGACCACCACCTCTAAACTTTAACTTCGTGACTCGTTAATCCTTTTTGCTGTTTTCCGTCCATTTTTTGATGCGTGCATTACACGCGCGCGTGACTAGTTGCCCCCTATTATTTTTTTTAAAATTGTTAATTATATATTTTTTTTAAAGATGGGTATTTTAGGTATTTTACACTTCTTCTTCTTTAATGGAGAAAGTTCGATAAAAAAAATCTGGTAAAAATCATATTATCATATTACCACTTCAAATAACCAGATCTACTTAACAAGAATAATATCCATTATGTGATCCACATCTTTATTTCGGAATAGGGTAATACTTCCATCCAATATTGGATTGTCCAATATTCATATCACAGCCATGGATTATTTTAACAAAACACATGTCACTAGATTATATGTTAGTTACTTTTGCAAGTTTAAAAAATAGGGTATGTGTATTAATACTATTGGTGTAGGATCATCCAATATTGGATGGAAGAATTTTCCTTCGGAATAAACTCCAATCGATACATGGTCTGTAAATTCGCATCATATTAACATTTCATCGGATCTCAACTCTCTCTCTCAATCATTTCAAAAGTATGGCAAAGAGAAGTTAACCGTGAAGTAAGGCCCACCGGAGTTTGGGTCAGGTTGCAGAATAGGATGATGGGCCATGGTGAGAAGCCCAACAGTAAGGTCTTGGATTTGGTCCAGATCGATGGCCATGAAATAAGGCGGAGGTGTAAACTTTGGTCGAGAATGGAAGGAAGAAGCCAGATCGATGGCATGAAATAAGGCGGAATTTTGGTCGAGAATGGAAGGAAGAATCGATGGCCATGAAATAAGGCGGAACTTTGGTCGAGAATGGAAGGAAGAAGCCAGATCGATGGCCATGATATAAGGCGGAACTTTGGGCGAGAATGAAAGGAAGAAGCTAGATCGATGTCCATGAAATAAGGCGGATTGTTACAGTGTGTTTAAAGCATTGTATTCATAGTTACAGTATGTTTGATTTTCTGAGAGAAGTTGTTAGTAAAGTCTCTGATTATAGCCATTCTGATGCTGGGTGTGAATTGCCAAAGAGAAGGAAAATAGCAATGGATGAGGTAAATGAAAGCGATGAAGATTCGATAAAACCCCATGATTCATTAATTCAATGAACGGAAATTTAGGATTAAATGGGAAAATTATTTACTAACCATCAGTTTTGGTTTGTGATGATCCAGCACAACCCATGATATTCCAGTGTACAGTGTTTTGGGTTTTGATTTCTGGATTAACTTCTTTAAGTAAATAATGTTTAAGAATATCATTGAATAAAAAACGTGTTTGAAGTAAACAAGAAAAGAAATAAAAAAAATTAATTTCTGAATTTTTAACTTTTATTCACCCAATTTTTTTGTTTTTAATTTATTATTAAGAAAAATTAATCATTTGAAGATTTGAAAATTTGAAGATTTGAAAAGTTGAACATTTGAAGATTTAAAGGTTTGAAGCTTTAATCATGGAGAAAAAGTTTTGGAGAAGAAGATCATGGAGAAGAAGCTTTTGAAATACCAATTTTGCCCCTGTTAAAATGATTTTTTAAATATTTAATTCTGAAAAAAAAGTTCAGGGGGCAACGAGTCACGAGTTAACGGCGCGTGGCATCCAAGCTGCGACTTAACGAAAAATTTGGACGGAAAATGGACACAAGGGGCATCGAGTCACGAAGTTAAAGTTTAGGGGGCAACTAGTCGCATTTTAAACTTTGGGGGCAGTCTGTCAATCGGGCCAAAGTTCAGTGTATTTACTCTTATATATAATTAGTCCAAATATATAATTCTAAGGGGTTGTTTGGATATAGAGGGGATTAATTATTAAAGGATAGGAAAGGATAGTATATTAAAGAAAAGGAGAGGAGAGTATTAATCTTGTTTGGATTGAGTAGAAAAAGAAAGGAAAATATTAGTAAATGATTATTTGAATGTTGTGTTTGGATTGTATAAGTAAATGAAAGGAAAGGATTATTTTATAACTAAATTACTTTTATACCCCTAATAAAATATATTTTAAATAGTACATAAGGGTAATAAAGATATTTTACTATTAAAGCTAATCCCTTCCTTCTAATGACTCCAAATTGGAGGGATAGGATATAAAGGATTAGAAGGTATAACTTTAATCCTTTAATAACTTATCCCTTCAAAAATTTATAATACAAACAAAGGAAGGATAATTATTATCCTTTATAATCCCTTAATTGTAAGCTACGAATTTGTGTATGTTACGTGAGGGACTCAAATATTGCCGGGTGAGGGATTGGTACTCACTTTTTGACCGACGCTGCACGGGATAAATGCAGTTTTTGACCGGAGCTGCACGGGTTAAATGCAGTTTTTGACCGGCGCTGCACGGGTTAAATGCAGTTTTTGACCGACGCTGCACGGGTTAAATGCAGTTTTTTATCGGAGCTGCACGAGTTAAATGCAGCATTTGACTGGATTTGGACGGGTTAAATGTAGTTACAACTTTACGACCGACTAATCGTTTGTTGAAATTGGTTTGTTCTGTTTTCAGGTGCTCTTCCTTAAATTTTGTTACACTTCTGCGTTTCTCTTTAGTTATATCTTTGTGATTCAGATTGATCATTATTCCACATTCAGATGAGTGTAAGAAAGTTGTATCTTTTGTATATAAATCTCATGAAACAATGATGATTCACAAGCTTCATGTTAAGAGTTGATTCTTTGTTCAAAGAGTAATTTATTTTGATAAATTTAGTTGTATATTTTTATGAAAAATTTGAAAGAATATTGAAAATTATTAAGAAAGATGAGTTAATTTGATTTTATCTGATGAATGGACTTAAAATACTCGTATGGCCTTGCAAGCTCAGGAATATTACTCCTACGCTTGCGGCAGTCTTGTCCCGAGATTTACTTGAAATTTTTGGGACATGACAAAGTGGTATCAGAGCATGATCTTTTAGAAGTTAAGAAATTAATTATAAGCATTAAAGAATTTTACAGATTTTGTGCTTTAGGCTGATAATATTGTTTATTGATTTAACGCTTTAGTTAATGTTAAATAGGATCGATAACTTTATGTTTGTTAGATACTTTGAGAATATTATAAACTTTTGGTAAATAAAATTATTTGGTAGCAAATAGGTAGGTTAAGGCGTCATGTTAGTTTTAGGTGAAAATGTTGTACTAAAATATAAGTAATTTCGATTGAATCCTTGTTTGTTCTTAGTGAAGATGTTTTGGTTTTATTCTTGAAATCCTCCGTTTTGTAAATGATGAAAGATAATTATTTAATGAGGCCTTCTCTTAAGATCTTTGAACTATATAGATGAAATTTTGTGAGGTTCTTGTTGAAATCTTGGGAAAAATAAGAAAAATTGAGAGTTTGGTAAAACGAAGATCGGTCTCTTTTAATTGGATACTAGAAATGGAAGATTAATAGAAGAAAGGTTATATACATGAATGGTGAGAGTTTTTGGAAGGATTGCAGGGCATGAAGTATGGGTTTTGGAATTTTATGTAAATTTGGGGGACGTGACACTATGTATCGGAAATCATTTCACCCGAGAAAAAAAAATCATTGGAACATGTGATAAATTGATTAGTTAGATATATAACAAAATAAATATAATTATTCACCTTTCGATAGATAAAAGTTATGATAAACGATCATAGCTTTTACTTGAGTTTAAAAAGATGAAAAGTATACAGTTGTAACAAGAAAGGATCTGCACAGTTGAATTTTATAATGTGTACTTATAAAGTTGCGGTTGTAAGACTAAATCGATCAGAGATAGTATAGCAGGTTTAGATATCATGCACAAGAGAATTGGAAAATAGAATCGTCAAAGTATGAAAAATCATGGCTTTGAGATAGATTATTTCATAAAGTGGATCATTAGTCTATTTCAAGAACAACGCAACAAAGCCGATAATGCAATTTCCCTTACATAAAATAAAGTTCTTCAGACTGCAGTAACCATTTAATACTTCTTCTATGAAATTTTTATCCATTTCCGAGGATTTTCCATCTTACATTCAAAATTCTCTTGAGCCTCTCTTTTTGTGAAGTTTTTTTTTTTTACCTGGGAACCCAAATGTTATAAAGATTTCAAAAGATTATCAAGGATAGCCAGGACAAGATCACAATCCGAGATGTGATCTCCAAGGGCAGCAAGTGACAAAGACAAGACTCGGCGTTGATGAAGGTAATCAAATATAAATAACTGAGCATGTTTTGAATGAATGGGTTCAAAGTATATAAGCAATTTGCGAGTCCCAACAAGAAAATCAGAATAAATTGTCGAAATGTATGACCTGACAAATTGAGTGCAATATTGTTGGCTAGCGAGCCAGATGCTGTTTGTTTTGCCAAGATTTGTGTTATGAGGGGAATCGGGGAAACAACTATTGCAATATTTATTTTTGAGGATCTCATTGACAGATCTGACGGAGGTTGTTTTCTAGAAGATGTACGCAAAGGTAATATTGTGGCTTTGCAAAACATTCTTCTCTCTAGAGTCTTAAGATTGAAATCGCGAGATGTAAATATATGTTCTAAATTTGATGGAAGTAACAAGATAAGGGATCATCTTTGGTCTAAGAAAGTGTTACTAGTGCTTGATGATGTGAATGATCGAAATCAAATAAAATAATTAGTAGGAGAGCGCAAGTGGTCTTGGTTTGGTTCTGGTAGTAAAATCATTATTACAACAAGAGATCAACCGTTGTTGAGTGATGCGCATGAGACCTATGAAGTGGAATCTTTGTCAAAGACGGAAGCTACAGAGTTTTTTTTTTGTATAAATGCTTTTAAGACGAGCAATCCACCTGATATTTTTTTTGTTGAACTTTCAGATCGTGCTCTGAATTCTGCTCATGGGCATCCTTTAGCTCTTTAAGTCTTGGGTTCTCATTTACATGGACAAGAAATGGATGTACGGGAAAGTGTACTTTCTAGCCTAAAGGATGCTCCTCAAGAAGAAGTTGTATTCCGTGCTTAAAATTAGCTTTGAGAGGTTGAATGAATTTCAACGTGATGTATTTCTAAATATTGCTTGTTTCTCTTTCAAGTGAATCCTAAAGATGAAGTGAAAAGAAAGCTTAATAATTTTGGTTTTCATCATGTGCATAACATTTCCATTCTTCATCAAATATCACTCCTACATGTATCATTAGATGGAAACATTATAATGCATGGTCTGATTTAAGAGATGGGTTGGGATATTGTTTGCCGAAAAGCCAAAAGAGAGCCAAGAAGATACAGCAGACTGTGGAAGCATGATAACGTTTCGGGTCCTGTTTAACAATGCCTTGGGGAAAATCGCCTCGCTTGTTGGTGAACCTCCCTATAACGATATTACTACTAATGACTTAGGGAAAAAGTTGATTTTGTCAGTCTCGATTGAAATAGATATAACTAGTGAATATAAACATGTTTTCTGGAAAAGCTTATTTGATTGGGATCGAATATGAGAAAACTCCTGGTGCAGTGCACTAATGTAAAGTGATTGGTTACGATTTAAATGATGTATGTACTATGATCGCAATGAGGATGTCGCAGGGGGCTTATTTGGTAAACCAAGAAAAATATGAGAGCTGAAAACTCAATTTACAGAAGTGTAGAGGCTGATTTACGTAATTAGGATAATACATGGACTTCTAAGGTTAAAAATACATATACCATGACTAAATTGTGAATCAGGTTCATACATGTGATTCAAACTTAATCAAAGATGCCGTTGGAGCAGGTTAGAATACTTCGGGTTCCAAGCTTAGCATATCTAAATCATTTATTGCTTCAGTCTTAGAAATTTAATCCCATTTTATTAAGGAGTTGGAAGAACTTGCAACATTTGATTTAATCATAATTTCAGATAGTAAAAAAAAAAACTTCTATTTGTTAGATGTTACATCAGATTTTGTACTTATTGATATGTTACTCACACTATAATAGATTTTTTATTTTGATTATGGCGTAGACTAATAATATGAGAGGTCATAACTTTCTGAATTTGGTCTCTTGACACCTGGAAAATATCAAGTTTCGAGGACGAAACTTTCTTTTAGAGGGGAAGAGTGTAATATTCCTAAATTTGAGTGGTGGGGTAAAAGTAATTTTTTTTATAAGATGGAATCATATATAATTAGTCTTAATATATAATTCTGAAAGAAAGAAGGGTATTTTTGTAAATTAAGTCTTTAGAGCCTTCAGAACATACGAGAAAAAAAAAAGGAAAAAGAAAAAAGAAATAGGGGAACCTCAATCCCTAAGAGGGAGTCATCCTCTCAACAAAATGAACACTATATTTCGAAAGCTCTCATTATAAACAGACAAGAAATCTAAGAATTCTAGAATGACAGGAAATCTGACTTTTGAATGAGGTTGAGATCATATATTAAGGGTTTGAATGGAGGTAAGTTTATTTTATTCTTTTTTATTTGAATTGAGAAAGCTTATAATAATTAAGTTTTATTGCAATAAATTAACCTTTTCTATTGCAGTTTTTGACCGGCGCTGCACGGGTTAAATGCAGTTTTTGACCGACGCTACTGATGTCTCCTCATTTGTGATAATAAAATATACTTCTGAGACATCATTTTAGGCTTATTTATTAGTTTATAGGTTGATTTTAGCTTAGTTTAGTGCACTTTCCTATGAGTTTTGATTCAGGAACATAATATTTTTAGAGCATATTGGGTTTAATTGTTTGTTTAGTGTGAAGCTTTAATGATAATTATGGAGATTAATTAGAGTCCAAGTCAAAGACTACAAGATATGGAAAGAGATATGCATGGTAATTGGAGATAGAAGGAAACAGAGTTCAATTAGGAAAAGGAAAAGCTGCCTAAATCTGAGATTCTGCAGCACACGCCTACAAGGAAGCCGATTTTGGAAGATTCCTTTCATAGGGACATGGATAATTCTGTTACGATTCTTTTGGTATCTTATGGAGCTCAAACCGACCAATAACGATGAAGATATGCCCAAAACGGTCCACCAGTGTTTATCTTTATTTCCTTACGAATTTGAGTTGGTCTTGGAGTCGACTACTTGGCCTTATCTCTAAGAAACAAATTTGGTCAACCTATACACTATAAATACAGCCTTTTAACACTCTTAAATGATCCTTGGTGAAACCTTAAGCCAAGAGAAAGCTTACAACACAAGAGAGAAGTCTGGAAGGAGCTGTTCATCATTATGTCTTCTTCTACCTTTAGATTTGTAATTTCTTTCTTTTCTTTCATGAACTAAATTTCTTTAGCTTGAGTTTTAGCATATATGTATGAACCCTAGTTTTGATTGACATCTATCTAATTTGGGAATTTAATATTTTAAATTGAATTATAGTTTTTATTCTCTGTTTATGTGTTTGGATTTATATTCTGTGTTCTTGTGGACGGCCGCCATATAGAATTACCATCTAGTAATTAGGTAACCATTGACAACGGTGATTAATTGCATGTTTAGCACATAACGTCTAATATTAGGTCTGATCTGACAACCCAACCTAGCTAGATAATAACTATGGTTTAGTTCTTGTGAGTATTTACCAATTACAGGAAAAGTTTGCTTAGGAAGCCTTATTGACACAGGTAAATCCTATTTGAAACTACCGATAGCGAATTTAGACCGATTAGGGAAATACTACATGATTCATCCTTACATGTTTAGAACGGCAAAACTAGTGGGGATTACATGCTAATAACTCGAGCTATATTCTCATATCACTTCTCTTTCATATTTATTTTCTGTCTTTCAATTCCTAGTTTTAGTTTAGTTTAAGTAGAAAATCAAACAAAAATCTATTTGTCTTTACTTTTATTTGCGTTTAGTTATTCTAGCTTTAATTATTTACACTTGATATTTGCATAAGATTCCACTAACCTTCGTAGTCTCTGCGGAACGAATCTTAATCTTTTAACTAAAACTTGCATACGATCTGTATACTTGCAGAACCGTCTAGCTTTAGGGTGTTATTTTGCACGTTAATAATATCTTATTTTATCACACCCTAGGCCCCACCAAGTTTTTGGCGCCGCTGCCGGGGACTACATCGTTAGTCCTTGTGCATATATCTTGTACTTTTAATTTCAGTTAGTTCTATTTTACGCTTTTGTTTTTAGTTTTTGTTTTTCAGATTTAGTTACAGATGGAGAACCCAAGGAGACTTGAGCTACCCATCGAGTTCAGAGTGGAGCCACGAGGAATTCGCGCTCCAGAAATCCAAGCCGCGAAATTTAAACCTGATCCAGGGATGCTAACTCAGTTTGCATCTCATGGATTATTCAGCGGAGTTGCCCATGAAGATCCGATCCGATATATTCAGAAATTCATGCAGATTTGTGATGCTTATATCGTAAGAGGAGTTACTAGGGAACAAGTATATTATCTGATGTTCCAGTTATTCTTGACCGGAGGTGCAAGCGATTGGTACGATACCCAATACCCTCATGTTATTCCAGATTGGGACAAGCTTCAAGCAAGATTCCTAGACCGTTTCTATCCGGTTAGTAGATGTTTAAAAGATATGTTGGAGCTTGAACAATTTATACAGAAAGATGGAGAGAGTTCGGGTGAAGCATGGTTACGATTTACAGAAAATAAGGCGAGATGTCCATATCATAGATCATCGCCGGAATATTATTTAACCTTGTTTTATGGAGGCCTTAATGATAAATCAAGAGAACAAGCAGATTCGTTAGGAGACGCAGATTTTGTGTTGCTAGATCTGGAAGAGGCTGAGTTGGGGATGGAAAGAATTCTTGAGAACGAGAGAAGTTGGCCAAAGAGAGCAGAAAAAGAAGACAATTCAGAATCTCTGAAGCTTAAAGAATTGGCTAAACAACTCGAAGAACTACAAGAACAAGCCCGAACAATCACTCAGGTGAATACGGTACGTGCAATCCCTTCGTGTCCTGGTTGTGGATCAAGAAATCATGTGTGGGAAGGGTGTATGAATAATCCAGCAGTAGCTTCCGTTACATATCCTCAAGATAACTATTATTCTAATGGTTATACTAATCCTCAAGGAAGCTACACTAATTATCAGCAACCACCACAACAAAAGAGTTGGGTCAGAAAGCAAGAGACTTATCATAAACCGCAATCTCAATCCTATAATCCACCACAACCTATTCAGAAAAAGGCACCCATTGTTGAAAAAGCTTGTCAAGAACCAAAGAAAGATCCACCTAAACAATCAACACAACTGGCAAAGAAGGAACTAATCCCAAGCTTGAAATCGAGTATGGCTAAATTAATGCAAGCAGCTGAGAAAATGAGTCATAGCCAACAGAAAGTTCGAACTCGGGAGAAGATTATCAAGCAGCTAGAGCATACTATATCACATTTGGCGAGTACATTACAAAATCGGCCAAAAGGGCAACTCCCAAGTGATACTATTGCTCCTAGAGATGATTCTTGCCATGCAGTTGAATTGCAAAGTGGAAAACAACTACCTCCACCAAGACCAGAACCAGAATCAATCCCTATTCCAGAGCAGAGGGGGGAAGAAACAACCAAAGATACAGTTGAGGAGGTAGTTAAACCAAAGAGTGTTCAGACCGAGACACCTGACCAGACAAGAAAACCAGTGGAACTTAATACACGCCCTCCACCACCATACCCTTCACGTGTCAGAAAGAAGGACAATGACCTAGAATTCAAGAAGTTCATTGACATGTTGAAGAAATTGGAAGTTAATATACCCCTTGTTGAAGCTCTCAATAGAATGCCAACCTATCTGGTGTCGCCTAGGGTGTGATAAAAATAAGATCAAATTAAGTATGGAAAACTACGCATTCTCACCCTAGACAGGCACAGTACTGCAAGTATTACAGGACGTATGCAAGTTTTAATGATAAGTAGAGTTCGTTCTCAGGGACTTAAGTGTGTTATACGCGTAGGAAACAATAGCGAGTAAAAGTAAATAATTAAAAGACATTAATTAAAGCAAATAATTTCGAGATTCAGAATTAAACTACGAAAAGTAAAGACAATAAAATAAAAGATTGAGAAATATGAGATGAGGGATATAGCTTAGGTTTTGCGAGTATGCACTAATCCTTCTAATTCTATCTATAAATCTAGTTCATAAGGGAGAATATTAGCTCTTGGTAATACTTAGTTAGGATTCTAAATTCCCCAATCTTAGACCTTGAGAGCGACTAAAGGGGCTACGGCACAACCAAGACGAGGACTCAAATAAGGTTATCAAATGCCACTAAGGCCCTATCCAGCACACTACAATCAATTGGTGATATGGTGGTTAAATCAAACCCTAATGACTATCTAGTTAGAAGTATGTTTTGTCAGAACTGATATCGACACTAGACATTATGTGGTGGTTCAATAGTTAAACACCCTGTCAAGGAGACCATCTAACTACTATTAAAACAATCCTAAAGTGATCAGTTCTAGGAAAGACATTAAATCAAAACACATAAACAAATATAAAGTAAGTAGCTAATATCAGATTAAAACATATAATTCCCAAAGAAACTTAGATAGAAGAATTAGAATTCATAGTTTATACATATGCAAAACCCAAGCTATGGGGAGTTTAGTTCATTCCTGATGGAAATAAACTAAAAGAAATTACAAAAGACATCATCTTGCTCTCTACAATAAACTGAAAGAATAAAACCTTAAGAACTAATTACTATGAGGCAAGGATGATTTACAAGTGATATAAGGGTGTATTTATAGGTGTTTAGAAGACCTAATTCGTTTTCTTGAGAAATAGTTAAGGTAATGGACTTCTAGCCCAACTCAAATTCGTATGGAAATAAAGATAAACACTGCTGCACCGTTTTGAGAATATCTTCATCGTTATTGGTCGGATTTTGCTCCATAATATACCAAAAGAATCGCAACAGAATTATCTTGACCCTAAAGAAGGAAATCTCCAAATTCGGCCTATTTCTTAGGTAAAAACCCACATCTTTGGACGTGTATGCAGAATCCCAGATTTAGGCAGCTTTTCCTTTTCCATCTTTTTAGCTTTTATTTCCTTATCTCCAATTACCATGCAAATCTCTTTCCATAAGTTGTTGTCTTTGACTTGGACTCTAATTAATCTCCATAATTATCTTTAAAGCTTCACACTAAAATAAACAATTAAACCCAATATGCTCTAAAAATAATAATTCTACAAATCAAGACTCAAAATAGGAAAGTGCACTAAAACTCAAGAAAATCGACATTATTGACTTCTAAAACACTAAAAATGATGTCTCATCCTAACATAAATCTATCACAAATGAGGAGACATCAAGACCCCCAACTCAAAGTTGTATCGTCCCGATACAATAAAGATAAAAACATAGGGAAGTCTATAAATACACACTTATAAAATTCTCAACACAAGGGAAAAAGCATAGCAGAATATATAGAATAGACCTAAAGCACATAAATCAGAAAATTTCATACAATAATGTTCATAAACTACATACCTGTACACTTCTCATATCCACAGTCAACACGGCTTGAATTCAAGATCAGATTAGTTTCGCAATGTAAGAAGGATTGGGACTTTACTCAGTTCCCCAAGAGAGCTATAGGTTGTTCATCAAACCTCACTAGTATCCAAGGATCCACTCAACTAATCTCTAATGGCTCAATCACTTCTCAATTACATAGCAAAGAATCACAAGGTCTTTAAGGTTGTAATGTAGGCTTAGGGACGGTATGATAGTATATTTGGATAATTTGGAGTGAGCTTTTGGCTCTCTCCTCACTAGCCATCAACGAATCGCCCTAGAGCTTGAGTTACTCTCATAAAACGTTTCTCACTCAACCCAATGAATTCCTTGATGCACAATTTAGCATCCCAAATAACCCAATTAAAGCTTAAGATGTTCACATAAAAATCCACTTTGCCGGTCCGAATATATATATATTTTCTTTTCTTTTCAAATCAATTCTTTCTATAGCTATGATTCTCTTTTTAATGTTGAGATATCACGCTATTTTTCTATATATATATTTTTTCTTTTAATGCCCTTGTTGGCAAAATTAGCTCGTAGCTTCTTTTTCATTCACTATTACCCCGGCAAAGGGTTACAATAAAATCTGCGAAACATCATCAATATAAAGCACAAAGCACAATTAATAAGCTCAAACATCCCAATAAAATAACAATTCCCATAATGGTGGACCCACCACCCCAAACTCAAGCTCTAAAACAACTGTCTATGCATCGTGATTCTAGTGCGGGTCATATGGAAAAGTCCTATAATCTAAAGGATATGGCTTATAACGTGTTTCAATAAAAGTCATTAGAAAGGCTAGAAGAGGCTGAGAAGGATATAGCATATAAAATCAAAAATCACAAGGTGAGAAGGCATAAAAAGACTTCAAAGGCTTCAAATATGAAAGAACCGCCTTGATCACTTTCTACACTATGTAATATCGAAAATTTTCTTACCTTTAGCACTTTCATCAAATGGTTTTTCAACTAGCTTGGATCTCACGGCCTACACACTTCTCAAGGTTCCCTGAGATCGAACATACTTTCTATCGCATTGCTCACTAATCTTTTCTTTACTATCAACATGTGTTTTCCTGCAAATACTCAAAGCATACAAATACATAGCTCATAAACATATCACTTACTATCATTAATCTACTGAGATTATGCTTTCAAGCTATTAAACACATTCAACATCTAATTCCCATGTATCAAAAATTTTAATTTCTACCTAAAAACTGAAAAATGGAGATGAGAGACAACGAATCCCCACACCCCAACTAAAAAATGAGCCGTGTCCCAACGACTCGAAAAAGACTCGAAAAAAAGAAATTAAAATTAGCAGATAGACATATTTAAAGAAATGGTAAGGAAAAGAAAGAGAACATACTCTTGAGGCTATTGCCTCGCATCATTGACATCCAAGGTTGGAATTGCTGGACCTTTCGTTAATTGTTCAAGGAGTTTCATGATGTGCACTTGATTAGCATTGATTTGTGCCACATCATTGACTAAGGAAGTTTGAGCTGCTTCGAATTTCGTTAAACGCTCCTCCATCTTCTCTTGCCAAGTTTGCTCCTTTTCTTCTTTCAAGACTTTAGTAGAACTCGCTCTTCGAAAGATATCCGTGATCCAAGCATTATCAATATAACTCCCTTTAAATTCGAGTTTCTCTTCTTCACCCAATACTACATTCGCTTTTCGCACAAGACACGTGATCATAGTAGGAAATTTAACATTATAAACTGATTTAGGAGAGACCGAGAATCGTATCACCTCCTCATAGATCAACTGTGCCACATCAACTTCTTCTCCTCTCAAAATACAGTCCAAAAGTAGAGCGTACTTCATAGTCACATCCAAAGTTCGTGTGTTTCCGAAGATGTTAGGGACAAGGAAATTGTGCCAAATTCTTGCATCTGCTTGAAGATATTTGTAAGGCCAAGGTGCCTTCAATTCTCCCTTATGTGATTGCACTTTCTCTTTGTCTAAAACATGCTCAAAAAGTAATTCCTCATCAAAGATTTTTCGTTTAGCAACTGCTTCTTCAAATTTGCAAAAACCTTTCAATTTCTTAAACTTGAAGTGGTTTCTAATCTCCTCAACTGTGAAAGGAACTAACTTTCCTCTAATTGGAACACAATTACTATCTCGGCTAAAGAGGCCTAAATAGAACTCCAAAACTAATTCATGACATAGTTCAGAACGTCTTACCATGAACGTAGACCAACCCAATTTCTCACCAAGCTCTAAGAATCTCTTGTATTCTCCATCTCTAATTTCTTCCTTGAATACTTTCTCATAAGCAAAAGGTAGTTCTTTTAATTGTTTCTCCGCAGAAATCTTCAGAGCTCTTGAAGTATCCACTTTCTCTATAGGTATAAGATCTTGTTGAGGTTGAGTCTTCTCCTTTGCATAATAATAAAGCTTTTTACCATTACGATCAAACAAAGGTATCCCACTCTTCTCAATTTTTTCTTTACCCTTTGATTTAGAACTAGCACCTTTGTCAATTGATTTCTTCTTGTTTAAATCCAATCCCTTGTTACTTTTCACCTCCCTCTTGTTAGATAAAATTGTTGTTCTATTCGTCATCTTCAATTAACCCCCAACTCAAAGCTTTAGCAATCCTTGAAATTTTAAACTCTTGAATTAATGGATGAACAAGCTCGATTTGGCCTAGGATGGGTGAATTGGTGATGAATCTCTATGTGGATGAGGTGGATTTGTAATGGGTAGGCTTGGATTTTTAGAATTTGTGTGATGAATTTTTGAAATTTTGGCTCTTTGATTCTTCGATTTGAATGAATTTGGTGATGATTGGTAGCTTGAATCTCTCTTGTAATGATGTGGAGAGAAGGTTTGATGTGTTTTTCTTGATGATTGGGTAGTGTTTTGGTGATTGGTGAAGGTTTTGATGAGCTTCAATGGAGTTAGGAGAGTTGTGGAGAAGAAAGAGAGGGTTTGGGTTTACAAAATTCGGAACTAAAAGCTTAATACCTTCTTTATACACAAATCCCGTAACTTTCTCTTTCTCTGGCGGCGCTGCGGACTACCCCTGCGGACCATGGGGTGCACCGCAGGGTAGTCCGAGACATCTGATGCTCGAAAATTTTTGCTCTCTGGTTTAGACCCGTGGTAGGACCCGTGGCACGCGTTTTTGCTCTGCGGACCAGGGTCCGGTGTACCGCGGGGGTGCTCCGCGCCTTCTACGTCAAAATACACGTGGACCTACCCCGTGGCACGCGTTTGGCCTCGCGGACCAGGGCGCGGTGCAGGGGGTAGTCCGCGGTTCATTTTTTTCCGGTTTCTGGACTCGACCCGTGGCTCCACCCGTGGTACGGGTTTCGACCTCGCGGACCATGGCACGGACCATGGGGTAGTCCGTGGGGGTAGTCCGCGGGGTACATCCAAAATTTTTCCTCGCGTTCCCTAACTCGATTTCTCCAATTCCTACATACCAAAAACACTAATACCTTTCTCAAATATGCATTATCAACTAAAAACAACTAAAATAAACTTAAACTAAAAACATAAAAGACATAAAATCATAAAAACTACGGGTTATCTCCCGTACAGTACTTTTGTTTAACGTCTTTCAAAGTTAGACGTGTTACCTCTGTCAAGATTTGCGAATATAGCCTTCCCAACAACGAGTAAGGCTATGAACGTCAACTAATCTGCGCTTGACCCCAGTTTTGGGGCGAATTTCTATCACCTTGGCTGAAACAACCTTAGTGACAATGAATGGTCCCATCCACGAGTCCTTGAAACTTCGTGGCCTATTCTCGCGTTTGTGAGATTTCCATAAGACTTCATGGCCAACCCCAAACTCAATGTTTGGCTCAGTATCCACAGGATCTAAGTGGATCTTCTCAGGAGGGACTTTGTGATGTGAAAGGCTGTGGATGATAGGAACGTTGGGATCCAACTTCCTCGGTTTCTTACCCAAGACATAGAAGGTCTCAGATACATTCTTTGCATGAAGGGTGATGGTTCCATCTTGGAAGTTGATCACACTTTGACTTGTGGCCATGAAAGGCCGTCCAAGTATGATTGGAACCTGCTTATCTGCATCAAACTCAAGAATAACAAAGTCAGTAAGGATGGCGATATTACCTGCACGGACTAAGACGTCCTCCACTGTTCCCCATGTCCTTTTAACTGAGTTGTCAGCAAACTGCAACTTCACTGGAGTTTTCTCTGATTTCTGAAGTCCAAGTCTCTCGAACACGGACTTTGGCATAAGATTCAAACCAGAACCCACATCGTACATAGCTTTCACCTTGAGCATACCATGCAATTGTATAGGAAGGTTGAAACTTCCCGGATCTTTAAGCTTGGTAGGTAGCTCTCTTTCACTTCTTCTCGAAACCCCCAGGTTCTCTCTCGGGATCTCTACACTCGCCTCTTTCTCAGGAAATTTGCGTATAAACTTGTTGCGGTGTAAGTCCTCTCTTCGCAATCTCAAGCATTTGGGCGTTGATATTTTCAGGTTGATACGCCTCTACAAATATTTTGAGAATAGTGTCATCTTTAGGATTTGTATCAGGAATAGTTGATGACACTGGTTGAACAATAGGTGGTGATTCCACCTTTTCTTCTTCTAGCACAACAGGTGCCACTTCTTCTTTTGATTCCTCTTTTGAGGCTTCTTCCTCTTTCTCTTTAGCCAACTCAGCTGCATATTCCACTACCGATCGAATCTCTTCTTGCACCTTCCTCAGTAACTCTATAAATTCGTCTTTCTCTTGATCGTCCTCCACATAAACTTCAGAACAGTCAGATTCCACGGGGCTAGACTTGGTCGGTTCTTCTTCAGTACTTGGAACTTCCACGGCACTAATGGCAGCATGTGGTGCTTCCTCTGTCGCTTCTTTAATCTCAAGGCATATAGCCTTGCAAGCTTCGAACTCATCCTTGTCTTCACCTCCTTCGATTGCCTTTACTTCTTTTTGTTCTACTACACTAGTTAACACTTTGTTTAACTGTGTTACTTGAGTACTTAGCATCTGAAGTATGGCATCATGTCCTCTGACCTTCTCTTCTTGAGCGTTTATAGTCGTGTTAAAACGGTCTAGAGCTTGTAATATCTGTGTATTGTCCATAGATCCTTCTTGCGGATACTGAGGTAAAGCTTTCTGATCTAAGGAATCGGTATAGGCGTCTTGAGCAGGTTGTTGTGGAGGAGCAGGTCTATTCTGATACTGGTTTTGGTACTGACCTCTCTGTTGGTAAGAGTTGTTCTGGGGGCGCGGTTGATAATGACCAGGATTAGCAGCCCCTTGTGGATTTGAATACTGCATCCCCGGATGGTTGTGGTTGCCCCATCAGTTGGATATAAAGTAAACAGATTGCGGATTTGTTTCGCACTCTTCCCATGAAAGATCGTTAACTCCACATTGTTGACAACCTTGTGCTTTTTGTACTACCTTTGTAGCGGCTAAATTCTTCTCCATCGCAATTCCCAGCTCCTTGATTTGATTTTCTAGTGAGGATATTTGAGCTGAATTTTCCGTTTCTGCATCTAAACGAAGCGTTCCTTGGGTCTTTGCTACAGAAGCTCGCGTTGAAGGCCAACTTCTTTCTTGTTCCATGATATTTTCCAACACCTCGGAAACTTCATTGTGATTCATGGACACAAAATGACCCTTTCCAATGTTATCCACCTTTTCTCTACCTTTATCATTAAGGCCTTCATAGAACATAGCAAGTTGTAGAGCAGGTGTATAACCATGGAGCGGACATCTAGTTAGTTTTTGTTGAAACCTTGTCCATGCTTCTCCCACTGTTTCTCCATCTTCTTGGCAAAATCTTGCAAGCTCGGCTTGATCCTTAAGTCTCATGCTCTTCGGATAAAATCGGTTAAAGAACGCGGCTTGAAGTTCTCTCCAAGAGTGAATGGTTCCATGTGGTTGTCTTTCTAGCCAATCGCTAGCTCTTCCGGTCAAGAAAAACGAAAACATATGACAATACAGTTGCTCGCGTGTAATGCCAGAAGTTATGTAGGCATCAAAAATCTGCATGAACTTCTGAATCGCTTTTATCAGATCTTGTATTGCTGTACCAGTGTAGAGTCCGAAACTTTGAAATTGACTGAGCATACCCGGATCGGGTCGGAATTTGATATTCGGAATCTCAGGAGGGCGGTAACCGATGGGTTGAACATGGAATGGTACATTAAGGCCAGGTAGATCTTGTTCAACTCGGTTCTGTTGATTATTAAGGTTGTTTTGCCCATTACCTCTTCCTGCTGGTAGTTGTTGTCTTTCTTGTCCACCAAGTGGTGGATCTTGAGCACCAAGGGGAGGATCTTGTTGACCTCCTCCAACTGGTGGATCTCAGGCTGCCATTACTCTTCTCAGGGCTCTTTCCTCACGAACTCGTTTGTTGTAAGGTCTGAAGCTTCTCTCAGGCTCCGATAAGGGAGGCCAAGAATTAAACACTGTGAAACCTGAAAAAGACTAAAGCAAACCCAAGCGTAAATCTGGAAAAATAAAAACTAAACTAAAGACTGAAAAATAAAGACCAATTAAAAACTAAAACTCAAAATAGATAACCCACACGCTAACGAGACACAAGTCCCCGGCAGCGGCGCCAAAAACTTGGTGTCGCCTAGGGTGTGATAAAAATAAGATCAAATTAAGTATGGAAAACTACGCACTCTCACCCTAGACAGGCACAGTACTGCAAGTATTATAGGACGTATGCAAGTTTTAATGATAAGTAGAGTTCGTTCTCAGGGACTTAAGTGTGTTATACGCGTAGGAAACAATAGCGAGTAAAAGTAAATAATTAAAAGACAGAAAATTAAAGCAAATAATTTCGAGATTCAGAATTAAACTAAGAAAAGTAAAGACAAAAAGATAAAAGATTGAGAAATATTAGATGAGAGATATAGCTTAGGTTTTGCGAGTATACACTAATCCTTCTAATTCTATCTATAAATCTAGTTCATAAGGGAGAATATTAGCTCTTGGTAATACTTAGTCAGGATTCTAAATTCCCCAATCTTAGACCTTGAGAGCGACTAAGGGGGCTACGTCACAACCAAGACGAGGACTCAAATAGGGTTATCAAAAGCCACTAAGGCCCTATCCAGCACACTACAATCAATTGGTGATATGGTGGTTAAATCAAACCCTAATGACTATCTAGTTAGAAGTATGTTTTGTCAGAACTGATATCGACACTAGACATTATGTGGTGGTTCAATAGTTAAAAACCCTGTCAAGGAGACCATCTAACTACTATTAAAACAATCCTAAAGTGATCAGTTCTAGGAAAGACATTAAATCAAAACACATAAACAAATATAAAGTAAGTAGCTAATATCAGATTAAAACATATAATTCCCAAAGAAACTTAGATAGAAGAATTAGAATTCATAGTTTATACATATGCAAAACCCAAGCTATGGGGAGTTTAGTTCATACCTGATGGAAATAAACTAAAAGAAATTACAAAAGACATCATCTTGCTCTCTACAATAAACTGGAAGAATAAAACCTTAAGAACTAATTACTATGAGGCAAGGATGATTTACAAGTGATATAAGGGTGTATTTATAGGTGTTTAGAAGACCTAATTCATTTTCTTGAGGAATAGTTAAGGTAATGGACTTCTAGCCCAACTCAAATTCGTATGGAAATAAAGATAAACACTGCTGCACCGTTTTGAGCATATCTTCTTCGTTATTGGTCGGATTTTGCTCCATAATATACCAAAAGAATCGCAACAGAATTATCTTGACCCTAAAGAAGGAAATCTCCAGATTCAGCCTATTTCTTAGGTAAAAACCCACATCTTTGGACGTGTATGCAGAATCCCAGATTTAGGCAGCTTTTCCTTTTCCATCTTTTTAGCTTTTATTTCCTTATCTCCAATTACCATGCAAATCTCTTTCCATAAGTTGTTGTCTTTGACTTGGACTCTAATTAATCTCCATAATTATCTTTAAAGCTTCACACTAAAATAAACAATTAAACCCAATATGCTCTAAAAATAATAATTCTAGAAATCAAGACTCAAAATAGGAAAGTGCACTAAAACTCAAGAAAATCGACATTATTGACTTCTAAAACACTAAAAATGATGTCTGATCCTAACATAAATCTATCACAAATGAGGAGACATCACTATCTTAAATTCATGAAAGACATTCTCTCCAACAAGCGAAGTATAGAAACTGGGGAAACAATTGGATTACCTAGGGAGTGCAGTGCTATATGTCAAAGTAAGTTGCCACCAAAATTAGAAGATCCCGGAAGTTTTACAATTCCTATCGGTATTGGAGATAGTTGGACCGGGAAAGCATTATGTGATTTAGGCGCAAGCATCAATCTCATGCCTAGATCTCTGTTCGAGAAGCTTAATGTTGGAGAAGTAGTACCCACATCTGTGGTATTACAAATGTCGGATCGCTCCCTTTCACGACCAATAGGTAAAATTGAAGATGTTTTAGTTAAAGTTGGCTTTTTTATTTTTCCTTGCGATTTTATTATTCTTGACTACGACGCGGATAAGAATGTCCCCATCATTTTGGGTAGACCATTCTTAGCCACGGGGCGTAAACTAATTGATGTTGAGAATGGTGAGTTGATCATGAGAGTACAAGGCGAACAGATAAGATTCAACGTGTTTCAGGCTATGAAATTACCAATGTCAAAAGATGAGTGCTTCAAAATAGATGTCATCGGAAAAATAGCGCAAGAAGTCTTCAATGAAGCAAGCTTAGATGATGATCTTGACGAGGCCTTAGAACTTGAATCACCAGAGGAACTCGAGATTCCCCCTCAAGATGTTGCTGCATTAGGATCAAATGTGCGAGAACTACTTCGAGAACCAGGTGACATTGAACCAATGAAACAACCATCTATAATATGTCCACATGTTCTCGAAGAAAAACCACTTCCAGATCATCTACGCTATGCATATCTAGGTATGAATAAAACTTTGCATGTTATTATTTCTGCTAACCTTTCAGGTCCTCAAGAGGAGAAGCTACTTCAAGTACTTCGCGCAAACAAAGAAGCAATTGGATAGACTATTGCTGACATCAAGGGAATTAGTCCTTCCGTTTGCAAACACAAAATCATTCTTGAGAACGAAGGTGGGCGATCTATAGAGGGACAAAGAAGACTCATGCCAGCTATGAAAGAAGTAGTGAGGAAGGAAGTTATCAAGTTGTTAGACGCAGGAATTATCTATCCGATTGCTAGCAGTGATTGGGTTAGTCCAGTGCAATGTGTTCTGAAGAAAGGAGGTATAACAACCTTCCTTAATGATCAAGGCGAAGCCATACCATCAAGACCAGTTGTGGGGTGGCGAGTGTGAATGGATTACCGAAGACTGAACAAAGCTACAAAGAAAGATCACTTTCCACTACCATTCATTGATCAGATGCTAGACAAACTTGCAGGGAGAGAATATTATTGTTTTCTTGACGGATATTCAGGTTATAATAAGATTTGTGTGGATCCCCTCGATCAACACAAAACAACTTTTACATGTCCGTTTGGTACTTTTGCTTATAGAAGAATGCCGTTTGGTTTATGCAATGCACCTGCCACGTTCCAGGGGTGCATGATGGCGATATTTTGGGACATGATCGATAAATATTTGGAGGTTTTTATGGATGATTTTTCGGTGTTTGGAGATAGTTTTGATGATTGTTTAAATAATCTTGAGAAAGTCCTTGTGAGATGTAGAGAAAAAGATCTTGTGCTTAATTGGGAAAAATGCCACTTCATGGTGCAAGAGGGAATTGTGTTGGGACATAAAGTTTCGAAGGCAGGGATTGAGGTTTATCGTGCTAAAATTGAAGTTATCAAAACATTACCACCTCCAGTTTCCGTTAAAGGAGTGAGAAGTTTCTTGGGTCACGCATGATTTTATCAAAGATTTATTAAAGATTTGTCCAAGATCGCCAAACCGCTCTGCTCTTTACTTGAAAAGGATACTCCTTTTAATTTCACTGAAGAATGTCTTCAAGCGTTTTTTACGATTAAAGAGAAACTGATCTCTACACCTATTGTTATACCTCCTGATTGGAAAGCTCTGTTTGAACTTATGTGCGATGCCAGTGATCACGCTATGGGTGTTGTGTTGGGACAGAGGAAAGACAAAATTTTCCACATGATTTATTATGCAAGGAAGACTTTCAACGCTGCCCAGATGAATCATACAGTGACGGAGAAAGAGATGTTGGCCGTGGTTTATGCTTTTGATAAATTTCGTTCCTATCTGGTTGGGAAAAAAACTGTTGTATACACGGACCATTCAGCTATTAGGTACCTCATGGAGAAAAAGGACGCTAAGCCGCGTCTTATTAGATGGGTACTATTACTTCAAGAATTCGACATAGATATTCGAGACCGAAAGGGATGCGAAAATCAAGTTGCTGATCATTTATCAAGGCTCGAAGGATCTGATGCGAACAAAGAACCATTGTTGGTTAAAGAGGTATTCCCTGATGAACAACGTTTTGCTATTAAACATGCGTTTGTGCCATGGTATGCAGATCAAGTCAACCTCATTGTGAGTGGTGTCTTTCCCAAAGATATCCACCCATAACAAAAACACAGATTAAGTCACCAGGCCAAGGAGTATTATTGGGATGAACCGTACCTCTGGAAGATTTGTAGTGACCAAGTGGTTAGAAGATGTGTGCATGAAGGTGAAATGGAGAAAATCATTGAAGGTTGTCATAGTTCACCTTATGGAGGTCACTTTAAAGGCGATAGAACCGCAGCTCAAATTCTTCAATCCGGGTTCTATTGGCCTACCATACACAAAGATTGTCATCGTTTTGTCCAGTCATGTCAAAGATGCCAGTTTACTGGCAATATATCAAAAAGAGACGCGATGCCGCTTAATAATATCCTTGAAGTTGAAATCTTTGATGTATGGGGAATAGATTTCATGGGACCTTTCATCACTTCCCATGGAAATCTATATATTTTGCTTGCGGTAGATTATGTATCAAAATGGGTAGAAGCAGTGGCAACACCAAAGAACGATGCTCAAACTGTGATTAAGTTCTTAAAATCAAACATCTTTTCAAGACATGGTACGCCACGTGTTCTCATCAGTGATAAAGGTACCCATTTTCTTAATGCTCCCCTGAGAAATTATCTTCGAAAGTTTGGAGTGAGACACCGTACTTCAACCGGTTATCACCCACAAACTAACGGTCAAGCTGAAGTTTCCAACCGGGAAATCAAATCTATTCTTGAGAAGACCGTGAATAAATCGAGGAAATATTGGTCTTTAAAGCTAGATGATGCTCTCTGGGCTTACAGAACAACATTTAAAACACCAGTTGGGGCATCTCCATATCGCATGGTCTATGGCAAGGCGTGTCATCTACCGATTGAACTTGAAGCTCGAGCCTACTGGGCTATTAAAACTCTGAATCTAGATCCAGATTTGGCCGGGAAACAAAGGATGATGCAGTTGGAGGAGTTTCATTATCTTGCCTATGAAAATTCACGCCTCTACAAGGAGAAAACAAAGCGATGGCATGATAAACGACTCTGTCCAAAGCATTCCGAGAGAGGACAAAAAGTTTTATTATACAACTCTCGATTTTCGAACTACCCAGGAAAGCTTAAATCCCGTTGGGGAGGACCTTACATTGTCACGAAAGTCACACCTCATGGAGCGATTGAAATTGAAAATCCAACCGAGCAACGGACATTTATGGTGAATGGCCAGCGTTTGAAGAGATACCATGACAGTGAGGACTTTGGGCGAGAGGAGACAATCCATCTCGTTGAATGCGCTTAGCCTAAGGTACACGTCTAACTCAAAGAAGTTAAACAAAAGTGCTCTTGGGAGACACCCCTTGTTTTAAATTGTTTTTTAGATTAGTTTTATTGCTTTGTAGTATATAATTTTAAGTTAGTGTATATTTTCAATTGTGTTTACAAGCTAATAGGAGAGAAAGGTAGTGTGCTATTGTTCAGGAAACGAGTTTAGGGTCAAAAGGAAAAAAGCTGGAAAAATTCTAGGACTGGCGCGGACTACCCCCGCGGACTACCCATGTACCGTAGGGATGTACGGTGCCCAGAAAACCCGTACCACGGGTCGAGTACCACGGGTTTTATCCAGAAGCGAGAAAAAGAAGACCTGATGACTGCGGTGCACCGCACCCCTGGTCCGCACGCACAAAACGCGTGCCACGGGGTGATGTACCGCGGGTTTTTTGACGGAGCAGGCGCAGACTACCCATGCACCGCACCCCTATACCGCATGCACAAAACACGTGCCACGGGGTGCTAGCACGGGTGTAAGGCAGAAGCTAAAAATCCCAACAGCTGTTGCGCACAGACTACCCCCGCGGACTACACATGCACCGCAGGGTACACCGCACCAGGCGGTTTGTGAAGAGTTTCTTTCCTAATCAACTTCTTACCTTAACAAGATAAACCCTAGCCTCTCCCATACGAATTTTTCAGACCCAAAACCATATATATACACTTTAAAGCTTGTGCAAACCTTCACAACTAACACAACAACTCATCAAATCCTCTCCTCCATCTTCCATAAACACAATCTCTTCATCAAATTCATCACACTACACCATTAAACACCATCAAATTCATCAAGATTTAAAGATTTCTTCTAAGATCCATCAAGAAAACTTTCTCTTTCATCAATTCCAAGTAACAACATCAAGCTACACCAAATTATTTTAAACTTTTAATCCATCCTTGGTATAACTTGAGTTGTGGGCAAATCAAGCATGACCATCAGATCTGAAGCTATGGAATACAAGAGAAAGTGCTCAATCCTTGGGAAGAATAAGAAATTGCCTGGAGCCACCATTGAAAAACCCATCAATCTTGATGAGGTTACTAAAGAATCAAAAGAAAAGGCACCAGCACAATCACTACCAAAGAAGTTAACTGCTAGAATGTCCATACCATCAAGGAGGCCTTTGAAGAAAATAAAAATCCAAGACCAAGGTTCTTCTACCTCTTCCTCTGAAATTGTTTATGATCTTCCTCCTTGGGCTCTCAAGTTACAGAACGAAATAGAAAGATTACGAGAAGATAACAAAGAACTTTGGACAGAAGTCATACAGATGGAATCACAGATAGAAGATTTGACCTTGACAAGGGATATTGATAGTTATACCGATCCTTCAGCTTCGGATGAGGAGGATGATATGATGGATCTCTATGGCCAGCCAGGTAGGTCATTCTAAGTTTTCTTAATAGCTTGTATGCATTAGGTAGTTTAGTTAGTTTTATTTTAAATTTTATTCCATTCTTGAGTCTTTTTCGAGTCGTGGGGACACGGCTCACTTTTGAGTTGGGGGTGGGGATTCGTTGTCCTCATCTTCTTTTCGTTTTTGCATAAAATTTAAAATTTTTAGGTTGAATTAAGGCATAGAATATCTTGAATGTACCTATTTGAGCATGATTTTATTAGGTCAATGATAGTAAGTAGTATGTTTTTGAAAGATGCAACAAACTTGTTTAGATGCATGTATGAAAACAGGAAATAAGGGATAGAAAAGTTAATGAGCAATGCTAAGAATTCACGATGAAACTTAGGAATAGTTATTTGGTGTGTAGAACGTGAGGTTTAAAATTAGTTGAAAACCCACTTGTCTATGAACTAATAATGAAAACGTAACGAAATCCGGTAGTTAGAAAATTGACTAAGGCAGTTCTTTCATGATAAAACACTTGAAGCCTTTAGACTTTCTCACCCTTTTGTTTGATATTATTGTTATTTATCCGTCTTAACCCCTCTGAGCCTTTCTAAAGCCTTTTATATGAAACATATTATAATCCATACCCTAGTTTTAGGACTAATCTATATGACCCGCACTCGAATCGCAAAACCTGAGACAAACTCGTTTTAGAGCTTGAGTTTGGGGTGGTGGGTTTCATAATTAGGGAACTTTGGGAATTTGGGAATTATCTTTGTGATTTTATTGATGATGAAATTGTTATTATTGTAACCCTTTGCCGGGGTAATAGTGAATGAAAAAGAAGCTAGAAGCTAATTTTGCTAACAAGGGCATAAAAACAATATATATATGAATATATATATATATATATATATATATATATATATATATATATATATATATATATATATATATATATATATATATAGTGTGATATCTCAACATCAAAAGAGAATCATAGCTATACAAAAGAAAAATTGATGTGAAAAGAGAATATATATTCGGACCGGCAAAGTGGATTTTATATCATCAAAGGTTTTAATTGGGAATATTGGGGATGCACATCAAAGGCATCAATAAATTGGGTTGAGTGAGAACATCTTCGAGTGAAAACTCAAGCTCTAGGGCGATTCGTTGATGGCTAGTATATAAATCTCATGAAACAATGATGATTCACAAGCTTCGGGTTAAGAGTTGATTCTTTGTTCAAAGAGTAATTTATTTTGATAAATTTAGTTGTATATTTTAATGAAAAATTCGAAAGAATATTGAAAATTATTAAGAAAGATGAGTTAATTTGATTTTATCTGATGAATGGACTTAAAATACTCGTATGGCCTTACAAGCTCAGGAATATTACTCTTACGCTTGCGGCAGTCTTGTCCCGAGATTTACTTGAATTTTTTGGGACATGACAGATTTTGTGTTTGGTGAAAGAAAATCGTGGGAATGGAGTTCACAAGAAAATGAAAAATTTATTTTCTTACCAAACGAGGAAAGTAGTAATGATGAAGAGATAGAGCAAGGGGAGCCAATTACTCCACCTTCACCATGTCCATCCTTATCAGAAGGCGAAAGTTCTGGAAGTGAACGCCCCCAAAAGACGAGATCATTGCAAGAGATCTATGATCAAAATCAAAACCCAAATCTATTTTGTTTGTTTGCGAATACTGAACCTATAAGTTTTGAGGAAGCATGACAAATGGAGAGACGCCATGAATGAATAGATTTCCGCTATCAAAAAAATGAAACTTGGGAGCTGACTACTTTGCCTCTGGAGCACAAACCTATTGGTGTGAAGTGGGTTTACAAAATCAAGAAAAATGCAAAAGGAGAAATCGAAAGGTACAAAGCAAAGGCTCGTGGTAAAGATTTACAAACAAAGAGCAGGGATTGATTATGACGAAGTGTTTGCCCCTGTTGCTCGATTGGAGACAATCAGATTTCTTATTTCCTTGACAACACAATATCCTATACATCTTTTGAGCTATATGTTTGTGTAGCATCTTTAATGATTATGTCAACATAAATATAGAAAAATTTGAACTCACTAAAGCTCAATATTTCTTGTTCAGAGCTAGCGCAAAGTAATAGAGCGATCTGTTTTTCGGAGTTGATAATGGTTGGGAATACCGAGAAAGAAGCTGTTGGGGATATTGTTGCTAAGGTGGAAACGAAGGAAACAAAGATGAAAAAATAAGAAGAAAAATGGGTTATATATGATCAAGAAAATCAGTAGGGTGATGAAAAAAACTGGAGTTCCTAAATGCATAGCTATTTAAAATTGGAGGCTTTAGATATAAAAACTGGGATGCCACCAATGATCACCTTTAATGTTGAGAAAGTGTAGGAAACTGTTGGAGATCCTTGAGGAACAGAGAGAATATGGAAACAATAATTTTAAGGTCCTACTATATAATAAAGATACAGAAAAGGGTTCTGCATCATCTTCCTAAGAATTTAGTATAGGCAAGAAACATAAACACGTTTGACTTCATTCTAACTTATCATATATACCTCATTTAGCCATCTTCACGTCTTCATGTACAGATCAATTACGGTTCAAACGTGGATCAGGAGGAAAAATGACTGCTCATTTGCGAAGCATATATATCATCGTCACAAATCAAGCTACTGTCTATTCTCTACTTCTTCTGCAGTGTGATGCCTTCAAGTTATTTTTATTATCAATTCTTTGTCCTTTCATGAAGTGCATCAAGATTTTTTTGGATGACTCCATTGTATTTTTCAGTAAGGAGTTTTGTTCAATTTCAGAAATTAACCAACTATTGACTTGAGCTCAGTAATAATTATGATTGGGTTGTTGATATCATCTGTATGTATTCCTTAGTTTCTCTATTTAGTCTTCTGGAAAGGTTTTGAAAAGAATGGTAAATAATATTCTTTTTGTTGCCTATCATTCTTTTCGTAAGTTGGAATTTGTATCAAGCTTATTTGCTAACATTTGTAAAGTTGGGGGTTTTAATATTTAAGTAACTTCCATTGATAGGGTCTCAATAAAAGTATAATCCTTATTACTTTCGCTTGATGGCTCTGCTCAATAATATAGTTAGGGATGCAGGCTATGATTGTATACAAGTTAGAATAGAAAGATATCACTATTTCCTGAATAGCACTATTGTTTTTTAGCTGACCTCCGTAACATCATGGATTACAAGCCCAGAGTGTATCTTTGTATCTATTAGGGATGTACGGGATCTTTAGATGGTTTGACATATGTTATTTTGAATTTAAAATTATAAGACATATTAATATGATATTATTTTCTACTTATAATTAATAGAGCCAATTAGAGGTAAATGTCTATTAAAGAAATTATTTTAAAAAAGGTGCCTCTAAAAAAACATTTTAAAGAAACCAGCCTCTCCCAAAACTACCCCTAACTAACAATTTAAAAAAAAAAAAGAAACGCGTGTATATATCTTTTGTTTTAAAAAAAAAAAAAAAGAAACAAAACGAAACCGTCCATATACAAACAAAACTGCACACACAAAGACACAAAACTGCACACACACACTACGAGAGAGAGACGACGACGAAAAGCGAACGGAGAAGAAGACTCACCGCGACTCACGGAGAATCAACGGCGACTCAACACCGGCGACTAAACACCGGCAACGACCACAACACAAGTAAAATCCAAACAAAACAACAACAAAGTAAGTACTTCTAAAAACCTAAAATCGATGTTATTGTGTAATTTTTGAGTGAAATTTTTGATTCCGACTGTGTTAATGTATGATTCACAAACAAAAACAAAACAAATATACAAATCATGTTGAATTTGAATGATTTTTGCATGATTAATGTTTGATTAAGATATACAGTGTTTATATATAGCGATTTTATTAGTTTCTAGGGTTTATAATACGATTTTAGGATGAATGTAGTAGAATAATGTGATTAACATAAACAGAAAATGAATTGCAGTGATTAAACATGATTAAAATGTGCAACAGGGACCTATAGTGCAATTATTTTCAAAATATTTGAGGTATTAGTGTAAAATATACATAAAAGGGTCTGAGACTAAATTATTGAGTAAATATTGTGAAGATTATAGACAAAATGTATAGTTTAGGGACCTTATAGTGTAATTAGTGCATAATATGGAAATCTGCAAACTGTTTTTAGTAAGTGTATTAAACATGGAATTCCATGTTTAATACAGTTATCAAACATGGAATTTCATGTTTTGATAACTGTAATAAACATGGAATTCCATGTTTAGTACACTTACTAAAACATGGAATTAACTCAATTTCAGAAATACTAATTTGTTTTCTTGTGCTTGTGTTAAAACAGAAGAAAATGGCACCAAGAAGAAACAGGAATAATGAAGAAGTAGATGAAGTAGAAGAAGGGAGAAAAACAAGAACTTTTAAAGAAACATACAAGTCGAATTTAACTGTACTTGTAAAGTTACTGAGTGAAGACAACTTTAAAGAACATCACATAGAATGGTGCAAGGAAACACCATTCTATGAATTGATAAATGGATTATACAAGTTAATAAAAAGAAAAGATAAGTTTATACTTAGGAAAGGCGATATTATAACTGAAGAAATAATTAAATGCTACTCAAGACAGAAAAAGGGGTTCGTGTTTGGAGAAAGAGTACTAAAACTCAAAAGAGAAGATGTAGCTGTTGTAATGGGAATCAAAGCAGGAGAGGAGGAATTCCCTAGTCTATCAAATGAAGAAGCTGGTGAATTAACGGATTGGCATGTCAAGTACTTTGGAGAGAACAAAAGGGTGAAAACAACATATATAAGAGTGTTGTTGATGAATATGATTGAAGACATTCCAGATGTGGAGGGAGAAGGTGAAGATGAAAAGAAGGAAAGGAAAGAAAGAGTGGAGAAAGAAAGGAAGGCAGATTTGCCTCTGTTAATGACACTTTTCATAATGGGGAATGTAACGTACTCAAATACAGGAGTTGTAATCAAGAAAAGAGATATTAGGACAATCGAAATGATAAAAGACAATATGACGGAATATGATTGGACCAGAAGACTTATAGATTTGCTACATGAATCCTTGGAAATCTTTAGTAGGACAAATCCGAAGAAAGTAATAGGATGCGTAACAGTTCTAGTGGTAAGAAACAAGACTAATCTAAAAATACACACACACATATATATATATAAGTTTATAAAGTGTACTAATATAATACTTTCTTATGTTGCACAGGCTTGGTTTTATGAATATACATCTTTGGGAACTAAATTAAGACAAAATGCTTGGCCAAGAATTCTGAGATGGAAGCTAGATGATAGAGACAGAAAGTATAAATCGGCAGTAATTGACAAACTAAGAAAAAAAGAGGTAAACTAAACATAAGATTTACATATATATAACTTATACAGTTAACTAAAACTGTATATATCTTCCACACGTTAGAAAGAAGATAGTCATAAGCGATGAGGAAAAAGAAAAACTTGGGTTAAAAAAAGATAATGAAGAAGAAGAAGATGACGATAGTGTCGTATATCTGGCACAAAGAGATTCAGAAGATGAGGAAGAGGAAGAGGAAGAGGAGAAGGAGGAGGAGGAAGAAGCTGAGGAAAAAGCAGAAGAAGAAAAAGGTAAAAAAATGCAGTAAACATGGAATTCCATGTTTCATTCAGTTTCGTACTATATAAAACATGGAATTCCATGTTTGAAACATGGAATTCCATGTTTCATTCAGTTGCATACTGTATGAAACATGGAATCCCATGTTTCAAACATGGAATTCCATGTTTTATACAGTATAAACATGGGATTCCATGTTTAATACAGTTAACTTTTGGTCTTATAACTAATTTTTTTTTTTTGTTTTTGATGGTTGCAGATGAAGAAGAAGAAGAAGATACAACTATAAAATATTTACATGATGAATTAGATGGGGCTTACAAAAGACATCACATCCTAGAAAAGGAGAAATCCAAGCTGGAGAAACAGTTAAAAGAAATAAACGAAAAGGAGAATAAGAAACTAAAGAAGCTGGAAGAAACAAACAAAAAACTGAAAGATCGAGTCAACGAACTAGAGACGGAGAACACGGAGCTTCACGTGCAAATAGTAGAAAAATATTCAATAATCAAAAAGCTCGAGGAAGAAAAGGAGGTGGACCACTATGTAGAGCGCGCAGTCGACTATGGAATGTACATGGACACACCGCCAGAGAAAAAGAGTGGACAGGACAGAGAGGGAGGAGTAGAAACAGAGAAAGAAAACGAGCCACCGGTGAATATGGAAACTGACAAAGAAAACGAGCCGGTTGTGAATATAAAACCCGCGACTGAGGTGAACAAGGAAGCCGATAGTGAGGCAAATATGGGGACTGAGGCAATAGCACAAAAGGAGCAGGAAAGTGCAAAGGAAGCGAATCCCGATGTGCCAGCTGCAGAAATGTAAGAGAAGGATGGAGAAAACGAAAAAACACCAACTGCCCAAGATGAAGAAGAAGAAGAAGTTCAAATAACGGGAGAAAAAGCAGAGGGTGTAAAAATAAGTTCAATGGTAACAAGAGTGAAGAGAAATACAAGAAACGCAAAGAAGAAACTCGAATCGGACTTCACGACACAAAAAACAAAAAGAAGAAAGGTGAGCAAAAACATAGAATTCGAGATAGAGGATACATCGAATAAAGTAGAAAACGAGAATGAGCAGAGAAAGAAAAAACGACAAGATAAAGGAAAGGGAAAAGTAGATGAAGGAAAAATCGATGAAGGAAAAGGCGATGAAGGGAAAGGCGATGAAGAGGAGAAAAGGTGGGGGAAGGTTGTATATGGAAGAATAAGGCAGCAAAAGAAGAATACATATGAGTTCATAGAAAAGAGACACGTCAAAAAAGTAAACGATATTTTGAAGAAACATAACGACAAATTGTAAGAATTTAACTTCTCCTCTTCTATACTTATTGTAAACTTCTATGTATTAACAATCGATTATATGTATTTTTTACAGGTGTGCTGTGTGGGGATCCAATCTGTTTTCACCAGTAACAATTGAAGACATGGAAGCGATAGCAGAAGAAAAGGCGATCGATATGAATGTAAGTAAAAAAAAATTATAACTACAATAAACATGGAATTCCATGTTTATCACAGTTATCAAACATGGAATTCCATGTTTAGATAACTGTATAAAACATGGAAATCCATGTTTATTACATTGTATAAAACCAGTATACTTATAATAAACATGGAATTTCATGTTCATTGCAGTTATCATAAGATGGAATTCCATGTTTTATTAACTGTACAAAACATGGAATTCCATGTTTATCGCATCTCATAAAAAAGTACAACTGTACTAAACATGGAATTCCATGTTTATTACAGTTATCAGAACATGGAATTCCATGTTTTAGTGACTGTATAAAACATGGAATTCCATGTTTATTACACTGACTAAAAACAGTATAACACATATAAATTCATGTTTATTACAGGTTATAGATGCATACTTGGCGCTCCTACAGCAGGAATTCGATAAGCAAGAAAAACACGAGACAAGTATGAACAATTTTTTATCGTGGAGTATGGAGTCGGATACATGCCAACAGAAACAATGGTAAGTAAAAATTAACTTGAATTCTGAATATATATAAAATGTCAACAAGATTAATGAAAATTGTTGTATTTATGGAGGAGTACGTGAACGGAAATGACCCGGGTATAATGGAGAAAGAAGTCAAAAAGGTGTTCTTAGAAGCTGTTGAAAGCAACAAGGGTGAAAACAAAATTGTACTCATTCCTATACAAACATTGGAGGACGAAGATAATATAAAAGACGCACACTGGTCACTCGTAGTGTTTGAAGTGCACGAGTTCCCCCAAAACAGATTGAGACACTACAACCCGGGAAGCAAACTAAAAAATCAAGAATTAGCCGAGAAAAGCAGAAAAAAAGCAGAAAAATTGTTCAAGTATCTCGATATGGGGTATGGACCAGATTCCGAGAACCAGACTCAACTGGAGTTGAAGGAGATGGATTGCCCCTAAATGGCTGAAAGAAGCGAAAACAGTGGAGTTTATTTTTGCATGTACGCGGAGGACATGTACAAGACGGCTAGCATTAGGGAGATATTCGAAGTGAATGAAGCTGAGAAGTTCCGTGCAAGGATGTATACGCAATTCTTAGAGAACGAAGATCAAAAAATTAGTTATTCAGGAGACACTTGAAGAATGTTTGAACTATTATGTTTTTAATTATTTTAGGTTTGTTTAAAGATTCTAATATTTGAAATGAATTGTAATGAATTCTTAGTTTATTGATTGTTAGGAATTTTAATGAATTCTAATATTTAAAATTTCTTAGTATTATATGTTTGTCAATTACTTTATTATAGTCTTTCGATACAAACAGGTTACTTGAACAAGAAAACAAATTCCATGGAATTTCAGGATTTGATAACTGTATTAAACATGGAATTCCATGTTTAATACAGATATCAAATACTGGAATTCCATGTTTCTGATAACTGTACTAAACATGGAATTCCATGTTTTTCAACTGTGTAAAACATGGAATTCCATGTTTTAAAAAATGAAAAACTGCCAGAAAAACAACTTAAGCTAGTGAGCTCAAATGATATACTAAAACATAATCACTATAAAAAACAAAATAAACCACAAAAAAGTATATGATCATAAATTATTCAAACCATAACTATAAAATCTGTAAAAATGATAAACAATTCAATTTCAAAATAACTGTTAAAAGGAATGTAATGATCGTAAAAAATAAAACAAAAATCATATAGCAGCTCGGCAAGTTTTGGAATTATGATGTCCTAGTGTGTGACAACGTCCGCAGGTTATCATCTTAGGTTCGTGCTCAAATTTTCCACGAGACTTGAAACGTATTGTTTTGGGTCGGCCGGGAGGAACCTTGACGATTGGAGGCTGATGTCTCCCTCATTGTTCTAATTCTTAGCCCATTGGAGACATCCTTTTAGGTGAATAAATGAGTTATTTGATAGACTTTTAGGCTTAATTTATCATATTACACTTTTTCCCCTTGGAAATTAACTATTTGCAGAATCTGAGCTTTTGTGCGTAAATTTGACTATTTTTAATGCAAAGTTAATTGGTTCTTGAATTTCATGAAAGACCAATCCAAGGAGAAGAAGTGATAATAAAGTCTTAGTGTATTTTAGAGTGTTAGGAAATGATTTTGAGTCGAGTTTCTATTTTTAGAGTACACTTTCCTATTTCGATTTCTTGATTTATTGATTTATTCTTTTTAAGCATATACGGTTTAATTATTTATTTAATGTGAAGCTTTAAAAGATAAATGGTAATTACTTAGAGACCAAGTCAAGATAAAGATGAATGGAAAGAAGATTTATATGGAAATAAGAAGATTTGGTAAAGATTTATTCAAAGGAGGAAAAGATAAAGCTGTCTTTTGAAATCTGAAATCCAGCCACGTTTTAGGAATTAAATCATAATAAAAGATTGGCTAGGATTCTGGACGAATGGTCTGCACCAATAGAAAAAGCTTTCCAAGACAAGCAGTTTCATATATTGGAACTTCTCAAACGGATAAGTATTGAAAAAGATATGACCAAATCAAATCAGCAGAATCTTATCTTTTGGAGCTACGAATTTAAGAATCTTTGACTTGTCTTCCACTCCAAGCAAATTCGACCTAGGGTCTTCCAACACCTATAAATACACCCCTTAGACCTCATTATTCAGTACCTCTCACAATTTATTCAATATCCTTAGAGAGAGAGTCAAAGACCTCTCATAATTCATTCAATATATATATCCTTAAAGAGAGCGTCAAGAGGCGGAAGCAAGAGCAGAAGCTGGAAACTGTCTATATCTCCAACAACAGTTCAAGCTAATTCCTCTATCTAGGTTCTTATTTTATTTCAGTTATTAGGACATGTATATTATTAATTTCTTTACTGTTTTTACTTTCAATATGAGCTAAACCTTAATTGCTTGAGAATCGCAATAAAGGGATGAACCTTAGTTAATGTTTTCTATGTTTTGAATTTGGGATTGTTTAGATTTAAATTGAATTGAGTTTTAGGTATTGGATATTACTTTGTTTTCATTACTAATTCTTTTAGGAACAACTAGAATTAGCTGTTAGTATTTGGGCTATTCACTTTAGTGGCGACGTGATCATCCGACAGGGACAGGGGGTTTGAATACAGATCTAGGTAATACCCGTGTAATGTCTGTTATTGACCGACAGGCTTAACTAGTTACATAGCCAAAGAGGTAAAAATCTTATCATCCGAAAAGCCATATTCGACCATACAGGTGTTTATGATACTTTAGGATAGCTTCTAGGTCCACCCGACAGGGGGCTAGGAGATATTAGAGTCCCGACTAATATTATAATTCCAATTCTACCCTTAAACATAGCATAGATTATATTAGTTAGGAGGATTCTTAGCGAGGCTCAAGTATAGCTCATATCTGCAATCTAGTCCTTTATTATTTATTTTCAGTTATTTATTTTCATACATTCTTAGGATTAATATAAAAACCAAATAAATATTTCTCATCTTTTATTTTCTGTATTTGCAATTACTACTACTTATCTGTTGAACACTTGGGTTATACCAGTCCAATCCCTGAGAACGAATCCGACTTATCAGAGTATTACTTGGACAACTGTACACTTGCGGTTAAGTGGTTCCTCTATTTTGCACTTTATTTTATAACACCCCAGGACCCACCAAGTTTTTGGCGCCGCTGCCGGGGATTGCAGCGTGTGACCCCGGTGTTTAATCTTTAGTAGTTTTAATTGTTTATTTATTTTTTCAGTTTTACGCTTGGTTTTTGTTTTTGTTTTTGTTGTACAGATTTTTATTCAGGTAATGATCAAGAGGTTTTATTGAAGATGTATAGAGGACATTACCCGGATCCCGATCCATATGACTATTGGGAAGACTCTTCGGGACAACAACAATGGGGTAGTAACTTCTACCAACAATCCTATCAGTACCCGCAAGAGCAGGATTGGAACAACCAATGGATCGGGTATAATCAACAACAAGAGCCATATCACTATCAACAAGAACATGAATGGGACAACCACTGGGTTGAAAACATTCAACAACCCTCACCTCAACACTATCAACAACAGACACTACTAGAGAGAGTCAATCGCCTACGCGAGGAATTTCAAGCAAGAGAACCAGAGCATAAGGCAAGAGATGAGGAATTCAAAGCCACCCATGCACTCATACAACAGAGTCTAGATGAAATGGCTGCCCGAAACAACCCTCCTAACTTAGTTGAAATTAATAGCAAATCTTATGAAGATTCCACTCCCCCGAGGGATGGAAAAGATCAACAAGAAGAAGTAGTTGAGGAGGAGGTGTTGAAGGAAGATACTATTGATAGTGATATGACCATCATGCCGGTTATAAAAGAAGACCACCATGTGGTTGACAATCCTCTTAGCATGGTGGAAGAAGGAGTAGCAACGAAAATCATAGAAATTGAAACTGAGATTGCTATTCCTATGGTGCGTGCACATGATCAATATACTGAACGCAAACAAGAACAAGAGGCGATCGAGATTGTTGAGATTCCACATCAAGAATATGATGAGGTAATAGTGGAAGATTGGGTTGAAAGCGAAGATGAATGTGAAGTGGTTGAGGAATCAATTGAAGAATTAAAGGTTCATGCTAAAACAGAAGTTGAATCTCCACCACATAAAGTTCACCAATTACCATCTCTACCCCGAATCATGAAAGAGAATAGAGTTGAGAAATTCTAATTACCTCCACCTAGGGGTGAGCAAAATAAAACCGAAAACCCGAACCGGTCCAAAAAACCGAACCGAAAAAACCGAAAACTGACAAAACCGTTCGGTTCGGTATAAGCTTTTTAAAAAACCGAAAAATTTCGGTTCGGTACGGTTTTTCTATGCTAAACCGAACCGAAAAACCGAACCGAAAAAATACAAAAATTAAGGCATTCTAGAATTCAATTTATATTCTTGAAGAGATTATGACAATGAGATATGAAATGGAATATTTTTTTTTAAAACAAAAATATTCATATATAACATGCACCGCCCCTAAAAATGTCATAGTGTGCAACATATTTTTACATAAGTCATTCGTTGATATATTCTTAAAAATCTTTCGTTTATTAAAATTTGTTGAAGGTAAAACATACATATTAAATTTTATAAATATTCCTTTGAAATTATTTGTTTACGACTAATATATAATATTCGAGTTCCAAAAATCCAATTTCCTACACGAGTCAATAACATGAAAATAAAACACTTCATATATGGATTGTTAGAAAATAAAACGTCTCAAATGAATTCCCTTAAAATATATTCAACTTCGAATTAAAAACATACCAAAACCGGAAAAAAACCGAACCGAACATATAGAGAATCGAAAACCGAAAAAACCGAACCGATAAAAACCGTTCGGTTCGGTACCGACACCTTTAAAAACCGAATCATTCGGTTTCGGTTTCGGTTACGGCAAAAAACCGAGCCGAACCGTACCGTGCTCACCCCTACCTCCACCACCAACACAAAGTTCAGACATGTGCTATACAAGCAAGGTGCCACACCGTAAGAGTAAAGCGGCAAGGAGGAGCACCTACCCACCACATTTTAAAGAGGAATGCGAGATTGAAACGAGGAATACAAATGAGCTTATACCGTTGAGGACGGTCATCTACTATTGTGTGGGGGAAAAGGAGTTTCGTCGTAATAATAAAAAGGCGAAACGAAGTACTTATCCACCCCCTTTCAAAGATCGATTAAATAACATTCGAGGTGGGAGAGTTCTTAAGCTTACATGCCAAGGAAGAGGCGGATTTAAGCGGAGGAGAACCACAAGGGCCTCAATACCATCATCATGGAAGGTAACGCGTCGAACTTAAAGACGTAATAAACAAAAGTGCTTCTTGGGAGACAACCCATGTTTTAAATTGCTTTATGTTTTTTAATTCCTAGTGTATAATTCTAAGTTAGTGTCGAGTTTTAGGGTCTACTTTCAAAAGAAATAAGAAGGGTAGTGTGTTATTGGTGCAGGAATTGAGTTTGGGGGTGCTAGGAAACGAAAAAAGGAATCACTTGGAAAAATTCGTAGGTCGGTCCGGTATACCGCACCAGACCCCGGTATACCGTTCCTGGAGATCACGTACCACGGGGTGGCCCCCATGGGTTTTATACAGGAACAAAAAATTTTGAGGCATGATGGCTGCGGTATACCGCGCCTCATGTCCGGTATACCGCGAGAAGCAAAAACCCGTATCACGGGGTTCATACCGCGGGTTTTTTGACGGAGATGATAAATTGAACAGTAGCAAAAACCCGTGCCACGGGGTATATATCACGGGTTCTTGGCAGAGACGGAAAAAACGAAACAACAGAAGCTGCGGTACACCGCGGCTTAGGTCCGGTGCACCGCGCCATGGCGGTTTGTGAGGAGTTTGAGGCCCATTCAACTTCTTACCTTGTCAAGATCAAACCCTAGCCTCCCCCAATACGAATTTTCCAGATCCTAACCCTCATATACCTGCACAAAGACCACTACAACACCAAAGAACATCAAATCCTTCCTCCTAATCCATTCCAAACACACATCCAACACCACAATCCTTCAAGAAAATCAAGAATTCTTCTCCTTCAAGCTTTAGCCTCTTCATCAAAGCTTCAATCTTATTCATTAAACCTTCCCCAAGCCATTACATATCCATTACCCATCTCATATAACACCATAATCCTTCATTACAAATCCTCAAAACATCAAATTTCAAAACTCTTCTCTAGTTTTTGATTATTTGAAGTTTTGAGTTTGGGGTTCATTGAGATGTCGAAGATTGGGAAGACAAGAATACCATGGAGAGGAAGAAGAAGTTGGAGAACATCTTATTAAACTTTTGGGTGTTGAGATGTAGTTGAAAGAAACTTTGGAGGATAATCATGAAGAGGTGTTGAAACCCATAGGAAAAATCACAAAAGAGTTGGAGCTTATGCAAATCATATTACGTGGTGTGAGCAATGTTCAACATGCCACCTACGCAACCAAGGAGCTCAACCTACACGCAACCATGGAAACCAGCTTCGTGCTGGTTCAGATACGTTTTCCTATCCCTTTCTTTTTTGTTTTAATTGTCTAATTGCTTTCTTGAGTCTTTTTCGAGTCGTGGGGACACGACTCATTTTTGAGTTTGGGGTGGGGTTCGTTGCCTCATCCCAATTTTATGTGTTTTACTGTTTTTTTTAATTTAGTTCGAGGAATGTTTTGACTGTAGAGTTGTAGAGTATTTTAAATGCCCCCATCAAGCATGCTTTTTATAAATTTATGATAGAAAATAGTTGACTTTAGGAGTTAGTGTAAAACGCACTTTGATTGCATGCAAATATGAGATGATTGATAGAAAGAATTAATGAACAATGCAAAAGAAGTAAACTTGTACTTAAGGATAATAGGTGGTTTGTAGAACGTGAGATCTAACTGAGTAGAGAACCCACTTAGGTATGAACTAGAAGCAAGTTGTGTAGATAGGAAAATGATAGAGGCAGTTCTTTGTTAGCCCTTTGAATCCTTTTTGGCTGTCTATCCCTGAATTAATTTTATCCTTCTTAGACAAATTTTTAGCATTTAAGCCTTTCTTTTGTCGCCACATTATAAGCCAATTTCCCTTTAGATTGTTAGGCATGACCATATGACCCGCACTTGAATCACGATCCTGAGACTTCCTGTCTTGAGCTTGAGTTTGGGGTGGTGGGTCCACCATATGGGAATTTATTGGGTTGGGATTTTTGAGCTTATCAATGATGCTTTGTGCTATACATGATTATGATTCACAGATTTATTGTATTGTAACCCTTTGCCGGGGTAATAGTGAATGGAAAAGAAGCTTCGAGCTCAAGTTATGAATAAGCATAACTAGGAAAATAGCATGATATCTCAACATCAAAAAGAGAGTCATAGCTATAAGAAAAGAAAAGAAAAAACAAATGATTTGAAAAGAATATACATATTCGGACCGGCAAAGTGGAAATTTTTAGGTGAATCATCCTTAGTGCTTATTGGGTTAATTTGGGGGATGCTAATTAAGCGCGTCAATTGGGTTGAGTGAGAACGTAATTCGAGTGTAAACTCAAGCTCTTGGACAGTTTTGTTGATGGTAAGTGAGGAGAGAGCCAAAAGCTCACTTCAAATTTACCAAATATACATACCATACCATCCTTCAGCCTACGCTAAAACCGTAAAGTCCTCGTGATTCCTAGATGCACAGTGAGTTAATAGGGATTATTCTAAGTGGAACATTCAATACAAGTAAAGATCGAGGAACACCCTATAGCCACCATCTTGAGATAAGTATTAAGCGTAACCTTCTGGCATTGTGAAATTAATTTTGGATTGATATTATTTTGTATTTGATTTTGCATGATAAGTGTAGGTGTATATTAATTCCTAGATTAGACTATATGAAATTTGTTTTAAGCTTTGATTTGGGATTATTTACTAGATTCTACCTTCTGCATTCACATAAAAGATCCTTGTTTTATTTTTATTTTGCTTTGTCGGGACGACAAAGGTTTGAGTTTGGGGTCTTGATGTCTCCCTAATTGTTCTAATTCTTAGCCCATTGGAGACATCCTTTAAGGTGAATAAATGAGTTATTTGATAGACTTTTAGGCTTAATTGATCATATTACACTTTCTCCCCTTGCAAATTAACTATTTGCACAATCTGAGCTTTTGTGCGTAAATTTGACTATTTTTAATGCAAAGTTAATTGGTTCTTGAATTTCATGAAAGACCAATCCAAGGAGAAGAAGTGATAATAAAGTCTTAGTGTATTTTAGAGTGTTAGGAAATGATTTTGAGTCGAGTTTCTATTTTTAGAGTACACTTTCCTATTTCGATTTCTTGATTTATTGATTTATTCTTTTTAAGCATATGCGGTTTAATTATTTATTTAATGTGAAGCTTTAAAAGATAAATGGTAATTACTTAGAGACCAAGTCAAGATAAATATGAAAGGAAAGAAGATTTATATGGAAATAAGAAGATTTGGTAAAGATTTATTCAAAGGAGGAAAAGATAAAGCTGCCTTTTGAAATCTGAAATCCAGCCACGTTTTAGGAATTAAATCATAATAAAAGATTGGCTAGGATTCTGGACGAATGGTCTACACCAATAGAAAGAGCTTTCCAAGACAAACAGTTTCATATATTGGAACTTCTCAAACGGATAAGTATCGAAAAAGATATGACCAAATCAAATCAGCAGAATCTTATCTTTTGGAGCTACGAATTTAAGAATCTTTGACTTGTCTTCCACTCCAAACAAATTCGACCTAGGGTCTTCCAACACCTATAAATACACCCCTTAGACCTCATTATTCAGTACCTCTCACAATTTATTCAATATCCTTAGAGAGAGAGAGTCAAAGACCTCTCATAATTCATTCAATATATATATCCTTAGAGAGAGCGTCAAGAGGCGGAAGCAAGAGCAGAAGCTGGAGACTGTCTATATCTCCAACAACAGTTCAAGCCAATTCCTCTATCTAGGTTCTTATTTTATTTCAGTTATTAGGACATGTATATTATTAATTTCTTTACTGTTTTTACTTTCAATATGAGCTAAACCTTAATTGCTTGAGAATCGCAATAAAGGGATGAACCTTAATTAATGTTTTCTATGTTTTGAATTTGGGATTGTTTAGATTTAAATTGAATTGAGTTTTAGGTATTGGATATTACTTTGTTTTCATTACTAATTCTTTTAGGAACAACTAGAATTAGCTGTTAGTATTTGGGCTATTCACTTTAGTGGCGAAGTGATCATCCGACAGGGACAGGGGGGTTTGAATACAGATCTAGGTAATACCCGTGTAATGTCCGTTATTGACCGACAGGCTTAACTAGTTACATAGCCAAAGAGGTAAAATCTTATCATCCGAAAAGCCATATTCGACCATACAGGTGTTTATGATACTTTAGGATAGCTTCTAGGTCCACCCGACAGGGGGCTAGGAGATATTAGAGTCCCGACTAATATTATAATTCCAATTCTACCCTTAAACATAGCATAGATTATATTAGTTAGGAGGATTCCTAGCGAGACTCAAGTATAGCTCATATCTGCAATCTAGTCCTTTAGTATTTATTTTCAGTTATTTATTTTCATACATTCTTAGGATTAATATAAAAACCAAATAAATATTTCCCATCTTTTATTTTCTGTATTTGCAATTACTACTACTTATCTGTTGAACACTTGGGTTATACCAGTCCAATCCCTGAGAACGAATCCGACTTATCGGAGTATTACTTGGACAACCGTACACTTGCGGTTAAGTGGTTCCTTTATTTTGCACTTTATTTTATAACACCCCAGGACCCACCAGAGGCTGCACAAAAATATCGTTGGGCCCGAGGGTTGGTGAAGGTGGAACAAACGTGGAAAAAGCAGGAACGTTACGAGAGTAGCATTCCTTGTATAATGCGGTCTGATAATACCTCTCGATATACTCTAAACGGTGAGCCGGATCTACCGATTTTCGCAAAACAGCGACAGCATGTGAACAAGGGAAACCGTGAAACTGCCAATCCCCACACGTGCACGAGCATCTATGAAGATCGACGACATGAGAAGGGTCCGAAAAAACTTGATACAGTTGTCCTGATTGACGACAAACTGTCCAAGAACGAGATTTGTTAAAATGTTGTTTGTAAACAAGCTCTGCCTCGGGTACAAGTGTTGTGCTCCACTTCGAAGACTCTAAAAGCCTATCTGAAAAGATACGCATTACCCAAAGCCGGATTTGATCGATTAGCTCCATAATTGGTCGTTGGTCCCACTACTCACGCTTTAATCTCGAGTTCACTGATTCGGCAGCGTTTGAAGTCATCTCCCCGTAACGCTTGCCCTGGAAAAAAGCATTGGAAAAGTTTTCTTTGGGCAAATTATCCATGAAAGTACGACCAACGGCTTTCCCTTCACGGATGAAAACTTCAAAAGCTATGTCGAATTCTGCAGCGTTTGGAGCATGGGCTAACCTGTTTAACAAAGTAATCATAGCCTCCCTGTATGGACCCAAGCCTCTACCTTTTATCGAGTCCCGAAGATTGTTTCGTAAATGAAAGAAACAGAAAGAATGAAAACCATCGGGAAACACTTCCCTCACGGATGTTATGATACCTTGAAAACGGTCCGAGATGAACGTGATTCGACGATCGTCGACCAAAGGTCTAAGCTCAAAAATACATTCCAGTTTATGGTGTCCTCGCCTCGGATCACTGCAAATGCAACGGGGAATATACCTGCATTGGGATAATCAAACAAAACACAATCAAAATCATAAAAAAAAAACAAAAGGAAACAGAAAAATTCAAGAAAAGAAACACAAAAGAAAAGAAATTCCATGTTTTGTGCAGTCTTAAAACATGGAATTCCATGTTTTGTGCAGTTTAAAAACATTGAATTCCATGTTAGTACAACTAGCATAACATGAAGCTCCAGGATTTAATATCTGTATTAAACATGGAATTCCATGTTTAGAAACTGTATTAAACATGGAATTCCATGTTTAGAAATTGTATTAAACATGGAATTCCATGTTTAATACAGTTTCTAAACATGGAATTCCATGTTTAATACACAAACAAACTCTGAAAAACAGGGTGGAAAAGAGAAGGAAATCAAAGTTAACTAACCTTTGTTGGCGTCCTTTGCAGTTGCAACTAGAAGATGTCCCTTATACTTGGAGTTCAAATGTGTACCGTCTATTAAAAGCATTGGACGACAAGATTTAAAACCGTAAATACAACCACCAAATGCAACAAAGCATCGCTCAAATGTGGAAGTGACTGGATCATACTCGTAATGAACTTGTGTGGATGGATCCGCTGATTTCAACTTATCTAAATAAGATCGTAATCGATGGAACGTAGAAGACAAGTCGCCATGAACTTCGTCCTTGGCTTTTTTTAGACTATGATGAGCAATCGCGTAAGATATATCGAATCCGTAATTGAATTTCAAATCCCTGATAATATCTTTCGGAACGATATTAGGCTTAGCCCTAACGTCTTCAACAACCAAATCAGAAATCACGTTATAATTAATAACCTTGCTAACCGTAGATTTCATAACCGCACCACAGTTGTGCTCGTTTATTAACGTACGTATGTAGAAAAAGCCGTTGCTACGTTCACGAGAGGCGTAAACTTTCCAAGGACATCCGTTGGTTTTGAAACCTTTGCAATGAACCGAGCATTTATACATGTAATTATTAGTAAAGTAATACGTAAAACCTACTTCGCTCGCAAATTTGGCAAGGGCATTACGAAATTTAGCAACTCCCCCATAAAAGCATTGACCTACGTGACTTATTAGTTGACTCCAATAGTTGCTTTTCAGAACCAAGTCTTTATGAGCACCAAAGGTATGCTCCTTTGGATCGCGGAAAGAAATGACCTTTTTAGAAGAAGAAGAAGAAGAATCCAGAACGGTGATAGCCGAGCAAGAAGTAGACTGAGAAGCATCGTTATGACGATCGTCGGTAACATAAATATCCATACGTTGCAAAGTAGTCTCGCTAACCAAAAATTGCATGTTGGAAAAGTCTTCTGCGCTCTTCAACAAACAGTTGGTGTCATCTCCCACTGAATATACTAGATGCGTGGAACTCAAAATAAGGTAAGGCCATTTAGACAACACGTAATCGAAAACAGAATCGAGAGTCGGGAAAAGATCAAACGAACGCATGGAACGTTGAGAACCGTACCGAACTACAGCCATAACCATCTGCATAAAACAATTCATGACATAAGTATTAGAATACAGTAACACAAACAAAGGAAGAAGTAGAGAAGGGGGAAATTTCTGTGGAGTTGCAGAATTCCATGTTTGAAACATGGAATTCCATGTTTGAAACATGGAATTCCATGTTTTATACAGTTTCATACTGTACAAAACATGGAATTCCATGTTTCAAACATGGAATTCTATAACTGCACAAACCTCTTCACAGAATTCCATGTTGTAAACATGGAATTCCATGTTTCATACAGTTTCATACTGTACAAAACATGGAATTCCATGTTTAAAACATGGAATTCTGCAACTGCATAAACCTATTCACAGAATTACAACTCAAACACACAATATACTGCGAGTAAACACAGTTTAAACACAGAATTTAGCTGTATAGAAGCAAAAAATGAACAAAATGAAGAATGTAACACAAAATTTAGATAAAAGTAATCAAAATATGAAGTTTGAAGAATGTAAACACATTCTCATAACAAAAAGAGCTTAAACACAAAAATTTGTTAATATCAAAGCTAAATATGAACAAAACTAAGAATATAAACACAAAATCAAAACAAAACAAGCAATTAGAAGAGAATAAGCTTGAAAACTGCAGAATTGCTACAAGTTGTAAAGTAGCATGAAAATGTGAATGAAAATGCTTTTAAAAACAGAGAATACATACACATGTATATGTATATATAGAAACTAAAACCTGCAAATCAGCAAAACAACAAAATGAAACCAAAAATTCAAAAAAAAAGAAGGAAAAAACAGAGCCGAGAGAGATAGAGATCATGAGAGGAAAAGGAGATGTTAGTTTACCTTTAGAGAAGAAGAAAAAAACGAGTAATCTTAGTAGCTTAGCAATGGAGATGCGTGAGTTTCTTAGGTTATCAATGGAGAAGTAGAATTGGAGATGCAGAATCGGTTAGAGGAGAGAGAAAGAGAGAGAGAGAAATAGATAGAGAGAATCTGGGTGTGAGTGTGTGATAATAATTAGGGAATTAATTACCTAGTTTATAATAAGTAGTATTTATATTGGGTAAAAAGGGAAAAGAAATAATTAAGGGGAGTTTTTCTCTAATTACTTAATTAAGAAGGCATTTATCTCTAAATAAAAAAGTTAGAGGCTTAAAAAAATTAGTAGCCTCATTAAGGAGGCATTTTTCTCCAATTACCCCTAGTTAATATGCTATTTCAAATTTGCTTTTTGACAAAAATAAGTAATTAAAATTACAAATATTAAAAAATGAATAAAATTACACAATTCATATTTTAGAATTGCATCTTATGTCCCTCCAATTTTCATAAATAGCGCTATAGGTCTGTAAATTTATTTAAGCATATCTCTCCCTCTAACTTTGAGAATACAGGCTTCCAATTCGCAGCAGCAACAGAAGTTCCTAATCTCTTCTCATTTAATCCATGTGAAAAATTGAGCTAGAGAAGGCACAATTTTCTGCAAAATAGTATATAATCATGAATGTGATGGGATTTATGAACAGATATTACAAACTAGGTTCCTGCACATCGAATTTGTCCCATAAAGTATAAAAGAACATTTAAAATCATCCCGAAATACAAACTTAAAACTACCAGAAAGAATTTTTTTGTTTTTGTTTATGAACCTTAACCCCTTCAGAACTAAAGTAACACCAAAAAGATCAACAAGTTTTCTAACACCAGCCTGCATAGGAGACGCAACAAAATAGCACCAGAGTCTTGATGATCTACTCCAGACGAGAAAACAATCAGCCTCCTTCCAATCACCATTTAATTTTTACTATACATATTATGCATATTCATTTGAACATCATATCCTATATTAAAATATGCATCTTTAAATATATTAAACGTCCGACAACCAAATATAATTCAAAATAATCCACACCCTTTACCAAAAGGAAGAGACTTTCCACAATTTTAGAGAAAAAGGGAGGTGAAAATTTAGCCATAAAAGCAATGGGGAGCTTTTTTTTCCCAAGAAATCTAGGTGTTCTTATGAACTCAAAACTCCTTTCATCATCAAAGGATCTTCAAGAACAAATACATTTTTAAAGGTTAGAAATTAAAATTAAAATTCAAGTATAGTTAAGGCCGGCATGAATTTGAATTAGTTTTATGGTATAATTTCTTATATGTGTTTCTTGTTTATATAAATCCATTATAGGTTGATATGGTTTGCACTATTCTTTTTTAAGATTGCAGTTGGTGAAAAAAGTATCTACCAAGTACCCACTATAAATATTAATATAAATATGTCTTTAACATAAGGGACTTAACGTAAGAACTTTAGTGTCTGAAATCTGTAAAAAAAAAAAAAAATTTATAAAATAAATATAGATCCGTTTAGTTAATCCAACTCATTTAAGGTACATATAAAACCCATCAACATCCCTCTCAAAAAACGTCTGGACTTTACAAGTCTCACTACTAGAAACAATGTGTTTAGCGACGAAAAATTACTGATGACCCGTACTTCGTCGGTAAGTTTTCAAAATAACCAACGACATTTTGTTACCGACAAAAAAATCATCGTCGTAAAACAGTGACGCGAAAATTCGTCGATAATTGGGTGTATTTCGTAGGTAATTTTTTTTTTTTAATTTGATTTTTTTTTACCTCCGAAATATCATCGCTATATTTGCGACACTGTATAACGTCGGTATATTGTGTAGGTTACCGTCGACATTAGTGTAATTACCGACGAATTACGGGTCGCCGGTAATTAAAAAACATATTTAATGAAAACAGAAGGTTTTTTAACTAACAAAACACCCAAAAACCTAAAATGTTTCTCCGATTTTTCTCCCAAAACACAACTAATTTTTTTTCTTTTTCTAATTGATTCTCCACTTCATCTTGCACCATTCCCGGGTTAATAATCAAGGTGGGACACTACCGATATCCAATTTCATCACACAATTTAAGGTAATTGCATGAAAAATTATTTTTTCATTTTATTTTGGTTTCTAATTGTGTTTTATTCTTACTATATGGTTCGAATAGGTTAATTAATACATTTTCAAGGTGGGGCATTATCATCAATCTTCATCTTACAATAAATTTCATGCTTTTTAAATTTTTTATTTATTGGATTATACTAGTTGATATCACATATGATTAGGTTCATGAATTACATGTTTTTTGGTTGACTTGTTTATTATTATGTTGTAAATTATGCATGTGTTGTGTTATTTATATTTTGTTCTCATATATTTTTATTTGTTTAATTGATTATATGAATTTTTTTTTTATATATTTATTGTGTGTTTAATTTTATTCATTCAGTGGTTTGTAATATTTATTCATTCAATGGTTTGTAATATTTATTCATTCAACGAGTTTGTAATTTTTATTCATTCACCGGGTTGTAATTTTTATTATGTTATTTATTGTGTTGTAATTTTTATTCATTTTATTAATTGGGTTTTAATAATTATATATTTTATTTTTATATGAATGTAGTCGCATAGTTTTATAAAATTGTTGCTAAGAGATGGCTTAGGGTATGGATAAGAGTTGGATCGGTACGACAGATTATTACACACCAGAATATTTTTTTGGGGTTTTGAAGTTTATCAAATTTGCTAAGAAAAGTAAAGGTTATACTGGTTACTTGTCTTGCCCGTGTAAGAAGTGTAATAATTACTGTCGATTACCCACCGAACAGGTTAGTGCCCACCTTCTAAAATCCGGGTTTAAGCTAACATATCAGGTTTGGACAAAACACGGTGAGGATGGGATACACACACATACACCCCATGCAAGTCAAGATCCAATTATAGTAAATGAAATGCAACATGTTTATGACGATGTGAGACAAAGTTACGATGTTGGTGGACATCCGGGAGATACCAAAATGAGAGATGCACGTCTTCCAAGTCGAAGCAATTTCAAAACATTGTTCGAAGAATTGGAGACAGAATTATATCCTGGTTGTACATCGACGAGTTCCTTGAATTTCATTGCCAAGCTTATGCACGTAAAAGTAAAGAGCAAATGAACTAACACATCATTCACCGAGCTATTGGACTTGTTTGGTCGTATTTTGCCCAAACCTCACAATTTGTCCGATTATTATGAAGTATGCAACAAGAAGTTGAAAAGTTTGGGTATGGGGTATATTACTATCGATGTCTGTTTGAAAGATTGTGCCATTTTTTACAAAGAGAATAAAGACCTCGACAAGTGTCCACTATGTAGCGAGTCTAGATGGGACCCAAAGAAGGGTAACAAAGTACCGCATAGGAAGCTTCGTTACTTTCCGATTGCTCCGAGATTGCAGTGACTATACGCTTCGAAGCACACCGATGAAGACATGATATGGCACCATACCGAAAAGAGTGTCGATCCAGATGTGTTACGCCATCCAGTTGACGGTGATAGCTAGAAACGATTTGTAGAGTTACATCCAGAGTTTGGCAGTGAATATCTGAATGTGTATTTGGGACTGGGCATCGATGGTTTTGTCCGTTTTCTATGCAGAACAACTCGTATAGAATGTGGCTTGTCATCTTGACCGTCTATAACTTGACACCGTGGGTATGCATGAAGGAAACCACATTCCATCTTTGTTTGTTGATTCCAGGACCCCGTTCACCCAGTAAGGACATGGATGTTTTTCTTCGACCTGTTATGGATGAGTTGGACAAGTTGTGGGATAAAGGGATCATTACGTATGATTCCCACAAGAAGGAAGAGTTTACGATGAAGGTTTGTTTGTTATCGACTACTAATGATTACCCCGCTAGGTCATACACTTCAGGATGGTCGGGTTAAGGTTACTTAGCTTGTCCAGAATGCATGGATTGTACTACGTCATTGAGGGTGAAGAAAGGAGTTGTTTACTTTGACCATAGACGTTGGTTACCTCCCGGACATCGATTTAGAAAAGACAAGGTTTCGTACCGGGCTACCGATCATAGGGGCACACTGAGGAAATATACTCCTACTGATATTCAGACACAGTTAGATGGGCTTCCCATTGTGTTTCCCGGTAAACACAAGGATTTTGGGGGAAAGATCGTGAAGCAAACCGTTCCACGACGATTCAATTGGAAGAAAAAGAGTATTTTTTATCGTTTACCTTAGTGGTCCGAAAATTTGTTGAAACATAACATTGACGGTATGCATTGCGAGAAAAATATGTTTGATAGTTTGCTTGGTACATTTATATGTCTTGATGGGAAAGTTAACAAAGATAACGTGAAAGCGAGAATGGATCTTAAGGATATGAACATCAGGAAAGATTTGTGGTCGACATCGAGAGGAGGTAAAGCGATACCGAACCGAGGAAAGTATACTTTGTCAACGGAAAAGCGGAAAATATTTCTTGACTGGTTGAAGGGACAGAAGTTTCCCGATGGTTTGGCATCTAGTTTGAGAAATAATGTTCAAAGAGATACGGGAAAGATTATCGGAATGATATCTCACGACTGTCACGTGATGATGCAGTATCTTTTCGTGGCTAGTATCCCAGGGCTCATTGAAGACAAAGCGATTAGTGATGCGATTATTGGGTTAGCTAACGTGTTTAGAGTCGTTTGTAATAAAAATCACAGCAGGAAAGAGTTAGAATCGGGTAAGGCGAAAATGGTTGAAGTTATGTGTAGACTGGAAATGATTTTGCCTCCCGTGTTTTTTGATATAATGATCCACTTAGTGATACACTTGTACGATGAAGCATTGCTAGGGGGCCCGGTCCAAATGCGGTGGATGTACCCATTTGAAAGGTATTTGAAAAAGTTGAAAGAGTATATTCGAAATCCAGCTAGACCAGAGGGTTCAATAGCCGAGGGTTACATGGCGGAAGACGTTGAATTTCATATCAAGTTATCTTAGTGAAGAAAAAACAAAGTTCAACGATCCATGTAGATACAACGAACCACCACCAGTGCTAAAAGAGCTATACGTTTTCGAGTCAGTTGGCAAGAAAGAATATGGTTCTTTACCACCTAAAGAGAAGGAGCACATCAGTTGGTATATTTTACATAATCGCGACGAACTCGAAGCATACATGACGTAAGTAACGAATATTTATATTTATATTTATATAAATATATCTATGTTTATATTTATATATTAATATTAATATATTTATATTTATATGAATATATTAATTTATATATTTATATATATTTATATTTATCTTTATATTTATCTTTATATTAATATTTATAGTTATAGTTATATAAATATATTTATATTTATATAAATATATTTATATTTATATTTATAGTTACATAAATATATTAATATTAATATTTATATATTTATATTAATTTATTTATACTCATTTACGATTTTAGTGAACACAAATCCACACTTTCGGGAACGAGTATGGAAATAGATAATATGCACCGTCAAATGTTTAAGGAATGGTTTCTGAAAAAGGTATGTAGCTTTAGGCATCGGTTTAAATATTATCTGTTTATTTTCAAAGTATTAAGTATTATTTTTGTATAACAGATTCATGGAATGAAATCACGTGGCGATACATTAGCTACCCCTGAGATGGTGTCCTTGGCAAAACTGTCTTTTAGTGCGGTGCATAAATACGATTCATGTGTTGTGAACGGTGTCAAGTGGGTAACTAAGTCTAGAGGAGAAAAAAGAGTGAAGCAGGATTACGGAGTTTGTACCATGTACGAGTAAAGACCATATTGCGGTGAATTAATGAAAATCTTGGAGGTTATGTACTCTGGAGGGTGCTCGGTTGTGTTATTTGTTTGTAAGTGGTACAAAATGGGTGATGCGAGGACAGAAAACGGGGTAACCTTTATCAACACATCAAACTTTGAGTGGGCCAACGAACCATACATTTTAGCATCGCATGCCAAGAAAGTGTTTTACATCGACGAGATTGATGCAAAGAAATCAATGAAAGGCTGGAAAGCCGTTTGGGAAATAAACAATCGACACGGATAGAGTCCTGAGTATTGGGTTCCAAATCACTAACTAATAGGAATGAGAGCATCAACATACCTTTGGTTAACACTGGGACGGTTTCCGATCCGGTGAACTTGGCATCCACGGAGGAGATCGAGATTGACCCATCTCATTTTCGTATTGATTTGGCTTTTTATATGGTTATTGATGAAAACGATGAAATTGATGATGACACGTGGGAAGAATATGGGGATGAAGAAGAACCTATAGAGGTTGATAGCGATGATGAACCTATAGATATTAGTGGATATGAAACTGATTAGGAGAATTTTTTTTGTTTATTTGTCTTAAAACATTTTTGATGGTTTTTGGAGTTGAATTTGAATTTACTTTGATGTGCTCAAGTTTGACTCAAATAGTTGACTGAATACCCCAAAACTCAAGTTTGACTCTAAATGTTGACTGAATAGCCCAAACGCTTAAGTTTGACTCTAATTATTTAAACTTTGGTCAAGGTGTTTATTATAAAGTGAAAGTTTAGATTTCGCGGGCTTTCTAATGATGGTGGATATGTTTTGACTCAAATAGTTGACTGAATACCCCAAACACTCAAGTTTGACTCTAATAGTTGACTGAATACACTAAACTCTCAAGTTTGACTCAAATAGTTGACTGAATACACCAAACACTAAAGTTTGACTCAAACAGTTGGCTGAATACCCCCAAACACTCAAGTTTGACTATAATAGTTGACTAAATACACTAAACTCTCAAGTTTGACTCTAACTGTTCACTAAATACACCAAACACTCAAGTTTGACTCTAATAGTTAACTAAATACATTAAACTCTCAAATTTGACTCTAATAGTTAACTAAATACATTAAACTCTCAAGTTTGACTCTAATAGTTGACTAAATACACTGAACTCTCAAATTTGACTCTAAATGTTGACTGAACACACTAAACACTAACATTTGACTCTAAATGTTGACTAAATACACTAAACTCTCAAGTTTGACTCTAATTGTTGACTAAATATACCAAACACTCAAGTTTGACTCTAATAGTTGACTGAATACCCCCAAACACTCAAGTTTGACTCTAATAGTTGACTGAATACACTAAACCATCAAGTTTGACTCAAATAGTTGACTGAATACACCAAACACTAAAATTTGACTCATACAGTTGACTAAATACCCCAAACATTCAAGTTTGACTCTAATAGTTGACAAAATACACTAACCTCTCAAGTTTGACTCTAATTGTTGACTAAATACACCAAACACTCAAGTTTGACTCTAATAGTTGACTGGATACACTAAACTCTCAAGTTTGACTCTAATAGTTCACTAAATACACCAAACACTCAAGTTTCCATATAATCCACACCATACTCTTGAAGATAACCACGAGCTACAAATATGGCTTTGTAGCGAGCAAGAGAACCAGCAACATTCCTCTTGACTTCAATTTGCACGCGATGGGAGTGCGATTTTATTGTGCAGGTACAAGGTCCCATGTCTGTTGGCTAATTAGCGCATCATATTCTTCTTGCATAGCTAATTTCCAGCAAGGAATCTTGCAAGCCTCTTTGTATGAGGAGGGTTCAGAAAACTCAGGTGATATAACAGTAGAATTACACTTATATTTAGGTTTCAAAGATCCAGTTTGTTTACGAGTGATCATATGATGTTTGATAGGTGGAGGTGGAGGTGGAGATGGACTTAGAGGTGTGGTGGTGCCTAGGGTGTGATAAAAATAAGATAAAATTAAGCCAAGAAACTACGCACTCTCACCCTAGACAGGCACAGTACTGCAAGTATTACAGGACGTATGCAAGTTTTAATGATAAGTAGAGTTCGTTCTCAGGGACTTAAGTGTGTTAAACGCGTAGGAACAGATAACGAGTAAAAGTAAATAACTAGAAAGACAGAAAATAAAGATATTTGGTTTTCGAATTTTATGAATTAAAACTAAATTAAAACTAGGAAAATAAAGACAATAAAGTAAAAGATTAAGAATATGAGATGAGAAGTATAGCTTAGGTTTTGCTAGTATGCACTAATCCTTCTAATTCTATCTATAAATCTAATTCATAAGGGAGAATATTAGCTCTTGGTAATACTTAGTCAGGATTCTAAATTCCACTACCTTAGACCTTGAGAGCGACTAAGGGGGCTACGGCACAACCAAGACGAGGACTCAAATAGGGTTATCAAACGCCACTAAGGCCCTATCCAGCACACTACAATCAATTGGTGATATGGTGATTAAAACAAACCTTAATGACTATCTAGTTAGAAGTATGTTTTGTCAGAACTGCTATCGACACTAGACATTATGTGGTGGTTCAATAGTTAAACACCCAGTTACGGTGACCATCTAACTACTATTAAAACAATCCTAAAGTGATCAGTTCTAGGAAAGACAATAAATCAAAACACATAAGCAAATATAAAGTAAGTAGCTAATATCAGATTAAAACATATAATTCCCAAAGAAACTTAGATAGAAGAATTAGAATTCATAGATTATACATATGCAAAACCCAAGCTATGGGAGGTTTAGTTCATACCTGAAGGAAATAAACTAAAAGGAATTACAAAAGACATCATCTTGCTCTCTACAATAAACTGGAAGAATAAAACCTTAAGAACTAATTACTATGAGGCAAGGATTAAAGAAGGGTTCTCTTTTACAAGTGATATAAGGGTGTATTTATAGGTGTTTAGAAGACCTAATTCGTTTTCTTGAGGAAGAGGTAAGTTATTGGACTTCTAGCCCAACTCAAATTCGTATGGAAATAAAGATAAACACTGCTGCGTTGTTTTGGTCATAACTTCTTCGTTATTGGTCCGTTTGAGCTCCACAAGATACCAAAAGAATCGCAACGGAATTATCTAGGCCCTTAGCTTTTATTTCCTTTTCTCCAATTACCATGTAAATCCCTTTCCATAAGTTGTTGTCTTTGACTTGGACTCTAATTAATCTCCATAATTATCTTTAAAGCTACACACTAAATAAACAATTAAACCCAATATGCTCTAAAAATATTATTTCTATAAATCAAGACACAAAATAGGAAAGTGCACTAAAACTCAAGAAAATCGACATTATTGACTTCTAAAACACTAAAAATGATGTCTCATCTTAACATAAATCTATCACAAATGAGGAGACATCAAGACCCCCAACTCAAAGTTGTATCGTCCCGATACAATAAAAGATAAAAACATAGGGAAGTCTAGGAATACACACTTATAAAATTCTCAACACAAGGGAAAAAGCATAGCAGAATATATAAAATAAACTTAAAGCACATACTCAAAAAATTTCATGCAATAATATTCATAAACTACATACCTGTACACTTCTCATATCCACAGTCAACACGGCTTGAATTCAAGATCAGATTAGTTTCGCAATGTAAGAAGGATTGGGACTTTACTCAGTTCCCCAAGAGAGCTATAGATTGTTCATCAAACCTTACTAGTATCCAAGAATCCACTTAACTAATCTCTAATGGCTCAATCACTTCTTAATTACATAACAAAGAATCACAAGGTCTTTAAGGTTGTAATGTAGGCTTAGGGACGGGTATGATCATATATTTGGATAATTTGGAGTGAGCTTTTGGCTCTCTCCTCACTAGCCATCAACGAATCGCCCTAGAGCTTGAGTTACTCTCATAAAACGTTTCTCACTCAACCCAATGAATTCCTTGATGCATAAATTAGCATCCCCAATTAACACAACTAAAGCTTAAGATGTTCACATAAAAATCCACTTTGCCGGTCCGAATATATATATTTTCTTTTCTTTTCAATTCAATTTTCTTTTATAGCTATGACTCTCTTTAATGATGAGATATCATGCTAATTTTCTCATATATATATTTTTTCTTTTAATGCCCTTGTTGGCAATATTAGCTCGAAGCTTCTTTTCCATTCACTATTACCCCGGCAAAGGGTTACAATACAAATCTGTGAAACATCATCAATATAAAGCACAAAGCACAATTTATAAGCTCAAAATCCCAACATAATAATTCCCATAATGGTGGACCCACCACCCCAAACTCAAGCTCTAAAACAACTGTCTAAGCATCGCGATTCGAGTGCGGGTTATATGAAAAAGTCCTAAAAATCTAAAGGATATGGCTAATAATGTGTTTCATTAAGAAGGCTTTAGAAAGGCTAGAAGGGGCTAAGAAGGATATAGCATTTAAATCAAAAATCACAAGGTGAGAAGGTATAAAAAGGCTTCAAAGGCTTAAAAATATGAAAGAACCGCCTTGATCACTTTCTACACTATGTAATTTCGAAAATCTTACCTTTAGCACTTTCATCAAATGGTTTTTCAACTAGCTTGGATCTCACGGCCTACACACTTCTCAAGGTTCCCTGAGATCGAACATACTTTCTATCGCATTGCTCACTAATCTTTTCTTTACTATCAATGTGTGTTTTCCTGCAAATATTTAAAGCATACAAATACATAGCTCATAAACATATCACTTACTATCATTAATCTACTGAGCTTATGCTTTCAAGCTATTAAACACACTCTACATCTGATTCCCATGCATCAAAAATTTTAATTTCACCCAAAAAACAGAAAAATGGAGATGAGAGACAACGAATCCCCACACCCCCAACTCAAAAATGAGCCGTGTCCCCACGACTCGAAAAAGACTCAAAAAACAGAAATTAAAATTAGCAGATAGGCATATTTACAGAAATGGTAAGGAAGAAAGAGAACATACTCTCGAGGCTTATTGCCTCGCATCATTGACATCCAAGGTTGGAATTGCTGGACCTTTCGTTAATTGCTCAAGGAGTTTTATGATGTGCACTTGATTAGCATTGATTTGTGCCACATCATTGACTAAGGAAGTTTGCTTCAAATTTCGTTAAACGCTCCTCCATCTTCTCTTGCCAATTTTTCTCCTTTTCTTCCTTCGAGGCTTGAGTAGAACCCGCTTTTCGAAGACTTCCTTTCATCCAAGCATTATCAATATAACTCGTCTTAAACTCGAGTTTCTCTTCTTCACCCAATACTACATTCGCTTTTCGCACAAGACACGTTATCATAGTAGGAAATTTAACATTATAAACCGATTTAGGAGAGACCGAGAATCGTATCACCTCCTCATAGATCAACTGTGCCACATCAACTTCTTCTCCTCTCAAAATACAGTCCAACAGTAGCGCGTTCTTCATAGTCACCTCCAAAGTTCGTGTGTTTCCAAAGACATTAGGGATAAGGAAATTATGCCAAATTCTAGCATCTGCTTGAAGATATTTGTAAGGCCAAGGTGCCTTCAATTCTCCCTTATAAAATTGCATTTTCTCCTTGTCTAAAACATGCTCAAAAAGTAATTCCTCATCAAAGATTTTTCGTTTAGCAACTGCTTCCTCAAATTTGCAAAAACCTTTCAATTTCTTAAACTTGAAGTGGTTCCTAATCTCCTCAACTGTGAAAGGAACTAACTTTCCTCTAATCGGAACACAATCACTATCTCGGCTAAAGAGGCCTAGATAGAACTCCAAAACTAATTCATGACATAATTCAGAATGGCTTACCATGAACGTAGACCAACCCAATTTCTCACCAAGCTCAAAGAATCTCTTGTATTCTCCATCTCTAATTTCTTCCTTGAATACTTTCTCATAAGCAAAAGGTAGTTCTTTTAATTGCTTCTCTGCAGAAATCTTCAAAGCTCTTGAAGTATCCCCTTTCTCTATAGGTATAAGATCTTGTTGAGGTTGAGTTCTCTCCTTTGCATAATAATAAAGCTTTTTACCATTACTATCATACGAAGGTTTCCCACTCTTCTTCACTTTCTCTTTACCCTTAGAATTAGAACTAGCACCTTTGTCAATTGATTTCTTCTTGTTTAAATCCAATCCCTTATTACTCTTCACCTCCCTCTTGTTAGATAAGATTGTTGTTCTATTAGTCATCTTCAATTAACCCCCAACTCAAAGCTTTAGCAACCCTTGAAATAAACTCTTGAATTAATGGATGAACAAGCTTGATTTGGCTTAGGGTGGGTGAATTGGTGATGAATTTCTATGTGGGTGAGGATGATTTGTAATGGGTAGGCTTGGATTTTAGAAATTGTGTGATGAATTTGTGAAATTTGGCTCTTTGATTCTTCAATGTGAATGGATTTGGTGATGATTGGTAGCTTGAATCTCTCTTGTAATGATGTGGAGAAAGGATTTGATGTGTTTTTCTTGATGATTGGGTAGTGTTTTGGTGATTGGTGAAGGTTTAGATGAGCTTTAATGGAGTTAGGAGAGTTGTGGAGAAGAAAGAGAGGGTTAAGGTTTAATAAATTCGGAACAATAAGCTAAATACCTCCTTTATAACTCAATCCCGTAACTTTCTCTCTCCTCTGGCGGCGCTGCGGACTACCCCTGCGGACCATGGGGTGTACCGCAGGGTAGTCCGCGATATCTGATGCTCGAAAATTTTTGCTCTCTGACCTGAACCCGTGGTAGGACCCCGTGGTACGGGTTTTTGAGGCGCGGACTAGGGTCCGGTATACCGGAGGGTACACCGCAGCTTGCTGTGGACTCCGTCAAAATACCCGCGGTACTCACCCCGTGGTACGGGTTTTTGGGGCGCGGACCATGGCGCGGTGCACCGCGGGGTAGTCCGTGGAATTTTTTCGCGTTTCTGGATCAAACCCGTGGTGACAACCCGTGGTACGGGTTTTTGCCTTGCGGACCACCCGTGCGGACCATGGGGTAGTCCGTGGGGTAGTCCGCGGGGTGCATTCTTGTGCTCCAAAAATTTCTCCTCGCGTTCCCTAACTCGATTTCTCCAATTCCTACACACCAAAAACACTAATACCTTTCTCAAATATGCATTATCAACTAAAAATAACTAAAATAAACTTAAACTAAGAATGTAAAAGACATGAAAACATAAAAAAAACAGCACTTTTGTTTAACGTCTTTCAAAGTTAGACGTGTTACCTTTGTCAAGATTTGCGAATATAGCCTCCCCAACAACGAGTAAGGCTATGAACGTCAACTAATCTGCGCTTGACCCCAGTTTTGGGGCGAATTTCTATCACCTTGGCTGAAACAACCTTAGTGACAATGAATGGTCCCATCCACGAATCCTTGAAACTTCGTGGCCTATTCTCGCGTTTGTGAGCTTTCCATAGGACTTCATGGCCAACCCCAAACTCAATGTCTGGCTCAGTATCCACAGGCTTTAAGTGGATCTTCTCAGGAGGGACTTTGTGATGTGAAAGGCTGTGGATGATAGGCATGGTGGGATCCAACTTCTTTGGTTTTTTACCCAAGACATAGAAGGTCTCAGATACATTCTTTGCATGAAGGGTGATGGTCCCATCTTGGAAGTTGATCACACTTTGACTTGTGGCCATGAAGGGTCGTCCAAGTATGATCGGAACCTGCTTATCTGCATCAAACTCAAGAATAACAAAGTCAGTAGGGATGGCGATATTACCTGCACGGACTAAGACGTCCTCCACTGTTCCCCATGTCCTTTTAACTGAGTTGTCAGCAAACTGCAACTTCACTGGAGTTTTCTCTGATTTCTGAAGTCCAAGTCTCTCGAACACGGACTTAGGCATAAGGTTAACACCAGAACCCACATCGTACATCGCTTTCACTTTGAGCCTACCATGTAATTGAATAGGAAGGTTGAAACTTCCCGGATCTTTAAGCTTTGTAGGTAGCTCCTTCTCACTTCTTCTCGAAACCCTCAGGTTATCTCTTGGGATCTCTACACTCGCCTCTTTCTCAGGAATAACTTGCGGAAAAACTTGCTGCGGTGTAAGTCCTCTTTTCGCAATCTCAAGCATTTGGGCGTTGATATTTTCAGGTTGGTATGCCTCTACAAATGTCTTGAGAACAGTGTCACTGCTCGGATTTGCATCAGGAATGGTTGATGACACTGGTTGAACAACAGGTGGCGATTCCACCTCCTCTTCTACTTTCTTTTCTAGCACAGCAGGTGCCACTTCATCTTTCGATTCCTCCTTTGAGGCTTCTTCCTCTTTCTCTCTTGCTAACTCCGCTGCATACTCTACCATCGATCGCATCTCCTCTTGCACCTTCCTCAGTAGCTCTATGAACTCGTCTCTCTCTTCATCGCTTTCCAAATGATAAACTTCTAGGTAGTCAGACTCCTCGGGGTTAGACTCGGTTGGTTTTTCTTCAATACTGGGAACTTCCACGGCACTAATGGCAGCATGTGGTGCTTCCTCTTTCTTTTCTTCAATCTCAAGACATATAGCCTTGCAAGCTTCGAACTCACCCTTGTCTTCACCTCCTTCGATTGCCTTCACTTCCTTTTGTTCTACAACACTTGTTAACACTTTGTTTAACTGTGTTACTTGAGTAGTTAGCATCTGAAGTATGGCATCATGTCCTCTGACCCTCTCGTCTTGAGCATTTATACTTGTGTTCAAACGGTCTAGAGCTTGTATTATCTGTGTATTGTCCATAGATCCTTCTTGTGGATATTGAGGTAAAGCTTTTTTGATCTAAGGAATCGGTATAGGCGTCTTGAGCAGGTTGTTGTGGAGGAGCAGGTCTATTCTGATATTGATTTTGGTACTGACCTCTCTGTTGGTAAGAGTTGTTCTGGGGTCGTGGTTGGTATTGACCAGGGTTAGCGGCCCCTTGTGGATTTGAATACTGCATACCCGGATGGTTGCGGTTGCCCCATCGGTTGGATATAAAGTAAACAGATTGCGGATTTGATTCGCACTCTTCCCATGAATGATCGTTCACTCCACATTGTTGACAACCTTGTGCTTCTTGAACTACCTTTGTAGCAGCTAAATTCTTCTCCATCGCGATTTTTAGCTCCTTGATTTGATTTTCTAAAGCGGATATTTGAGCTGAATTTGCAGTTTCTGCATCTAAACGAAGCGTTCCTCGGGTCTTTGTTGTAGAAGCTCGTCTTGAAGGCCAACTTCTTTCTTGTTCCATGATATTCTCTAGCACCTCGGAAGCTTCATTGTGATTCATGGACACAAAATTACCTTTTCCAATGTTATCCACCTTTTCTCTACCTCTCTCAGTAAGACCTTCATAGAATATAGCAAGTTGTAGAGCAGGTGTATAACCATGGAGCGGACATCTTGTTAACTTTTGTTGAAATCTTGTCCATGCTTCTCCCACTGTTTCTCCATCTTCTTGGCAAAATCTTGCTAGCTCGGTTTGATCTTTAAGTCTCATGCTCTTCGGATAAAATCGGTTAAAGAATGCGGCTTGAAGTTCTCTCCAAGATTGAATGGTTCCATGTGGTTGTATCTCTAGCCAATCGCTAGCCCTTCCGGTCAAGAAAAACGAAAACATATGACAATACAGTTGCTCGCGTGTAATGCCCGGAGTAATGTAGGCATCACAAATCTGCATAAACTTCTGAATCGCTTTTACCGGATCTTGAGTTGCTGTACCAGTATAGAGTCCGAAACTTTGAAATTGACTGAGCATACCCGGATCGGGTCGGAATTTGATATTCGGAATCTCAGGAGGGCGGTAACCGATGGGTTGAACATGGAATGGTATGTTAAGGCCAGGTAGATCTTGTTCAACTCGGTTCTGTTGATTGTTATGGTTATCCCCATCACCTCCTCCTACTGGCAGTTGTACACCAGGTGGAATAACCAAAGGAGGTCCTCCTGGTGCAAAGTAAACTAACTCCGGATCATTAACTTGGTCTGCCATTGCTCTCCTTAAGGTTCTTTCCTCACGAATCGTTTGTTATAAGCTCTGAAGCTCCTCTCAGGCTCCGGTAAGGGAGGCCAAGAATTAAACACTGTGAAAACCTGAAAAAGAATAAAGCAACCCCAAGCGTAAATCTGGGAAAATAAAGACTAAAACTAAACTAAAAACTGAAAAGTAAAAACTAATTAAAAACTAAAACTCGAAATAGATAACCCACACGCTAACGAGACACAAGTCCCCGGCAGCAGCGCCAAAAACTTGGTGGTGCCTAGGGTGTGATAAAAATAAGATAAAATTAAGCCAAGAAACTACGCACTCTCACCCTAGACAGGCACAGTACTGCAAGTATTACAGGACGTATGCAAGTTTTAATGATAAGTAGAGTTCGTTCTCAGGGACTTAAGTGTGTTAAACGCGTAGGAACAGATAACGAGTAAAAGTAAATAACTAGAAAGACAGAAAATAAAGATATTTGGTTTTCGAATTTTATGAATTAAAACTAAATTAAAACTAGGAAAATAAAGACAATAAAGTAAAAGATTAAGAATATGAGATGAGAAGTATAGCTTAGGTTTTGCTAGTATGCACTAATCCTTCTAATTCTATCTATAAATCTAATTCATAAGGGAGAATATTAGCTCTTGGTAATACTTAGTCAGGATTCTAAATTCCACTACCTTAGACCTTGAGAGCGACTAAGGGGGCTACGGCACAACCAAGACGAGGACTCAAATAGGGTTATCAAACGCCACTAAGGCCCTATCCAGCACACTACAATCAATTGGTGATATGGTGATTAAAACAAACCTTAATGACTATCTAGTTAGAAGTATGTTTTGTCAGAACTGCTATCGACACTAGACATTATGTGGTGGTTCAATAGTTAAACACCCAGTTACGGTGACCATCTAACTACTATTAAAACAATCCTAAAGTGATCAGTTCTAGGAAAGACAATAAATCAAAACACATAAGCAAATATAAAGTAAGTAGCTAATATCAGATTAAAACATATAATTCCCAAAGAAACTTAGATAGAAGAATTAGAATTCATAGATTATACATATGCAAAACCCAAGCTATGGGAGGTTTAGTTCATACCTGAAGGAAATAAACTAAAAGGAATTACAAAAGACATCATCTTGCTCTCTACAATAAACTGGAAGAATAAAACCTTAAGAACTAATTACTATGAGGCAAGGATTAAAGAAGGGTTCTCTTTTACAAGTGATATAAGGGTGTATTTATAGGTGTTTAGAAGACCTAATTCGTTTTCTTGAGGAAGAGGTAAGTTATTGGACTTCTAGCCCAACTCAAATTCGTATGGAAATAAAGATAAACACTGCTGCGTTGTTTTGGTCATAACTTCTTCGTTATTGGTCCGTTTGAGCTCCACAAGATACCAAAAGAATCGCAACGGAATTATCTAGGCCCTTAGCTTTTATTTCCTTTTCTCCAATTACCATGTAAATCCCTTTCCATAAGTTGTTGTCTTTGACTTGGACTCTAATTAATCTCCATAATTATCTTTAAAGCTACACACTAAATAAACAATTAAACCCAATATGCTCTAAAAATATTATTTCTACAAATCAAGACACAAAATAGGAAAGTGCACTAAAACTCAAGAAAATCGACATTATTGACTTCTAAAACACTAAAAATGATGTCTCATCTTAACATAAATCTATCACAAATGAGGAGACATCAAGGTGGCTCAATAGGTGATATGATAGATTGAAAATCAGAAGAGGAGGAAGCTTCAATGCAAGGAGAAGACACAAATAATTTAAAGGGGTGAGAAATAGAGAGAGGATTAATGCTAAAAAGATCATGAAATGTAGAGTGAACCGACTCAAGAGAAGAAGTTGAAGGTTCAAGAACAGATTGATATGGAAAAGACTGCTCATCAAAACTAACATGACGAGAAATATATACACGACTTGTGGCTATAGAGAGACACTTATACCCTTTTGTATGCGAACAATAACCCAAAAATACGCATTTCTCTGACTTAGGTGAGAGTTTGTGTGGTGTATAAGGATTTAGCCATAGATAACATAAACATCCAAAGGATTTAAAGTGATAATATTAGGGTATGACACCAAATAATTTTTGATAAGTAGATATTTTGTCTAAGAAGGGAGTGGGTAAAAGGTTAATCAAATACACAACTGTGGATAAGGCAAAGCCAAAATTTGGTTGGTAAGGCAGCATGAGATAGCAAGGTCATTGAAGTTTCAATAAGATGGCGGTGTTTGCGTTTAGAAAATCCATTCTGTTCAGGCGTATGAGGTCAAGTTTTATGATGTAAAATCCCATGTTTATGAAGAAATGATTGAAAGGTATGACCAAGAAACTCTCCACCATTATCAGTGCAAAGTACTTTGATTTTAGCAGTAAATTGCGTTAAAATCATGGCATAAAAGTTTTGAAAACACATATCAACATCGGATTTAAGTTTCAAAGGGTAAACCCATGTATATTTGCTAAAATAATCAACAAGTACAAGATAATATTTAAACATAGAAGTTGAATACACTGCGGATGGCCCCCATACATCACTATGAACAAGATCAAGGGGAGCAGAACTACAAGAAACAAATGAGCTAAAGGAAATTTTATGTGTTTTTGAGATTGCACAATCAGTACAACTAACATAAAAGAAATCAATTTTATAGTGAAGAGTAGAAGACAAACAATTTGAAGCATATGATGAGGGATGACCAAGATGAAAGTGCCACAACTTTGCAGTAGAAGCAACTGATTTTGATGACAAACATGTAAATGATGAAGAAATAGGTTGATGAGGCTTCAACCGAGAACCTAGAGGTATAGAATACAACCCATTCTCACAAGGGCCCCGAAACAAGAGACACTTAGTTCGAGAATCAACAATAGACACATAAGAAGAAGAGAATGAAATGACACACTTATTATCCAATGTAAAACAAGAAATAGATAATAAGTTGGAAGAGATGAGAGGAACATGAAGAATAGAGTTCAAATGAAAATGGTGAGAGTTGCACTGTAGCTTACTATTACCAATACTCGCAATTTGCAGAGAATTCCCATCACCAACAGATACAACATTAGAACCTTGATAAGGATGAGATTGTTGAACAAGATTAGGATCACTTGTAACGTGAATGTTAGCACCGGAGTCCAAATACCAAAGCTCTGGATTATAATTGGATGATGAAGAAACCGTAGTTTGAGTAGAAGAATTTTGAGCAGCATAAACAACACGTTGAGCTCTTGGTGAAGGATAAGTGGTAAAATCACCACGATACCAACAATCAATCGCAGAATGACCATAACGCGTACATATTTGACACGTTGGAGACTGACCTAAAATTGACGGGGAGTAATAAGAATTACGAGCTTTACCCTGGCCTCGACCACGATTAAAAGAACCACGACCTCGATTTGAAGACTGAGATTAATTTGAGAATAACGCAATGTGAGGTGACGAAATTTGACAAGAATTCGACATTTTCATATGAAGATCCTCAGAAACAAGAAGGCTACCAAGAGAATGAAAAGTAAGTGTTGATGACTGAGCATTCGAGATGCGAATACTAGATTTGAACCGATTGAATTTTAGCAGGTAAACCTTTCAATGTATACATGATGATATCTTCAAGAGGTAAGGCAGCTGCTGCAGTTTCTAATCCATCGCAAATCTCTTGTATTTCATTCAAGTACGATTGCGTCGATTTATCACCTTTCTGTATATTACATAACTTCATCTTTAATTGATGAACGTGTGTGCGACAATGTGAGACAAAAATATCCTCAATCTTACGCCACACATCAAACGTAATATTCAATTTAACCACCTGAGATAAGATAGAAGAATCATAGCAGCGAGAAGCGACACTTTGAGCTGCTGATCCTCAATTAACCACGTGGAATATGCTGAATCAGATACAAGCAGAGCAGGAATATATCCATTAACGTGACCTAGATAACCATGAGCTTGAAGATTCGCCTCAAGCTGAGCTCGCCAAAGGACGTAGTTCACTGAATTGAGCTTGATTTGAACAATACTTGACCAATTTTGACAAAGAAGCAGCAACCCAGCTTGAATTTCTTTGCTGGATGTAATATGTGTAGTAAATTTTGATGATAAGAAGGAGAGGAAGAAGAGGAAGACATTGTAGAATAAGCGGAAGCAGAGATAAGTGAGAAAGCAGCTAGAGAAAAAATTGCAGAGAAGTGTTTTAATGGAAGATTATCGAGCTGTAAAAAATTCTCATATGGCTCTAGATACCATGTTAAGAGAGAAGAAGAGAGAAGAAAAGAGTGATTTTATTATCTAGTTGTTTTGAATACAAAGTCTTTACATTGTTTATATAGTAACTCTATTACACACGCTACATACTTATACACTCTGATACATACGTACTATTGAGTAACAGAATCTGTTATATTTGTTGTGGTGTGTTGCTTATCACTGCCAAAAGATTACATCGACTTAATTGTTGTTTATGTTTTACGCTTTTCTTTGTGTTTTTGTTTTTTTTCAGATTTTTTAAGTTTTGTGAATCGTCTCAGATCCCGAGATGATACTTCAAACTTATAAGAAATAAGATAGAGGCGCAAACAAGAAGATGAGATGGCTAATAACGTATAAAATCTTGATATTCAGAACGAAGAGGTTCAACCTCAGCGAGTTGAACATGCTCAAGTGAAATTGGGACAAGATCCATTGTTCTTGCAGGCTCTTGAACAGAAACCATTATGATTGCCTACGCTAGGTGTGGGTCCTCCAGATATTCAAGTTTCTAGATTCGAACCCGACTCTGGTATGTTGAATCAATTCAGATACTTTGGTAATTTTTGAGGAGTTGTAGTTGACGATGCAGTTACAATCGTGCATAAATTCATACAAATATGCAATGTGTACATCACGCAAGGTGTGACACGAGAACATATGTATCTCGCGATGTTTCTGATTTTCCTTAGAGTTTCAGCAAGTGAGTGGTTTGATAAAAAATTACGAGATCAAATAACTACATAGGATGAGTTACAATCAACATTCTTTACTTGGTATTATCCGAAGAACATGAGGTTAAACACGCAGCTAGAGTTAACATCATTTTGTAAGAGCAAGATGAGTTGGTAGGGGCTTGTTGGACAAGATTTCATTTATGTTTAAGGCGGGTTCCAGATCATGGCCACTTAGAAGATCAACAATTGTACATGTTCTATAAAGGCCTTGACTGAAGTTCAAGGAAGGAGTTAGATCGATCATGTGGAGGTGGATTCTTGATTATTATGACAAACCATGCGATACCTATCTAGGGAAGAATGGTGAAGAATGAGATGGGATGGAAAATCATGAGAACACCAATTCAAAATTTCGAAAGAGGAAGAGGTACAGTGCACCTAGACAGTCAGACCAGAATAGATGCAAAGCTATCTGAGATGAAAGCAGGACTCGAGACCGATTTGAGAAAGAAACAATTTGAAACAACTTACTTTAGCCGTTAAAGAAGTATTTACAAGTAGAAGGCTTGATGTGAATTTCGCGCAAGAGTCGTATGGGTGTTCAAACTTGGAGGGAATGATCATGATCATGATTGGGAGAGTTATCAAAACAATCTAGAATTTGTAATGTTTTTTTCTAACCGAGGGAATATAATTCGAATGGTCAAGGCTATGCTCAAACAAACGGAAACCATCATGGTTTCCAATACTCAAATCTGAATGGGGCTGCAAATCCGACTTATGAATATCAACCACGACCTGAAGGGAATAACTACCAACCGAGACCACATAATCATTACAAAGGGGGGCAACAGTATGGACATCAAGCACCGAGACAGCTTGTACAAGACTCTTATGCTGAAAACCTAAATCAAAGAGCCTTAACTTCTCATCCTCAAGAAGGTTCGATAAGTGAGATACAACAGACATTGCAAATACTCGTGTCCACGATAGCAAAAAGGCCAACAAAAGGATGAACGAACAATTAGAAAGTTCAAGATACTAGAAAATCAAGTTTCCTAAATGGAAAAGCAGCTAAATCAGCATCCCCAAGGGAAACTCCCAAGTGACACTGGAAAGCCAAGGCAAAAATAAAATTGTAATGATGGGTTGCTAAGTTGTGTAAAGAAATTACCACCACCGCCTTTTCCGGTTATGAAAGAAAAGAGGCAATTTTCAAGCCAAAACCAGTAACAGATGTGGTTGAGAAAGAAGGGAAACCGGTTGTAACTGAAAATGATCTAGAGAAGACACCGGAAAAGTAGAAGAAGAAAGATGTTTGAATGGAAGAGAGTCGCCATCCTCCAACCATTCCCCTCAAGAGTCCAGAATCAGAGTAATGAGAAGAGTATAAGAAGTTTATGGAAATATTTTTTAAGATCAACGTCAATCTATCGTTTTTGGAAGCAATCCAAAGAATTCCAAGATATCTAAAATTTATCAAGGAGGTGCTCTTTAACAAACACAAATACTGTGAGGGGGAAATAATTGGTTTACTGGAGGAGTGTACATCGATTTTCTAGAGTAAGTTGCCACCAAAGTTGATATTCCTGAGAGTTTCAATATTCCCATTTTCATTGGTGAAGAATAGCATGGGAGAGATCTGTGTGATTTTAGTGCGAGAACCAATCTCATGCCTAGATTAGTGTTCGATAAATTAAATATTGGAAGAGAAAGTCCAACTACCGTGGTCTTGCAAATGGCTGATAGATCCTTAGCCCATCTTGAGGGAAAGGTGGATGATGTCCTCGTCAAGGCAGGTAATTTTATTTTCCATGCGATTTCATTATACTTAACTACGACGTGGTTAGGAATGTACTCATCATTTTGGGAAGACCATTCCTGTCCACGGGGCATACTCTTATTGATGTAGAAAATGAATAATTCAGCATGCGTGTTCAAGACGAGGAGGTGAAGTTTAACGTGTTTAGTGCAATGAAGTTTTCTGATTCTAAGGATGAGTGTTTTTGTATGGATGCCATCGATTATGCTACACATAAAGAAATTTTGATATGTTTGTGTAGGCTGCCTTAACATTAGACTTGCCTGAGTTATATGAAGAGCTTTCCAAAATCGTGGCAGCTCTGGATCATAAGAGTATGAAACCAAAGCGCCTTGGCTATGAACAAGTGAGAAAATCATTGGAGATTGAACCTCAAAAGAAACAATGTATCTAATCTCCTCAAAAACTTGAAGAGAAACTACTCTCGTCATACTTGAGGTATGCTTATTTGGTTACCAACCATACTTTACCTATTTTTAGTTCAGCTAACTTAACGTGTCATCAAGAAGACAAGTTGTTGTGTATGCTTCGAGCTAATAAAGAGGCAATTGGGTGGACTTTTGTTGATATCAAAGGTATTATGCAAACCATTTGTCAACATAAGATCATTCTTGAAGATGAGAGTGCACGCTCAGTTGAGTGGCAAAAAAGGTTGATTCCAGTGGTGAAGGAAATTGTTAGAAAAGAGATGATAAAGCTATTAAATACGGGGATCATCTTCCCCATATCTAATAGAGAATGGGTGACTCAATTTTAATGTGTGCCAAAGAAGGATAGTATTACTACTATCCTCAATGATCAGAATGAAGATATACCCTTGAGAACTGTTTTAGGTTGGAGAGTGTGTATCGACTATTGAAAGTTGAACAAGGCCTCCAGGAAAGAACATTTTCCTCTTTCGTTCATAGATTATATGTTGGATAAGCTAGTAGGGAGAGAGTACTATTGTTTCCTAGATGGCTATTCTGGGTATAATCATATCTGTGTGGACCCTGAAGATCAACACAAGACTAATTTCACTTGTTCTTTTAGTAACTTCGTATTTCAAAGAATGTCATTCAGATTATGCAATGCAACCTCCACGTTCCAACGGTGCATGATGGCGATATTCTGGGACATTATTGATCAGTTCCTTGAGGAATTCATGGACGACTTTTCTAGTTTTTTGAGATAACTTTGATGATTGTTTGCATAATCTAGAGAGGGGTTTGATTTTTTGTAAGGAGACTGATCTAGTATTGAATTAGGAGAAGTGTCCTTTCATGGTTCATGAAGGGGTCATGGGACACAGGGTTTCGAGTAAAGGCCTGGATATCAATCACGCGAAAATAGAGGTGATCAAGACTCTCCCGCCTCATATTTCTGTTAAGGGGGTGAGGAGCTTTTTGGGTCATGCTGGTTTCATTCGTCATTTTATCAAGGACTTCTTCAAAATCAGGAAACAGTTATGAAACTTACTTGATAAGGACACCAAATTCCTTTTTAATGAAGCGTGTATTGCAGAGTTTATGGCTATAAAAGAGAAGCTTATCTCCACGCCTATTGTAGTTCCTCCTAATTGAGGTAGGAGGTTTTGTTTGATGCAAGTGATCTTGATAGGGGTGCCGTGTTGATTCAGTGCAGAGAGAAGGTATTTATTTCCGTTTATTATTCTAGTAAGACTTTTGCATGTGCACAAGTGAATTATACCTTAACCGAGAAAGGAATTGTTGGTTGTGGTGTATGCCTTTTGTAAGTTTCGTTCCTATCTCCTTGGAGTGAAAGTTATCGTATACACAGACCATTCTGCAATTAAGTACCTTATGGATAGAAGGATGCAAAACCTCGTTTTATTAGATAGGTATTTTTGTTGCAAGAGTTTGACGTAGAGATACGAGATCGAAAATGAAGTGAAAATCAAGTTGTTGATCATTTGTCTCATTTCGAGTGTTCTAATGTTAACAGTGGACTGGTTAAGAAGGTATTTCCTAATGAGAGCTTATTTATAATGACCGCAAATATTACTCCTTGGTATGCAGATATATCAAATATCATTTTGACTGGATCTTTCCCTAATGGAAGTAAACCTTAACTGAAGAAGAGGTTGGCTCACCATGCAAAATAGTTCTTTTGGGAAGATCCATTCCTCTTCAAAGTGTGTAGTGACCAGATGATTAGAAGATGCATACTTGAGAGCGAAATGCATGTTGTTTTCACAAGTTGTCATGATTCACCCTATGTAGGACACTTCAAAGGTGATCACACAGCTGCAAAGGTACTTCAGTCCGGTTTTCATTGGCCCACTTTACATAAAGATTGTCATGCATATATCAAAGAGAGTGTTAGATTCCAATATACCGGTAATATATCAAACAGAGATGAAATGGCACGTAATATGTATTAGAGGTTAATAATTTTTATGTGTGGGGTATCAATTTCATGGGTCCATTCGTACCATCCAATGGAAATTAATACATCCTACTAGTTGTGGATTACGTGTCAAAGTGGGTTGAGGCCGTTGCTCTACCTACAAATGATTAGCGAGTCGTGATAAAGTTATTGAAATCACACATATTCATGAGACCTGGGTCACCTAGAGTTATCATTAGTAATGGAGGTTCACATTTCGTTAACAGGTACTTGAAGGCAGTTTTAGAGAAGTATGGGGTGAGACATAGAGAGAGATATTAAATATGTTCATGAGAAGGCCGTGGGACCAACAATGAAAGTTACGTAAAACAAGTTAGACGTTGCATTATGGATGTATCACACAACATTCAAACTCCCGTTGGTGCATCTACGTGTCACATGGTGTATGGTAAAGCTTGTCACTTACCACTTGAGCTTGAATTGGGAGCATATTGGGTGATAGCGGAGTTGAAATTATATCCTATCCTATCCGGAGAGAACATAATGATGAAGTTGAATGAACTTGATGAGTTTTGTTTCCATGCCTATGAGAATGCAAATCTTTACACAAAGAAGACAAAGGAATGGCATGATAATCGAATTTGTGAGAAGAGGTTTGAAGTTGGATAGAAGGTCCTTAAGTATAAATCCAAGTTCAGCAATTATTTGAAGAAGTTGAGATCAAAGTGGCCAGGTCCTTATGTTATGATCAAAGTTACACCTCATGGAGCTATAGAGATTGAACATCTGATTGAGCACTGCACCTTTATGGTGAACGTGCATCGATTGAAAATATACTATTGAGGCGAGGATATCAATCACAATGAGGATCCACATCCTGGGGAGGTCATGTATCTCCTTGAAGCTTCTTATTGCCAGAGGTAACCCGTCAATATTAACGACGTTAAACATAAGCCAGTTTAATTGTATATTAGTTTATCGTGTTACATCATTTATTTTGTAGTGTATAATATAGTAGTGTATTGTATAAATATTTAAGAAATGAGACGGGTTGCAGTTTTATCTATGTTTGCAGGTGTTAATATTTGAGTTTCGATGATATTTGTGAGAGACGAAAAATTTATGTGTCTAAGTGTTCTATTCTGCAAAAGCACAATCCAGGCCCCGTTTACACATTCGGGTACCCGGTTAGCCCATGGAATTTTCCAACTTAAAGGAAACTCGAGAGTGCGTCAGCAACAATTGGATTCGCAAACACAAGCGAAATTGGGCACCCGGTTTCTCAAACCGGGATCCTAGTTGGTGAGCTGTTACAGGGGAAAATCCCTAGAATTTTCACCTCTACAGGCAACTCGAATGTGCGTCAGCAACAACAGACGCTTCGCGATCGGGTTCCTTGTTTACGCAGACAAGGATCATGGTTGGTGTAGATGGTACAGTGTAGACCTCCTGAAAATGGCCACGTAGACACACTTCGTTTGTGCGTCAGCGACAAATTGACATTAGTAATAGGGAACCCGATTTTGAGGAAACGAGCACAAGGTTACCAATCAAACCCCTAGAATTTTAGGGGCTAGACGCAACTAATCTGTGAAAACAAGGAAAATCCGGTTCGGCAATAGTTTGACCTAAATCTTATCGAAAGCATCTTCGTCCCATTTTCCTTCAACCTCTCACACAAAAAAAAAACCATTAATATGAACCCAAGCTCATTAGATACTTACAATACACCATCCAAACACCAAAACTTCATCAAATCTTCCCTGTGAACATCACCCAAACATACAATCATATCACAAATCCTTCCAAAATACCAAGAAATCCTCAATTTAATACAAAAAAAAAATCTTCACCAAAGCACAAATTTTCCCATTACACCTTTCCAAAACTTTAAGATATTGATTACCCAGTTCATAAAACACTATCACCCGTATCAATACACCTTCAAGAACACCAAAAGTCATATATTTCATCCAAAACTATTGGGAATTCATGAGGCTTTGAGTTTTGGTTCATTCTAGATGACTAAGAGAACCGATTCCTTATGCATCGTAAGATGATCACTAAACAAAGAAAAGCAAGGAATTCTCTTGGGGTAACTCCTGAGAAAGTGATTGAGATTCCGAATTCAAGTTCAAAGCCTAAGGTTGGAGAACTGAATAAGAACATGAAGAGTAAAGAAAGCCTAAGTGAGGTACCACATGAAAAGCCTAACTTGGAAGAGGATAAGTTGAAGAACCAATTATTAGTGAAAATGTGAGTGAACAACGCTCTGTTAGAATAAAGAGGATAGACACAAAGCCTAAGTGAGAGTTTGTAAGTTAAAAGATCAAGTTCACGAATGAATAGCTTATTTGAAGTTTGGTGTTGAGAAAGGGTTTTTGATTGACATAATGAATGGAGAATTCAAATATTATACCATGACGTGCGACAATTTCGGGTGGTAAGAATTGAGAAAGAGAGATCTCTTTTATGCTTCGACCATAATTCAAGAATTGTATGAAGGGTTGGCCTTTGCGAACGGAGATGCGATTGAAGTTAGAAGGAAATTTGTTACTTTCTCAATAGAGCGTTGGTTTCTCCTGGAGTGTTATAAAATAAAACCCCTAAAAAGGAGGGACACGAACCGCAAGTGTACGGGTCGTCTAAGTAATAATCCGGTAAACGGGAATCGATCTCAGATCGGATGGATGTGATTAATGATGTTATGCAATAAGTGGGGATAGTTGTTATAAGACAAGAAAGTAAATAATAAATATTTTTTTTTGGTTTTGTTTGTAAACTAGGACGCAAGAAAATAAAATACTAAATTAATGCAAATAAATGGACACAAGTAAAATAAATACAAGAAAACTAAAAATGAGTGGACGCAAGAGTTAGAAGATGTACTTGAGTCTCGCAAGAGTTTCGCCTAATCAATTTAATTAACGTTTCTGTTTAAGGGTAAAATCGGTATTTTAATAATAGTCGGGATTCTAAGATATCCTAGCCCCCTGTCGGGTGGACCTAGGAGCTATCCTAAAGCACTATAAAACCCTATATGTGAGAGTATGGCTCTTTAGAAGAAAATCTCTTACCTCATTGGCTATGTAAGTAGTCAAGCATGTCGGTCAATGACGAACATTACACGGTTATTACCTAGTTCTTCGAACCCCCGATGTCGGATGATCACTTTGCCACTTAAAGTGAATAGCCCAAATACTAATACCTAATTCTAGTTGTACCGAAAAGAATTAGTAATCAACAAAATAACAACCAATATAAAATACTCAATTCAATTTAAATTAAAGAAATCCCAAATTCAGAAACATGAATAAACTAATTAGGGTTCATCCCTTTCATTGCAATTCTCAAGCACTAAAAACTAAATTAAAAGATGAAATAGTCATATTCAATTACAAGAATGAAATGGGTAACCTAATTAAATGATTGATTTTGACTGATTGTGGAAGAAATAGACTTCACCAGCTTCAGTTTTCTTCTTTTCTTTTGTTTCTGACTTCTCCCTAGCGTTCTTGCCTTGTGTAATATGAGTTGTGTGTATAAAAATAAGGTCTAAGGCTAATATATTATTGGAAAAATGGATTGGGCTATTCTCCAATAAGGAAATAGGTTAAAAGAAATAGAAGCTCAATCCTTAAATGAAATCCCGTAACTAATGTGCAGTTGTTACTAAAACAGCTGTAACTTTTGCGTCCGAACTCGGAATCACTTCTTTCAACTTGGAAAACTTTCCTTACTCAGAGGCGCAACTTCTTATTGCACAACTCTAAGGCTGAATAAGTGGCTAAGTGGCTCAAAAACATTGATTTGTAAGAGCCTTCCAGATTTCATTCCCATCTAATAAATTCTTCGGATCAACTTTTCTCGCCTTTGACTTTTACACTCAATCTATGACTTTACTTCCCGTTTTTCCTCCTTTCCTTGGTGATCCTTCTAATCCATAGACCTAATAACTTTCCACTAATAACAAAAAATTAACGAACAAAAGCTCTAAAACGCAAATAATACGAATCCAAGAAATGAAAACGCAATATAACCAATTAAGCTTAAAAGTCTACCAAATAAGTCAATTAATCACCTAAAATGATGTCTCCTAAGGGATAATATTTAGAACAAAACGGGAGACATCAAGCGTATGTTATTAAAATAACCACCAGTTGTACAAAAGAAATGGTTTCCAGAAAAGAAAAAAACAATGGAAGTAAAAACGAATTTAGATGTAAATAAACGATTACACGGAAATTGAAATACGATTACAATTTGAAATAACAATTACACGGAAATTTCAGAAGGAAATACACTTACGCGATAAAGAAAAACAAAGTCACCGTCAACTATGGTCGTTAAAAAGATATTCCGGCGGACCGGTATCTCTATCGGAACTAAAACATAGTTCAGAAATACAGAGAGAAGGTGGTGAGGCCAAAGAGTTTTTCCTTGTGTGTATTTTCGTCCATGGAAAGAGTGGAGTGAAACCTCTTTATATAGGGGAGAGGAGAGGAAGAATCAAGCCTTTCTGAAACGTCCCCATCAAGTCCCATGATTACCTCCCGTAATTGACTTGATTGGGTTGACGGTTTTGATTTGGCTTTTGATCTCCACGTTTTGTATATCTTGTAACCGATCTGTTTTGACTTTCCAATTCCCACGTGATATAACAGCTATTTGACTTCTTTGATATTCCCACGTGTTGTAACAACTGCTGAAGTTAACGCGTGCGTGATTGGTGGAGACGTGTCTCTACTTTGAGTGTCAAGGACCACTATAAGAGCTGGTAGAAAAATCCAATTCATTTTTCATTTTTTGACTCCCCAAACTCCCCAAACTCACAAACTCCCAAACTCCCCAACGAACCCACGACCCACGCCCCACACCGTCGCCGTCGCCGGTGCCGGTGTCGGGCCGGGCCGGGCGGATGGGGGTGGGGGTGGTGGTGGTGGTGCGCGCGTGTGGGCTTATCCATTACCTTTCCATGTGCATGGGTATTGAATCTTTGGAGTTAGATAATACCACAATGTATAAAAGAAGGCTTTTTGCCTAATTGACCACCGATGTGGGAAAGGTAAAACCCACTTTATATTCAAATGTTCTAACAATCCCCCACACATTTGAATATCAACAAAAGGTTTGGAGAGAGGGTTCTGAAAAGAAGAATGGGTGAATTGTACTTAAGTGTCAATATCTTGCAATTTGAATTGACACGTAGTGAAGTGAGGCAACCACCGAATTCCGTTTAAGTGAACTTACTCTTGAACTTTAACGGTTATCGATTGAGACCCAGACAGCACATACTCTACCCGATTCAAAGTTATGGTTCCCTCTAACATCACCTTTCGGTTCATCAAGTCCTTCTCTAAGGACCACCTTTTACGGGCTATGAACTTGGTGGATTTATTCATTTGAGAGTTGTGCAAGGACGTCTCCTCAACACTCTACCATGAATATTTGGGTTTCAACGTTACCCTTGAATTCATCAAGTCCTTCTCAAAAAAACCACCATAGAGGCTATGAATTAAATGTGAGTTCAACACTCGGTACGCCTTTTTCATCAAGTCCTTATCAAAAGGACCACCACAAGTGGATATGAACAAGACGATTTTGTTTTGAGCCATAGGGATGGATAGAATCACATTGATCCATGGGTCACATGTTCCCCATTAATGGGTTTCAACCCCATCCCCCTCGACGTTTCCAGGACTACTCTCCTGGTTAAGCCTTTGGTAAACGGACCAGCTAGGTTGTTCGCTGATCGTACATATTCCAAGGCTATCACACCATTCTTCAGTAATTGTCTTACTGACCCATGTCTGATGCGAATATGTCTCTTCTTCCCATTATAGGCGCTATTATGAGCGACTCCAATGGCTGCTTGCGAATCACAGTGGATACATACAGGTGTGGCACTTCCTTCCCAAAGTGGCACACCCGATAAGAGACTTCTCAACCACTCAGCTTCTTGCCCGGCTAACTCTAGTGCTATGAACTCAGACTCCATGGTGGAGCGTGCTATACAAGTCTGTTTGGAAGACTTCCACGATACAGCACCTCCCCCTAAGGAGAACACATAACCACTGGTGGAGTTTACTTCGTCATTGTCAGAGATCCAGTTTGCATCACAAAAACCCTCAAGGACTGCAGGGAATCTGTTATAGTGCAAGCCTAGATCGATGGTACCCCTTAAGTATTTCAATAGACGGCGAAGTGCAACCCAGTGGTCATTACTCGGGTTATGAGTATAGCGACTAAGTCTACTCACGACATAGGCAATATCGGGTCGAGTATAGTTCATCAAGAACATCACACTTCCTATGATTTTAACATATTCATTTTGGGATACAGCATCCCCAACATGTTTGGATAAATTAATGCTAGAATCATAGGGAGTATTTACAGGCGTTACCTCAAAGGAATTGAACTTCTTCAGCATCCTTTCTACGTAATGAGACTGATTCAGGGTAATACCATTACTTCTCCTAATGATTTTTACCCCAAGTATTACATCAGCTTCTCCCATATCTTTCATGTCGAATCTGGAAGACAAGAAGCGTTTAGTCTCATTTATAATATGAATAGTCGTATCAAAGATGAGCATGTCATCTACATAAAGGCAGATGATAATACACTCTGAATTTGTTACCTTGGAGTAAACACATGAGTCAGAAGTGTTAGCTATAAACCCATATGAAATGAGAGTACTATCTAGTTTTTCATACCATTTTTTCGGTGTCTGTTTCAAACCATACAAGGATTTTTTCAACTTACACACTTTGTCCCTTGGTGGTCCTTTGTGTGTTCTAAATAAATGCAAATAATAATCGAACCACAACCGCAAGTGTACGGTTGTCCCAAGTAGTATAACTGATAAATCAGATTCGTTCCAAGGACGGAATGGTTGATCACAATGTCTAGCAAATAGTGATTGATGCACTTATGAATGTAAAAGATAATAAAATGTTTGTTTGATTTTGTTTATTAAAGCTAATGAATGAAAGACAAATTATAAATGCAAGTAAAAGCTAAGACGCAAGTAAAATAAGTAAAACGCAATATGAGATGTAGCACTTGAGAACGCAAGGATCCTCCCTATCCTATTTCTTAACTTATGTTGTTTAAGGGCTAAATTAGTCAATTACAATGGTCGGGATTCTAAATTCCTTATACCCCCGTCAGGGTGGACTATAAGGCGATCATAAAGTGTCACTAGTCCCGCCAGGGTAAATATGATCCACCGTTGGATGATTAAGTTTTATTACCTCATTGGCCCTAAAATTAGCTAAGTTCGTCAGAATCAATAGCTTCTATTTTAGATTCCATAAATATTTCCGTACCTAAACCCTCCGTCAGGATGATCCAATCGCCACTAATTGGAATAGCCTAGATACTAACACCTGTTCTTAGTTAGCTACTCTAAAAACAGTAAAATAATCTCAATTTATCGAAAAGAGTAAAAGCCCTAATTTAGTTTAATTCAATAAAACCCAAATTCAACATTCGTTAATTAATAAAATTGGGATTCACCCATTGTTTGTTCTCAAGCACTATGAAAAGCTTAGCTCATATTGAAATTAAAAACTAAATTAAAAGTAATGGAATTCATATTGGATTACAAAATTAAAATTGAAAGAACCTAATTTCCGGAATTGGAATGACTACGAACGGAGCTATAGACCCACTCCAGCTCTTGTAGCTTCTTCTTTCTTCCTTCTGTTGCTTCTCTCTGGTGTTTAATCTTGTGGAATGTGAATTGTGTGTAAAACAGGAGTCCAGACCTCCTTTTATAAGTGCAAATTCGTTCTAGGGCTTGGACCAGAAAATAGAATATTAATTAAATGTCCAAGCCCACTTTCTAAGCCCAAAATCCCGTAACTGCTGATACACCTTCACTAAAACGGCTTTTCCCGATGCGTTACAACTCCGATTGACCTCATTCCAGTTGCTAAAGTTCCGTAACTCGATAAGGAATGATTTCTCTTCAAAGGTCAACAGCTAGATCATCACTTAAGCACCTCGAAATCAACAATCTATGGCCTGGAAAATGGATTTTCAGCTCTAAAAATAATATCTTCGGGATTTCTTTTCAAATCTTGACTCTATCTTTTGATCTTTGACTTTCTCATCGGATTCCTCTTCTAGCTAACATCTAAAACCTGTAAAATCTTCACTAAAAATACCAATATTACGCGCAAAAGCTTAATAAATAAAAAATGCTAGAAATAAAAGAGGAAAATCATATTATTGCATATTTAGTCCAAAAGTCTATCGAATTAATTAAATAAACACCAAAAATGATGTCTCCTAAGGGTCGAAAATACGAACAATTAAGGAGACATCACTTCTCCCATATCTTTCATGTCGAATCTGGAAGACAAGAAGCGTTTAGTCTCATTTATAATATGAATAGTCGTATCAAAGATGAGCATGTCATCTACATAAAGGTATATGATAACACACTCTGAATTTGTTACCTTGGAGTAAACACATGAGTCAGAAGTGTTAGCTATAAACCCATATGAAATGAGAGTACTATCTAGTTTTTCATACCATTTTTTCGGTGTCTGTTTCAAACCATACAAGGATTTTTTCAACTTACACACTTTGTCCCTTGACCAGGGACCACACACCGTTCAGGTTGAGCCATGTAGATCTCTTCATCTAGATCTCCGTTCAAGAACGCGGTTTTGACATCCATTTGATGTATTACAAGTTCGTGAATGACGGTTAAAGCAATAAGGGTTCTTATCGTGGAAATTTTGGTCACTAGGGAATAAGTGTCAAAGTAGTCTAAACCTTTGTTTTGGGTGAAGCCCTTAATAACAAGTGTGGCTTTGAATTTTTCTATTGAGCCATCGGGTCTCAACTTTTTATTAAAGATCCATTTGCTATTAATAGGTTTGCTACCCCTAGGTAAGTCGGTTAATTCCCATGTATGGTTACTTTTAATTGACTCAAGTTAACTATTAATGGCCTCTTTCCAAAAACTAGCATCTATAGATTTTAAAGCATCATCATAAGTTTTTGGGTCTTCTTCCATGAGGAGGCAATTGACTACCTGTTCGTCTAATAGATCAATGTGAAAACCTTCGGTTATAAAGGTTGTTATAAAGTCAGGGCCGAAGCTCGACTCGATCCTGCGCCTCTTACTTCTCCTAGGTTCTTCCTCGGGAATACTACTAGGCTCCATGCAAGTGGAGGGGTTAGGAAAAACATCAAAAGAGGTTGATGTCTCCCTTTTTGGTCTAAATATAAGCCCTTAGGAGACATCATTTTGGGTTGAAAATGGTCTTTTACTATAGACTTTAGTGCTTAAATTGCAATATTACACTTTCTCCCCTTGGAATTAGACTATTTGCATTTATAGAGCTTTTGTGCGTTAATTTACTTATTTTTAATGCAAAGTTAGTAGGTTTATGAATTTCATGAGAAACCAATCCAAGGAGGAGAAGTGAGAATTAAAGTCTTAGAATATTTCTAGTATGCTTAGTCGAGTTTTCTAAATTTAAATTGCACTTTCTTATTTCTAGTCTTGATTTAATTATTTATTATTTTTAAAGCATATGCGGTTTAATTATTTATTTAATGTGAAGCTTTAGAGATAATATGGAAATAAATTAGATGCTAAATCAATTATAAGGAGATAAGGAAAGAAGATCTTGAAGAAATCTGGAGATAGAAGGAAGTAGAGTTCAATTAGGAAAAGATAAAGCTGCCTTATGAATCTGAAATTCCAGCCATGTTTTAAAGATCAGTCCATAACTTATATTTTGGCTAGGAATTTGGGTGAGTGGTCTGCATCAATGGAAATCTCTTTCCGAGACAAGTGGTTTCATATATTGGAACTCCTCAAACGGATAAGTATTGAAAAAGATATGAACAAAACAAATCAGCAGCAGAATCTTACCTTTCCTAGATTTTAGGGCTACGAATTAAAGAGTCCTTGACTTGTCTTCCACTCCAAGTAATTCGACCTAACACCTATAAATACCAGCTCTAAACCTTAGAAAATCATCCCTTGGCTGCATAAGCTTAATATACACATATAAATCATCATAAAAGCAATCAAGAGGATCTAGAGGAGGAAGAAGCAAGAGCTAGAGCTTAACTACATCAATTCAACACTTCTCCATCTCTATTCTTTGGGTAATTTAGTATTAGATCTATTTTTTCTATGAGGTATTTCTAAGCTATTTATCTAAGAAGTTTATGTATGCATAATTTCTCTCTAGGATTGTAATTATATGAACCTTTGATTATTGTTTTTCTGTTTTACTTTGAATCTGGGATTTTAGTATTTAATTGAATTGGTTCTTAATTTCCATTGACTATATTCTTGTGCTTGTTCACTATTTCTGACCTAGCTAATTAGAAATAGGTTTTAGTAATTAAGCTATTCACTTAGTGGCGAGTGATCATCTGACAGGGGGGTTTAATTACAGAACTAGGATATAGACGCGTGGTATCTGTTATTTGACCCTGACGGGCTTGACTAACCACGTAGCCAAAGAGGTAAAATAGTATTCATCTGAAAGTAGCTTATAATCGCCCTGACGGGGTTTGTAATACCGTAGGATAGCTTCTAGGTCCACCCTGACGGGGGCTAGGAGATAGTAGATTCACGACTATTGTGAAATTTCCCATTCACCCTTATTCTTAGTAATCATAGATTCAATAGGATAGATTCATACTTGCATACCCTTATCTTTCTTGCATAATTATTTATTGTTTCTTTTATTGTCTATTTTATTATTTAGTTAATTAGAAAACAAACATTTTTATTATTTATCTATTTAAAGCAATCAAAACTATCTATTCTGATATTGAATACGAAGTTAGAATAACTTCTTAAATCCCTGTGGAGACGATAATCCCGATTTTACTTATCTATTACTTGGTACGACCCGTACACTTGCGGTCTGTGGATCCTCTATTCCTTTGCTTTTATTTCATTATTTTATAACACACAAGGACCCACCAAAGAGGTACAACATCACAAAGAGGTAAAACATCACAAAGAGGTACAACATCATTAGTAGATAAGTTATCAACAGGTAAAGAAGCATTGACAGTATTTAAATCTTTCAAAGGGAAAACATGTTCAAATAACTCAGCATCTCTAGATTCACAAATAGAGTTATCTTCTAATGACAAGAATCTGTATGCCGCACTATTCTGAGTGTACCCTATAAAAATTGAGTCAACGGTTTTGGGTCCAACGGTGACAGTTTTAAAATCAGGTAGTTTGACTTTGGCTAGGTACCCCCACACTTTTAAAAATTTCAGGTTTGGTGGAAAACCCTTCCACCTCTCATAAGGGGTCTTATCTAGGGATTTATGTGGTACCCTATTAAGAACATAACAGGCTGATAAGACAGCTTCCCCCCACATGTTGTTTGGTAAACCTGAACTTATTAACATGGCATTCATAGTCTCTTTAAGGGACCTATTCTTTCTTTCTGGTATGCCGTTTTGTTGGGGTGTATAAGGGGCACTAAGTTCGTGGATAATCCCATTTGTTTCACAAAACTCTTTAAGGGAATTAGAACTATACTTGCCTCCTCTATCAGACCTAAGTCATTTGATTATACAGTCTAGTTGGTTTTCAACTTCGGCATTATATTTTTAAAACGCATTTTCCGCCTCATCTTTAGTTTTAAGAAGATACACTTTAGTAAACCTAGAGTAGTCATCTACGAAGGTTATGTAATAATGTTTTCCTCCTCTACTAGCTGAGTTTTTAAAATCAGCTAAGTCCGAATGAACTAATTCAAGCAATTTAGTTTGTCTCGTGGTAACAGGTTTAAAAGGTTTTTTCGCAAGTTTGGACTCTACACATATTTGACATTTTTCAAAGTCATCCACGTTGTTAACGGATATTAGTCCAAGATTTTTAAGCCTTTTAATAGACGCAACATTTAAATGGCCTAGTCTACCATGCCACGTTTGAACAGACTCAACAATATAAGCAGAATTAGATGCATTCTCATTAAGGGTTACAGTGTTTAAAACAAACATGCCATTATTAAGGTACCCTTTCCACACGAACTCGTCATTTTTGGTGATAATGACTTTCCCCCCCTCGAAGACAAGTTTGAGACTAACTTTGTTAAGGAGAGCCCCAGAAACTAAGTTCCTACGGAGAGAGGGGACGAAGAGAACATCATTCAGTTCAAGAATCTTACCAAAGGTGAGTTTGAGGGGAACCTGACCTTTCCCGAGAACAGTAGCGGTGGAAGAGTCACCTAAGTACACACACTCACCATCAGTTGCCTTTTCGAATTTCTTGAATAGGGCTTTGTGTGCGCAGAAATGGCGAGAAGCTCCAGTGTCTAGGATCCACTCACTCTTGTTCTCTACCAAATTTACCTCAACCATTACCGCGGCGATTATTTCTTCTGTCTCAGTCAAATTAGCGGTAGCTTTGGGACCCTGGCTAGCCCTAAGGGAACATTCTAAAGCTCTATGTCCTTCTTTGCCACAACAATAACAGTCCCCTTTAGGTTTTTGAATCTTACCAGAGGTTTTGAATCCTCCACCTTGTTTGTCGGAGTTGCCGCGATTCTTGTTTCCCCTAGACTTTGACTTGTTGGAGCCTTGTTGCTTTCCCTTCCCTTTGAACCTGTCTTTGTTACCTTGGCCAGAACCTTCGACTAGATTAGCTTTGGAGGAATGAGAAGGGAAAGAGATTGACTTATCCTTTAGTCGATTCGCTTCTTCGACTTGGATGTGGCTGATGAGCTCTTGGAGGGTCATTTCTTTCTTTTTGTGCTTGAGGTGGTTGCGGTATTCACTCCAAGATGGGGGAAATTTCTCAAGCAAAATGTTGGCTTGAAGAATTTCACACATCTTCATGCCTTCGGCGATTACCTCCGCGCATAGGTTCTCGTACACATGAAGTTGTTCAGTCATGGGTTTCTGATCCGTAAGTCTAAAATTGTACCAGTTCCCAGTTACGTACTTTTTCTTACCATAATCATCAGCCTCATATTTCTTCTCGAGAGTTTCCCATATGACCTTTGTCGATTTCTCTTTGGCAAGGAGATCAAAAATGGGATTAGTAACATTGTTCAACATCCAGCCCCGAGCCACGGTATTAGCTCTTTTGAACCTGGATTCGAGGGCGGCATGCCTAGCTAGATCTTGTTCAGTATGGGCTCCAAATTCCAAAAATGGAGGAGCCTCGACTATAGCAAGGTCGAGTTCATACTGTTCAAGGCAAATCATAATTTTTTGCGCCCAACGCTTGTAGTTAGAACCATTAAGGGGTTCCAACTTGTTCGCGTCGAGAAGTGGCTTTGTGTTCAAAGAAGAACCAACAGCCGAAATAGGAAGAGCCATTTTCAAAAATAACCAGTGGAAAAAGAAAATGAATATCTTTTTAAATTGTTATTAAAATAACCACCAGTTGTACAAAAGAAATGGTTTCCAGAAAAGAAAAAAACAATGAAAGTAAAAACGAATTTAGATGTAAACAAACGATTACACGAAAATTGAAATACGATTACAATTTGAAATAACAATTACACGGAAATTTCAAACGGATATACACTTACACGATAAGGAAAAACAAAGTCACCGTCAACTATGGTCGTTAAAAAGATATTACGGCGGACCGGTATCTCTAACGGAACTAAAACGTAGTTTAGAAATATAGAGAGAAGGTGGTGAGGCAGAGAGTTTTTTCTTGTGTGTATTTTCGTCCTTGGAAAGAGTGGAGTGAGACCTCTTTATATGGGTGAGAGGAGAGGAAGACTCAAGCCTTTCTGAAACGTCCCCATCAAGTCCCATGATTACCTCCCGTAATTGACTTGATTGGGTTGACGGTTTTGATTTGGCTTTTGACCTCCACGTTTTGTATATCTTGTAACCGATCCGTTTTGACTTTCCAATTCCCACGTGATGTAACAGCTATTTGACTTCTTTGATATTCCAACATGTTGTAACAGCTGCTGAAGTTAACGCGTGCGTGATTGGTGGAGACTTGTCTCTACGTTTGAGTGTCAAGGACCACTATAAGAGCTGGTAGAAAAATCCAATTTATTTTTCATTTTTTGACTCCCCAAACTCCCCAACGACCCCACGACCCACGACCCACGTCCTACGCCGTCGCCGTCGCCGGTGCCGAGCCGGGCGGGCGGGCGGGTGGTGGTGATGGTGGTGCGCGCGTGTGGGCTTATCCATTACCTTGCCATGTTCATGGGTATTGGATCTTTGGAGTTAGATAATACCACAATGTATAAAAGAAGGCTTTTTTCCTATTGACCACCGATGTGGGAAAGGTAAAACCCACTTTATATTCAAATGTTCTAACGGCGTATTCATGAGATACTTAAATTACCAAACATGAAGAGTCCATGCATTTACCATGTGGAGATTAGTGATAAGACCTTCGAGTGGAAATAATTGTACAACCAAGTGTTGATTCATGGTCAAGAAGCCATCCCCGAAGGTGAGAGATATCAATGCAGGTATTGAGTAGCAAATTGCTACCACAAGCTAGAGTATGGCCCCATTTCATTATTCCTACGTTCTTTGGGAACACCCATATTTCCGAGGTAATAAGAGAGCAACTTATATTCATTAATTGTATACTTTAGAAGAAAGAAAACGATGTAGCTCATGTTATCTATAATCCCATCATGGCTTTCGTGAAGTCTCCTGTTACTCAACACAACCTCAAATTTCCATGCACACTTTCCGTAATCTATTTGATAAAAAGTGTCGTATTAGGATGATGAGAAAGAATCACTAGAAGAAAGAGAGGATCTTACAGAGATATCTATTGAAAAAGTTCATAAAGATGCCGTGAAATTGGGTATAGTTCCAGATAGTCCCTTTGGGGAAGGGAGAGGTGATAGGCCTCCAATAAGAGCAAAAAAAGTTGTCAAAGAGAATGATGTGATGGAGTGATTAAGATAATTAGAGGAGAAACATGACAATATGATCAAAGCCATGATAATATGACACGAGAGTTTGATTTGATGAATTATACCATAGATAAGATGGTTTTCACTGTATATGCTCTATACAATTTGACTGAGAAGAATGCACAACCTCGATACGATAATGAATGTGATCGACCTAGGTTTGATTCAGATATGTTCCCTTAATCCTTCTTATTTAGTTGTGTATATTAGTTTATTTTACTTATAGAGTCCTTTCGAGTCGTGAGGACACGACTCATTTTTGAGTTTGAGGTGGGGTACTCGTTGTCCTAATTCCCATTTTATGTGCTACATGTTTTATCGCTTTCTAAAAAATTAAAAATCAAATAAAATTTAGTTTAGGGAATGATTCGGGTGTAGAGTTTGTTGAATGGCCCCAAAAGAGAACTTTTTTGGAATTAATGATTGTAAATAGTAGACCTTAGAGTTAGTGAATAATTCCCTTGAATGCATGCAAACACTAGATTGTAGATAGGAAAAATAATGAGCAATGCAAAAGAATGGTGCTTGAATTTAGTAAGAATGAGTAGTGTGTAGAACGTGAGATGTAAGATAGTTGAGAACCCACTTAGTTATGAACTAGAGGTGAGAATGGAGTGAAACTACGTAACAAGGAAAGTGATAGAAGTCGTTCTTTGATAGCCACTTAAGGCTTTTAACTTACTAACCGAATATTAATGTTATATCCTTCTTTGCCCCATTTTCAAGTCTTTAAGCCTTTCCTTTGTCGCCATGATTTAAGCCATATCCCTTAGTTTATAGGACTTTCCATATGAACCATACTTGAATTGAAAACTTGATACTTGTTGTCTCTAGAGCTTGAGTTTTGGGTGGTAGGTTTCATCATGGGAGATTACATTGGGTGGGAAATTTATGTGTTTGTATTTTGTGCGCAAATTTGACGAGGTATTAATTGTAACCCTTTGTCGGGGTCTTTAAACAAAGAGAGAAGAAAATGAAAGAGAAAATAAGAGACATTACAACTCACATCAAAACGGGTGTCATGGGTATCTTACAAAAAAATAAGAATAATTTGGAAAAAAGAAATGAAAATAAAGTAACCGGAAAAGTGAAAAAATTTGGAAATAATCTTGAAAGATGTTGGGTTAATTGGGGAAACTACATTAGTTAATCAAGTGGGTTGAGTGAGAACATGTTCGAGTGTAAACTCAAGAACTAGGACAGTATGTTGATGGTTAGTGAGGAGAGAGCCAAAAGCTCACTTCAAATTTTCCAAATATACATACCACACGTCCCTAAGCCTACGCGAAAGCCGTAAAGACCTCGTGATTATTAGGTAATGACGTCTCCCTTTTTGTAATATATATATATGCCCTTAGGAGATCATTTTAGGTAGAAATTGGACTTACTAGATAGACCATTGAGCTTATTTTGTCATATTACACTTTCTTCCCTCGGAACTATATTATTTGCGTTTTTAGAGCTTTTGTGCATCAATTTGTTAATTAGCATGAATTTATTAGGTACATAGATGCTAGGAAGCACCTAGATAAGGAATATAAGTGGAGTTTAAAGTCTTAGATCAAAAGGAGAGGTCAAAAGAGCAAAATTTACCACTCAAAGAGATAAAGAGGAGCATAAGAAACTGAAATTTTTTCACTTCCAGCTGATTTCGAGCCCAAACGGTGCTGATCCAAGTCTGGTGGTTCAAATGGGAAAGTTGAGCCTCTGAGATAAATCGAATTGAGAAATGGAATAAGGTGATTTAGAATTGAGATGCAAAAGTTATGCCTATTTTACTGAATTGTGTATAGCAGTTACGAGAATTACTAATTAGACTTGGGCCTTCAATCATTTAATTAAATAAGATAAAAGGCCCAATCCGATTTTACTTAGTACAAAAATCTATTCATACCTCATTTTTTAGTACGCTTCATTATTTTTAATGTTCAGAAGACAACAAAAAGGAAGAAGGCATAGGAAGAGCTTGAGAATTCATTTTCTACAACAACAACATAACCTATTCCTTTAATAATGTTTTTATCTTATTTCTGTTTTAGGAAACATGTATGATTTTAATTTATTTATTGTTTTTACTTTGAATATGAGCTAAACGTCTGGTACTTGAGAATCGCAACATGGTTTAATCCCTACTATATACAATTTGGTGTTTTTTTTCCGAATTTGAGATTATTTTAATTTAATTTTTTTGGTATTTTGTATTCAATATTATCGTAAACTTTTTTAATACTTTTAATTTGGCCAATTAAAATTAGGTATTAGTAATTAGGTTATTCACTAGTGGCGGTGATCACCTTGACGGGGGTTTAAATTATGCACCTAGGTAATAGACGTGTGATATTCGTCAATGATCCTAAACCCTTCAACATTTGAAAGTAGCTTATACTCGCCCTGACGGGGTTTGTAATACTGTATGATAGCTCCTAAATCTACCCTAAGGGTATGTTTGGATTGAGAGAAACGAAAAGAAAAGAAAGGAATAGAAATGGTTTTTTATTTTTCACATTGTTTGTATTAAAAAGTTTTATGGAAGAAAAGAAAAGTAATTATTCCAAAAATCACTCCTATGTCTATTTTTGTTATCACTCCAAATTGGAGTCAAATGGAGAGAAAAGAATTTTATTAATGATTATATGCCAAAATTAATTGATTTTTTCTTTTCTTTTATATTTTTTTTCAATACAAACAAAATATATCTAAAATCATTTATGAAATCTTTTTTTCTAAAATTTCTAATCCAAACAAGAAAAAATATTTATAACTTGGACAAACTGTACACTTGTTGTTAGTTGATCAAAATAGTAAGAATGTTCTATGTTGGGACCGACATAAGGCCCCTACGGGTGGTATACCGATGTGTGCCGCGATTTCTTGCTAGAGGAGGTATGTGTTTGTCATTTAACCTAATCTTAAGACTTCTTCTTCCCCCAGCACTACAACTCCATTTAAGCTTCAACAAAACCTTCACCTAACACCTAAACAACACCAAAGCTCCAAAATTTTGTATCCAAATTCATCCTTACATCATTCCAAACAATATTAACCAACCCAAATCATTCAAAAACTCCAAGAAATTAATATTCAAATCCAAGAAAAATGCAACAGATTACTAGAGTTGAGAGTTTGATTTGGATAAGCCACAATAGGAGAAATGTAAAGGCAGATTATGGTGATGCAAAAAGCATACATGAAAATGAAGGACACACCAAACCCTGTCATGGGTGTTGGCAACACGAGGCAATCGCCTTGAAGAGTATGCTTTCTCCCTTCTCTACCATTTCTTTATTTCTATCTTATGTGTTTTGTATTTAATATTATTGAGTCTGTTTCGAGTCGTGGAGTCACGGTTCACCTTTGAGTTGAGGGTGGAGATCTACATCCCCATTATGTGATTTTTTTAACTAGAAATATTTTTTTGAGATGGAATTTGGTGTAGAATGTGTTTAATAGCCTAGAAGCATAAGCTTTAGTGAGTAAATGATAGTAGGTAATTTGTTTGTAAACTAGTTGTATAATATGCTTTTAATATGAACATGAAACACAAATCAATTGTAAAGAAATTATTAGTAAGAAATGAGTAGAAGCAAGTTTGATCATATAGAGCCTTGAGTGGTGTGTAGAACATGAGATCCGAGCTAGTTGATAAACCCACTTAATGAACGTGCTAGAGGTGAGAAAATAACAAAATTTCACTGTTAGGAGAGGGATTAAGGAAGTTAGTTGATGAGCCCTTTTGTGCCTTTTTAGCTTGTTGTCCAAAATAATTGAGTATTATATGGTTCAGCCCATTCTAGTCTTTCTAAAGCCTTTTATTTGTCACATTACAAGTCATACCCCATAGATTATAGGATCTTTCCATATGACCCACACTCGAATCGCGATGCTTTGACACTCGTCTTAGAGCTTGAGTTTGGGGAAGTAGTTATGGGAAACGTCATTAGGTGGGTTTTTGAGTTATGTATTTGAGATTTTAATCACTTGTTATTATTGTAACCTTTGACGCTGTACTAGATAAAAATAATTGAAAATATTAGAAATATATATTTCAAATTAAAGAAAAATGCAAAGCACGTAAGCATGACTTCTAACATAAAAAAAAAGAGTCATAGCTAACTTGCAAAAGAAAAATATATACATTTGGACTGGCAAAGTGGATTTGTAGGTGATCGTCATTGTTTTCAGTTGGTTATTGGGGATACTAAATAAGTGCATCAGAGTTGAGTTGAACGATTTTTTTATGAGAGTATCTCAAGCTCTATGCGACTTGTTGATGGCTAGTGAGGAGAGAGACAAAAGATCAGTCTATATTATCAAAATAGACGATCATACCATCCCTAAGCCAACATTACAACTACAAATACCTTATGATTCATAACTATGTGATATAGGGGCGATTCAACCAGTTAAGAGTAGTTAGATGGTCCATTAGAGACTATGTAAGGATCGATGAACACTTTATAGCCTCTATATCGAACTAAGAAAAGAACCTTGTTGATTATTTGTATGATAAGTTTATATATATTAATTAGTTTTTAAATATTATACATGAAATTCGCTAGATAGTTTCTTTAGTACTTTTTCGTACATTCTCCTTCTTTCGTGCTTATAAGCGTTAGCTAATATTTAGAGACTTCCTTATTGTTCTTATTTTTATTTGTCAAGACGACAAAGTTTGGAGTTGGGGGACTTAATGTGTCTATTTCATTGATAAATAAATCCCATTGTAAGACATCTTTTTAAGTTCCTTTTGTGCTCAGTTAGGGGATTTTCCACTATTATTTGGTATATACTTGTTTCTACCTTGTTTTGGAGATTTGTCACTTTTAAAGCTATTTGTGTGTAATTTGTGTATTAAATGTGAATTTATTAGATACAAGGATAATACTAGATAAAAAATAATGGATATGAAGTTGAGGAAAAGAGATCAGAGAAGGAAACCAAAAGCAAAGGACTAAAGAAACCGTTTTTACAAATTGAAAGAGATGTCAACTAGAATTAGACAGTGAATTGTTTTCGATGTCATGTGAGTTTTATAATGAATTTGGACGATCCCTTTAATATCCATATGACACTTTGAATTAGGAGTGTGTGTCCACTTAGTTTTTAAAATTCGGAGTTGTAACGAAGAAGTTATGAATTTTACAGCTGGCATATGACCCAAACTAGTCTCCACTTGAAGGAAAACGTTTTTGGGATGGGCTAGGTCATCCAAACCTATCCCATGACCTATGTAAACCCTAAATTTCTTTTTACCACTTAAAAATATAAACTCCTAACATTAGGAATTTATCCTTTGGCCACTAGAGCTTAGTAATCATCAAGAATTCAACCATAGAAGCGATCAGGGGATCTAGAGAAGGAAGAATCAAGAGTTGGAGCTTCACCGCGTCAATTATACACCTCTCCATCTATAATTTGATCTACACTTTTAATTCTTGGTTTTTACTATGCATAATATTTCGTTTTCTTAGGATTAGAATTACATGAACGATTGAATATTGTTTTTCTGGTGTCTATATAATTTTCATTGACTATATGTTTTCAAAAACACTACATATGTTCTTATCGAATAGTGGGTAGCCCAAGTAGTTAAGCACGCATACACCTATCATACAAAATCAAACACATAAATAATTTCAATTTTAAATTTAACTTCACAATGCTAGAAGGTTACGCTTGATACTTAGCTCGAGATGGTGGCAATAGGGTGTTCATCAATCTTTACTCGCTTTGAACGCTTCACTTAACTTACTCCCTATTAGTAGAATTGTTAATTCACTATGTACCTAAGAATCACGAGGTCTTTACGGTTTTAGCATAGGCTTAGGGACGGTATGGTACATTTGGACAATGAAAAGTGAGCTTTTGGCTCTCTCCTCACTAGCCTTCAACAAATTGTTCTAAGCTTGAGTTTACACTCACATATGATCTCAATCACTTGACGCGCAAATTTAGCGTCCCCAAAATAAACCCAACCTATCAATATGATTCAAAAAATACTCCTTTGCCGTTTCTTTTATTTCAACATTTATTCAATCTTTTTTTGTAAGTTAAACATGACATTCTTTTTAATGTGAATTGTCATGCTACTTATTTTCTCTTTTTTTTTCTTTATTTCTTTTCTTTTTCTTTTTAGAAATCGGCAAAGGAATTTACAATAAGGTGCATAATCATTCAAGCACATCAAAAATCTACCCAACAGATGTAACAACAAATTCCCTCACCCCAAACTCAAGCTCAAGGACAACTAGTCTTAAGAAATCAAGATTCAAGTGCGGGTCATATGGTATAGTCCTAATATCTAAAGGATAAGCTTATAATGTGGCTTCAAAAGAAAGGCTTAAAGGCTTAAAAATGGGGCTAAGAAGGGTACATCATTTAATCACGGGTTAGAAAGCTAAAACGGTCTCAAGTGGCTATCAAAGAACTGCCTCTATCATTTTCTTAGTTACATAGTTCACCTCTAGTTCATAATTAAGTGTGTTCTCTACTCATTTAGATCTCACATTCTACACACCACTCATTCTTACCAAGTACAAGCTTACTTCTTTTGCATTGTTCATTAATCTTTCCTATCAATCATCTAGTGTTTGCATGCATTCAAGTTGCATTTTACATTAACTCTAAGGTCTACTGTTTTCTATCATTAATTTACAAAAAGTATGCTTATGGGGACATTCAACAAACTCTACAATCAAATCATTCCTTAAACTAATTTTTATTTTTATTTTGAAAAATAGTAAAAACACATACACATAAAATTGGGATGAGGCCACGATACCCCACCCCAAACTAAAAAATGAGTCGTGTCACCACGACTCAAAAAGACTCTATAAAACGAATAAAAATAATATAAACTACTAAATGAGAAAAAGGAGAAGGAAACATATTTGGATCGGCACTAGACCGATTACATGTAGTATTGCGTCGAGGTTGTGAAGTCTTCTTAGTTGCGATGTATATATCATACACCGTGGAATTCATCTTCTGTAAAGTGCGTTTCATCAACTCGAATTCATGTCTCCTTTAATTAATCATCTCCTCCTTGCCCTCAAATCATCATCTTCTCTACGAAAATCTTCCCTCAATACCCAACTTTCTTTCTTCATCATGTTCTTCATACCTTTTCCAACCTTCATGGTCATCCCCAAACTCAACTCTTCAAGAACTCTAAAAAGTTTTGAAAGAAATTTGTGATTTTTTGTTCTTGAAGGTGTATGGAAATGAATTATTGTGTATTCTGAGCTGTGTCACAAATATTTCAAGGTTTTGGAAAGGTTTAATGGATAAAGTTTAAGCTTTGGTAAAGGAAAAATTTGGATTAAAGTGTGAATTCTTTGGTGTTTTGGGAAGGTTTATGATATGATTGTGTGTTTGGATGATGTTTAGAGAGATGGATTGGTGATATTTTGGTGTTTTGATGATGGACTTTGAGTGTTTTTGGAGCTTTGGTTCGTCATCAATGGTGTTTCACGTGTTGGAGCCAAGGGAAAGAGAAAATAAGGTTTTCTCAAGGTTTAGGTCAATTTTCGTCGACGGAAGCCGGCGCCTGTTTTCAGAAACCGGGTACCCGGTCGCTGTCTGACCATTCTGACTTCACCACTGGATAGCTCTCGAAAAGTTATGCGGTTTAGGCACCAAGATATCTGAATTACAACATTCGAGCGTTAAGTTATGACCTCTCGAAGTTTCCGACTTTTGAACACGTTTTTTTTTACGCAACGAATTTGCGTCTATCGCTACGCAATGGTTAGAGAGTTGGCTTTTGAAACCGGGTCCCTGACTTGTGGAAAACGGGTTGGCTATTCGCGCGCGAATTGCCAACTCGCTGGACGCAAAGGGTTGCGTATTCACGCAGAAAATTTCCATCTTACTTTTTCGATTTCTCCTTGCCCCTTGGATTCTCGCGAAATTTATACTCATTTTAATTGGAAATTATGCTCCCGATCCATTGGACTACTCAGATTTTCCATTAGATGTACCATTATTCCTCAAAAATCTGTTTTTCTTCATTTCGCACCACGCATTGCGTCTCTTTTTACGCACTGGTCATAAAGTTTGGGATGGTTATCAGAACTTTTTGACTTCACCATTGGATATAGCTCGAAAAAATAAGTGGTTTAGGCTCAAGAAAAAGTTAATTCCGACCTCCGAGCGTCAAGTTATGATCTTCCGAAGTTACTGATAACCGGGGTACAACTCCAAAAACGGATTCCCGGTTTCTACTGTATTGTAACCCAAATTTTTCATTCTTTTTCGTGCTACCTACCCCAAACTCAAGACCTTTACTCCTGTAATCATCAAAAACACCAACCTTTCTCATTTTTAAAAAATTTAAACACTACATAAATAAAAATTACTCTAATTCACACTAAGAATTTAAAAGACATGGACGCAATAAACTAATATACAATTGAAGTGGGTTTTGTTTAATGTCGTTAAGCTCGACAGGTTACCTCCATTATCCGTTGAGTATGTAGCCTCCCCAGTAGTGGGTGAGGCTATGAAAATCTACAATTCGAAGCCTATGACCTTCCAAAGGTCATATTTCTTTCAGTTTTGTTGTCACTACTCGAGTAACAACAAATGGCCACATCCACTCATTCTTGAAACCTCTTGGCCTATTATCTTGTTTAGAAGCCTTCCAAGCAACCTTGGTTCCAACCCCAAACTCATATTTAGCTTTATTTTTCACGGGTTCATGGTGGTGGTCCTTCTCTTTAACCTCCTTAGGCACATTTGGAATAATGGGGAACTCAAGTGGCACCTCCTCGATCTTTTTGTCCAAAACAAGTAATGTTTCAGATTTTTCTTCAATCATTAGGGCCACTTGTTCTTCTTCGATCTCTACACTCGCATCCTCACTCTTTTCTGAGATACCTTATGTGAATACTTGTTGCGGTGTGAGTCCCTTTTTAAATATCTCAAGCAATTGAGCGTTGATTCTAGTTTCGCTGAATGCCTCTACAATTGCTTCGTATACAGTATCATTCTCTAACATGTCTATATTTTGCGGATTTGGAGGTGATAACAATGGAGTAGGTGGAGAATCCATCCTAATCTCCTCTTTTTCTTCTATCTCTTTTTCATCCAAGGACTCAATATTTGATTCCTTTAAACGCTGCTCGGTAAGTTTTTCCATGGCTGGAAAATCATCTATACAAGTTTCAAACTCATCATCAACTTGCTTTTCAACAGTTACCTCATCTATGCTTAGCGTGTTTAGTTCTTCTCGCATTGGAATCTCTAGATCACTAATAGCAACTTGTGGCGATTCCACTTCCTTCTCTTCTTGAAGGCTAAACTCTTCAACTACATCGAACCAAACATCGCTATCAACTTGAATGGAATCATCATCAAAATTTTCACCTTGGCCAATTTGCATAAATGGTACTTGTTGTAGCCTCTCAATTGTTTATGTGAGTTGCATCAATAATTTCTCCATAATTTGATGTTGTTGTTGCATCTCTTGCACTAATGATGTGGTAGCATTGATTTTCGCCTCATTATTTCTCATATTGACCATTGAAGTGTTGATGAAACAACTGAGTGAGTCTTCTAACTTCCTGAGCCTGTCCTCATGATCTCTAAAGCTCCCTCGTGTCAAATTCTCGAAAGTATATATTTTATCAAAGGAGTCTTGCAGTTGATCCAACCAGTACTGTGGTGGAGTTTGAACATACCTAAAGAATAACCTGAAAAGAGACTAAAACAAGACAAGCGTAAAACAGACAATAACAATTAAAACTACTTAGGGATTAAACACCGGGGTCACACGCTGTAATCCCCGGCAGTGGCGCCAAAAACTTGGTGGTTCCTTGTGTGTTATAAAATAAATGATAAGAATAGAGGAACCACTAACTGCAAGTGTACAGATTGTCCCAAGTAATATATGATAATCAAGTTCGTTCTCAGGGATCGGACTGGTATAACCTAAGTGTTAAATAGATAAGTAGTCGTAATTGCAAGCGCGGAAAAGTAAATGATATAATATTTGTTTTGGTTTTCTAAAACTAAGATGCAAGTAAATTAATACTAAATTAATTAAACTTAAACAGAACTAATGCAAGTAAATAGGGTAGACGCAAGAGAAAAGTAGTACTTAAGTCACACAAGAGTTTCACCTAAAACCTTCTTCATTAATGTTTTCTATTAAGGGATGAATTGTTATATTTATGCTAGTCGGGATTCTAAAGTCTCTTAGCCCCCGTCGGGGTGGACCTAAAAGCTCTCCCACGGTCTTCTAAACCCCGTCAGGGTGATTAAAACCCCTTTCGGTTGATTAAAACTTACCACTTTGGCTATTGGCTAGTCAAGCCTGTCAAGGTCATTAGCTGATACCAACGGCAATTACCTAGTTCTGTACCTAAAGCCCCCGTCAAGATGATCCATACACCACTATATGGAATAGCCTAGATACTAATAATTATCCCTAGTTCGCGACACTAAAGATAATGGTTCAAGCATAAAATAATTGTCAAGATAAAATAACTAATTCAATTTCAATCCTAAAATCCCAAATTAGAAAAACATAAATTAATACGAATTGGGTTCAACCCATTATGCGATTCTCAAGTACAATGTAAATTTAGCTCATGACAGAAAGAAAAACTAAAATTAAATAAATAAAAGACATTATCCTAAATTACAGATTTAAAATATGAAACCTAATTAGGAGGATGACTTGAGCTGTTGTTGGAAGAATATGATTTCCAGCTCCTGCTCTTGCTTCCGCCTCTTGACGTTCTCTCTAAGGATGTTATGAATTGAAGAAAATGTGAGAGGTGCTGAATAATGAGGTCTAAAGGTGTATTTATAGTGGGGATATCGGATTAGGCTTTTAGTTAAGAGGATTAGGTTAACTAATTAAAAAGCCCAAGCCCAAATATGAAATCCCGTAATTATTGTACAGTTGTAAGTAAAACAGGTGTAACTTTTACGTCCGGACTCGTAATCACTTCGTTCAACTTGGAAAATCTTCCTGACTTTAAGCTCTATCAACTTCATTTTATGCTCCAAGGCTGAATCAGTGGCTAAGATACTTAAAAACAGTGATTTGTGACAGCATTCCAGATTCTCTTCCCATCTACTAATCTTTTCGAATCAACTTTCTTCGCCTTTGACTTTAACGCTCAATCCAAGACTTTAATTCCCGTTTCTTCTCCTTGTCTTGATATTCCATCAAATCATAAACCTAAGAACTTTACACTAAAAACAAGAAAATTAACGCGCAAAAGCTCTAAAACACAAATAATCCAAATCCAAGGGAAGAAATCGTAATATGACCAAATAAGCTTAAAAGTCTAGTAAATACGTCAAGTAATCACCTAATTTGATGTCTCCTAGTGGAATATAATTGGGAAAAAAGGGAGACATCAGTATGGTGTCTCCTTGTGTGTTCTATAATAACACACCTAAAAAGGCAAGACACGTACCGCAAGTGTCGTCCAAGAAATATCCGGTAAACGGGTTTTCGATCTCAGGGACGGATTGGATATGACTTTAAATGTTATGTAATAAGTGTGAATAATTATTATATGATGCGGAAAATAAATGATATAAAGATTAGTTTTGGTTTTTTGATTAAGGACTAAGATGCAAATAAAAAAATACTAAATTACTAATGCAAACTAATGAAACACAAGTAAATAAAAATGAGTAGACAGAAAGATTTAAACGAAGTACTTGAGTCTCGCAAGGGTTTCACCTAAATTTATTAAATCAATGTTTCTGTTTAAGGGATGAATCAGGATTAAGTACTAGTCGGGATTCTATCATCTCCTAACCCCCGTCAGGGTAGACTTAGGAGCTATTCTTAGGTGTTACAAACCCCGTCAGTGCGATCATAATACACCTTCAAATGGTCAAGTATTCTACCCAATTGGCTATAAGGTTAACTAAGCCCACCAGGGTCAATAATTTCTACCTTACATCTATTATTCAGCTTCGTAATTAAACCCCCCCCCCCCCAACAAGGCGATCACTTCCCCACCAAGGTGAATAACTTAATTACTAATTCCTAGGTTTGATTCATGACTTCAAAGATAGTATTTAAATGCAAAAAAATAGTCAATACGAAATTACCCAATTCAATTTAAATTAAAATAATCCCAAATCCAAAAACATAAATTCAATAAAATTGGGTTCAACCCATTAATGCGATTCTCAAGCACTTAAGGAATTTATCTCATACTAATATTAAAAACTACTAAATTAAAATAAAACGTGTTCATAATGAATTACAGAAATAAGAAAAACCTAGTTAAAGGGTTGATAATTGCTGTTGTTAAAGAAGGAATTCTCCAGCTTCATCTTTCACTCTCCTTTTTGCTTCTCTGACTTCTCCTAAGCATCTCCTCTTCTCTAATATGAATTGTGTGTCTAAAAAATGAAGTCAAAACCCTTTTTATAGTGGAAAAAATGGATTGGGGTTTTAAAAAGAAGGATTAGGTTAATGAGAATAAAAGCTCAATCCATTTAATGAGATCCCGTAACTGGTGACTAGCTGTTACTAAAATTTTGCGCCCGGACTCGGAATCACTTCGTTCAACTTGTAAAATCTCCCCGACTTCAAGCTCTATCTACCTCATTTTATGCTCCAAGGCTGAATCAGTGGCTAAGGTGCTAAAAACAGTGATTTGTGACAGCAATCCAGATTTCATTCTTCACTAATTACTTCTTCGAATTGATTGTTCTCGCCTTTGACTTCAACGCTTAATCCAAAACTTTATTTCCCGTTTCTTCTTCTTGTCTTGATACTCCATCAAATCATAAACCAAAGAACTTTACACTAAAAATAAACGAATTAACGCATACAAGCTCTAAAACACAAATAATCTAAATCCAAGGGAAAAAATCGTAATATGACCAAATAAGTTTAAAAGTCTAGTATATAAGTCAATTAATCACCTAATTTGATGTCTCCTAAGGGCATATAATTAGATCAAAAAGGGAGACATCAGCGTAGTTACTCTTTCGGTCCGTCCAGTCTCAGATCTGTTGTTATCACTTGGGCTAGTGATATCTCCTTTGACCAGATGATTACTATGATCATCGGCACCGCAACTTTCGCCTCGCCCATTGAGTTCCTATTCTGTTAATCATTGAAATGGTAGTCGATCTTCTCCCCCTCCCCCCGAGGCTTGGATTATCCTTCTTATTGGTCATGGACCCTTGACCCTCAGTGGTCCCCGCCTTCTACTTCGGTGGCACATTTGGTTCTGGTTCATCTGCTGCCTGAGTTTACCGTGCACCCTCTTTTGTATTTGTAGCTTGTTTCTTGTGTTTGTTTTCCGTTGTGTTTTTTCTTCGGGCTTGGTTTGTCAAACCGCGGTTCTTTGTAACCTTTTAGTTCAATTTATATAAGCTGCTTTGATTAAAAAAATCTTGCAATGTTTAATGCTTGCATTATCTTATATTTTTTTTATTCAAGAGGATTAAGGTAATATTTTTATTATATGTGTGACTAATCCTTGGGTGTTTTAACTAAATGGAGTAGCGAGCGACTTTGAAATCCCAAAAGGTGAAGATTCGTCCTTACAAAAGTAATAATTTCAATGGATTTATATAAACAGATTGCTCGCGGTTATTTACCTTTCAATGCCCTTAAAAGTAGAGGTGCTAGATTTTGGAAAATGGGACAGGCTGGTTTAGAAGTTTCATTGCAGACTATGGAGTATCCTTTATGATCATTATTTGGACTGCATTGTCTTATGGTATACCTGGGAAAGTATCTTCAGGTATCCTTAGAATGCTTTTTACCCCTCTTCCTTGGGATGCTCGATCATTACATCATTTGACAGTAGTTAAGGTAACGAATACTAAATATCATAATAATTCAATCGAAGATTAATTTAAATAATTAAAATTTCAGGATATGATGAGAGTTCTAGTGGAAAATATTTTCGCTGCTTCATTACCAGTTGTAATGATAGAACGGCTATACTTCTTTGATCATAATATAGTAAATATAATGATGACTATTTTTTAATACTTGCAAGAAAAGGCTGAGGCATCCCTGATGTGTCTGAGGATGAATTTACTAAGAATAGGACAAGAGATAAAGTAAAAGGTGGGATCCTCATTATATGTCTAAAGTAGCCAATGGAAGGATGAACTTGAAACACATTCAACACCTGATAGTATTTTCAGTGTTTACTTACTATTGAGGGGTAGAACTAATGACGTTATATTAGTAGCAGAACATGGTGTAGTTTTAACTACTTATGATGTTTTACCAGAAGTTTATAAGGGTGTAAGTTAATTTGCTCTTAAAATGGAATCGATACACATTCTAAGATAACATTTTTTATCTATTTTTTAGGATATGGAAAATAGTATTTTTATATCAAATATATTTGTCCATTTTTTAGCATATGGAAAATAGTATTTTATATCAGGTTAATTTGTCCATTTTTAGGATTTGGAAAATATTATTCATCAAGTTGAGTGGTATAGAGAGGTGTTAGATGAAGCTTATATACCATTAAATCACAAATGGCATAACCAAATGAGTTTAATCTCAAACATTATTACAATCATTTAATAATTGGATTCATGGCAATACACCTTTTTTTCAAAAAACAATCATTTTGGAAAAAAAGATAAAAAATCTAATATAATTGCCTTGAGTATTGATTTTCTTTTTATATATCATACCTTCAAGTCGGTTTTTAGACAAATAGAAAATCCAAGGGTTTGAATTCTGACATTTGTATATGTTAAATAAAACAATCTTTCAATTTAGCAAAAAGTTTGAACTGAGAGTTTTTTTAAAGGTAGGGTAAATATATAGAACAAGCAATTACAAAACGTTTATTTGATGTCGAATCTATTGCAAATTTTTCTTAAGTACTTTCGGGTACGATGCATAAGTTTTGTCTCAGTGGCTTCACCCGGAATCACATAGTTGTTGTTGCAAGGAGGGCGAACATCACATTCGAAATTTTCAATACCATTGGATATCTATGAAAATTCTCGGTATAATTTTACAAAACAATCGCTAAGGTTGATATGCGAAACTCATAATCTGGGATGAAGTTCCGAAGCAAGATCGGTATTACATTAAATATGTTGAACGAACCTTACAAGATGCGTGTAGAAATGAGAAATCTTTTGGGGTATCACTACTGTCCATGGAGGATATTTTCAATAGGTTTTACAAGTTATTTTTCAGGGCGTACACGAACAAATTGTAAGAGTCTCATTAAAACGTTATTTTATTTGGAGTAGAATCGATGTATAGACATTGGATGTCAACATGCGACTCAAAGATACAACACGATACTCTGATTTGCTACATTCTTATCAAAGGTATCTAAATTAATACAATTTTCATTTATTTACACGTTTCGGTAACAAATTAATAATTGTTCCTAGATTGATTTAATCCCTGAACAATTCGTCCAGGTCCCGCCAAGAATCAGAAGTGTAAAGACATAAGTAGTCCATTTAATACTACAAACAAGTGAAGATTATAGACGATTAACTTAAAATTCTTGAGATGGTTTTTCGTAATTTTTGAGATATTTGTTTGATTTATAATGACCTTGGTAATTGCAAGCATTGGTATAAGTGGTATTTGGTCAATGTAACAAAAATATTACATTTCAATACTCGCTAAATATTATATTTGTAAGTTCTTTTATATATGATTTCATTCAATTATTAATATAAACTAATATGAATTTTAAAAAATCAATTATATATTTTTTTGAAATTGAATTTTGTCTAAACACTTATAAAAGTTGATTTATTTTAGATAATTATTTACTATATTATATGAATTGACAAATATATTAAACTATAAACTTACTTTAATATTTTTTTTAGAATATATTTTATGTTAAAAAAATATTTATTTGAACATCATAATCTATACCAAAATATACTTAAATATGCATCTTTAAATATATTAACATCCAATAGTCAAATATAACTCAAAATAATTCACGCCCCTTCTATCATCGAGGAAGAGACTTTCGACTGAAGGAAAATCAATACCAGATATATCAAATATATACGTAGCGGAAATATTATATTGCAATTCAATAACTAATCTAGTGCGATTTAAGATTTTAAACAGAAACAAAATTCCGATTACATACCTTAAGGCTTTGTATGGGAATTGAATTGACTAACCCAGCTTCAAAAACTTGAAGCCTCCACGCTTTGCACACCGAGTTTTGATCCTTGCTTTCAGAATCAAATTCTGACTTGGAGACTAAGAGATTTGTGTTTTTCTGTGTTTTTGGTTTTCCAGAGAGAAACCTGATAGATATTATTATACGTATACAGATTTCTCATTATACTTATAATAACTCTAGAGGAGAAAATAAAAAGTCTGGAAGTGAAAAGTCAGCAACGTATAACGAAAATTAATTATCTTAATAATCTGGTCCACTGCCCACGAGTAAACTTCGACCTTTTACATTATACAAATGACTTGATTAGTCCAGCGGTAAGTGACACATTTTACACTATTGGAGGTACGTGGTTCGAACCGCAAACCTGTCTAATTATTTGTTCCTTTTCTGTTTTTTCTTAAACCAATATTCCAAGTATATAATTAACTAATATTTAATAAAATTAATTAACGACATGAAGCAAGATCAATGCACTTGTTAGTGTGCGACTATGTGGGTTTATCGTTAAACCGGTAGTAGTCAACTTAATTAACTACTAATCGAGGTTGGTGTTTAACAACACTCCCCATCGACCGAATAACGTGAAGTAACTCCGTACAAAGAACCTGGTAGAGGATCATACACGTATTCCCTCTATATTTCACTACTACAGATCGGGGTTTTACCTACGACAGTTTACCGACGACACGCAAAGTCGTCGGTAATCTTTTGTTATTTACCGACGACAGGTAATTACCCACGAGAAATCTCTCGCCGGTAATTTACCGATGACTTGTCTCGTGGGTAAATCATGAAAAGCCGTCATTATCTTTTTTTTCTGATTGGAATTGTCGTCGGTAACTTACCGACAAATTTCAAATTCGTCGCTAAATCTAGAATATAGCGACGACTTATTTCGTTTACCGACGACTTTACGTGTCGTCGGTAAATTTGACGTGCATATATGGACAGTCTGTATTTTTATCTCCTTAAACCCCAAAAACCCCATTTTTTTCTCCCAATTTCCCCCAAAAACCCCATTTTTTCTCCCAATTTCCCCCAAAAACATCAATCAAACTCATTCAAATTTTTTGCAATACCTTCTCCAATTCATCTCTAACCATTTGGAAGCTTATAATCAAGGTGGGGCATCATCAACACACAATTTCATCTACAAATATTAGGTAATTCTTGATTTTTTTTTATTATGATCATATTTGGTGTAATTCTTGCAATATTATGGGTTTAGGTTTATTGTTACATTATCAAGGTTGAGACTTCATCATCAATATCCAATTTCTTCCACCAATTCAAGGTATTTTCTTAAAATTTCAAACTTTTTAAATTTTTTTTGTGCGTGAATTTTGAATTGTGTATTAGTTGCTATAGGTTATTATTTTGTATATTTTTTGATTGTCTTGTTATATATTGTGTATAAATCATGCATACATTCATTTATTTCATATATTATGTTTCATATATTTTTGTATTTGTGTATTTATTTATGTGAAATTGTTTATATATTCATTGTGTTGTAATTTTATTTATTTATTTATTATGATGTAATTTTATTTATTTATTTATTTATTGGTTTGTAATTATATTCAAGCCATTGGTTTGTAATTTGTGTTATTTATATTCATTGTGTTGTAATTTTTTTTTCATTTTATCAATTGGGTTGTAATGATTATTTATTTTATTTTCATATGAATGTTGTTGTCTTGTTATCTAAAATTGTTGTAAAGAGATGGCTTTGGATAAGAGTTGGATGGATGCTACGGATTTATTCGATCCAAACTATCTTGTTGGGGTTTTGGGTTTTATCGCATATGCAAAACAACATTCGCAATATGGAGATCTTATTTATTGTCCGTGTTACTATTGTAAAAATAATCGTCGATTAGCCTCTCGAACGGTTACGAACCACCTTTATAATGAAGGGATTATGAAGTCGTATCGGGTTTGGATAAAACACGGTGAGCAGCCGGTCGTTCCCGAAGAAATCCCTATTCCGAATAGAGTTAATGAAATTGCCGAGGTTTATGACGATGTGAGACACAGTTACGATGTTGGCGGTCATCAGGGTGACACCGAGATGAGAGACGCAGAAATTCCAAGTAGTTTCGAAAAACTGTTTAACGAATTGGAGACAGAATTATATCCGGGTTGTAAAGCGATGAGTTCATTGAACTTCATTGCCAAGCTTATGCACGTAAAAGTAAAGAACAAGTGGACTAACACGTCATTCACCGAGCTATTGGAGTTGATTGGTCGTATTTTGCCTAAACCTCACACTTTGCCCGATTCGTATGATTCATGCAACAAGAAGTTGAAAAGCTTGGGTATGGGGTATATTACCATCGATGTTTGTTTGAACGATTGTGCCATATTTTATAAAGAGTATAAAGACCTCGATAAGTGTCCAGTTTGTAGCGAGTCTAGATGGGACCCAAAGAAGGATATCAAAGTACCGCATAAGAAGCTCCGCTATTTTCCGATTGCTCCCAGGTTACATCGACTATACGCTTCAAAGCACACCGCTGAAGACATGATTTGGCACCATACCGGTAAGAGTGCCGATCCGGATGTGTTGCGTCATCCGGTTGATGGTGATAGTTGGAAGAGATTTGCCGCGCTACACCCTGAGTTTGCTAGCGAACCTCGTAATGTATTTTTGGGTCTCGGTATCGACGGGTTTTGTCCTTTCTCTATGCAAAACAACTCGTATAGCATGTGTCCTGTTATATTAACCGTCTATAACTTGCCACCGTGGGTATGCATGAAGGAAACCACATTTCAGCTTTGTTTGTTGATTCCGGGTCCTCGTTCGCCCGGTAAGGACATGGATGTTTACCTCCGCCCTATGATAGATGAGTTGGACGAGTTGTGGAGTAAAGGGATCATTACGTATGATGCCCATACAAAACAAGAGTTTACTATGAAGGTTTGTCTGTTGTCCACGACCAATGATTTCCCCGCTCAGTCATACACTTCAGGATGGTCGGGTCAAGGTTACATGGCTTGCCCGGAATGCATGGAGTCCACACCGTCATTGGGTGTGAAAAAAGGTGTGGTTTACTTTGACCATAGAGGTTGGTTACCCACCGGACATCGGTTTAGAAAAGATTGTGTTTTGTACCCGGAAACCAATTCTACTAAGCGACCGAAGAAATATAGTCCAGCTAGTATTCAGACATAGCTAGATGGCCTTCCCATTGTGTTTCCCGGAAAACACAAGGATTTTGGAGGCAAGGTGACGAAGACTACAGGTCCTCGCGAGACGAATTGGAAGAAAAAGAGTATTTTCTATCGTTTACCTTATTGGTCCGAAAATTTGTTGAAACATAACATTGATGTCATGCACTGCGAGAAAAACGTGTGTGATGCTCTTCTCGGTACAGTTAAAGCAGTCGATGGGAAACCAAACAAAGATAACGTCAAGGCGCGGGAAGATCTTAAGAAAATGAAATTCAGGAAAGAATTGTGGTTGACAACAGTAGGAAATAAAACGATTCTAAAACGTGGAAAGTATACGTTGTCAGCGGAGAAGAGGAAGTTGTTTCTTGAGTGGTTACAGGTATAGAGGTTTCCCGATGGATTCGCGCCTAGTATGAGGAATAACGTTCAAGCCGATACGGGGAAGATCATTGGAATGAAATCTCATGATTGTCATGTTATGATGCAGTACCTTTTTGTTTGTTGTCTCCCCGGGCTTCTAGATGATAAATCGATTAGCGACGCAATTATTGGGTTAGTTAACGTGTTTCGAGTCGTTTGTAACAAGAACCTGAGTAGTAAAGAGTTGGTGGATGGTAAGGCGAAAGTGGTTGAAGTGATGTGCAAGTTAGAAATGATCTTACCTCCCGCGTTTTTTGATATCATGATCCACTTAGTGATTCACTTATATGATGAAGTTTTGTTAGGGGGCCCGGTTCAAATGCGGTGGATGTACCCATTTGAAAGGTATTTGAAGAAGTTGAAAGAGTATATTCGAAACCCGGCTAGGCCTGAGGGTTCCATAGCCGAGGGTTACGTGGCGGAAGAGACGTTGACTTTCCTACCGCGGTATCTTAGTGAAGAAAAAACAAAGTTCAACGATCCAGGGAGATACAACGAAACACTGCCAGAACCAAAAGAGATATCCGTTTTCAATTCTCAGTGTACTCCTATTGGCAAGAAAGAGTCAGTTGCTTTACCAGCTCTTCAGAAGGAGCACGTCAGTTGGTATATTTTGAATAACTGCGACGAGCTCGAACCATATAGGACGTAAGTAACGTTTACTTATTTATATATTTATATACTTATATATATATTTATATATATATATATATAAATATATATATATATATATATATATATATATATATATATATATATAAATATATATAAATATATAAGTATATAAGTATATAAGTATATATATTTATATATTTATATATATATAAATATATAAATAAATTTATTTATATAAGTATATATATATATATATACTTATATAAATATTTATTTATATATTTATATATATATATTTATATTTATATACTTATATATTTATATATATATACATATATATTTATATACTTATATATATTTATATACTTATATATATTTATATACTTATATATTTATATACTTATATATATATATATATATATATATATATATATTTATATACTTATATATTTATATACTTATATATATATATATATTTATATTTATATACTTATATATATATATATATATATATATATATATATATTTATATACTTATATATTTATATATTTTCATATATACATTTATACATTTACATTAACTTATTTATATTCATTTATGATATTAGTGAACACAAATCCACACTTACGGGAACGGGTGACGAAATAGAGATTATGCATTGTCAACGGTTTAAGAGTTGGTTTTTGGAAAAGATATGTCCTTTAGACGTTGATTTAAACATAATCTACTTATTTCCGAAGTTCTTAGTATTATTTATGTATGACAGGTTCATGGGATGAAAGAGTCAGGTGATGTATTAGCTACCACTGAGATGGTAACCTTTATTAACACGACAATTTTTGAGTGGGAAGACGAACCATACATTTTAGCATCGCAAGCCAAGAAAGTATTCTACATTGACGAGATTAGTGCGAAGAAATCAATGAAGGGTTGGAAAGCCGTTTGGGAAATAAATGATCGTCACGGATGGAGTCCCGAGTTATGGGGTTCGGAATCACTATCTACAAACAACGAGACCATTAGTATACCTTTGGGTAACACTGACGCGGTTTCCGAACCGGAGAACTTGGCAACTACCGAGGAGATCGAGATTGACCCAGCTCATTTTCGTATTGAGATGGCTTTTGAAATGGTTAATGATGAAAACCAGTAAATCGAAGACGATACGTGGGATGAATATGGTGATGAAGAAGAACCTACAGAGGTTAATAACGATGATGAACCTATAGATATTAGTGGATATGAAACTGATTAGGATATTTTGTATTTGTTTTTTAGTCTTAGTGCATTTTGATATTATTGACCAAATACCTCAAACACTCGAGTTTGACCATAACTGTTGACCAAACACCTCAAACACTCAAGTTTGACCCTAACTGTTGACCAAACACCTCAAACACTCAAGTTTGACCCTAACTGTTGACCAAACACCTCAAACACTCAAGTTTGACCCTAACTGTTCACCAAACACCTCAAACACTCAAGTTTGACCCTAACTGTTGATTAAACACCTCAAACACTCAAGTTTGACCCTAACTGTTGACTAAACACCTCAAACACTCAAGTTTGACCCTAGCTGTTGACCAAACAACTCAAACACTCAAGTTTGCCATAACTGTTGACCAAACACCTCAAACACTCAAGTTTAACCCTAATTGTTGACCAAACACCTCAAACACTCAAGTTTGACCCTAACTGTTGACTAAACACCTCAAACACTCAAGTTTGACCCTAACTGTTGACCAAACACCTCAAACACTCAAGTTTGACCATAACTGTTGACCAAACACCTCAAACACTCAAGTTTGACCCTAACTGTTGACCAAACACCTCAAACACTCAAGTTTGACCCTAACTGTTGACCAAACACCTCAAACACTCAAGTTTGACCCTAACTGTTGACCAAACACCTCAAACACTCAAGTTTGACCCTAATTGTTGACCAAACACCTCAAACACTCAGTTTGACCCTAACTGTTGACCAAACACCTCAAACACTCAAGTTTGACCCTAACTGTTGACCAAACACCTCAAACACTCAAGTTTGACCCTAACTGTTGACCAAACACCTCGAACACTAACATTTGACCCTAAGTATTGACCAAACACCTCAAACACTCAAGTTTGAACCTAACTGTTGACTAAACACCTCAAACACTAACATTTGACCCTAACTGTTGACTAAACACCTCGAACACTAACATTTGACCCTAACTATTGACTAAACACCTCAAACACTCAAGTTTGACCCTAACTGTTGACCAAACACCTCAAACAAATTTGTGTGTGTATATCTTAATCCCAATAAGAATAAAAAAATAAAAGAAACCAGGTAAAAAATAATTTTAAAAAAAAAAAGGTTTACCGACGACCTTCTTGACTTGAATGTCGTCGTTAAAGGTTTACCGACGACGTTCAATTCAAGAAGGTCGTCGGTAAAGCTTTAACGACGACATTCAAGTCATTCATTCGTCGGTAAACCCAAATCCAAAATTTATTGGCCAAAATGGGCGGTTCATTTTTCCCGCCCAAGGATTTACCGACGAATTGTGAAAATTAGTCGTCGGTAAACCAGGACACGCAACAGTCGTGCGTACGACTGTTTGACGCGTGTCACAGTTACCGACGACTTTGACCTGTTTACCGACGACTTGCGTGTCGTCGGTAAACAAATCTTCTATTAAACCCTACCGAGCTTCATTTCTGAAACACAAAATCTTCAAAACTCTCTCCAGAAATTCGATTCTGAGCAATAACAAGCTATTCCGAGGCATCCCCACACGCAAACAACATCAAATGTAAGTGTTTTCATGCCAAAATCAATTGTTTTTTCAATTTTTTTTCCTATTTTTCTAAATCAAATCCTAACTTTTTTGTTGTTTTTGTCCTTCTTCCTTTCTTGCGTGGCATGGATTCCTGGACATCTTCAACACAAATTTCACGTAATAGGTACACGAAATCCTATCTAAACACTATTTTTTTCCGGATTTGTATATGGTTTTATATGATTTCCGAGTTATTATGTTAGTGTTAGTGTTTGTTTAAACGTTTTTGTTAGTTAAATACACCATGTAATTAGAAGTTTTTGTAATTTTTGGCAAAATTAGGGTTTTGAATAATTTTTGGATTTTTTGATAATTTATTCATGTTATTGGATTAAACTGTAAATATGTGGTATGGAATTCATGTTTTCAAAGTTGTGTATGTTTATTAATTTAGGTGTTTGTGAAATTTACGGTTTTTTTTGTAAATAAGAAAAATTAAGGGACTAGAATGCAATTTAGGGACTAAAATGCAATTTAATAAACTTCACAATTTTTATGACTTTAGGGTATTTTTTGTAAATATATAAAATATAAGGAATAAATTGCAAATTAAAAAACTTAGAAAAAAATTAATATGGACTTTAGGGTATTTTTTTTATATAAATAAAGTATAAGGACTAAATTGCAAATTAAAAAACTTAGAAAAAAAACACTATGGACTTTAGGGTTTTTTTTGTAATTATATAAAATATAAGGACTTATATAAAAAACTAATTTATTAATTTTATTTAAATTATAGATGGCCGATGTGATGCCTAACTACCACCGGGGTGACGGGAACGGTGAAGATCCGAACCCGAATCAACCCCCGAACTTGAACGATTGCAATCAGCCGCCTGGTAAATATAAATTAATTTATAAAATTCAATTAATATAAGTTAGTAATGTATTTAATATAATTTTATTAAACAGTTAGGCGAAAGAGGAGACCCCGAAATGTCTCGACCCTCAAAACCGCAAACGATGCTAAGGAGAAGCTAGGTGGGCCCCTTCCAGTGGACTTCTGCATTTTAGATGACACGTGGAACCCATACGGAGAATATGGGAAACACGTGGCCCAAGTGGTGGGTCTCGCGGTTCGTGAAACAGCCCCCCCTACTACAGATCGTGGAGTGCTGTGCCGAGGGGACTTAAAGTCTCGATTCTCGGAAAACTGGAGGAGTTCTTCAACCTCGAAGAGTGGAAGGCCCGCGAAGATTGGGCCTTTATCAGCGGGAAGCTACAGCAGTCTCAGTCCGCTGCCTACAGGCGGTGGAAGAGCGACCTGAAGGCCGATTACTTGGGCACGGGCGAGTGTCCCCCGGATGTGCTTCCCGAGCACTGGAAGTTGACCGAAGAGATGATGAATGACCCTCAGAAGAAGGTAAAATCTTAAATTAATTTTTTTATTATTAAATTAGTTTTTAATTATTTTTTTATCTTGAATCGTAATAGGCTCAGGCGGAGATTAATAAGAAGAATCGGCAGAACCAGAAGAAGCCGAACAAGTCAGGTTCTCGGAACCAAACCCAGACCCGCCACGAGATTATCGAGGTATAATTTATTAAAGTAAAAATAAAAGTTATTAGTTATTTAATTTAATTTTTTAATAATTATAATTTTTTATGTATATTTTATAGGGTAAGCTGAAGATTAACACGAAGGAGCCCATGAGCTTTATCGACGAGCAGACCCAAGAGGAGGTCCCACTTCCACCGATGGGCGGATACTTCATGTACTTGGGCTATGACGGGGCGAAGGGCAAATGGGTCGATGATAGATGGGAGCAGGCTAGTGTAAGTATTTTATTTTACTTTTTATTGTTTAAAATTAATTATTTAACTTTAAATTTATTTCTTTGTTAGTTTTATTTATTATTTAATTGAAATTTTATTACAGGGAGTTTATCGGGATAAGCTTAGGGAGCGGGTTATCGAGACGGGGTCCCAATCGGCTGATGATGTTCCAGTGGAGGAGCAGATAGGAGCGTTAAAGGAGACGGTTCAGGAGGTGATGAAACCGGCTAAGAGCAGACACTGGATCCCGTCAATCGGAGATGTCTTCAAGAAAAAGAAGGACCTGAAGCCGCCTGTTTCGGACGAGACCGCGAAGAAGAACGCGAGAAAGATCCAGCGGATATTCGACGGGATGAACGAGCTTCGCGCAATCCAAGGATTACCTCCTATGCCGGATGACGATGCTCCACCGAGCTCCTCCTCTAGGTCCGATGATTTTTTCACGAAGATGCTCAAAGGCCTCAACGAATCTCGTGAAAAAAATGGTCTCCCTCCGGTCTCCGATGAAGATGAAGATGAAGATGAAGAGAGTGAAGCTAGTGATCGAGGAGAAGATCTATCGGGCCCGTGATTGATTAATATTTTACTATGTTTATGACTTTGATTTTATTTACGTTTATATTCATGACTTTTACTTAAGTTTTTATGTAATATCTTGACTTTTAACTCCGGGAGTTTGACTTTATTCCCGGGGTTTGACTTTATTGTCCGGGTTTTGACTACCCGGGTTTATTTATATTTTATGAATATAATTCCAGATTTCACGTTATATTCATGATTTCTATTATATTATTTTTTTTAAACGAAAAACCAAATTAAATAAAAATTAAAATTTAAAAAATAAAAAATAAAAATTTTAAAAAAATAAAATAATAAGAATACCGACGACATTCATGTGATGAATGTCGTCGGTAAAGTTTTTTAAAAAAAATAAAAAAAAGTATAACGACGACATTCATGTGATGAATGTCGTCGGTAAAGATTTTAAAAAAAAATAAACAAATAAAGTATACCGACGACATTCTTGTGAAGAATGTCGTCGGTAAACTATTTAAAATTAAAATTAAAAAAATTTATTTACTAGGATACCGACAACGCGGTCGTCGGTAAATAATTTATTTACCGACAACACCTGTCGTCGTTAACCAAAGGCATATTACCGGCGACCGGACAAAAAGTCGTCGGTAAGAGATAGTTTACCGACAAAATGTTTTTCGTCGGTAAAATAAGATGTTTATCGACGAGAAGCCAAATGCGCTGTCGGTAAGCTTGATTTTACCGACAAACTTCTAGGGACGACTGGTCTCGTCGGTAAACAGTTTTACCGACGAAATTCTACTTTTTACCGACGACAGCTGTCGTCGGTAAATCCTCGACCTGCTGTAGTGTTTACAGCTCCGGATCATCCTGGGATATGGTACAACTATCAAATCCCATTTAGAAAATCAACTACGTTACACGTCGATTATCAACGATTGACGAATTACCTAAGAAACACCTTTCTTCATTCATTCTATCACCTTGGCCAAGGAAACGATACAATCGTTATAACCTTATGACATCGTAGAGCTCAAACTTTTTACCTAGAGTTTATAGATTCCATATCGACTCATCCTTAGGAGCATATATACTTAGTTGTGTCCATTATCCTTTAGACTAGCATTATGACACACTAGTAGTCCAGTATCAAACACAACAAGCATATACACAACTATAGTGATGATCTCAGGTTAAAGAATTACAAGCATAAAATTTCTTCTAGAGATTAACCTACTTGACAGTTCAAGGTAATTGACCATTAGGAATATCTAGACTTGTAGTCAGTTCGATAATCACATCTCTATGCACCTAACTCGAGAAATGAGAACTACCGCTATTTATCCAATAAATACTCGTTAGCTACATATTAGTCTTATCGGGCCATTGAGATCCTAGTTTGATGATCCTACGATTAAGAACAAGTTTAGATTAAGTCATATGAGCTAGATTCTCACTATCATAACACCTTACGATATTTAGTTCGTAACTTAATCAAGAATCTGCTTTATGTTATGTAGATGAGTACCATAATCATAAAAACTTGTCATAGTTTCAAGGAAACATATCCTTTAATCAATATTGTAGGGATAACTATTATCATGTACTATAAACATTTGTGTTTAATTTATTACATATGATCGGGACTAGAGCATAAAAATCCAGCATCGACGCCTATAGAGAAAAAGGCAGGTAAAAAATTGGCTATGGGAACCTTGGTTCTTTCCAAGAAATCAAGGTGTTTTTATGAATTTAAAACTCTTTCATCATCACAAGATCTTCAAGAACAAATAAGTTTTTAAAGGTTAGTAATTTTATCCTTAAAATTAAAATTCAAGTAGAGTTAAGGCCTGCATGAAATTGAATTAGTTTTATGGTATAACTTCGTATATACGTTTCTTGATTATATAAATCCGGCCAACCCCCCAAAAAAAAAAAAAATCATATAAATCCATGATAGGTAAGATATGGCTTGCACGATTCTTTTAAGATTGGGATTGGTGGAAAAAGTATCTAAGGGACTTAATGTAAGAAACTTTAGAATCTGGAGATCTGTAAAAATAAAATAAAACTTTTTTGATATAAAATAAATATAGGTCCGTTTAATTAGTCCGACTAATTTAAGGTCCATCTTTTTTTTTTGTCAAAATTTTAAGGTCCATTTAGAACCCATCAAAATCCCTCTAAGAAAACTTCTGGACATTAAAATACAAGTCTCTTCCTAAATATGTCAGGATTAAGCTCACCAAACTCTACTAATTGTCTGACCAAAAAAAAAAAAAAAAACTCTACTAATTGTATTAGACCCGTTCAGTCGTGCACAATCCTGATATTCTCCTGTCACATTTCTTCTAATATCTTATATTCATTTGGCTAACTTGGTAAATTCCAAAAGCCAACTTTTACTTGGAAGTTATCTGGAATATATTCGTATGCAGAAAAAGCTTTGCAAATTTTAAAGTCAACTTTATTTAAAAAGAAATTTAGGATTTTGTCTTCTATTAATGAAGCATTATATATAATTAAGAGTAGTAATATTCTTTAGTACACCAAGTTCTTGATACTTTTCCTTGTGTTTTTTCAAAAGCCAGAAAGATTAACGATCCAGGTACACATATTCTTTGTTATCTTTTCTCTATATATTTCGGTGTTTATGTTAAAAAGACGATCCGTTGTCAAACTACAATTTTGATCTACCCTAATTTCGTTTTGTTTTGTTTTGTTTTTAGGCATTAATTTGTGATATATCGATAGTGTTTTAGGTATTCTTGTAATTATTTAACAAATAGCTTCTATATGTTTCATCAATATATGATTTTCTTTTTCTTATATCTTAATAGTAAATCTGTGCGTCAAGATATGAGCTTTTATGGTATATTAATAAATTTAAAAATAATTAGTTATATATTATCACAAAATTTTATTTTAGCACGATCTTAGGTGTTTTTTATATAATTATATGTATATGAAAACTATTTTCGATTTAATTTTTGTTGATTTTTTTTAGATCTGAAATTCCACGCATCGAAATATTCAGGATAAATTAGCCGAATGAGGTCTTAGTAGGAAGGTAAGTTTCTCAATAAGTACTTTAACCTGCTCTTTTAATATGATTAACTAAAGCATTTAAATACACCCATAGAACTTTCCTTTTATTTAGATGGAGTCAATATCTCCATTGAAAATTGTTTAAAATAATTTATTTAATATTTGTCATTGATATCAATGACTAATAATTAGAAATCTTACAAAAAAATTTATCAGGGTATTAAAATTAATCTTAGGTAATATTATTCAAGGTCTATTCACTCTTATTCTTAGTGATATTTACTATTCCTTCCGTCCCAAAAATAATGTTAACCTTACTAAAAATGGTGTCTCAAAAATAATATCCACTTATAATTTCAAGATACTTTATTCAATATTTTTCCACTATTACCCTTATTAAAATATTTAAATGTATTTGCAATGAATGTTTAAGATATCAAAACACTTTATTAGGGGTATTTTAGTAATGAGGAAGATACTAATTATGTTTTTTAATTTGTGTGAAAAGCAAAGTAGACATTATTTTGGGATGGAGGGAGTAATAACTTATATTGAAAATCTTTGTACTGCATCGGTCATGTCCCAGACAATGTCCCACTTGGCCAATCGATTAACCTTTACATTAAATTTTTGTGATTTTGTCAATAATATTTACCTCAAACCCCTCATTCCAATACATTATGTCCACATAGACGTTTAGTAGTCTGTTAGACAGATTCATAGGGTATGTAACACGCTCACTAGACCATATTGCTGAGAGAGAAACATAGAAAGATAACCATTGTGGCTAATTTAATGGCCAGGACCTTGTCTCTCATCTAGGAGGTACAGGATTCGAATCCCCTCAGCCTTGTTATTTCTTGAGCCTTAAAGGGGGTAAAGCAAAAGGTGCCAGGTTCGAGTCCCCGTAAACAGGACCGGACACCCATGTATCAAAAATAAATTACCACACAAATAAAAATAACATAAAATAAAGAAAATACAATAAGTTTTAAATTGTTCAATAAATTGTCTACGTCCAAGTAGAACAACTTTATTCTATATTTTGTAAGAGTCACTCATATTTGTTTCTATTAGAAGTGTATCAAACACTTTGTTGGTTGTTATACTACCCCCACCACATATCAAACCTAGCTCCTCCTTTAGTTTTGTTTGTTGATAATCCTTCATCCTCGGGAAATCCAAAATCACATGATAATAGATTCATGTCCTATCAACTAAACGTAGAGAGAGGTTAGAGGGTTTCACTCTAAATTACTCTGATTTGGCGTCTATCTCAATGCTTTGATCTCACATTATTTTCACCTTGGTAAGTAGATCACATTCAAAATACGTTCGAGACATTTCAACGGATGACCTAGATCTCGGAGACCCCCAAAAAACCACCTTGAGTCCGCCGCAAAAGAATCCACCGACCTCCAAGAACCTCAACTCTTGAGAAAAATTGGATTATTGGTCTCCTTTGAGCATGAGTAGCCTTACGCTACTCATAACTCGTCGGAATTTCTCTTGTTTGGACCATCTTTAGCTAAATCTCAAGGTTTTATGTTGGATTATCCTAAGGATTTAGTTTAGGAAAATAAGGATAAGGAGCCCCCACATCCTTGATCAACAACCGTTCGGCTACATTACTTGGGGAACCACCAGCCACGTAGGCTAACTCACAGTTCCGACGAGCTCATAATGTCGGTTAGGGAATAATCTAGAGGATAAACTCAAGTTTTTGGGTTCGGGTAAATTCTTGTCTAAGTTTGATCCGATAATAATGGATATCCTCACTAGTATGAAAGACGAATCCACAATACTACAGAGATTTGATGAAGAAACAAAGTCATTCTTAAGCAAATCATGGGATAAATTATAAGCACATTAAGTATTTATTTAAGACTTCATACACATTCCTTGGGAGAAAATGGCTCTTTGGAGAGCATGAGTGATCACATTGCTATCTCACATGAAACACCTTATATATCAAAGAACGTGGTCGATTTTGGGAATGAAATGACCACCTAATAACGTGTGATCTTGACCGGGAACTTGGACGCCGATGTGATAAGTTTGCGGTCTACCTATTCAATAAATAAGCAAGAATATAAAGCGGAATACAAGAGCATCCTCTAAAATAATAGAAGGACAAGAGTTGTATATTCTAGAAAGCGATGTCTTCGTAGTGGAACAAGCATTTGTTTTCTCTCTAATCGGTTATGTAGTGGGGATTAGTAACCCAGACATGGTTGATATTTGAATAATAGTGAAGGATTGGCTAGTGGTTTATAATTTTTGCAGGTATCCGTATGGATGGATTGTTTTTAACTTTGAGAATGATGAGGATAAAGAGAATATTATAACAAAGGAAATTTTTTCATCCTATGGAAAAATGCTTTTGTTAACCAAATTCATAATTTCTTTGACTTTGTTAATCTCGAAATCTTTAAGATCCCTAATTAGATCATTAGTCATAATTTACCAGAGCAACCCCACACTAGCCTTGGAATTGATAAGATCGCTTCTCAAGTTAGGTACTTATTAAAACTGGTAAGGTTATTATTATAAACAAGGATATATGCTACACTCGAATTTTGATTGAGATTGATTTGACCAAACATATAAAGGAGTGTATTGCGGTTGTTTTTCCTAAAGGAAAGGGTTTTGAGCTCAAGGTGAAATACAAAAAATTTCAAGCTTGTTGTATGAAATGTAAAGATTTTGGTCACTCCAAATCCAATTGCTTTTATGTGAATTGACCTAGAGATCTAAGAGATAAAAATTATGGTAAAGTCATTGATTCCAAGCAAGAATATTTGAGGAAAATTCAAGGAAACACTATGAAACCGCACCAACGACTCTGGAGCGTGTTGTCTTAGCTGTCATGTCAGCAGATATAGAAAATAATGTTGTTTCAGCTCCTATTTCAGAAAATGCAAAAAATGAGAATTACCTTCATGGCTCCAGGTACGGCTTTCAGCTCTGGAAAATAATAACACAAAGTGGGAACCTTTTAGGAGTATGCCTTCTGAAAGCAGCTCGAAAGGAGAACGGAGGAAATCTCTGCCTCATATCCTATATAGTGGGAGTTGTTGTGTAGCAAATAAGAAGTGTATTTCATATTTGGAAGGTAATCATGAGATGTAGACTCCCATTTCTTCTTAGTAGATGTAGGCTCCTAAGTCACTTCCACAACACATTTAGCAAGCACATATATTTTTCTATTGAAGCATCTTTTGATATGCTTGAGCTCCGCAAATGATCTCATAACCAGAAATATATCCCAAACTTCTCCTTCCGTTGTAGAGTTAAATTAGCACCTTCTTATGACTTTGTGATGAATATCCCCTTGATAATTAACCGCAGTTGAGACAACTCTTGCTGGCTCCCAATTTTTTGAGAAGGATGTATCGTTAAGCCAATATATTTCTGCATCGTCCTAAAGAGCGTTATTATCTCCTTCAATATTTTCTCATCTTGTGTCTCGAATAATTCAAAGCTCTTTTCTAACTCATAATTTTCTCCAAAAAATTCCTTGATGATAGAGTTACTTTATCATTGATTTCCCAAAGATTACACTTTTTGTTGTTGAAGATGCCCTACGTCCTGGAATTCCAAATATTCCATAATATATATTGAATGATTGTTGTAACCAGTCTTCTATCCCAACCATTTTGAGAGAAGTGTCTAATGTTTTTTGATATCAACTCTTTCATTGATCTGATGTAGCTACAATCAATTTTTAATTTCATAGGCGAGTTCACCCACTCTCTCAAACTAAAAGGGCATTTGCGAAAAAGATGTTACATTGTTCTGATTTCTGTTTCACATCATTCACATGTGTCGGTTAGTACGCATTTTTTTTGAAGCCCTTTGTTGTTGATATTGCACCATTGCAGATTTTCCAAATACAATTTCTGTTTTTTGAAGGGACATTCGAATGCCAGATTATTTTCTAGAATTCATTATCAATGTTTTGTCCATATTTGGATAATTGACCTTCCATTTCTATATCTTTATGTACTAGACAGCGATATTCCAATTTTGTTGAGTATTTTCCTGTATTGGTGTGTGGCCAAAAAACTATATACTCTTTATGAAGTTGCATGATTGAGATTTTGATGATTTCCGCAATGTCTCTTTGAGTCCCAATTCTTTTAATGATATCAAAATTCCGTTCAATCCTGTTTGTGTTGAAATATTCAACAACTTTTTCCTAATCTCAACGATTTGGTTTCCCATTTGATTGTTTTGCCAATCTAGTAATGTTCCCCAATATCGGTTGTAAGGCCATTACCAATTTTCCATATATTATTCACTTTCTACCGTTGAAGGCCTTTAAAACACTAGCCCAGATCCATGATTTTTTTCTTAAATTTTGCATCCCACATGTTCAGATTAAGATGGTAATTGCCTTTTTAAAAAATTCCACAAGAGAATCTGGATTATTAAAAATTATACATGCTTGATTAGTCGGAACTGCGAGGTTCATTTTGTGGAAATATCTGAAGCCAATTCCTCCAATAGATTTAGATCTTGCGATTTCTTTCTATGTGACCCACTATATTCTTTTTTTAAACCCCAAATTCCACCAAAAGTTTGCAATTAAGCTAGACATTTTCTTGCATTGTGTTTTCAGAAAGTCAAAGTTTGAAATAGCATAATCCTGTATACCTTCCACTACTACTTTGATTAGAACTTCTTTTTCCCCATCCGATAGTAGTTTAGTAATCCACTTGGCCGATTTTGAAAGAATTCTATTCTTGATATAATTAAAAGTCTCACTTTTTGATCTTTTCAAGAAGAGTGGGATAACAAGATATTTACGGAAGGATTTTGTACAACCAATGTTGAGATATTATGATATATCTTTAGTCAACTCTTATGGCGTTCCATTACTAAACAAAATCACCGATTTCTTTAGATTATTTTTTCCGTGATGCTTGATAGTTTTTTGTGAGAATATCTTAGAATTTTTTTACTTCATTCTTGTTTGCTTCAGAAAAAAGGCATCATTCGCAAAAACAGGATGTATAAGTTTCAGACATTGTCTTGATATTTACCTTCACGGTAATTAAAATTGATCAAACCCATAAGACCTTATGAAAGCATGGAGAAAAAAAGAGGCAAAAGTGGATCGCCTTGTATAATTCAATGATTTTGGTAGAATTTCTTCATTCTTTTTCCGTTGGTTATATTTTGGAAGGATATCGGGGAAATAAAATTATAAATTAGCTTTCTCCAATTTTCGAAAAATCCAGTTTTTAAGGATCTCCATTAAAAAATCCCAGTTGACTTCATCATATTCTTTAGACATATCAATTTTCAATGCCGCATAATGTTTTTTGATCTTCTTTTTTTGTTTTTGAAAAAATAAAATTTATTGCGCAACTAAAATACTATCTTGGATGCTTCTTCCGTTAATGAAAGTTAATTATGTCGGATTCATATTTTTGTCCATTAAACGTTATAATCCGAGGGCCATGACTTTTGCGATGATCTTGAAACTAAAGTTGATACAAGAAATTGGTCTATAATCATAACTACTTCTTGAATTTCAACTTTCGGCATAAGCGTAATAAGTATTGTTGATCTTGTTGAGCGGTGTGTTACGAATAAAGAATTTAGAATTTTTTTTAAAGATGTCATCCTTGAGAATATCCCAGAATTCGTGATAATAATTATCCGAGAGACCAACCAACCCTTGTTCTTTGAATCCGCACATACTAAAAACAACATTTTTTTACTGCCTCAATGTCTGGTGGTTTAATGAGTTTTCCATTCATAAGGTTGGTAATTTTGTTTGGCGTACGAATTGAAACTGATTCCATATCTGAGGCCGGATTCTTTTGAAAAAGATTAATGAAATAACATTGAATGATCCTCTTGATTCGTTTAGGATTATCGATTTAGTTCCCGTATTCATATATGTTGTTGCAATATCTGGTTGTTGTTCCTTCTACTGATAGTCGTCGCAAAACAATAATTAGTGTTTTGTCACCTTTTTTTATCAAAAGATCTCTTGCTCTGTATGCCCAGAAAGATTCTTCTTGGCTTTAAATATCCTCGAGATCTTTGTTAATTTTTGTTCTAGTATCATGATTCTCATCACATATTGGTTCATTTTGTATTTTTTCAAGAAACTTCTAATATTTACTTATTAGTATTCTATTCTTTATAAGAATATTTTGATTCATTTATTTTGCGAATAAAAAAATAGGAGCTTTAGTTAACTACACTAAGCTTAAAACCATCCTTCCACACTACAAGAATACCCCTAGACCTAAATTATCTTCCTCTAGGGTTAACAATGTGCACATTATTGAAGGATTTAAAAAAAATTAAGACTTGATATCTTTAATCCTAACCTTAGATTCCAAAAGACAAGCAACAGAAATACTAAACTTTGAACAGAGGGACTTGAACTTTCTTTTGTCAAAGGTTCCTTTTCTCCTTGACAATTCAACACGAGTAAAATATCTATCAATTCCATCACCTTACTAAATTGATGTTTGACTTCACAAAAGCTCGAATAGATATCATCCATACATAGTTGCATTTCATTGATTATGCGTCCTATAATTTTTAATTAATCATGATGAATTTTTCAATGTTTGGATTGTTCCTCTCTAAAGCCACGTGATGATCTTCTCTTCAAGACCATGAAAATTGTTGTGTTGAACATGCTATTCTCATCCTTGGTTTTGTATATCATTTTCGTGAGAAATTTACATTTTGACGTTCATGATGACTCAGATGAATGTGAAGTAGACGACTCCTCTTTTAGTTCAAAACATTCATTATCTTCTTGAAAATTAGTAACAATTACTTTTCCTATGTTATCATTAATAAGAAGTGCCTTAAACTCACCCTCTTGCTGTATAAATGGGATTTTCGGACTCTAAAAAGTCTCATCACTATTTACACCTTCATAAGTACCAACCTCGATGCTTTGCATTTTGATGCTCCCATGATTTCTAGACTCTTGACTTGAACACATTCTCAAATGACCTTGTAATATAATGTTTACCATGATTGCCATCCGAAGTAAATGTTTTGTACAGTTCATCAATGTTGACATCTCGAGCTTTTAAAACCTATACGATAGTTTGATTATACACTATAATACTTTTATTGAAATCTCCCATCTCATCTTAAATAGTTTTTATATAACCATGGATATTTAATTTCGTAAATTACCATCAAATCAAAAGGGTTGTGAAAATTATGAACGATTTCACTCAAAAGTCCAGGATTTTCGCATTTCCTTTTCGATTATTCGCTACCCTCGTTTTTGTTACCTTCACCTCCTTCATTATTTTTTGCGAGATGATAGGGACATTAATCCTCGCATTAAAGACAGAATTCGCGTCACCTACACCCTTTTATATGAATCTCTTATCTTCATCATCTTTGTCACCTTCAAATCTTCTAAATAGAAAAAAGAGGATTACTTTATCAAGAATTCCCCATATATCCCTTCTACGAATAACATGAACTAGATTATCTTCACTTCTCATCACCATCTCACGCAGGTCGGCCTGAGTGTTCTGGGTACCTAAGGAAAAAAAGCCTTTTCTAATATAATAAAACAATATATCCTATTTTAACCAAATAAATCATATATAAATAATTCAAAAATTAAATTTACAAAATAATCATTTATCATAATATTATATCTAAACAATTACATAAAAATCATGTGAATTAAAAAATTCATCTAAAAATTTATTAACTTCAATTTAAAAAAATTTATTCTAATTTTGTTTCTCTAGGATGCTTTTGTATTTTTTCCTTCTATCATTTTGTATACGATAGGCTTCTTATATCATGATAGAGTTAAGTCATGGCTTCATATATATATATATATATATATATATATATATATATATCAATATCATGGTAGAATTAAGGTATGTTGTTTGAATAATACAGCATAACAGATTTAATAAAAAAAAAACACACATTTGAAAAAAAACTCACGAACTTTAAACAAAACAAAATGCATGTTGCGAGTCCCCGACTTTAGAAGCAAGCAGTTTTACCGTTAAGCTAATTGTTACAAATTTGTTACATCTTTAAGTTTAAGACACACATATATATGGTCCAAAGCGATTGTTTTAGTTGCCTTGAGCCCAGACCGACTCTGATCTCACGATATTAATTAAAATATCTTGAAATATTTTTGTTCCATTTCGGCCTAATCATGCCAACCAAACACACCCTTGTTATGACTTAAATTTCCGCAATTATAGCAAAAGAGTTGCAAACTTTAGTAAACAAAGGAGAACCAAGTCGTGTTTTCCGTTTTTTCAATAAGACCCCCGTTTTTATAAGTATTCTAGTATCTAATTTAACACAAAATCGAATAGTTTTGAGTTCTTCAGAATTGATTATGGTATAGTCGATCTCTTCAAGCTCACCAATAAAAAGTTCAAATGTTTCCGTCATGTCTAAATTGCATTGAATGCCCGCTAATCCGTACACCCTGACCTATGCGTAAGATTTGTTCAAATCCATGTCTTCAAGAGAAACATTGTCCTCCAATTTGCAAAGGAGGACGTGCATACATTGGATTCGGCCTCAATAACCAAATTCTCTCACCTTCCTCCCCTTCTTCGAGTATGATTTTGAAAGTATTTTTGGAAATTTCGTCCAAGAGAGTTCTGCACCTTATAGCCCATGATTACATACGAACAGAGATAACTTTCAAAATGAAGACAATTTCATTTCTTCTTGGCTTTAACAACAACATATTTCATAGTCAAAGATAACACTTCAAACATTCGAATAGATTCATTTTTTGTTTTAGCATGTGGAAGGGTGTGGTTCTCTTTAGTGGCCATGAGAGGAGAAAAACTATAGTACAAGATAGAGAGATGAAAATGTGGTTCGATACTCAAAACATAGGTAATATATATAATGCAGAAGATTATCAGATAATTGCATGGAAAGTGGAGAACTTCAGTCATCGTATTAGAATAACAATAGGAGTATGTTAGATGTACGATACTTGTGGAAGATATAGTAAGAGGCGTGAAGCAATAGGTAAATATCCATCGGAAAACATGATAAACGATTATATATGTAAGCCAAGTAAAAAAGAAAGAGGAGAAAGTGAAACTAACCTGGAGATTAGCCTTGGGGGGTGGGGTGGGGTGGGGAGGGGGAGGGGGAGAATCATAATAGCCTTGGATTCTTTAATCCCACTTGTTAGAGATATGACTTAATTTTTATTTGTAAAGCCTGACCCATAGATTAATAACCCTAGTTCCATGGCTTTCCTATATATACACATGTAGTTATGTAGTGTATTATTATTTACACCTCATAGAATACAATTCTCCTTGTAATATTTTTCTTATCATATTGAAACTCTCTCATCTTCCTGTAGTTTTTTGATGTCTTGGGTTTTCACGTAAATGTTGTGTCTATACTTATTTGCGTGCTTTAATCATTCGATTCCACTATATCACCACTATATCGGGTTTTATAGACGTGACTTTACAAACACGAAAGACAATAAAAGAAGTATTTTCAATAATCCTTGTTGAGAAAAGAAGAAGATAATCCATAGAAGCTCCCGAAATCTCGAACCTTGGTCTTATCAAATCTGATAGCACCATAATGAAATGACATGGACCATTCCTTGTGTTCTGTGTGACACATTTTTCACAAAAAATAGATCTCGACCTTTCTTTATACCTCCTTATATATTGTACGTTGGTGGTTCGGGTCAACTTGCGCACGCCACGACCAATCAACAGAGAATATGTACGCCATGCCATGTATACTTGTAGGTAAATTATAACTAGGTTACCATGTTTATGTTTAGAAAAGATGTTTGAACCTTGAACCTCTCACTTCACATCTTTTAAATAACAAGGTTCTACAAATATATCTAAACTAACTAGTTAAAATTATATATTCATGTTAACCAATTGAAATTGTTGATAGATATTCTAAATGAAATGAACATCATTAGTTGATCAAAAAAAAAGAAATGAACATCATTAGAGAATATTTTAGTTTCTGTAAGGTTTGATCTCCGAATTTTTTATCATTTCGAAATCTATCGACCATGGATGAATTTTTCCCCTTATTCCATATATTTTCATGTCACCCATAAATATGTTCAACTGTATTTTAACCATTGGTCTAATTTATAAGTAAATTATCTGAAGAAAATACACACAATAAAAAAAATTCCTTCTTAGTTTACAACTTTAATATATATATATATATATATATATCACATCACTGGAAGATGTGATCTCACGATTTAGATGTGTTTTGAAGGAGATAAATTAGAAGCTTGAGGAGGTGTGTGTTGGAGGATGGCGATATAAAGATGCTTTTGAAGATGTCTTGCGAATATGATGACGATGTGATGTCTTGAATAACGGGATCTTTTATAATCTGTAGTCATTACTAGTATTCATATAATATGAATGAATGAATAAAGCACACAAGTTAGTAATAGACACAAGATTTACATGGAAACCCAAGATGGGAAAAAACCACAGCAAGAGAAGAGATTTTCACTATGATGAGAAAAAGATTACAAAGAGGTATTCTATGAGGTGTTAATAACAATACACACTACATGTGTATATATAGGGAAGTTAGGAAACTAGAGTTATTACTCTAATGGGCCAGACCTTACAAATAATAATTGGTTCATATCTCTAACAATCTCCACCTTGACCCACATTCGGTAAGTGAGACCCAAAAAACCTGACGATATATCCACCTTTGAAAAATATCTCCAACTTGAAAAATATCTCCATCTTAACGAAAAATCCGCTAGGGAGTCAAGAAAATAGGTCACCAATCTTAAAAAAATATATCTCCTCCTCCAAAAACCACAAAGGGCTTATTTCAAACATTAAATGTTAACTAAGTCCAAGCAATGCTCAAACTTAGATATCAGGATCAGCTTAGTCATCATATCGACCAAATATCATAGGTGCTAACTTTTCTCACAACCAAATCAACACGAGCAATAACATCACGCACAAAGTGATACTTCACATCAATATGCTTTGTCCTATTATGAAACCTTTGATCCTTTGAGAGACATATAGCACTATTTTTGTCACAAAAGATTGTAGTAATTAGTAAGTCTTCACAAATTTTACCAAAAAGACCTTCGGATCAAAGAACTTCCTTGGAAGCTTTAGCAACAACCATATATTCTGCTTATGTAGTGGACAATGCTACTGTACTTTGTAAAGTAGCTATCCAACTCATAGCTCACCCACCAATGGAGAAAATATATCTTGTAAGGAATCTTTTTTTATCAATGTCACCAGCAAATTCAGAATCAACCTACCATATAACTCCATCACTAGTTTTTCAGCCGTAAGCAAAAGTTAGAGGAACCACGTAAATATCTAAATATCCATTGAATGGCTTTCCAATGTTCTTTGACCAGATTTTCCATATACCTACTGACCATACTAACTGCATATGATAAATCTGGGCGTGATCATACCATAGCATACATGAAATATCCAACTGCACTAGAGTACGAAACGTGTGACATATATTTAACATCATTATCTATTTTCAAAGATAAAGTAGAAGAAAGTTTGAAGTGAGATGCTAATGGAGTACTAACAGTCTTAGCATTTTGAATATTGAACCTGAGAAGGACTATCTCAATATACCCCTTTTGATGCAAGAATAGTTTGCTTGCCTTTCTGTCTCTAGATATCTCCATCCTAAGTATTTTCTTTGCAGCTCCCATGTCTTTCATCTCGAATTCCTTATTGAGTTGAGATTTGACCATTCTTACTTCTTCTATATTCTTGGAAGCTATCAACATATCATCAACATAGAGGAGTAGATACACCATTGAACTATCTTCTCCTTTCTTGATGTAGACACAGCAATCATAATTTGACCAACTAAATCTGAGAGAAGTTATAATGGAGTCGAATTTCTTATACCATTGTCGAGGTGATTGTTTTAGACCATAAAAAGATTTTTTCAATTACACATAATCCTCCTTCCCTGAGACTAAGAATCCTTCATGTTGATGCATGTAAATGTATTCTTCAAGGTCACCATGTAGGAATTCAATCTTTACATCTAGTTTTTCAAGTTCAAGATCATACATAGCTATAATACCAAAAAAAGCTCGAATCAAACTATGCTTAACAATTGGAGAGAACCCGTCTGTGAAGTCAACTCCTAGGATTTGACTATAATCTTTTGCAACTAATCTTGCCTTGAATCTGGGTTCTTCGATTCGTGATATTCCTTCCTTCCTCTTGAACACCCACTTACAACAAAATGCTTTTTTCCGTGTTAGAAGTTTCACAAGATCCCATGTACCATTTTTATGAAGAGATTATATCTCTTATTGCATAGCAATCATCCATTTCTCTAAATTATTATCGGTGACCGCTTCTGAGTACGTGGAAGGTCCTCCATTGGATTCAAGATCTTCAGCTATTTTTAGAGAATAAGAAACCAAATCAACTACGACATATATTTGTGGAGGTTTGAAATTTCTCCTTGGTTTATTATCTGCAATGGAATATGTTGTTGGTTGTGGAGAAAGGACATCATTTCCATCATGTATGTCTGGATCATTTTGGAATGTAGATTCTGGTGTAGGTTGTGATTCAGTTGGTACATCAACCTGGAAAGTTAATTGTTCCTGATCATCACAAGTGTCACTAGAGGATAAATTAGGAAGCATAGCATTTTCATCAAAAATAACATTTCTACTAATTATGATTTTTCTAGTTTCTATGCACCCAATTTATAACCTTTCACACCAGATTTATAACCGAGAAAGATACATTTTATTTATCTAGGTTCCAATTTACCATTATCAACATGTGCATATGCTGGACAACCAAAAACTTTAAGATCAAAATATTTTGGAGCAGTTTCAGACCATACGTCTTGTGGAATTTTGTTGTTAATGGCAGTTAATGGAGGAATATTGATAAGATAAGTAGCGGTAGAAACGGTTTTGGCCCAAAACATCTTTGATAAACCAAAATTAGAAAGAAGGCAATGTACCTTTTCCATAATCGTTCGATTTATACGCCTTGCTACGCTGTTTTGCTGGGGTGTACCTGGAACGGTTAAGTGTCTACGAATACCTTCATTCTTGCGAAGGGTATTAAATTAATTTGAAAAGAACTCTAAACCATTATCAGTACAAAGGTATTCTATTAGATTTCCAGTTTGTTTCTTGATCATGATCTTTTATTCTTTAAAGGTATGCAGAGCATTATTCTTCGGTTTTAAAAAGAATACCCAAACTTTTCTAGAAAATTCGTCAAAACCGCCCATGGAACACACTGTAGAGGGCCCCCCAAAGATCTGAATGAAGGCAGTCAAGTGTTCCTTTAGTGTTGTGAGTGCCTTTTCCAAATTTAACTCTCTTATGTTTTTCAAATATGAAATGTTCAAAAAAGTGTAGTTTGCCTAGACTTTGTCCATCGAGGAGTCCTCTTCTGTTTATTTCAGCCATATTATTTTCACTAATGTGTCCTAAGCTGATATGCCAAAGTTTAGCGTTGTCTTCTTTAGATAATGGAGTAGAGGCGACAACTGCATCACCGATAACTATAGATTCCTGCAAAACATATAATTCTGCTGTCTTCTTCTTTCCTTTCATCACAACATGACTACCTTTGCTAATTTTTAGAACTCCACCTTCTCCAGTGTATGTGTACCCTTTTGATTCTAGAGTACTCAAAGAAATAATATTCCTCTTCATCTCTGGAACATGTCTCATATCACCAAGTGTTCTCACAACGCCATCAAACATCTTACTTCTGATTTTACCAATACCAGTTATTTTGCATAAGGTATTATTTTCCATTAAAACAACAACTTTCGCTACTATTTCATATGAAGAGAACCATTCCTAATTGGGACACATATGAAAAGTGAAACCAGAATCTATTATCCATTCTTCATTTAATTTGGGTTCATCCTCAAATGCAGCTAAAAGTTCTTCATCGCTCTCATTCTGAACAACCCCAGGTTCACCGAATTTTCTTGGGTATTGATTTTGATTTTGAGTAGATTTCTTATTTCTGTGTTGCAGTGTACGACATTCATATATTAAATACCCCTTTTTTTCAATAATTGCAGACCTTGTATGTCTTCCATTCATCACCTCTAGATTTCCATTCATGCGATTTTCCTCGTACAAATAAACCTTCTGCTTAGGTCTCGGTTTCACCCTATAGGTGTTTAATTCTTGTCTTAGAGTATAAGGCTTCATATACTTCTTCCACAAATAAGGTTTCATGACTATCTAATATTGTATATCTAAAATTCGAATACGATGGAGGTAAAGAACACAATAGAATTAATGCCAAATCTTCATCTTCGTACTTGACTTCTAAAACTTCTAAATTAGACACAATTTCTTTGAAACCATATATGTGATCTTCTAAAGACGTATCTTCAACCGAACGATGAGAATAAAGTCGTTGTTTGAGAGCTAACTTGCTGGTGAGACTTTTTGTCATAAATAGTTTCTCTAGTTTTAACATCAGGCAGCGGCATAGTTCTCCTTTAAAATGTCTTGTAGAATCTGATTTGAGAGATGAAGTTGAATTTGTGATAGAGCCTTAAGATCATTTCTTTATTTTTTTGTGCAAAAAAAGTCGCAGGAATTTTATCAATTCCCAATAGCGCCTCATCCAAGCGAGCACAACTCTCATTTTAACTTGACATAATGAGAATCTCGTATTGCGATCCAATAGCGGAATTTCAAATTTTAAAAATACAATAAAATAGCAAATATAACCAGAATTTGGAGAATCTGACCTTGAAAACGGCTCTGGGACGTCGAAAAACCCCTTGTAGGGTTGACCCAAAAAGTCAACCAAAAAGGTCAACGGTCAGCGTTTACTGGTCAAAGGTGGCGACAAAGTTAATTTTTTTTTATTACTGCGCAATCGATTGCACAGTAGGCACGAAGCACATAAACAACGCCCTTCCCAATCAGATGGAGAGCGCACGGAGAGCTCAGTGCTCGCGAAATAGGGGAACCGTGGTCTTCTTCTTCGCCCGACTTTTGCAAATACCTTACCCGGAAGACCTGAATTCTCGACCTGAATTCTTCCTCGACAATGCATGGAAAATACACAATTTACGCCGCTTTGATCCTTGTGTCGAGTAGAAGAGATTTACTCAATTAATTTTCGCAGAAAACACCCCAAAAACGAGCAATAATTTCGAAAAAACTCTAACCCTAGATGCGGATATCTTCTTCATCTCGTGGCTAAACTCGACAATTAGTATGCCGTTTTACAACTAATGAATAGTATAACACAATTCCTTATCACAAAACTTTGACCAAAGATCGAATTAGGGTTTTCGAAATCCGAAACCATAAGTTTCGTTTTTTTAAAGCAATAAATAAAACTTAATAAATAAAGAATACAAAAGGATCTTATGATTTGGTGATTCTCCGGTAACTCTTAAATATTCAATTCTTGTGTAAGAAAAATATGTAACTTGTTGTGCAATATAAGTCTGAGCTCTGATACCAATTTGATATAATATGATCGAATGGATAAAACACACAAGTTAGTAATAGATACAAGATTTACGTGGAAATCCAAGATGGGAAAAACCACGGGAAGAGAAGAGATATGATGAGAAAGAAATTACAAGGAGAATTGTATTCATGAGTTGTTAATAATAATACACACTACATGTGTATATATAGGAAAGTCAGAAAAGTAGGGTTATTAATCTAATGAGACAGAGCTTACAAATAAGAATTTAGTTATATCTCTAACATTTTCGAAGAAGATGATGATGTGATGTCTTCAATAAAGAAAATACTTCCATCCAATATTGGATGATCCTACACCAATGATATTAATACACATACCCTATGTTTTAAACTTGCAAAAGTAACTAACATATTAATCTAGTGACATGTGTTTTGATAAAATAATCATTGGTTGTGATATGAATATTGGACCATCCCTTGAATAAAGGGATTTTGTATAATCTATAATCTATAGTCTTTACTAGTATAGTCATTTGAACATTTTCCCTAATCCTAACCAGAACCGAGGGCGCAACTTCTTGTGTAGAAAGCGTTACAAACAAAGTGTCTCATCAGATATGGGAAATTCTAGCCTTGGTGGCCAAGCCGTCACGTCTTACGAGCCTCAAATTCTTGTTGCAATTGTTACATCTTTTTAATCGTTCACATGACCTCGAAGAAAGAAGCACATTTCTCGGCGGATTTTGACCTAAACCAGTTGAGAGTTGCCACTTCGCCTGCTAAGGACTGGACTTGATTAACGGCCCTTGGTGTCGAGAAGTTGAGAATCTCTTGTCTTAAATATTTCCAACGTTGTTCTCAACATTTCAATTGGGAATCATTAATCCTTGACCTTTGGCTAATGTCAAACTGAAATCACATTTCTCTGGGTTCAGGCGGAGAGCTTTCTCGTAACTAAAAATTCCTATGCATATTTGCATCTTTTTCTTTCCAATACTGTTGATCCTTTATTGTATAAATTTTCTTTTGGATGGGTTATCCAGTTATTGTATGGATTTAATAGATAGAAATAGAGAACATAAACATTTAAAAAATACAGAAAGATAACGAAGAAAAAAGATAAAATTTTATTAGCAAGTAATCTTCAGAAAAAGAAAATCAAGGATGAGTAAGTAAAAAAAATTATTGCAAATAATAGAAAATATATTGATTTTGTAGAATCAAGTTTAATAATGGTTTTTAATTTTTCTTTCAGTGCAAGCCGTGCTAGTAGCAATTAAGGGCATCAAGAGCTATGGGTTTAAGTGCATCAAAAGAAATGTTTTCAGATACCATTAATTTGGAAAAGAAATTTTTACGCGTGGCCCTTTTGTGGATCCCAAAAATTCAATCGAATGAACTTACATGGACAGCATTAAATGAAGAACATGAGTCAATTGGTCACCACATTACAGATGTATACAACCTACCTTCTACTGAACGAATGGTTGAAGGCCCCAAAATTCTGGAAAGACTGAAGAATGTCAAGGCAGATGTTAAACAACTCCATGGCGTAGAACTTGTAACAGATCATACAAGATCCAGTTGGATATTCAAAAGTGATAAGGTTTTAGGATTTCTCAATGATCTCCTTGGGTGTCTAGAGAGTCTGCTGAGATTTGAGGGACATGCAACTATCCCTGTCAGGGAACAAATCGAAGCACTCGAGCAAAAGATGAGAATGCTGAGAGACGTTACTGAATATACAACTAAACGCTCCAACAACTCTGACCAAGTGCTAGATCTCATGATTTATATTCGTTGGGTAACACTCAATGCAATGATTATCTCCTACTCGTGTTTGATGGATGAAATGGATGAAGGCATGATACTAGAAATAAATGGTAAAGTCTCTCATCTGTTGCAGAGTAGCAAACCTGTGAACCCTGAGGTTCGAGGGTGTTATATTAAAGCTTTTAAGTCATTCAATCCATCTGATACTCCATGGGATGATCAGCTTTTATTGATAAGATTAATCGATCTTTACCTGCTAGATCTGACGGAGCAAATAGAAAATCTTCGGGAGGATATGATATTCCTAAAAACTATCCTGATGGATAAACCAGAACTACGATTCGAGGCCACACAGTATATGCATCTTTTGAGGAGTATCGATGAAATTATCTGCATGGCAGGAGCAGTTATTTATGCACAAGATACAGAAGAAGATGCCGCCAGGGAAAGGAATCTTTCATTTTTTGATTTGTTGAAATCCATCAAGTTTATTAGACCATATGTTTTGTCCTTGGAGTCCCATGATGAAATTAATAGGACAATATGTTTGGAGCAAAGTTTCGTAATTGTAACTATTAATTGGATCCCATCAAACAACACTACATGGGCAGACACATTTTGGTCAATTAATGCCCACATTGGAGATGTATATAACAACATGTCTAAAGATGCCCAAGTACTTGAGGCACCTAAAATCCTAGAAAGATTGAAGAGTATAAAGGCAGGTGTTACAGAATTTCATCTCCTACACCTTAAAAATAACCAATATGACAAATCCAGTTGGATCTTCAAAAGTGGCGTAGTTTTAAGATTCATTGATGATCTCCTTAAGAGTCTACATCATCTGCTGAGATTGGACGAGCATGGAAGTACTCCTATCAGGAAACAAATTCAGGAGCTCGTGGAAAGGATGATATTGTTGAGAGATGTCACTGAATATACAACAAAACGCTCCAACAAAAGCGATGAATTGGACGATCTAATGTATTATATTCGCCTTGTAGCTGACCATGCATTGGTTATCTCCTACAAATGTGTGGTCGGAAAAATGGACAAAGACATGGAACTCCAGATAAAAAATGACATTTCTCATCTGTTGAGCATGAGGAAACCTATCAACCCTGAGATTAGTGTGAGTTATATTAGAGCTTTTAAGTCATTGCACCCATCTAATTCTTCCTGGGATGATAAGCATTTGTTGGTAAGCTTAATTGATTTTTTCCTGCTCGAGATAGATCTAATGGAAACCCTTCGAGATAATATAAAATTTCTAAAAGATATTCTCATAGACCAAGCACTACTTCGATTAGATCCCACACAGGATAAGCATGATCTTTTGAGGAGTATTGATGAAGTGATCTGCAAGGCAGGACCAGTTATCTATGCTGAAGAAGACACAAACACAGCCAGAGAAAGGATGGTTGCAGTTGTAGATTTTCTAGAAAGCATCAAGATTACAAGAAAAAAGTTTTTGAAGATTTCTGTAGGCAACTTTCCTTCGACTGATCAACTCTGCTCCTTTGATTTTTTCTTAAAAAATCTGGATGATCTGCTGAACCACAAAACAGATATGGGGAATTATTTTGAGATAGTCTCAATCTGGATGGACTTATTGTATCTTAGATCTTTTCTTGATAAAGTCAAAGATCAGTGCGATGAGGATTTAAAAAATGTTTGGGGACGTATAGTTTTTTTGGCTCACGTTGCAGAATATATTGCTGACTCAATTGTGATCGAACCTTGTGAGTATCTTAGATCACAGCTTTTGTATGTTGCAGAAGAGATTAAACTTGTCAAGACACAAGTCAAAGAGATCCATGAAAAGAAGACGCCTAATAATTCCAATATCATCGCTGTTTCAAGGCTTTCTAGTGAAGAAAGTAATAGACCTAACATTGATGAATTAGTGTTAGGTTTTGAGGACGAGGCACAAGGCTTAATGGAGTGGCTTACTGGTCATTCTAGGCCTCGAGATATATATTCCATTGTTGGCATGCCGGGCCTTGGTAAGACAACACTTTCAAGGAAAGTGTATAATCATTCTTCAGTTCAAAGACATTTCGATATCCGAGCATGGGTTAGTGTTTCTCAAACTTATATTCGCAAAGACTTATTACTTCATGTTTTAGATGATATTATTGAGGGTGATGAAGGAATGAATGAGAAGAGCGAGCTTGAGTTAGCTGAACTACTTTATAGAAAACTAAGGTGGCAGAGGTATCTTGTTGTGTTGGATGATATGTGGGACACGGGGGCATGGGATGCTCTTAAAACTTGTTTTCCAGATGATAAAAACCAAAGTAGGATTTTGATCACAAGCCGGATGCATGATGTGGCACAGAAACTCACCCCTGCTCCCAACAACATTCATTCCCTTCGACAATTCCATGATGATGAAAGTTGGATTTTGTTAAAATATAAAATATTTCAGGGGGGGAATTGCCCTGAACACCTGTTAAAAGTTGGAAAACAAATCGCAGAGAATTGCAAAGGACTCCCTCTTTCAGTTGCTTTGGCAGGTGGTATTCTCTCTGGGATAGGAGAACAAGTGAGTCAATGGAAACAATTTGCAGACACTTTGACTTCCCAAACTGTTAGACATGTAGGTAATCAATGCATGGCCATAATTGAACTAAGTTATAGGCATTTACCAGGTCATCTCAAATCATGCTTCCTTTATTTGGGAGCATTTCCAGAGGACCAAGAAATTCCGGTGAGAAAATTGACTTGGTTATGGATATCAGAGGGATTTGTACAAAATACAGAATCAAAAAGAGTGGAGGACGTGGCAGAAGGTTATTTGACTGATCTGATTGGTCGAAACCTAGTTATGCGTTCAAAGGATACATCCAGATCTGGCGTCAAATCATGTCGACTGCATTATTTATTGCGTGACTTTTGCTTGGAGAAAGCTGCAGAAGAAGATTTTATGCATCGCGTAAGTAGTTTGTCTCACCTTTTTCCTCATACTGAGAAATCTGATAATGCTCAAAGTCTAATAAATTATTCGCAATATCGTTTAAGCATTTCCTCTAAACGTGAGCATTTTGAAATGGCAAAGCCTTTCTGCCCCAATGCTCGCTCTTTATTATTATTTGATGAAGGAGGTGATCACCACCGAAATCATCCATATGATACTTCCTTCATATCACACAACTTCAAAATCATTAGAGTAATTGACTTGGGACACATCAATATCAAGGATACATTTAATGGAATGGAATTGCTGCTTCATTTGAGGTATTTATCACTTGTGGGGGACATCACGTCTATTCCATCCTCAATAACCAACTTGTGGAGACTAGAGGTTTTTGTTTTCAAAGGATTGGGAGTTGAAGTTGTTTCAGTTCCAGATACAATTTGGAATATGGTAAAGTTGAGGCACTTGCATATAAATGATGGTGCTACTTTTGATCTCACCAGTCACAACACCTCCCTGTTAGTTAATTTGCAAAGCTTTTCCACACCATTGCTTGCTCACGGAGATGAACTCCGTGAATTGTTAAGAAGGATGCCCAATCTTTGCAAACTGAAATGCCTAGTTTTGGGCAACAATGGAGGTGATGGGTTTCCGGTGTTAAAATTTTCTAGTCAACTTGAATCACTCAAAGCAAGTGGTGACTACAACTCTTTTCGTTCTGAATCAAAGTCTCAATTTGATTTTCAATTCCCCTCAAATCTCAAAAAGTTGACCTTGTCAGGCTTTTGCATTCGATGGAGTGAGATGTCAAGCATTGGGAGCCTCCCAAATCTAGAGGTTCTCAAATTACTTAGAGGCGCATTTAAGGGGAAAATTTGGAGTATGAAAGACGGGGAGTTCCTAAAGCTCAAATATTTAAAATTGGAGGCTTTAGATATTGAAGACTGGGATGCCACTGATGATCACCTTCCTTGCCTTGAGAAATTGGTGTTGCGAAAGTGTAGGAAACTATTGGAGATCCCTCTGTGTTTTTCAGACATAACAACTCTGCAGATGATTGAGGTGCAATGGTGCCGCCCTTCAGCTGTGTCTTCAGCTAGGGGTGAGCAAAACAAAACCGAAAAACCGAACCGAACCAAAAAACCGAAAAAACCGAACCGAAAAAACCAAAAACCGACAAAACCGTTCGGTTTGGTATAAGAATTTTAAAAAACCGAAAAGTTCGGTTCGGTACGGTTTTTCTATGCTAAACCGAACCGAAAAACCGAACCAAAGAAAAACTAAAACATTGTTGAATTTAATTTATATTCTTGAAAAGATTATGACAATGAGATAAAAAAATGATTTATTTTTTAAAACAAAAATGTTCATATATGACACACATCACCCCTAAAAATATTATAATATGCAACATATTTTTACATAAATCATTAGTCGATATATTTTAAAAAATCCTTCGTTTATTAATATATGTTGAAGGTAAAGCATACACATTTAATCTTATAAATATTCCTTTGATATTATTTGTTTAAGACTAATATAATATTTGAGTTTCAAAAATGCAACTTCCTACATGGGTCAATAACATGAAAATCAAACACATCATATATAGATATGCTGGAAAATAAATATATCCAACTATCGAATTAAACATATACGAAAACTGAAAAAAAAAACCGAACCGAACATATAGCGAACCGAAAACCGATGAAACCGAACCAATGAAAACCATTCGGTTCGGTACCAGCCTCTTTAAAAACCGAATCATTCGGTTTCGGTTTCGGTTACGGCAAAAAACCGAGCCGAACCGAACCGTGCTCACCCCTATCTTCAGCCATGTATATCCTTGTGGAACAGAGAGAATATGGAAACACAAATTTTAAGGTCATACTATATAATAAAGATAAAGAAAAGGGTTCTTCATCATCTTCTTAAAAACTTATGAAAGGCAAGAAAATATAAACACGTTTAACTTCATTTAAATTCTTCATTAAACATCATATTTAACCATCCTGACGTCTTTGTATATTACCATTTCTTGTTTGAAGGTGGATCAGAGGTAAAATGGATTGTTCAATTCCGAAGCATATATGTCAGCGTTATAAAGCAAGATGGTGTCTATTCTCTAACTCTTTTGCAGTTTTATGTTTTCGTGTTGTTTTTATTATCAATTTGTTGTCCTTTCATTAAGTGTGCAGACTCAGTAAATTCCTTAAGATCTTCTGAAATGATTCCATTGTATTTTCCATTAAGGAGATCTTATCAATCTCATATATTTATCAACCGTTGACTTGAGCTAAATAATTAAATTTGAATTGATGACATCTCTGTATGTAGTTCTTGATTTCTCTATATAGTCATCTATCTGGACAACAACATTTGATAGGAATTGGAAGAAATATTCTTTTAGTTTCTTGTTCTGTCTATCATTCTTTTCTTAAGCTGGAATTTTTATGAAGTTGCGGATTTTAAGATTTAAGTCATTTGCCATGATAGGGGCTAGGTTTTCCCTTTCCACATATACTTTTTATAAGTTTCCCTTAACGGTTATGATAAGAGTAATGTTTTCATTTTCCTTATATTGGGTCCACCTCTCACTTTGTTAAAGACTTGTTAAAGAATTGGACATAGGGGTAAAGGCCACGGGTAGAAGATCTTCCAGGCAGTTGACTCTTATGGTCCCTAATCTAAACTAATCCGAAATGACCCATTATCTTAACTTGTAAAACCATTAGCCGAAGGCCAATGCAGATTGTTTTTTTTTTTTTGTTTTTTTAACAAGGGCCACGAGGGCCAACTGTGATATCCCTAAAAATAATTTTGGGAGTTAAATAGTAAAATTATAGTTTTTAAAGGGTGAAATTACATATTTATAAAATTTAGATGATATTTTAAGAATTATTTTTAGAATCTTAAATAAATAAAGGCTTTTTGGTAATAAAACATACAAAGCAATCAGAAGAAAAACAAAAAGAAAAGGAAAATATAAAAAAGAGCAAGAAGAAAAAAAAATAGAAAGAGGAGAAGAAAAATATAGAGAAGAAGGGAGGATTGAACTCAACCAATTTGGATGTTTCTAAAATAGATGTAATCTCATATATTCATTCAAGAGTTCTTATAATCAGATGGAATATTATAGATGTTTCGGAAAGGATTGAGGTAAGTTTGATTTATTTTCCTCTTTATTTTAATCTATTTTGCTTGTACAATGTTTGAGTTTCTACTATCTGATTGTATAATGTTTGAGCTTCTACTATCTACTTGTATAATATTTGAGCTTCTACTATAGCACGTGAATATTGTTACCTTTTAATAGGTTTTACAGTGAAAGTTTTGTATATATAAAATTCACTGTACCTTCCTTTTTAAGTATATCTTTGATATTGTTTAATTCCCAAGAGTATTCTTTTAGAATGAATAGTTGGTCTTTCACTCTAAAAATATATCAATCATTCTTTAGGAATTTCTAATGTTATGATCTTTTTGACCTTTTTCTTACTATTGATCTATAATTTCATCAATATTTCTAGTTTAATTCTCAAATTGTGTAAACTATATGTTTATGTATATTTGAATAATTTTTGAAAGTTAGTAATGTAAGTTATGTATTTATTTTTATTTTTCTGTGAGAGGTGTGTGATGGCTTTGTAATTATTAGACCGGCAGCTGCACGGGTTAAATGCAGCTTTTGACTGGTGCTGCACGGGTTAAATGCAGTTTTTAACCGCCGCTGCACGGGTTAAATGCAGTTTTTAACCAAAACTAGATAGTTTAAATTCAGTGTCTACGATTGTATAAGTTTTTGTTTGTGATTAATTTATGTTGATAATATTTGAATGTACTGTAATATTGTGATCTTTTGGATATATATTTCTGATTTTTATTCGGTGTATGGATTTACTATATTCGAAAGGAAAGATGGCCTTGCAGGCTTAGCAGTTTTACTCGTAGGCTTGCGGCGGTCTCGTTCCGAGTTTTAACTTAGATAAAATTTTCGCGGCGTGACAGAGTGGTATCAGAGCTAAGTTGTGATCTTTTGGGAAACAATAGCCTTAGGTTTTGATTTTCTTTTTGGAGTTAGGTGTTGAAAATACTATTTTTGTTTAGAACTAAACTAAAACTTGATTATTGTTAGGTAGCATAAGATGATGAACTTTTGGAAAATATAATCTTCTACAGTACAGTATATAGTGTTAGCTATGTGTGTTCTAGTAATAAGTTATCTATCTCCTTCAATAATATTGACGTTACTTTGGCTTTAAAATTCATACATGGTTTAGCTTCATATTATCCTTCAGTTTCAGGAAACTATATTCCCTTTTATTTTCAGTATTGATTTTTTTTAAAATGTAAAGTCTTATTAACTACATGAGTCCGATATGCAATCTCTTCTCTTGTAGCTCATTTTTTCTTGAATATTCCTTTCACGACTTACTCTTTTAAGATAATTCATCCTTAGAGTGTATCTTACTTCACTAAATCCAGTTCGCAAATGATAGTGGATACGTCTTGTTCATGTCATATTGACACCATAACCTGAGATTTTCCATATCTTATGTGTGGTTCTTCATAGTTCTACTGATCTTACACAATGTTAGTTTTAGTTAGTTTACTCATAAAGTTTGTGTTAATGAGTATTCATTAAGAATGCATATTATGATAGATTTATTGTCAAAATTTAGGTAATTCTTTTCCATGCTTATTTTGTAGATTTTGTTTTAAACACTTTCGGTTTTATTGAAGCTTCTCGTAGTCATTCCCTGAAAACCACTTAGTCCTATTATATTTCTTTTGTTCATGGCATTTTTTCTATTCGCTTTTTATTATTCGTTCTTGTAAAATTAGAAGTTTGTAATTTTAAATAATTCAAAATAAGTTTTTTTTTTTTTTTTGGTTGTTCTCTTAAAATTTGTGTTTTTTTATGAGCCAATTATTGATTGATGCCTATTAAAAAACTTATTTAGAAAAAGGTGCCTAGAAAAAAATATTTATTGAAAACATCCCCATCCCAAATTACCTTTATAATTAACAATTAAAAAATAAGAAAAAAACTAATAAACACACGCGCGCGTCCGTGAATTTTTGTAAAAATCGTCATAACTAATACAAAAAAAATTATATTTGGATAAATCAAATTAATATTTACGTCTATGATTTTTTTCGGAATTTTCTGAATTTTTTGATTTTTTTTTATTTTTTTAATTTTTTTTTCGCAGATACGAAATTTCATGTTTATTTCACGGTTTAAAACATGGAATTCCATGTTTAAAACGTGGAATTCCATGTTTTCCGTGTTTGCGAAAAAAAAAATTAAGAAAATTCGAAAAAATTCAAAAAAAATCAAAAAAATTCATAGACGTAAATATTAATTTGCTTTATTCAAAAATACAATTTTTTTAATTTTCTGATTTTTTTTAATTAGTTATGACGATTTTAAAAAAAAAAATTCACGGACGCGCGCGTACGATGGAATTAGTAGTAGTAGGTGGTGGTGGTGGTGGAGGTGGTGATGGTTATGGTGGATGTAGTGGTGGTTACATACATGATGGTTGTGGTGGTGGTTGTGGTGGTTGTGGTGGTGATGGTGGTGGTGGTGGTGGAGAAAGAAGTACCCTATTATTTGTTTAATATTTAAAAATTAATATTGTATTAAAATAAAATAATATATTTAATAATAAGGGTAGTAAAAGTATGGAAAATATAAAGGGATGTTTTCTATAAATATTTACTTTATTAGGCATTTTTTTATAAAATATTTTATTGAAGGCATAAAAGAACAATTAGATAGTTTAATGGGGATGTTATCCACCATAACCCTTTTTTTATTTAGGTTGTTTTTCCTCTTTGATTCTTAATTTTTTTTAGTGATGTTATTTAATAATAAAATTATTTTTCTGTTCCATATCATTAACCGCAAACTTGAAGCCTGGTGCTGATTTTCAATTTGAGGGTGGCCATTTGGACTCAACATTAGCTTTCCTCTTATTAGAAGATATAAGCTCAGTGCCAGGTGGCACACAATCTTCCATCGATAGTGACTCGTTTTCTGACAAAGAAATGTACCATACATCTTCTCCATTGGGAATTTTCGGAATCTTTTGGCTGTTAATTAAGATGAAAAACTCTGCTTGCTCCTCGGTTGAGCCTGATTCTATCATGGTAGTAATCATATGAAGTAAATTTGCGATGTGTAGTTCCGGTTCTTTGAAAAATACACGAGAAAGCTCTAAAAACATCGAGTGAGAATCTGATACTCGAGCTGTGTCCAGGATATTACCCTGTAGAAGACAGTTACATTCGTGTTGTTTATTAAGGCAACTTCAGAATCCTTTATGACATTTTTGTAGAATAACTTTTCAACAACAATGATCAGTAAATTCTTTAGGTTTTCAAATCCAGATTGCTTTTTATTTGGATGTAAACTGTATACCTAACGCTGAGCAAAGGGAAGAGGCCAATTCATGAGTGAACCTTTACAACTACTACCTGCTGAACTGTAATATATCGCTTCACGAGTCACAGCCTGTGATAAGGCAAGAATTCCTAATCTTTGCATGAGAAGAGGAAACTTTGTGTTTTGATATCTTCTTTTCTTGACATTAAGTGTCCCCGGAAAGTCCGTGTTCTTCTATGGCGTGCCATGTGAACCAACTTCCGACAACGGTAAATCTTGTGAAGAGAGGGGTAACGGTGTCTCAAGTGTGTGGGGGCGTGCGCTCTTGCATCGGAAACTTCGCTTCACTTGCCTGGAGTGGTCTATTAGATGGATTGAACATGAATAATCAGTACTTAACTAAGGTAAATCACGAGCAATTGAATATGGAGGATGGATCGTATTAAAACAAGCCCTCTAAATTTCATTTATCGTGCTTTATCGAGGAGAGAGTATGGAGAGACTAGAATAAATAATCCCAGACACACTCAAGCAAAGAAGTGCAAACAGCTCTCCAGATGAGCTCTCTTTTACTTGTTCATCATTCCTCGACTTCCTACACCAATCTCCTCTATTTCACCAAATTGTTGGAGACTTTATAGACCCTGAGAAAGCTTTTTGTGTAAAAGACAAGAAGGTTGCGTTGGAGTTAAAATTAAAGGGAAATCAATGCTTCTCAAATGGAGATTATACTGCAGCTATACGCTTTTATTCACAGGCTCTCCGTGTTTCTCCCTTAAACAAAGATCTCCTTACGAAGCTGTATGTAAACTGTGCAGCTTCATTTCACAAAATGGATCTTCTTTCAGAGTGCTTATGAGATTGTAATCGCCCACTTGTAAACACTCCAAGCTATGCTAAGTCATGGTTTAGGAGAGGTAAGGCAAATTCTTCTTCAGGAAATTACGAAGATGCAATAAAAGACTTCAAGATTTCGTTAAAGATGGAATTATCTTCAAGTGGAAAAAGACAGATAGAGAGTGAGATACAAACTCTCTTACAACATTTTAAGGACACAAGTGATTCATCTAAGAATCTTAACAAAGATGCTCTGATTTTCCACGGTCTTGTGTAAACAGATGAATTAAACCATATAAAACTGAACCGGGTCTCTATACCAAATAAAGGAAAGGGCATGATTTCTGAAACAGACATTACTCAATCATTTTTAATTCATAAAGAGGATCCTTACCATTGGATATATTTTCTTGTACATCGTGTACTATACCATTGTACTGTTCCGAGAATTGTCTTAAGCAAGCTGGAGGACAAATTTGAAGTAACATACAAAAGGATGACATCATCAATTTAGGATTATCGAATGATCTTGAAGAATATATGCTTGAAGTTACTTTAACTGGTTTATCTAGTTTATGTAGTGATCATATTTCTGAACATAGGCATGAATGTGGAGGTGTACATTGGCCCACAATATTGCCATCTGACGTAATTTTGGCTGGTCGAGTTTTAGTGAGACGTTTTTGTGATGTTTCTCACCTCACACAAAAATTGGACCTTTGTGAAAATTATGCGCATCTTCCTTGGAAAGTAGACTTGATCTTCTTATATATTCGATCATTTTAATGTTCTGTCTTCAGCTTCCACTTAATGGAGATAGTGCTTCACAGAATGTGAACTCAGGGCAATTATCCTTATGAAGTCTTCTTCAGCTGGTGAAGTTGTTACAAATACTGTTGAACAAGTCAAAGTTGGTCAAGCAACATATTTGGGCGGAAGTTTATTTAATCATTCTTGCTGGCCAAATATTCATGCATATTTTCTTTCGCGTACTCTCTTTATACGAGCAACAGAATTTTACTAAAAGGATCCGAGCTGGAGCTTTCTTATGGACCACAGATTGGGCAACAGGACTGCAAAAATCGCCAATAATTTCTTGAAGATCGATACTCATTCATATGTCAATGTACTGGTTGTTCAAAACCAAGTCTATCTGATCTTGTTATTAGTGCTTTTCGATGCGTTGAACACAATTGTTTTGGTGTAGTCTTGGAAAAGTCTGTCGCCAAATATGAAAACTATAAACTAAATGGTCTATGTCATAACATATGAGTAGAAAGAGTAAAAAGTTCATATTAGACCATTTTAGAAGTTGAACATGTGTGTATAATGTTTATAGAAGAAAGAATAAAGTTTCGAAGACGAAATTTATAATGTTTGAGCTTCTATTATCGTACGTGAATATTTTTACCTTTTAATAGGTTTTACAATGAATGTTTCGTATATATAAAATTCACTGTACCTTCCTTTTGCAAGTATGTATTTACATACTTGATATTGTTTAATTTCCAGAGTATTCTTTTCGAATGAATAGTTGGTCTTTTATTCTAAAAATATTTCAATCGACATCGATAGTTAACCTAGTGGTTAGGTTACTCCGCAGAGATTAAGAGGTTTTGGGATCGAATCATATTTTTTACTCCGAATCCAAAATACCTTTCTCATGTATTCAAAAAAAATATTTCAATCATTCAGTAATTTCTAATGTTATGATCTTTTTGACCACTTTCTTACTATTGATCTATAATTTCTCATGTATTAAAAAAAATATTTCAATCATTCAGTAATTTCTAATGTTATGATCTTTTTTACCACTTTCTTACTATTGATCTATAATTTCATCAATATTTCTAGTTTGATTCTCAAATTGTGTAAAACTATACGTTTATTTTTGTTTAAATAATTTCTGAAAGTTAGTAATGTAAGTTATGTATTTATATATATATTATGTGGGAGGTGTGTGATGGCTTTGTAATCATTAGACCGACGCTGCACGGGTTAAATGCAGTTTTTGACCACTGCTGCACGGGTTAAATGCAGTTTTTTACCATCGTTGTACGGGTTAAATGCAGTTTTTGACCAAAACTAGATAGGTTAAATTCAGTGTCTACGGTTGTATAATTTTTTGTTTGTGATTGATTTATATTGATAATATTTAAATGTACTTAATATTGTGATATTTTGGATATATACTGAAATTATTATAAGGTTTATTTGTCCTGATTTTTGTTTGGTGTATAGATTTACCATATTCGAAAGGAAAGATGGTCTTGCAGGCTTAGGAGTTTTACTCGTAGGCTTGCGGCGGTCTCGTCCCGAGTTTTAACTTTGATAAAATTTTCGGGGCTTGACACCAAGTGTCTTAAAGATAATGGGTCACCCATTACCTTTACCTTGATTGATATTCTCTAAGTTAGCATGTTTAATCATATTTCCTAAATCTTGAAACAGACCATAATATCTATGAAAGCTTGGTATTTCCATGTATGATGGTAAAAAATTGGATTTGTGCATCTCCAAATCTTTGCTATAGTTGTTTCATATATGCTTGATAGCATTTTGCAATGATGATGAAAATTTAAAATTGAACCTCACCTAAATCAAGTAACACCCCAATGTATAGAAAGAAATGAGGAATCCGGGGTACCATTTTTGGACTATTGTGCTAGGGAGAAGTTAAGAATGTGGATCTTGAATTAAAAACCGACAGTAAGATCATTAAAACATGCTCATTAGTTTATGAGACAAAATCTATCTAGCATATTTACATGAATCATATTCATAATTAATACCACCCCACATTTAGTAACTAATAAACAAGCAATTTGGTAATTACCTATGTAGGTGAGAGCACATCTTGTTCCACAAAACATGTTGAAGTTACAACCAATATGTCTTGCCAATTTCTTTTTTGATCAACTCTGGAATATTATATAGCTAAAAACATTGTGTTTTACAGCATTGAGAACTCAAGTAATTGAGTCTCTTAGTAATAGAAATTAAGACAATACAATGAATATAATGAGACAGGCAGACACTTCAGACGCTGCCTGGCACCCTACTCCCCCAAAGTTTGGGAAGGGGCCATGCATATCTACTGGGTTGATAGCACATTAACGCTTCATATAACCGGACCAAAAAAGAATAATAATCATACGCACCTATATTAAAGATATCGCATGTCAGTTATGCACATGATTAAGTGTCTTCCGTGTGGCTTAGGACCCAACTTACATCTCGAGTGAGAGAGAAATGTCAGCCCGTGACAAACTCCCCCACTCACACCGCTAACGTCCTCGTAGCGGACTGCCTTTGTCGTCGATTGCGCCACACACCATCCCCCACGCCAATGCACAGGCTGACAAGGATAAACTGACCATACCAAAGACAATCAATCACGTAAGTTGCCGGCCACGCACTTGTATTGCCATCATCTTCTTAGTCATACCTCGTTCAAGAATGCATATCATCCAGTACCCACATTGCGGAAGCTCTTCAAGATCGACTCGCTAGCCCCCCTTCTAGGCAGACTTCACAACAGTACTCGCAAGTAAGGGATTCGGACCCTCCCGTCCTCTTTGTTCCCTTTGGGTTGCTAAGTCCTCCTAACCGACCAAACCGGCATGCACCCCTACGCATCCGTCCACACTGTCGCTTATCACTCCACTACAACAGTATGCGCGTTCTTTAGATTGAGGATCTCCCTCGTGTCTGCTTCGGCTTGACTATGACGAGTTCGCTCTGAGACCAATTGAGACGGGCCGACACTTCAGACGCCGCCCGGCACCCCACTCCCAGGATGTTTGGGAAGGGGCCACACCTATCCACTGGGTCGATAGCACATTCAACTTTTCATATAACCGGACCAAGAAAGAATAATAAGCATACACATTTGTATCAAGGATATCACATGTCAGTTACGCACAGGAATAAGTGCCTCCTATGTGGCTTAGGACCCCAACTTGCATCTCTAGTGAGAAAAATGTCAGCCCGTGACAATAATCTATTCTAAATACTACTATCTAAACAATTCATAACATTTGATCAAACTTTAATGATATCTTGTAACTTCCATGTCATTGCAACTTCCATACGAGCAGCTTTACATTTAAAGTTATGCTTACTCGTCGCTTTAACATAAAGGCAACATTGTATGTTGTGCAAGATGTCCTCCTCGTTTTTTACCTTACCATCATGTATATGTGCATTCCGGTTACTTTAAATTGTTAGCATATATGATGTCTCCCTATTTGTGATATAATAATCTAGGTTGGAGACATCATTTTTAGGTATATTTGATTAATTAATTATAGATTTTTATTCATATTTTGATAATTTCTTATTTATTGTCTTGATTTGATGATTTATTATTTTTAGAACATACTTGGTTTAATTTTTGTGTTAATGTAAATCTTTAAGAGATAAAAGAAAGTAAAGATAATATAGGAAATGAAAAGCTGTCAAGTAAATCTGAAATTATGCATCTACGTCCACTAAAGTGAAGATAACTTCAAATCGACTGGGAATTTGGATTGGCAATTAAAAGAAAAAGTGTAGATCTTTTTGCTGCGCTCGTTTCAATATAAAGTAGACGAAAATCGGACCAATAACGAAGGAGATATGACAAAAACAAGACAACAACATTTATCCTCTCTCCTACATTTTGGGAAACGAATTCAAGTTGGACTTGAACTCAAATTACTTGCCTTCTAACCCAAGATTTCGACCTAGGGTCTTCCTAATACCTATAAACACCCCATTCAATCATTGTAAACATGTCCTTGCTCAATCCTAATCCATATATTAGTCTTTGCTTGAATAGTAATCCTTAGTATCAAGTTTATCATCCAAGAAGCAAGCTGACCTGTAGAGGAAGACAAGAAGAAAGAATAAGGAGAGTAACAAACTCCTCTTCTATATCTCCCCTTCTCTATACCTAGCGTAAATAGCTATAAATTTTTGGTTTCACCATATTTTTAAGATTTTATTCTGTAAGATTTATTATTAATTGTTGGGTTATTATTTTGTCTTAAATTCTATAATACTATTTGTTATTTTAATTGATTTGAGATTGGTGTATATCTATATTGTGTGCTTTGACTTACTGTTCCAGCCCTAGATATGGCCAATTTTAGAATTATGCTTAGTAATTGAGTTAACACCCGAAAGGGGGATTCAATTATTGACAATACCATATAATCGTCTACTGTGTGGTAGTGATCCTGACGGGCTTGCCTAGCTAGATAGCCATAAAGGTTTGATTTAACCACCGATCATTACGCAGGGTCCCCTTACCCAAGTCCCCTGGTAGTGGAGAGGTTTCTCCTAAGTCCACCCTGACAAGGGTTAGGAAGAATTTAGAATCCCGGTTAATATATAATGCTCAATTCACCCTTATGATTAGAATGATAACTTAGTAAGATAGACTCATATTAGTAACCCTGATTTATTTGACTTACATTCATATTTCTTTATTAGTATTCTTATTTATTTATTCTCATCAGATAATTATTCATTTTATTCTATTTTAATCTAAACATCTAAATTCATCCACGCTTATTAAATACAAGTAGATCTAATAGATGAAATCCCTGCAAACGAACTTTACTTACTACTAAACTTGTAAACGATCTATAATACTTGCAGTGAGTTTCTCGTGGTAGTCAAGGGTGTGTTTCCTTTATTATTATCTTATTTATCACAACTTTGCCCCCACCAATTTTTGGCGCCGCTGCCGGGGATTTATCTTTAAGTTAGTTTATTTGTATTTATTTGTGTTTATTTAGTGTAAAAGTTTTTATTTGTTTTCAGTTCTAGCGCTTTTCCTTTTAGTCTCTTTTCAGGTTTCCTAGGTATGGAGAACTATTACGCAACAAGCAATACATATATTCATGGGGTCCGAAGTCAAAATTTCTATCAACAAGGTTCGAGCTATCAAGTTCGATCTCCACCACAGCCCATGCATAATCCACAAGAAGATTCCATCAACAAGGTCTCACAAAACCTTGAAAATTTCATGAGATAATCGAGTTACCACGTCGAACTTTGAAAGACGTTAAACAAAAGTGCTTTCTGGGAGACATCCTACAGTATTTTATGTTTTGTGTTTTTTCTTTTTGTTTAGATTAGTGAGTTATGTGTTTTTAAGTGTATAATGCATTAATGAGGAAGGTATGAGTATTTTTGATGTGTAAGTATGCAAATGTTCGAGTTTGGGGTGATAATTTGGAAAACATTTGGAGTTAAAAAAGGCTAGACAGAAGCATTTTGCGGTACAGCGCAGGTACCCGCGGTGCACCGCACCTATGAGTAGTAGAAATTGACAAAAACTTCAAACTGACATAAATTTGCGCTCGGGTATCGGAATTCACTTTTTCTCGAGTCTAAATCTCATATTTTTTCGAGATCTATCTAATGGAGTAGATAATAGCTGATTTTGAGATGAAATGAAAATATAAATTCAGCCGTGTCATGCGGTGCACCACACGAGCCGCCAGCAAAGATGAAGAAGAGGTTAGCTTATATATCACTTTTTAACTCAAAACCTTAAGCCTATTTCTTCCCCAAAATTCCCAAACTCCATTAAAACGTTACATAAACCTCACCTCATATCAAAATACCACCAAATAACCATAAACTCATATCCAAATCCTTCCCAACCTTCCTATAAACAAGAATCAAACAACCAAATCATCTAAAACACCTAGAATCCAAGAATCAAAACCATGAATTTCAAAATCTTTTTACAAAATTCCTTAAACCCATATCATAAAAGCAAGAGTTCATCATACCCACATCGAGAATTATCATCCTTACACCTTTCCTAACCCGAATAACACCTTATCTATCTATAATCAAAAGGTAGTTTAAGAGTGTTTAAATCTTTAAGTTGGGGGTAAAAAGAGATGATGAAAAGAACGAAGATATTATCCAGTGTTAAGGGAGATAAAGAATCAAATCAAGGTATTGAGTAAGATCTAGAAGAAATCAAGTGAGATCGGTACTAGTTCGGGAACAAACAAGAAGGATAATTCGAGTCAAGCAATTAGAGAGGAACCAGTTTTTGGTGGATTCAAATCCTAAAGAGCAAGAAATTTTGATTATGGAGGAGAAGATGCCAATACCTCTCCTAATCAAATATTCCTATATCAGAGATGAGAAAAGCTTCTAGGGCTCTAGTAGATGTTGCCAAAACAAAAAGATTTGGATGAACACCTTCACATAAGAGAGTATTCAAGAAAAAGAAGTTAGAGAAGATGAGAAACAAGAGATTTCTATAGTGTGATTGATTGAGATGGAGCATAAGAGGAGGTAAGGGAAAGCTTAATTGGTGATACATGAAGTTTACATGCAAGAAAAGCGTTGCACCCTATTTCGAGTATTGATCATGCGAGGCAATAGCCTCGAAGAGTATGTTTTCTTTCTTCCCTACCATCATTCAATACTTGCAATATGTGTTAACTTTTTATTTTTTTATTGAATCTTTTCGAGTCGTGGGGACACGCCTTATTTTTGAGTTGAGGGTGTGGGGATTCGTTGTCTCTCATCTCCATTTTTCTATGATTGACTGTTTCTAGGAATAAATTAAAATTTTTGATAGAGGAGATTAGATGTAGAGTGTGTTTTATAGCTTAAAAGCATAAGCTTAGTGAGTTAATGATAGTAAGTAATATGTATATGAGTTATTTCATTTTTTATGCTTTGAGTATGAACAGGAAACACACATTGATAGTAAAGAAAAGATTAGTGAGCAATGCAGTAGAAGTATGTTTGATCTTAGGGCGCCTTGAGTGGTGTGTAGGCTGTGAGATCCAAGCTAGTTGATAAACCTATTTGATGAACGTGGTAAAGGTAAGCGAATGGCGAAATTGCACAGTTTAGAAAGTAATTAAGGCGGTTCTTTGATAAGCCCGTGTTTTCTTTTAGCTTGATGTCCATTTATTATATTTATATCCTTCTTAGCCCATCATATCCTTTCTAAAATCCTTTTTATTAGTCATGTTATAAGCCATATCCTTTTAGATTTTAGGACTTTTCATAAGACGAACACTTGAATCGCGATGCATAGGCAATTGTTTTAGATCTTGAGTTTGGGGTGGTGGGTCCACCATTATGGGAAGTATTATTGGGTTGATATTTCTAAGCTTATTAATTATGTCTAGTCTTATTTTGATGATGATTCACTATTATTATATTGTAACCCTTTGCCGGGGTAAAAGTAAATGAAAAAATTTATGAAAAGAAAAAAAATATATGAGATAATAATTAGCATGATATCTCACATAAAAAAGAGAGTCATAGCTATACAAAAGAAAAAAATTGATATGAAAAGATTGAAAATATTTGGACCGGCAAAGTGGAATTTTTATGTGAACATCTTTATGCTTTAGTATTGGGTTATTGGGGATTCTAATTAGTGCATCAATTCATTGGGTTGAGTGAGAAAAAATTATGAGAGTAACTTACACTCTATGGCGATTCGTTGATGGATAGTAAGGAGAGAGCCAAAAGCTCACTCTAAATTATCCAAATATATCAGCATACCATCCCTAGGCCAACATTACAACCTTAAAGACCTTATGATTCTTTGTTGTGTAATATAGAAGTAATTGAGTCGTTAGAGAGTAGTTAGATGGATATATGGATACTAGTAAAGCTCGATGAACAATCTATAGCCTCCTTGGTAAGCTAAGTAAGAACATCTCCTGCGTGCATTGCAAAGCTAATATGATCCTGTATTTGAACCGTGTTGATTGTGAGTATGACAAATGTACTAGTAATTTAGTTTGTAAATATTATTACATGAAATTTTATGAGTAGTTGCTTTGAGTTTATGTTATATATTCTGTTATCTTCTTCCCAATATGCTTAATTGACTTAGGTGTGTATTTAGAGTCTTCCCTTTGTTCTTATCTTTGTTGTATCAGAACGATACAACTTTGAGTTGGGGTTCTTGATGTCTCCCTATTTGTGATATAATAATCTAGGTTGTAGACATCATTTTAGGTATATTTGATTAATTGATTATAGATTCTTATTCATATTTTGATAATTTCTTATTTCTTGTCTTGATTTGATGATTTATTGTTTAGAGCATATTTGGTTTAATATATGTGTTAATGTGAAGTTTTAAAGATATATGGAAATTAATTAGATTCCAAATCAATTGTAAAGAGATAAGGAAAGAAGATATGGAAGGAATTAATAGATAAAAGGAAGTAGAGATAAAATAGGAAAAGAAAAGTTGTCAAGTAAATATGAAATTCTGCAGTTACGTCCACTAAAGTGAAGATAACTTCAAATAGGCTGGGAACTTGGATGGGCAATCAAAAGGAAAGGTGTAGATCTTTTCGATGTGGTCGTTTAGATATAAAGTAGGCAAAAATCAGACCAATAACGAAGGAGATACGACCAAAACAAGACAACAACATTAAAAGGAAGTAGAGATAAAATAGGAAATGAAAAGTTGTCAAGTAAATATGAAATTTTGCAGCTACGTCCACTAAAGTGAAGATAACTTCAAATCGGCTGAGAACTTGGATGGGCAATCAAATGGAAAAGTGTTGATCTTTTCGTTGCGGTCGTTTAGATATAAAGTTGGCGAAAATTGAACCAATAAAGAAGAAGATATGACAAAAACAAGACAACAGCCTTTATCCTCTATCCTATATTTTAGGAAACGAACTCAAGTTGGACTTGGACTCAAATTACTTGCATTCTACTCCAAGATTTCGACCTAGGGTCTTCGTAATACATAAAAATACGCCCTTTAATCATTGTAAACATGTCCATGCTCAATACTAAGCTATATATTAGTCTTTGCTTGAATATTAATCTTTAGTATCAAGTTTATCATCCAAGAAGGAAGTTGACATGTAGAGGAAGACAAGAAAAAAGAAGAAGGAGAATGACAAACTCCTCTTCTACATCTCCCTTCTCTATATTTAGGGTAATTAGCTATAAAATTTGTGGCTTTACCATATTTCTAAGATTTTATTCTATAAGTTTTATTATTAATTATTGGGTTATTATTTTGTATTAAATTTCATAATACTATTTGTTATTTTAATCGATTTGAGCTTGGCGTGTATATGTATTGTGTGCTTTGACTGATTGTTTCCAGCCCTAGATTTGTCCAATCTTAGAACTATCCTTAGTAATTGAGTCAACACCCGGAAAGGGGATTCATTATTGACAGCGACTAGGACTCGTGCCAGAGGAGCATAATCGTCTATTGTGCGGTAGTGATCCTGACGGGTTTGCCTAGCTAGATAGACATAAAGGTTTGATTTAATCACCGATCATTATGCAAGGTCCCCTTACCCAAGTCCCCTGGTAGTGGAGAGGTTGCTCCTAAGTCCACTCTGACGTGGGTTAGGAAGAATTTAGAATCCCGGTTGATATATAATGCTCAATACACCCTTAAGATTAGAATAACTACTTAGTAAGATACGATCATATTAGTAACCCTGATTTATCTGACTTACATTCATATTTATTTATCTGTGTTCTTGTTTATTTATTCTCATCAGAATCTAAACGTCTAAATTCATCTATGATTATTAAATACAAGTAGATCTAATGTATTAAATCCCTGCGAACGAACTTTACTTACTAACTAATTTGCAAACAATTTGTAATACTTGCAGTGAGTTTATCGTGGTAGTCAAGGGTGTATTTCCTTTATTATTATATTATTTATCTGTTTATTCATCACACCTTTGGCCCCACCAATATATTTTAGAAAAGAATAATATATTTATTTAGAATATTCTTAACCTTTATTCTTGTTGTATAGGTAAACAGTTGTTGCTTATTTTATATACTATAATTAAGGTGTTGGAAAATTGTAATGGCTAGAATCATGTAATGGCTAGAATCATGTGATGGCTAGAATTATGTGATGACTAGTATCAAGGTTTGCTAGAATAAGGTAATGGCTGATTTCTTGCCGTGTAATTACTCTTATATTTTGTATATATAACAGAGAACTCTCATATGGATAGGTATTCAATCCAATTAAAATGGTATTAGAGCTTTCATCCAAAATAGAGTCTTTTTTTTTCTTTGAGTGAGAAAAATAGTGTTTTTTTAGTTTTCAAATTTCAGTGAGGTCATTTGTGTGGTGTATTTTTTACATCAAATTCAAATTTCGGAGGAGATTTTTCCCCTCACAATGTCTTCTGGTGATCTTTTTAGAGTACGTTTTACTGGAAACATTATTGTATATGGGAAATTCAGTTTCGTTTATTTGTTACGAGAAAAGAATTATGGGGTCAAATTGATGGAAGTGCTCCTTAACCTAAAGATCCAGCAGAATTAGCCAAATGGAAGGTTAAGGATGCTCATGTGATGTCATGGATTTTAGGTTCTGTCGACCCTCTTATGTGATTAACTTAAGGAAATATAAGACTGTGGAAACCATGTGGTCACACTTGAAGAAGGTTTATAACCTGAATAGTTACGCATGCCGATTTCAGTTGAAGTACGAGATTGTTATCTTCACTCAAGGTAATCACTCAATTCAACAATATTATTCTGCTTACTTGAATTTGGTCAGATGTGGTTTGTGTAAATGTGCCTACTACTTCTCGTCCTGATGTTTTGGGTGTTTATGAGCAAAGCAAAATAGATCAATTTTTAATGAAGTTACGCACCGAATTTGAGGTTACTCGCGGAAGTTTAATGAATAGAGATCCTCCACCATCTTTGGATGTTTGTTTTGGAGAATTACTTTATGAAGAGCAACACCTCTCAACCAAATTGCGTTTCAACAAGATGTCAATTTGAATCCAATATCCTATGCATCGTACAAGAAAGTAAAGATTAAGGATATGCGTCAGATTCAATGTTACGGATGTAAGGAATATTGTTATATTGCTTCCAATGCGTCAAGAAAGATTGCAACTATTGTAAGAAACCAGACCATTGTATCAAATAATATCCCACTCGGCCACCGCTTCGCCGTCATGCTAATACTTATCAAGCTACCGTGCAAAATTCTTTGGTTCAAGAATTATCCTCAACCTCATCTACAACGGGATTCTCAAGTCTCACACCTGAGATGGTCCAACAAATCATAATGTACGCTTTTTCCGCCTTAGGGATCCAAGGTAATACTTTACATAAATCATGGCTTATTGATTCTGCTACATCCAATCATATGACACCATCTTTTGATACATTATGCATTGTTCGTCCATATATTGGTTCATCCCAAATCCAAGTAGCTAATTGGATTCATTTAGCTATAAATGCAATAGGAGATATCAATTCTTCATTTCAAAATGTTTACATATCTCCTGGTCTATCTAATTATCTTATATCACTTGGTCAATTAGTTGATAACAACTGTGATGTCCATTTGTCTCGTGATGGTTGTCTTGTGAAGGATCAGGTGATGAGGAAAATACTCGCGAAGGGGCCTAAATTTGGAAAACTCTTTCCACTAAAATTTCTTACTCGTAATGTGTCTTTCGCTTGTATGTCCATTAGTAAATCTAGTAAGGTGTGGCACAAAAGCTTGGGTCATCCGAACTCGGTTATATTGTCTCATCTTTTCAATTCTGGTTTGATTACTCTATCTCTCTCTCTGCAAAAAAAAATCGCATGTACAAGAAACCCGCCTCTACCAGCGAACCTCCTCCTCGCTCCATGGTGAAGATCGGACCTCGCCATCCATATCTCTTTTTTTTGCTCATTTTCTGGACCAGCGAAGCTCTGGAAATGAAAGCTCCGGCTCGATTGCTGGAAAGAGAGCAGCAGCAGTGAACAAATCAAGCAAAGGAGATTTCGTTCAAGATCTTGTTCGCAGATCAGCCATGGCGTGAAGACCTTGAGCTTGGTTTGAGCTTTGTTTGAGAAGACTCCGTGAAGAATATCTCACTACGAACACCTTCGAACGAAGCTTGTTCGAACGGCTTCGAGTTCTCCGACGTTCGTGAGGAAGGAGACCGACTCTAGAGATGGCTTCGCCGAGAAGCATGCGAAGAAGAATTAGCATTCGAGGCGAAGATTTTGGGTGACGAGATTTGGTCGAGATCTGAAGAAGTAGCATTCGAGGTGAAAATTCCCGGCGAAGCTAAGATGTTTATGGCCGTCGAAAGGTTGTTGTTCTGTTGGATAAAAAATGGAGGTGTGGAGGGAAAGCGGGCTGCGATGTTGGGCTTGGGAACAGTTGATGGGTTGCTGATGGTATTTCAGAGTGGTGGCGGTTTTCCCGCCGGAGTTCTTCCCCATAAAGCTTCATGGATCTATTTTTTTTCTTTTTTTGTTCGGAATTGCGTTACTTAGTTTATTGTACTTAGCTGATTGTTGTAATAGTGCAGGTTTTTTGAAATTTAAATATAATCTTTTTGATATTAATCTATGTGTTTAAATAATAATCTCTGTTTTTTTATTGAGTACTCCATACTTTTTCACTGAGTACTCTGTGTTTTGTATTATTACTCAGTGTTTTATTCTGATACTCAATGCTTTGATTCCGATACTCCGTATTTTTTCAGATACTCTGTGTTTTTGTCCGATATTCTGTGTTTTTTATTTTCCGAGTACTCTATAAAATCACTAAGTACAACACTGCTGGCGGCGATGGTTGATGGTCAGTGGCGGAAATTGCCAGTGATGGTGGCCGGAATTGAACAATGTAAATGCCCAACAAGTTAATACTTGTTGAATTAAAAATGAGCCAATTGTTGATTGATGCCTATTAAAAAACTTATTTAGAAAAAGGTGCCTAGAAAAAAATATTTATTGAAAACAGCCCCCTTATAATTAACAATTAAAAAATAAGAAAAAAACTAATAAACACGCGCGCGTCCGTGAAATTTTTTTAAAATCGTCATAACTAATTCAAAAAAAATCAAAAAAATCAAAAAAAAATTATATTTGGATAAATCAAATTAATATTTACGTTTATGATTTTTTTCGGAATTTTCTGAATTTTTTGATTTTTTTTTATTTTTTTAATTTTTTTTTTCGCAGACACGAAATTCCATGTTTAAAACATGGAATTTCATGTTTGAAACATGGAATTCCATGTTTATTTCACGGTTTAAAACATGGAATTCCATGTTTAAAACATGGAATTCCGTGTCTGCGAAAAAAAAATTAAAAAAAATCGAAAAAATTAAAAAAATTCAAAAAAAATCAAAAAAATTCATAGACGTAAATATTAATTATATTTATTCAAAAATAATTTTTTTTAATTTTCTGATTTTTTTTGAATTAGTTATGACGATTTTAAAAAAATTTCACGGACGCGCGCATGTGATGGAATTAATAAAGGTATAGAAAATATAAAGGGGATGTTTTCTATAAATAATTATTTCATTAGGCATTTTTTTATAAATAAGATTATTGAAGGCATAAAAAAACAATTAGAGAGTTTAAGTAGGATGTTTTCAACAATAACCCCATTAAAAATTTAATTATTTGTTTTCTATTTTTTAGCAATTTTTATATAAAAAGATATTTTAATATTTGTTCATATATTAGAAGTTTTTTTAAAAAGGTAAAAGTCTCACCACTCATTCTAGGACAAAAAATAGTCTATAAGATGTATATCATTCACTCCCTTTTACATATCATTCACTTCATTCACCCTATCTTAAATACCAAAATATCGATGTAAATTACATTCAACTTAGCAATAATAATAACTAACAACCATAAACCTTTTAGAAATTTAAACACAAACAACATCAAAATGAACAAAAAGAGACCACCATCTTTAGTGATTTTTCTCATCTGCTGCTTTCGTTTCTCAATCTATTCAAAAAATTAGCATATAGGAACTGTATTTGTACCTTGTAATAGTTGTGTGCTATTTTTGCAAATAATTCCCTTTCTTATTGAGCAATAAAATAAAATTGATGCAATGCAAAATTTACTGAAAAGAGAAATTTTAAGAGAATAAATATAGAAGAATTTGAAAGAGCAAACCAGAGTACATGTTTATTACATAAATGATAAAAGGAAAACTTGCTACACAGCAAGAAAGACACACTGGGCAATGAATTATGAATCCCACAGAGGAATCCAAAGACATGCTTATTGAAATTGCAAGCACTAAACACGACTCAAATGACAGGACAGGAATCAAAACAACAGATCGAAAAATGAAAGCAGGGTAATTTGCTGGAGTTTGAAATCACACATCTGGAGGATAGATAGAGAGCGAGAAAACCCCACTAGTATTGGTCTCCTTGAAAGCAGACATAACTTTTTTGTGCTGAATTCTTCTAGCTGCAGCAGCAGCTTTAGGGTTTGTGCAGTAGAGTTCTAGAACCTGAAAGCTTTTTAAGTCAACAAAGCCAGTTGGGACTTCCACAAGGCTCTCACAGTGTCGAAGAACAAGGCGTTTAAGACTTGGGAATTGATGCTGGAAAGCTCTCCAAGTTATCAAATTTGTCCTTCCTATGTGCAGGACTTTGAGAGAAGGGAAGACATTTTTAACTTCCCAAATCTGTCCTCTGAATGCATTTTCTTTCAATTTCAGCACCTCAAGTGTTTCCACCTTTTCTAGTATGCGCATGTCAACCCAATCGAGTGAGGTATTTGATAAGGTTAGCTTTTTCAGCATTTTCGGGAACTCTATTGACAGAGAAAGTTTCAGTACTTTGCTTTCAAAAGCTTCGCGTTCATTGTACAGTTTCAAATTTGTAAGGTGTTCCAAATTTGCAACATTATTAAACAAAACTGCACCATTATTGAAAAGTACGGAAACTTTTCCCCGCACTCCCAATTTCTTTATATTAGGAGTCCTTTCAAGAACCTTTTTGGTGCAACTCTCAGGTGAAATCATCGAAAGGGTTTGCATGTTCTTCTTACTTCCTTGTGTGCTCGATGGAAGAGGCAGCAGAGCCGATGCATTTGTTAGTAGATTTCTCAGATGATCCATCTTCCAAATATCAAATTTCACATCAATCTTAGAATATGTCGTTAGAAATATCAAAGTTTGAATGTTCAATAGTTTAGAGATGGTTTTCGGGATGGTCGGGATATTACAAGAGAGAGACAGATACCTCAAAAGTGGAAGTAGATCTAGGTCCTTGGGAAAGGTAGGAAAATTGATGGATTGAATATCCAAAACTCTAAGCAATTCAAATGCTTTAGGGATGACCGGTATAAGTCCTTTTGGCAAATGAATATCATCTGGGGGGAAACATAAGAAAGAACGGACACGTTGACCGTGAGGTTGGGACTTAAGGTAGTTCACTATGTTTGAATGAACACAAAAACGCCGACAATTTTCAGAAGTTACCTCGTCCTGATCAGAGCTTTTTTTTATCTCTTTAATCTCTTGGTAAAAGTTTTGCCGTGCAGCTTCGCTCTTGCAAAAATCGTATAACATGTCATGAACATTACATGTTTTAATTTGACCATTAGACCTCCTTTTTGTTACCATCAATAAGTTTCTATTGACAAGATCTGCTAGACATACCTCTGCACTATCCTCCAAGCTTAGTTCCCCATCCCGATCTATGAACCCTTCAGCGAGCCAAAGGTGGATCAATTTCCAAACAGGGATCTCATAGTCTTCAGGGAAGACCCCTAAATAGAGAAAGCATGATTTCAAGTGGTGTGGCAAATGATTATAACTCATGGCAATTACTTCCATGAATTCTTTCTCATTCTTAACAATCAATGCGCTAACATTCTTCCCCACTTTGTTCCACCAATCACTTGACTCCCGGTCATTAAAGAGAATACCAGCAATCACAACTATTGCAAGCGGTAAACCATCGCATTTTGCAGCTACATGCTCTCCGAGTGTTTGCAACTCAGTTGTGGGGCACTTTCCTTTACCAAAAACTTTGCTCTCAAGTAACTCCCAACTTTCTGGTGTAGTAAGAAATTTGAGGTCATGAGTTCCATCACTATTTGGATTCGCATGATGAGCAACATCTTTATGTCTACTAGTAATCAAGATTCTACTACATGTCTTGTTTTTGGGGAATGCATTTTTGAGATCGTTCCAGGCTTCCGCTGTCCACAAATCGTCCACGACAATTAAGTATTTTCCTTGCTCCAAACACTTGTATAGATCATCACCTATGACTTCATCTGACTTGTTTGTGTAGTCCGACTCTGGCTTGATTTTACTCAAAATGGAGATATATACATCCTTTCTGTTGTATGTTTGAGACACATAGACCCATGCACGTGTGAAAAATTCATATTCAATTGCTTGATCATTGTAAATCTTTCTAACTAATGTTGTTTTACCAAGGCCTGGCATTCCAACGATTGTGATAATATCCAGTTCCTGGTTTTCTCCATTATTGAGACGTTTAATTAGAGTATCCGCCACTTCATCAAACCCCACCACATTCTCTTCTTCCACTACAGGAATCTGTATATCAATTCAGGAGTAGGTTAACTAGTATTAGAGAAAACTATATAGCAATTGTTAATTTATTAATCAACAAATCGAACATCACATATGTTAAAGCTTACGACACCAATAAGGTTTGATATTTGTTGACCAAGTAGTTTGTAAGTGAATGTATTAAATAGCTACTATTAAACCAGTAAAGTTAGATTGCCTATTTTTTGTTTATACCCTAAAAATCTGGTATTCAAACAATCTGCTTTTATCGTTTGGTTAATTTTTTTTTTTTTTTGTTTTCTTTTATTTCAATTTTTGAAATTAAGTTCTCTTCTACTCTGTTCCAGGTTCTGGATAGGATCAACTCTTTGGTTATAAATATCTCATTTTTTTTAATACATATAGAGCCACTTTGGACTCGAAATCATTTTGATTCAATAAGATTGGATCCCAAGACCTCTTGGTCTTGGCGGAGTAGTCTAACCACTAGACCAATTATCGATCTTGGTTATGAATATCTCAACAAACATAACTATAATACTTCAATGGAAGCGAATTTACACAACCGAGGCACAATTGCTAATGGTGTGTTGTGAAAGATAAAAACTGTCAAAGCGATGTTAATTATATAAATTGTAGTGGAAGAAAATGTGCTAATTAAGAACATATGGGATGCAAAAACTCGAAAAGTTGCTCACATACATATTTTATGCTTCAACTTAAACTTCAGAATGAATTAAATTAATAACATGACAAAAATATATGACATGTGATAAAAAAAATTACTCTCTCCGTTCATTTTTGTTTGTCCTATTTTTTGTGGTACAAAAATTAAAAAAGACATTAAATGCATTATCTCTTTACTATATTACTCTTATTCATTAAATAGAATGTCACTTAATACACCATTAGTAATTAACTAAAGGTGATATTGAAAAATTGGGGAAAAAAATGTCTTAATAATATAAATAGGACAAATATTGTTGGACATTTTCTTTTAGAAAGAAGAACAAATAAAAGTAGACGGAGAGAGTAGAAAATTTATCAGAATAGAAGGAGGGCAAGTAGTGGTCTCAGCCAACAATTCATGGTTACCGTTAGCTCATGTCGGTAATAATACAACAGTCTCTCCTCAACTCCCCAATATATGACTAATGAGATGCAGCTTCAAAATTTTTATCAAGCGTATATGAAGAAATATATTTCTTCGGTAGCACTATTAACATCTTCTGTTCATTTTGTTTTGTTTGGTCAGCAAGAAGTTAAGGTATTCGAAAAGATTAATATTATGAAGGAGCCAATAATGAAGGGATCAAAGGAGAACAGAGTCCGCCTAATGCTTGCTATAACTGCATATGTAGACAGAATAAGGAAAAAAGAGACATCGGATTAAGTCTTGTCAGCTATTCTAAGCTGATGCGATGATAAAATATCTAAGCTTAAAGGTTCCCCCAACTTGAAGTTAGACCAGACACAATATATTTGGGATGTCAATACAGGAAAGAACATCAACTGCCGTATGAAAACTCTAAATTTAAAGCAAATGAACCATTAGTGGGGTGAAGTATTGAGGAGATTGGAGAAATCGATATTATATGGAAAAGGATGCCCAAATTCTTTTGGGGCAAACAAGACTCCACTTGAAGCCTGGAATGAAAGAAAACCACCCTAAAATCACCTAAAGAATTTTGAATGTACTTGCTATACACATGTTCTAAAAAAAATGAGGTACAAACTCGATAAATATGTGAAAATGCATAATTGTAGGATATAGCTCAAAACTAAAAGACTATATAGTTTATAGTTTGCAGAAAAATAAAGTCATTTATTTACGAGATGTCTGATTTGATAGAAGAATAAAGAGAAAATATATTTTGCATTTCAGTTTCTGATATAAGAGTACATGAGTAGTGTATTGTTTATATAGACACAATACACCTAATCTGTTACACAATAACTTGATCACTACTCTATTGCTAATCTCATTCAATTATATTAAATATATGGAATCGGAAAATAACTTAATCATGATCGAATAATATGTGTAAATGATCATGTAAAAGTTACTAAATGAAAACGAGGATCTTGAATCAAAGTCCATTCTATGATGTCGTCTAGAAAAATTAATTGGTCAAATATAATAAGATGCAGTTAGGCATAATCATACTTACACAGTCAATGTGAATATATGAAGTACTTTTTTGGTAGAAAATATTTGCCTGAAAGTTTCATAGGATTTCATGTGCGTCTTATGATAAAATAAATTTACCAATATGTATCGTGTGATACGAAAAATTACATGAAAGTCTTTAGAAGACTAAAAACGCGTATACATAAATTTCGGGATATATTAGAATGATATTTGTATTACTTGTTGTCTTTAATAATCTTTAATTGTCTTATATATTGTCATGTAATCTGCCATATATTTGTTTTATATTTCATAAGTAGAATATGTGTATTTATGATTATGTGCATGAATATTTATTACTCGAAATTGCACATGATTGTGCTTGTAGATTATTCCAGTGTTATATGACGATATGGCTTCATATTGTTTAATTTGAAATTATAGTTACTATTATAAAAATGTATAAGATATTGAATATCGAGATTATATTCGAAATTGAAGATCATCACATTTACGTTTACATGAGGAGAGAACAACACGTATTGCACTCTTTATTCCTTTGTCAAGGTTTTTTCCCACAGGGTTTTCCTGACAAAATTTTTAACAAGGAAAATTAAAAGCGTATTGATAACGATTATGTACTATTTTTCCTTCACTCGGATTTTGTCCCACGGGGTTTTCCTAGTAAGGTTTTAACGAGGCATATCAATAAAAATTTGGTGGATATTCAATTCCACTTGGTCAAATTTAAGTTCACAAGAAAAGCCCAAGATGTAAAGTTCAAGATGAATATCATGTCAATATAATTTATGGCTGCACTTGATAATTTTATGCAAAGATACTTCCATTTCATGAGACAAGTCGATAATACTAATGATCAAGATACTTTGTCCACACATTCAGAGGGAGATTCATACGCGTTGCACTCTTTTTTCCTTGACTAATTTTTTTTCCATTGAGTTTTACTAGCGAGGTTTTTAGCGAGGCAACATCATATGCGTATATGAAAAATACCCAAGAGGGGGTGTTATGAAATATTATAATGTATTTATTATTTTAGAGTAGTGGAGAGCCTTTGTAACTTTCTCTCCTTTATTTTTTGTAACTCTAATATTTAATCCTATATAATGGTGTAGTAGTAGGCTAGTCCAAGAGTCCATAATTCTCTATATAAAGGCTTGTCCATTCCCTCAAACTAAGATTGAAATCCATACATAATAATATACTCTTCTTATCTCCATATAGCCTCTCATCAACTAGTTTTTTTTTTACATATTGTTTCAACAATTGGTACTTTTTTTTTATTTAACTAATTGTAATTGTTAATTTGAAATTAGGCTTAAGAATTCATAATCATTCTATAATTGGGTCAAATAAATAATTCTTTCTATATATACTTTTTTTTTACTAAAACATCTTAATATAGCACATAATAAAACAAAACGATTATTTATTTTATAATTATCACTGCGGTTGGTTATTCAGCTTCAATGGTGAATGATGGTCAACTTTGATAGTTAATGGTCAACTTATGAGAGTTTTTTTTATATCTGAGCAGCCACCAATTAACGTCGGTCAACTCCAACGATTTTTTTTTAAATTATCGGAGCAGCCACCAGTCTACTCCGGCAACGACATACGGTTAACGTCTGTCAACTTTGGTAATATTTTTTTCTCTTTACAGTTTCTGGATAAAAATATATCACTATGATTTTTTTGAATTTTTTTGAATTTTTCTGATTTTTTAATTATTTTTAATTTTTCCAATCCCAACGAAGAGTTGCATCGAAACTACAAGTATATCATACTTGTAGAATGATACAGTTCCGATATAATTTTTTGCCGGAGTTGACCGATATTAACAGGGCGGTCGCTGCGGAGTCGACCGATAGCTACCCCGGAATATAAAAAAAACTGTTAATATATATATATATAATTATTATATTAAAATTAATAAATGAAACTAGTAATAGTTTTAATATTAAAGAAAGATTACAAAGAATATTATAGTTAAAATTAAAACAATGTTTAACATAATTTTTTTAGAAGAAAGGCTAACTTTTAGCCTAAATTTTGAAATTAACCATAATAATTTTTAGGGTTATTGTTGATAACATCCTCATTAAGTTCTCTAATTATTTTTTTAAGCCTTCAATAATTTATTTTATAAAGAAATGCCTAATGAAATAATTATTTATAAAAAACACACCCTTTATATTTTTCATATCTTTACTACCCTTCTTATTAAATATATTATTTTAATTTAATACAATATTAATTTTTAAATATTAAACAAATAATAGGGTACCACCATCACCATGTATTTAATCACCACTACAACCACCACCACCACAGCAAGCACCACCACCACAACAACCACCACCAACACCACCACCACCTACTACTACTACTAATTCCATCACACACATACGCGTCCGTGAATTTTTTTTAAATCGTCATAGCTAATTCAAAAAAAATCAAAAAATAAAAAATTTGCAATTTTGGATAAAGCAAATTAATATTTACGTCTATGATTTTTTTGGGTTTTTTTAGTTTTTTTTAGTTTTTTTTTTGTTTTTTTGTTTTTTAATTATTTTTTTCGCAGACACGGAATTCCATGTTTAAAATTTAAAAATATTCAAAAATATTCAAAAAAATCCAAAAAAAATCCAAAAAAATTCATAGATGTAAATATTAATTTGATATATCCAAATATATAAATTTTTGATTTTTTTGATTTTTTTAAATTTAGTTATGACGATTTAAAAAAAAAATTCACGGACGCACTCGTGTGTTTATTAGTTTTTGTTTTGTTTTTTTCTAAGAGATAATTCTCAAGTAATTACACTTCCTCACTTTTCATTCTCAAAAAAAAGGAAGGAGCAAATTACTTCCTACTTACTCATAAATTTTCAATTTAATTTCCAATTGAACACATTGTCATATTTACCTTCTAATGTTATCCTTATGTGATTTTTTATATTTTTTTATTGTTTTTTATTTAATTTAATATTATTTTTTAATATTTATTTTCAGATTTATTTTTTGATTTTTTTAAATTTTTTTTGAATTTTTTTTAATATTTTTTTCCGAAATTTTTTTTAGAATTTTTTTCTTAAAAAAAATTTTTTTGATTTTTTTTTCAGAATTTTTCTTTTAAATTTTTTTTTTTTTAGAAATTTTTCCCGGATTTTTTTTAAAATAATCGAAATTTTAGGTTATGTGCTGCTGTAACACACAAATATAGATTTGTGTGTTGTTGTAACACACAAATATAAATTTATGTGTTCTTGTAACACACAAAGTCATAAAATCGATCTAAATGATTCTCTTCTTTAACAATATTGTTTTTTTATATTTATTAATCGCATATACCTTATTTTTATTCGTTTTTAACTATCTTGATATATTATATTTTTGTCCAACTCTTTTTTGTTATTTTTGTGTTTATATTTTAGGGTTTTGTGTTATTCCAATTCTATGTATTCCTGGAACACACAAATCTCAATTTTGTGTATTCATAAAACACATAAAAATTGAATTTATGTATTAGTAGAATACACAAAACTTGATTTTGTTTGTTCCAATTCTGTGTATTCTTGGAACACACAATTCTCAGATCTGTGTGTTCCCGGAACGCAAGTCTCTGATTGTGTGTTCTTGGAACACACAAGTCTCTGATTTGTGCGTCCTTGGAACACACAAGTCTCTGGTTTGTGCGTTCCAGGAACACACAAGTCTTTGATTTGTGCATGGACCACACAAGTCTCTGATTTGTGCGTTCCTGGATCACACAAGTCTCAGGGTTGTGCGTTCTTGGAACACAGAAGTCTCTGATTTGTGTATTGATGATGGAACACATATAAATCAAATTCACAAAACTCTATTTTGTTTGTTCTAATTTTGTGTATTCTTGAGCACACAAATCGCAAAATTGTGTATTACTGCAACACACAAATCTGAGATATTCATTGAACACATAAAACTCAAATATATGTATTATTTGAATACAAAAAACTTGATTTTGGTTGTTCCAATTTTGTGTATTCCTGCAACACACAAATCTCAGAATTGTGTGTTCATTAAACACATAAAAAAAGTTTCAAAAAAAAAAATTTGAAAAAAAAAAATAAAAAAAATATTACGAAAAAAAATTTTAAAAAAAATTCGAAGAAAAATTTTATAAAAAAAATCCGAAAAAAAAAATTTAAATAAATCCTAAAAAAAAAATTTAAAAAAATCCAGAAAAAAAAAATTTTAAAAAAAAATCCGAATAAAAAATTAAAAAAAATTCAAAAAAAAATTCCGAAAAAAATAAAAAAGAATATAAATAAATAAATAATATTATAATTAGAGTAATTAATTAATTGTCTATGGTTATTTTTGTAATGTTTCATTTTTTTGTACTTAAGTAGGAATTAAGTTGAAGTTGTAATTAATTGGGAATTTTTACACTTTTCGTGTAATTAATTGGGCATTGCCCCTTTTTCTAATTTCTTTTTTCTTTTATTTTAATTATTAATTATAGGGATAGTTTGGGATGAGTCTGTTTTCTATAAAATATCTTATTGGAGGTACTTTTTTCTAAATAAGTTTTTTAATATACATTAATTTATAATTGACTCATAATTTTTAAGGTTCAAATCTAACATTTGATCTTTATAAATCTATATATTTTTTTAGTTTATTTATATTTGTCTAATTTTTTGTGGTACAAATTAAAAAAAAACATTAATTATATAATCCTTATTTATTTATTAAGTATAATGTTATTTATTGTACTATTATTTTTAATTAATTAGTAAAATTGGTATTGGAAAAATTAGAAAAAAAAGAAGTAAATATTGTTAAATACCTTTATTTAGAAAAAAGTGACAAATAAAAGTGAAAGAATGAAAGACAAATAAAAATGAACTATAAGAAAGTATAAAGGTAGGTACCTTTTTCTCGGTGGGAGCCTTGTTTGGTGAGTTTTCAAGCAGCTTTTGCTCGTAAACTAGTTCAATGTCTCTCGCTACCACGGCAAACCTTGCTGAATGAGAAGTTGCATCGACAGATTTTTTTTCCCAAATTTTTTTATTCTTGGATCTGGCCTTTTCTACCAGATATATATCAATTGCATCTTGAGCATCATAAACCACGCTGTTGATTCTGTTCAAAATGCTTTGCAGATATTCATTATTGCTGCGCTGTGCTGTAGAGTCCTTTATGAAGGCTTTGAACAGAGTTAGGTGTTGGTTCAGCTTTCTAGCTTGCCCATCAACATCAACAATTGGATCATCGCTTTCATTCAGTAGCTGAGTTATGTTGTCTAGAAGAAACCCCACTGCTGCGTCGGCCATTTTTCTCTGTTTCAAGTGAGATCTAAGGAGATTAATAAAGTTTTGGTTCACTTTTTGGACCATGTAGAGAGGGTCTTATGTGAAAAGCTGAACATAATTTTAATGCAAGTTGGGGGTTAAAAAAAAAAAATTTAAAGTTGACGAAGACTCAGTTTTTTTTCGAAGACTTAGCCTAAGTCAAGTCATTACTTTTTCTTAGTTTTGTTTTTTTTGGACTATATTAGAAATTATCTCTTTTTTTTTATATATGGGTGTTCGAGCCAACTTCCGCGCAGCGAACCTTGTACCTTAGATGAGAGACAAAGTCTTAGCCATTGAACTAGCCCCAATGGTTTATATTACTTTTCTTAGTGCTACACTAAGTTGCATGTAAACATTTTTTTTTTGAAGTTAAAGGAATTTCATTAAAAAAATGAGAACAATGAAATAAATACTGAATAATAAAAACGAATAAATACCGAGTAATCGAAAGAGTCGATCAACCAACACAACAACGTTTATACAATAATCTCAAGAACTTAAGTTTGTCGTATAAAGATTTATCCACCCAAGTTGATTAGCAATCTAAAACCTGAAAAAGACTATAACAAAGAAAGAACGCGTAAAACTGAAAACAAACAAAAACTTCTACACTAAATAAACACAAAATAGATTTAACTTAAAGATAAATTCCCGGCAGCGGCGCCAAAAACTTGGTGGGGGAAAAGGTGTGATAAATAAATAGATAAATAAGATAATAATAAAGGACACAAAACCTTGTCTACCACGAGAAACTCACTGCAAGTATTACAGATCGTTTGCAAGTTTTGATGATAAGTCAAGTTCGTTCACAGGGATTTAATCTGTTAGATCTACTTGTATTCAACAAGCGTAGATGAATTTAGATGTTTAAAATAAATTATAATAAGATGAATAATTATGTAACGCGAATAAATAAATAATGCAAATCAATAAAAATATGAGTGTAAGTCAAATAAATTAAGGTTACTACTATGAGTCTATTACTAAGTTGTATTCTAACCTGTCACGCATTGAGCATTATATATTAACCGGGATTCTAAATTCTACCTAATCCCCGTCAGGGTGGACTTAGGAGCAACCTCTCCACTACCAAGGAGCTTGGGTAAAGAAACCTTGAGTAATGATTGGTGGTTAAATCAAACCTTTTCTGGCTATCTAGGTAGGGTCACTACTAGACGATTATGTGGTGTTGCCAATAACTAAGAATAGTCCTAAAATTTGCCAAATCTAGGGTTGTAACAATAAGTCAAAACACATAATAACAATATACGACAAGCTCAAATCAATTAAAATAACATATAGTATTAATGAATGTAGACAAAATAATAACCCAACAATTAAAAGTAAAACTTACAGAATAAAAGTTTAGAAATATGGTGGAGCATAAATTTATAGCTAAATACCCTAAATATAGAGAAGGAGAGATGTAGAAGAGGAGTTTGTCACTCTCCAACTTCGTGCTTCTTGTCTTCCTCTATAGGTCAGTTTGCTTCTTGGATGAATAGCTTGATACCAAGGATGAATATTAAATTAAGGACTAAGCTATTATTTAAAACTGAGAAAGTACAAGCAAGGACTAAGCCTATACTTGGCACTGAGCAAGGACATGTTTACAATGGTTTAAGGGTGTATTTATAGGTGTCTTGGAAGCCCTAACACGTTTTCTTGGAGTAGAAGACAAGTGATGGACTCCTAGCCCAACTCAAATTCGTAACCCTAAAATCTTGAAAAGGTAACAATCAGCCACGTTTTTGTTTTGGTCATAACTTCTTCAATACTTATCTGTTTGACGAGTTCCAATAGTCGAAACTGATCTCGGAAAGCTCTTTAACTTTTATCTTGACCATTCTTCCAAATTCCTAACCAATATTGAGATATAATACATTTTATGGTCGTGGGTGCTGGAATTTAGATTTATTTGGCAACGTTATCTTTCCATATTTTAGCTTTTCCTTTCCTTTCTCCAACTTCCATGTATATCTTCTTTCCTTTATCTCTTAGATTTGACTTGGCATCTAATTTATCTCCCTATATATATCTTTAAAGCTTACACTAAATAAATAATTAAACCCAATATGCTCTAAAAATACTAAATCATTAAATTAAAACAAAAATAGGAAAGTGCACTAATACATGTGAAAATCGAGTATTTAGACTTCTAAAACACTAAAAATGATGTCTCCAACTAATATTAATTCATGACACATGGGGAGACATCACTTGCACCTCACATTATTTCGAACGGAGAATTCCAATCTGGAGATATGACAATTGGTGTAGAGATGAGTGTCTATTTTATCGTAAAATATGCTTCAGGACGCGGGTCATTAAAATTGAAGGGAGTATCCTTCTCAAGTAAAGCACAAAGCGGTTTGGCAATTTTGGAGAAATCTTTAATAAATCTTCGATAAAATCATGCGTGACCCAAGAAACTTCTGACTTCATTAGCATAAACTGGAGGTGGTAAGGATTTTATAACTTCAATCTTAGCACGATCAACCTCCATTCATGTACTCGAAACTTTATGTCCCAACTCAATTCCTTCGCGAACCATGAAGTGGCAGTTTTCCCAATTGAGAACTAGATATGTTTCTTTACATCACAAGAGTGCCTCTTCAATATTGTTAAGGCACTCATTAAAATTATTTCCAAATACCAAAAAATCATCCATAAAAACTTCTAGGTACTTGTCAATCATGTCCCAAAATATATCCATCTTACACCTCTGGAACGTGGCAGGTGCATTGCATAACCCAAACGACATCCTTCGATAGGCAAAGGTGCCAAACGTACAAATGAAAGTTGTTTTGTTTTGATCTGCGGGATTTGCACAAATTTGATTGTAGCCTGAATAGCCATCAATGAAGCAGTAATACTCTCTCCCTGCAAGCTTGTCTAACATTTGATCGATGAACGGTAAAGGAAAGTGATATTTCTTCTAGGATTTATTGAGCTTGTGGCAATTCATGCATACTCTCCACCCCACAACTGTTCTTGATGGAATGAGTTTTTTTATCATTAAGGATGGTAGTATACCTTCTTTCTTTGGAACACATTGTACTGACTAACCCACTCACTACTCGAGACCGGGAAGATAATACCCGCATCTAATAACTTGTTCACTTCTTTTCTTACCACCTTTAATGCGGGCATAAGTCTTCTTTGTCCCTCTACAGAACGGTCTCCTTTGCTATCAAGAATGATTTTGTGCTAGAAAATGGTAAGACTAATCCCCTTTATATCGGTTATATTCCACCCAATTGCCTCTTTGTTGGCTCGAACCACACGTAGTAACTTATCTTCTTGAGGACGTGAAGGTTAGCAGAAATAATAACATGCAAAGTTTTGTTCATACCTAAATATGCATATCGTAAATGAGCAAGAAGTGGTTTTTCCTCAAGGACATGTGGACATATTATAGATGGTTTCTTCATTGGTTCAATGTCTCCTGTCTCTCGGAGTTGTTCACGAACTATTGCTTTTGGTCTACCGTCATCTGAATCAAGAGCATCCACTTCTTCAACTAACTCGTCAATACATCTAGTGATTCAAGTGTTAAGACTGCTGTTAAGGTGTCATCGAAGCTTGATTCATGAAAAACTTCTTATGTGATTTTTCTCATAACATCTATCTTAAAACATTCATCTTTCGTATATGGATATTTCATAACCTTAAACATATTGAATATCACAAGTTCGTCTAGTGTACGCCCCGTGGCTAAGAATGGTCTACCCAAGATGATGGGGACATTCTTATCTGCATTGTAGTCAAGAATAATAAAATCACAAGGACTTATAAAACTACCAGCTTTAACTATAACATCTTCAATTTTACCTACTAGTTGGGAGAGGGATCGATCCTCTATTTGTAATACCACTGAAGTAGGTGCCACCTCTCATATGTTGAGCTTCTCGAACATGGACTTTGGCATGAAATTGATACTCGCACCTAAATCAGATAACACTTTCCTGGTCCATCCTTTGCCAGTGGCAACGGGGATTATGAAACTTCCGAGATCTTGTAGCTTGGGTGGAAACATACTTTGACATATAACACTACATTTCTCCGGCAATCCAATCATCTCCCCAGTTTCTAAACTTTGTTTGTTAGAAAGAATGTCCTTCATTAATTTGAGATATTTGGGCATTCTTTTGAGAGCTTCTGCAAACGGTATGTTGATATCTAATTAGCTCACCATGTCAAGGAACTTCTTGAATTTTTTTCATTGTTCTTAGTTTTGACACGTGGTGGGGATGGTGGTGAAGGACATGTGGTTTTTACCACTAAGCTTTTCTTCTTTTCTGATGTCTTCTCTAGAGGGACACTCTTTGATTCAATTACCTCTTCAATTTTATCTTTTCTGATCTTCTTGTTGCTCCTCCTTCTTGGAAAACGTGTGGAATGATGTGTGTAATGAGTTGTGTTTGTTCTGGAGTTGATATATGACTTATATACGAACTAAAAAAGGTTTGGGGCCTGTTTTCCCCCATTGTGATATAAAATAAAGCAATAATAGAAATAGGGTGATGCTCCGTAGTGTATGGATTGAAGGCAAGTAAAAGTGATAAGTAGGACTATCGTTTTACATAGGGATTATCAACGAGACTAATTATATTTAAACTAGTGTAAACGCGTGAAGCTTGTATTACAAATAATGAGATAATAAAGATTTCAAACAAGAAATTGTTTGGTTGGTTTTCAAATATGACTGTTAATAAAGTAATTTCGATAATGATTAAGCTAAGAATGAAATAAACAAGTAAGTAAATAAGATGGATGAAATAAAAGGATATGGTTACTTGAGGAATTGCTAGTAATTACTTATGCCACTAATTAATATTACTTATGATTAAGATGTTTATTTCAACTTAAATTTTGCTACTTGTCATATCGAAATGTTAATCCATATCAAAATCTCGAGTTTCATATATATTGTTGTTTTTCATGGTGGTGTATGTTTGTTATACTGTCGGGTTGAGTGTGTGAATTGTTGAGCTGCTGAAAATTGGAATTTTGTGGTAGATGTTTGTAGGTGTGTTAGTGTAATCGGGCGGGTGTGTCAGTTCAGTTTGATGGTGTGAGTTGTTTTTTGTGTATTATTAGTCGTGGTGGGTAATGTTAACGATTTTGGTGGTGTGTGAGGGAAAATAAAAGGGTTGTGTGTCATTCGAATAACCACGAGGTAGGGTTATACGTGTTATGATGATGGTGTGTCAATGTAAAACGATGGTGTGTCAATGTAAACGATGGTATGTCAATGTAAAACGAAGGTGTGTCAATGTAAAACGAAGGTGTGTCAATGTAAAACGACGGTGTGTGTGTAACAGTATGTGCAAACCAAATCAAGTCAACAAAATTTGTTTATTACTGCATAAAACACATACACTTATTAATATATGAAAAAACAACTGACAATGTATAATGTTCAGTGAAAAACACATACAAAATATGTGTGTTGCATATACATTAGGGTGAATCATGAACAAACAACACATCTATTGATTTTGACAGTGAAAGGTTTGGACAACACTACCTTAAATCCTATTATGATATGTCTTTAACTGTTGATGGATGATTCATTCGATTCATTTACGAAGAATGAATCATAAAACATTCTCTTACAGACAAAATAATGCTTTGTATGTGTATCAAACGATGAATTATCACTTTGTTAAACAAAAAACAAGATATTAGATTGTAAACATAATATCTAATCAAATTGAGTGGTAATGTCTGCTGCGAAATGATGATGTCTCTGTTGGTGTGGATATCTTTGAGCATGTATGACGGTAACAAAATTTCTATAATATTAGCTATGATTACGGGATTTATTAGATATGCTACAAAAATGGAATTCGTTACAAAGCGACATATATGGAAAAGATTAGATAAGATTGTTAAATGTAGAGGTATTGATGGTATATATATTTATAACGTTAGAAAAATAACGTTGGACCTGATAGGGGTGGAATATTGGATTTGTGGACCTTTTTAACTAATATCTCTTTTTTTATCATAACTATAAATTGTATTCATGTTTATATAATTTTTATACATATTACAAGTGATCAAATAATATATAAATGTAATAATATTTATAATATTATATTAATTTTATGTAAATATAAATAAGATGCCATTTTGAAATTTATTTCAATTAAAAATGAAGTGTCTTATTAAATATCTATTTTTTATTACTATATAAATAAAGAAGAATTCAAATGTCATAGAAAAAATATTTAACCTGTTGTACTAACCAATTTGAACAAAATTATGTCTATATTTTTTTTTTGTAAATCTGAAATAAACTTATCCAATTAATATAAATAGCTCAAATGAAAATTTCGTTCAAAACCTTTAAATTTTTAAGATCGTAATGTAACAGTTTAAGTTGATTGAAATTTAGTAGGAATTATAAAATAGATGTTAAAGTAGACTTGTTAGGGATTCATAAGGAAACTTAGTGAAAAGAGACTCAAAATGTATTAAAACATGAGATGCTACAAAAAAGTTGAAACTTTTAGAATTTTGTGGGCTTGTGAAGTTATAGCTGATTTTCCTGTCAAATCTACCATAGTAGGGAGAATGATTGTGAAAAACTTATGCTACCTTTGATAAATAGAACCCTTGTAATATTTTGAGTTGTTGTAATATTTTTAAATCAGGTACCCTGGAAATTTGTAATCCGAGTTTTTCCTTTATTTCTAAGAAAGAGAACTGGGGATTGAAGCTTTTCCCCTCCATCCCGGTTAGTCCTCCTTCACTAAGATATCACTGGTAGTGGTGTTCGGTAATGTGGTTTTGTCCTATCTTTGTATTTCTTTTTCTAGTCTTTATTACACTATTTTATAAATTAAAGAAATCTTTTTTTTTTTTTAAATTAAGATTAGTACATTATTACACTATTTTTGAAGATTAGTCTATTATTACACTATTTTTTTTAATAAAAGAAATCTTACTTTTTTTTTTTTTTACTAAACACAACAATTATACTCTGATTTAATTGTTTTCCCAGAAAGTTTTTACAACTCATATTTAATTAAGAAAATGATTCAATGAATTTGAACTCATAATATTTAAATCGATTACCAAATTTCAGTTCTTTTGGATTTTTTTTCAAGATTCTTTTAAAACCAAACATCAAAAAATTGAATAGTCAAACAGCTTCAACTCCTTTTACGAATAAGTTAACATAAAAGGAACCCAAATCTATAATAAACAAATCTTTACCTATTAAAGTTTCAGAGATTCATAAAACACATATAATAGTTCATATATAGTCAAATGGGGGTCTTATTGTACACAAATATTTCTCCTAAAATACAATCGTTATAACTAGAGAAAAAACTCATTATCTATAATACCCACTCTGATGTGGAGGTGGGTATGGTGTCTGTGATTGTGATGGAATAGTATAAGGAGGCCTAGGCATAGATTCCGTTTGCTGAGGTGGCGCATTATAATATGGGCCCCGCCATCCCGGATATGCAGGTTGACCGTACTCTTGATTTTGTGACGGTGGTGGATATGGCGGACCTGTAGCCGGCACTTGATAAGGCGGTGGTGGTTGTGGTGGTGGTGGATTATGAGTGTAGCCACCACCTATAGCTGGTGGCTGGTATGGTGGAGAAGGGGTATGATTGTCTATATGATTTTGAGAATTTGAATTTGATCTGTAATTATTATTATAATTATTATTTTTATTATCGTGAAAATTTAGACCAGATATATGTCTTTGTAAATCTTCCATCATTTCACGTGATTGCATATTTCTTGTTATTACAAAATCACTGCATTGTTGTTTTATATTCGTGATTGCGTCCTATTAATTATCACAAAATAAAATTAAAAACTTAATTGTAAAATATTATAAAATATATTTATAATACCTGAAGAGTAACATAAAACTTTAATCCTTCGTTTATATTTTCCTTGATTTCACGATATTTAGCAATTGAAGCTTCGATTTGTTTATAGCTTTTCTCACGTGAAGCTGAGGAAGTATATTAAAGGGGTAAAAACGTAAATACGTAAGCAGAAAATGGTTCAGTAATTTGAAGTTTCATATCTTACCTTTATAATCTTCTAGATTAAATAAAATAGCAAACTCATGATTTTGAGCCTGTAAAAATAGAAAATTAGAAATAGAACTAAGCATAGAAAATATTTTGAAATAATCAAAAAATTGCGTACCTGAACTTGCATTAATAATTGTTCTTGAGCTTCAATATTCTGTGTAATTTCATCACAAATGTGATTATATTTTGAGATTTCTTTTTTGAAAAGATCCTCGTGGGACCCAGTGGATGTCATTAATTTGGGCAGAATATCATCCTGAAGAAATTTTTAAAAACCCAATTATTTTACGCATAAATACATTTTTATAATTTTAAACTCCCATTTATATATAATTTTGCATTTTTTACCTTTCTTTTCATCTCTTTCAACATATCTTCCAGACCTGCTCTCTGAGCACCTAGAGTCTCCAATTGTCTCTGAAAATATAAACAAAAATAATAATTAAAAATTAAATTATATTTAATTTTTCAGAAAATAAAAATAGTTACGTAAAAGTATCATCTCAAATAAACAAGAAAAATGTTTTCATGCATTTAAAGGTATACAATGTTCAATATACAGATAATAAAAAAAAATTGAAGTTCAAGTACATATTAACATAATAAAGATTTAATCTAAATATATATTATATTTAATATTAAATTAAATTACCAAGCTCTGTTTCAAAGCTCCAACTATAGCATCTTCATTAGCATCTAAAGACATTATAGGCCGTCCCAAACTTGGAAGAGCAGCTTCTATCTAAATTAAAAAAACAAAATCCACACATTAAAAACATAGGGACATACAGTGCAATATTCACATAATATAAGGACTTATAATGCAATTAACTAACATACCGGATGTTGATCAAGAATCGACATAAGACCTAAATTCTCTCTAACAGAACGTTCAATTCGAGCATCACTTTCACCCGCTTGTTTTAAATTACCCGAAAATCTATTAAACCTATCCAGTAAATTCTTGGTCAAAGTACTAGATTGTGGTCTACTCCATTTTATCCCAAATTGATTTCTAAATTGATTATCTTCTAAACCTTCTTTTTCTAAAATCTCCTCAGTTTGTAACAAAAGCTCATTATTTACTCTCCTTAAATCCTTTAACTGCTGTAACTCACCTTCTAAACTAGCGGGCCCACCACATACTTGTACTGCTAAAACTTCCTCTTTAAGTAATAAAGGTAAAGTAACATTTCCTTCTAAAGCAAGTATTGTATCAGGTAAATCCATTTCTTTAAGCCTTACACGAGCTAATTCACTCGCTTGTTGTAAATTCTCCGCTTGTTTTCTGATGATGTCATCAACTAATTCCGTGTATTTCGATAATGATTTCGCACTACTATCAGGGACTAAACTTGCAAATATTTTCTCTTTACTTGAATCCAATGTTTCGTTCATGGGTAAAGGTTTAACTAAAGAGAAAGACGGAAGAGAAGGTAAAGACGAAGCTAGTGGGACCCGCATTAGATATACACGGTTATTTTCCTTTATCGCTCGTTCGAGGTTACGGTTTATGTTGGATTCTAGTTTTGTTATAGCTTCTATTAGTTGTTGTGGGGCCCCTTTTGGTGATGATTTTTTCGATTCGGTTAATGTGTTGATTCCGCTTTTTAATCGCGATATTTCTTCGGCTATTTCTTCTTTTTCGTGTAACTCTAAACTGTATCTATAACAAGCTTCAGCGTAGAAAAATGATGCTTTTAATTGAACATGTGCTAACCATGCTTTATCGAAATGATGGTTTAATGGTGATGTTAATAGTGCAGATAAAGCTTCTTCGTAGTATATACTAACCTGTAATTTTAAGTTTGATAGTTTTGAAAATGGAATTTGATATTTAAATGATGAATAAGGAAAGTAATGAAACCTGTTTTGAAAGCTTGGAACATACTCCAGGTGTACTATTCTTAGCTATTGAATTCTCGAATACACATTCTTGAGCTTGTGCTAACATAAGCTTTTCTAACATTCCAGCACATTCAACTGATATATCTATAGTTGTTGAATTTGAATTTGAATTTGAATTTCCCATTGAAGCTTTTGTTGAAACGTTGTCTTTTAAGAAAGAGAATGTTCCAGCTGCTGCTATAAATGCGTGAGATGCTTGTTTTCTTCCCTCGATTTCTGATCGATCGTAACTTAATCCCATTTGACTATGTACTGCGCCTAAATTGAATAATACTGCAGCTTTTTCTGCAATTGAAAATGGAATCAAACTCAATTAATGGAGCACAAATGAGCATAAATGAGAGATTTGTATATAAATCTACCTAAATGGATATTCTGTTGAGTTGCTTTGAGCTTATTCTTAAACGCATCGAACCAGGAGAATGAAGCAGTATTGATATGATCTTTATCAGGAGATATAGGGAACCTTGCTTCAACGGCGCAAAGGGCTTTATAGTAATTTTGATATAGGTCACGGCGGGAAGGGAGGGAGGTGTCGGAGGAGCCACGTTCCACGTCAGCACGGAGGTGTTTTAGGCTTTGGAGATCGTCTTCGAGGTTTTGTGCCTCGCGTTCGCCGTAGTGAAGAGCTATGTAGTTGCGGATCGGACGGTAGAGGTCGAGTGAACCGTTGGGTTTCTTCTCGAAGATCGCGAGCATTACGTTTATAGTAGCGGCCGCCGATGATGGAGCCGCCATGATCGGAGATGAGATTAATGAATATTTTAATCCAAATTGACAATTAACAGATGATATACGTGGACTTTGTCAATGTTTTTTGTTTATTTTTTTTTTTCAAGATTTTTGTTGCTTAGTTGATAAGGAAACTGGGTAGATTAGTAGGGTGAGTTTTTCTTTTTTTTTTTTTAATTAGAGATAAATTCCTTCTTAATTAAATTTTTAATTTTTTTAAGTCTTTAATTTTTTTATGTAGAAATTAATGCCTAATAGAACAATTATTTATAGAAAACATCTCATTTATATTTTTTATACCTATACTATCCTTATTATTAAATATATTATTTTATTTTTAATACAATATTTATTTTTAAATATTAAACAAATAATAGGATATTTCTACCACCACCACCACCACCACAATCACCACCACCACTACAGCCACCACAACCATCACCGCCTCCACCACCACCATCTACTACTAATTTCATCACACGCGCGCGTCCGTGAAATTTTTTTAAAATCGTTATAACTAATTCAAAAAAAATCAGAAAATTAAAAAATTTGTATTTTTAGATAAAACAAATTAATATTTACGTCTATGATTTTTTTTTATTTTGAGTTTTTTTAATTTTTCTAATTTTTTTCCGCAGACACGAAATTCCATGTTTAAAACATGAAATTCCATGTCTTCGGAATACATATTCAGTAATTCAAAACATGGAATTCCGTTTCCGCGAATTAAAAAATTCAAAAAAATTCAAAAAAATCCGAAAAAAAATCATAAACGTTAATATTAATTTGGTTTATCCAAATATATAATTTTTTATTTTTTTTATTTTTTTAGAATTAGTTATAACGATTTTAAAAAAAATTCACGGACGCGCGCGTGTGTTTATTAGTTTTTGTTTTTTTCTAATTTTTTTAATTGTTAATTATAGGGGTAGTTTGGGATTGGACTGTTTTGTATAAAGAATCTTATTCTAGGCACCTTTTTTTAAATAAGTTTTTTAATAGGCATTAATCTATAATTGGCTCTTTTTTTTTTTGGAAGCATGACTTAAATAAAAAGTAAAAAGGAAAACCCAAGTTTTCAAGTTTTTTTTTAGACAAAGGGACTAATTATATTAAAAATAAAGGTGAGAGGAGTTAACCAGCCCCAGTCACCACAAAATCAGCAAAGTCATTACAAACGATAGTCTTTAAATCCAAAGGGATATTACAAATCCTAGAAGGGGATAAAATAGAATGAGAAAAAACCTTGGCGAGCCAGTGAGCAACCTTGTTAGCTGTTCTTCGAATACCACAGATACGTAAATTGATGTGGTCCTTAGCCATATTTTTGATATCTTCAAGGATAGCCCTGTCCTTCCAAGGACAGTTCGCGCTCGAGGAATACATGGCCTTCAAAACACTTCTGCATCAGTCTCGATACTGTTGCAAAGGGGAGCATGGTCTAGAGCAAATTGAACGCCACTTCGGATTGCTTTAGCTTCTGCTTCAAAACTAAAAGAGGCGGAAATGTTCATAGCAAAGCCATTAATAATTTCGCCCCTCCAGTTGCGGATCACTGCAGCTGGTGTGGCTTTCCCATTCTTAAAAGAAGCATCTACATTCATTTTAAAAGACTGCTGGGGAGGAGGAGACCAAATGGGGATAGTAGAGAGCCATTCATTTCGCACATTATCTGGATTAGAATAGGGATCAGCTTCACTTGAATCATCAACAAAGAACACTTGCCTGCGAAAAATATCAATAAGTTCAAAGCAAGAGTCAAAGTTAATAGGGGAAGCATTAAAAACAAAGTTATTCCTGGTCAACCAAATAACCCAGAAACAAAGGATTACAGTTAAGAGTAATTTCATTCTCTCCTCTAAATTACAACCTGCATCTACAATATTTCCAATCCAAGAGTTAATACCAAAGTCATAAAAAGGGGGTATGTGACAGTGAAGAGGGGATAAAAGCCAGAATTTCCTGGTCCATTCACATTTAAGAAATAGGTGTTCAAGTGATTCTTCTTCTTTAAGACAAATGTGGGAAAGATCAGTAGAAGAGCATCTTCTAGAGAATCTATTTTGTTCAGTGGAAAGAGCATTCATAATTATTCGCCAAAAGAAGAATTTAAATTTAGGTGGTGCACCAGATTCCAACAAAGTTTAAGAAGGTCGGAGTTGGACTGTGAAGAGGGACCAGGGAGGGTAGGGGGAATGATCAGTCCTTCCACAGCTAAATGATAGCCATATTTACAAGAATAGATACCATCTTTGGTATAAGGCCAGATGAAATTATTATTCTGATTAGTCTAGGGAATATTCATCTTAACAATAGTAGCGACAGTTTCAGGGGAGAAAAGAGGGTTAAGCATATCCATCTTCCAAGATTTGGAAGATGAGTGAAACAGATCAGCAACATATTTGGGGAAGAAGGGATCATCAGAATAAAATCTAGGCTTATCAATAATTTTCCCTATCCAGTTATCCTCCCAGATTAGAGTAGAGTGGCCATCACCAATAGGTTTAATTAAATGAGGTTTTAGGAAGGAGCAGCCCTTAGAATGCTATTCCAGATCCAAGATCCTCCCCTTATATCACAAGTATCCAACATATCCTTGTCAGAAAAATAGATTCCTTTAAGGACTTGATGAACAAGTGAGTTAGGGCGAGAAAGGATAGACCAAACCTGTTTAGAAAGAAGGGCAAGATTGAAAGCTTCAAGATTTTTAATTCCTAAACCTCCAGATTCTTTAGGTGAGGCAATACGATTCCAATTAATCCAATGAATTGCCTGATCATCCTCATTGCCCCAAAGGAAGTGACACGTGAGGGAATTTATTTTACGAATGACCCCATTAGGTAAAGCTAAGAGAGACATGAGGTAAGTTGGGAAAGCATGGATAACAGAGGAAATAAGAACAGCTTTTCCAGCCATCGAGAGAAGGGATTTTTTCCAACTAATTAATTTTGAGGCAGTTTTAGCAATTAACGAGTCCAAGGCTGTAATTTTAGAGTTGCCCCACACAGTTGGTAACCCCAAATAAAGGCCAAGATCCTCAGTTAAGGGCATACGAAAAGAATCTGAAATTAAGTTACTCATAAGAGGGGAACAGTTGGGGCTAATAAAGACAGAAGATTTATTAAGGTTGATAGAAAGACCAGAGGCAAAGCAGAACTTATATAAGGTTTCTTTGAAGGCATGAATTTCCATAGGAGAGTTCCTAAGGAAAAAGATAGAATCATCAGCGAAAAGCAGGTGATGTATATGAGGGCCCTGTTTGCTTAACTGGATGCCTTTAATATCCCCAGAGGCAAAGTCATTTTCAATGATGAGGGATAGGACATTGGATACGATGGTAAATAAATAGGGTGAAAGGGGGTCACCTTGGCGAAGACCACGGGAAGGGTTAAAAGCACTAGCTTTTTTACCATTGATTAAAACATTAAATCTTACCGAGGTGACACATTCCCTAATATGGGCTATCCATTTTTCATTAAACCCAAGTCTATGAAGGATGGAGAAAAGAAAAGGCCATCTGACTCTATCATAAGCTTTATGAAGATCAGCTTTAATGATAGAGTAGTTTTCCTTAGAATTCTTTCTCAGATGTTTAAGTTTATGAATAACTTCATGGACTATGATAATATTATCCTGGATAAGTCTTCCTTTGATAAAGGCTGATTGACAAGGGGATATAATGTGGGGGATGATATTAGTAAGTCTAAGGACAATAACTTTGGATAGGATTTTGTAGAGGAAATTAGTACAAGAAATAGGTCTATATTGTCCAATTTTTTGGGGATTTTTGCATTTAGGGATTAGGACAATATTTGTTTCGCTGATTAGACCAAGAGATATAGAGCCCAAGAGGATTCCATTGCAGATAGCAAGAATATCATCTTTTAGTACATCCCAGAATTTTCGAAAGAAGAACCAGGAAAGCCATCAGGTCTAGGGGCTTTAGAAGCCCCTAAGAGCCACGTGGCATTTTTAAGTTCCTCAAGAGATATAGGGGAAAGAATCATATCATTTTGATCTTGGGAAATAATGGGGGAAACAATAAAATAATATAAAAAATCACATAAGGGTAGCATTGAAAAGTAAATATGACAATGTGTTCAATTGGGAATTAAGTTGAAAATTTGTGAGTAAGTAGGAAGTAATTTCCTCCTTTCTTTTTTTTGGGAATGAAAAGTGAGGAAGTGTAATTAATTGAAAATTATCTCTTTTTGATAGCCCCTTGTTGAATTTAGCTTTTAATCCGAATGTAATGTAATATCCTTCTTAGCCCTCTTCTAGCCTTAATCCTTTTATTTGATAAATTTGATATAAGCCTATACCCCTTAGTTTTAGGATTTGACCATATGACCCGCCCTCGAGTCACATGCCTAGGACTAGTTGTCTTGGAGCTCGAATTTGCGGTAATGGGTTTTCGTAATCATGGGATACATTGGGTGGGTAGATTCTTATATCACGCTTTATCATCTTGCACTTTATTGTACCCTTACCGAATTTGAGAAAAATATTTGAAAAATAGAAAAAATGAGAAACACAAAAACTTACATCAAAATGATTCTCATGTTTAACTTACAAAAAAATGAAGAAAAAATGTATATATGAAAAGAATAAAAAACCTGAGAATGAAATCATCGTGAATTAGTTAGGGGATTTTTGGGTATGCATAGCTAATAGAATCAAGTAGGGATGAGAGAGCACGATAATGAACATAAACTCAAGTTGTAGGGCGATTAGTTAAAGTATAGTGAGGAGAGAGCCAAAACCCCACTCTAAATTACCGAAAATATACTACACCCTACCTTAACCCTATGATATGACCTAAGACCTCGAGATTCCTAATTATATTGTTAAGTAACGATTCAACAAAAAAGGAGTAGATGAGTGGACTATTATACATCCTGGGAGGACCGAGAAGTAACCTATAACCACGATAAGAAACGAGATCTTCTTTCATTGTGAAGCTAACTTATTCTTAATATTGTATCGTGTTTATTATTTGTATGATAAACATATTTATGGATTAGTTTATAGGCATTACTTCATAAGGAATGTTAGGTATTGTATTGGGATCATCTCTTTGTTTATTCCTTCGCAATTTATTAGACTCTGGCCCCTAGTTTTGCTTTTATTTTATCGGGATAACAAAACTGTGAGTTGGGGATCATGAAGTCTCGTGTTTTGTGATATATTTATAGGGTCATCATACATCATTTTGGGGGGTTATTGGGATTTTTCCTATAATTTGACATACTCTAGTTTCTTTACTAATCTTGAAAATTTAGGTAATTTTGGAGCTTTTGTGCGATAATTGTTTGCTAAGTGTGTAGCTCCTAGGTACATGGATGATATGCGACCCCAAAATGATGTGGATAAGTCAAAACTTAAATATCAACGTCAAATAAAAGCATATATTAAGTAGCAAAAAGTTAAGTTGGAGTCAAGTACAAATTTCAATAAAACATTAGAGTCATCTTAATAGTGACACCACACACAAATGGTGAGGATTATGATCAAGCCCTTGGAGCTCAAAATAGTCTTTCGAGTCGGGAGCACGTGAGAGGGTGTTTTTTATGAATAAGAGTTAATACCACAAAGTTATGCTAATGTTGCCACCGTGACTCAAACTAGTCTATCTTTGGAAAATTCGTGTTTGAGTTACTTTTAACCTACACAAGTGGGGCCCATAACCCAAAAATGGTTTTTAATTGTTACTTAACCCATTTAGAATATATACATCAGTTACACATCCAACTTTAAAGAAAAGAAACTCATGGAGCTCAAGGAAGAAGAAGGAAGAAGAAGGAGAAGTCATTCCACACCAGTCCGTCATTCTTTCCATCAAGACTTTTATTCTTAGTGTGTTTCTTCTACTTTTCCGTGATTACTATAAATATGACTACTTTTATTATTTATTATTCTTCCATTAGTATGAAATAATTCTATATTAGCTTGGGAAATGTATGAACCCTATAATACTATTATCGTTTTTATGCGACTTGGGATTGATGTTTAAATAAATTGATTTTTTTTGTTGAATATGAGTTTATATTAATTTGTGAATACATTATTCTTTTCAAATTGTGAGTTAGCATAGAAATTAGACTATTGTCAGGAAAATGGTTAATTTGTGGACTTAATCTATATTCGTTTGATACTCGTATATGTACCAACAAGGCTAGACTAGTCGGATAGTCAATAGGGTTAGAGTTTACTCATTTTAAGGTTTTTTTGTAGGGTCTCTCGTGTGAGGTTTCTAGAATTTCATGGCAGCCTCTCATCTACCCAGAAGGGATTTAGGTGGATAATTGAATCCTGACTAACATAGAAATGTCGAATTCACCCTTACAACATGAAATAGTCAAATGGTGTTGAGTGGGGATTAAATGCAGTTCCCGAGGTAACCTCTCATACATCATCTCTTTATTGAATTTTATTCCCTATCTCCATTTCATAGTTTTTATTTAAATTTTGTTATTTTCACTTTAGTCCTTTTGTACTATTTAAATTATAAAATTTCAAAACCAAAAACCATATTTGCATTTATAATGTTTCTTGCAACTATTACTACAAGTACTTTTAATAAAAAAAACATAAAATTAACTTCATAGTCCTTAAAGAGAAAGATATTAAATACTTACAACTTATTACTTAGAACGATTCATATACTTGTGAGGAGTAGCCGTTTCTTCGAGTGTGGATTTTTATATCATTGAAGGACACCATATCGTTATATAAGTAAATACCTTAAAGATATGTAAGCAATTTTGAACATAGACAAGTAATACTTAATTTTTAAAATTTAGTTTCATTATTTGTTATATTTTATTTGAGTAATGATATATACCACTCAAATATTTTTATTGGGTGGTATTTGGATGGTATAAATTTAGATGGTATATATCATTACTCATTTTATTTTATATATATTTTTAATTCTTTTTCTTTTTGGTTATACAAATAGAACCTAACAAATTCATACCTCTTAAAAGACAGCGTACAATACCATAGCCAGTTGAACTAACCAAATAACCCAACTGATTCACACTTAACCCTATGCATACCTATTTCTCTTGAGGAGAACAAATATATGTAGAGATTTATGAAGTTTTGGGTCCAAAAAGAAGGAAGATTTTGCAACTTTATCTGCATATCGGTTGAACAATTCATCCATATTTTCAGTTCCAAAGTGTTTCTCCAAAACTCCCTCCAAAGTAGATCTAAGGAACAATGCCCGTGATTTAGGGTCATGCCTAACATTATGCGCACCTGAATCTTCCAAGATCTCCATTATTTGTACGCTGAAATACTTGTTCTTCTCTAGCAAGCCCTTCAATTCATTTGGATATGTGTAGTATATTGGCAAGTTGAATCTATCCACCATTGTTTCATCAAATCGCATCTGCAATAAAAGTGAAAGGAGTCGTTATCTTCCTTAATACCTCATCTAAAAGTTTAAGCGATTCGAGAGAAAGGCGTGCATGTTATGGATCTGTATATGTTTAAGTATTTTTTTAATATACCATTTTGGCCATATCCATGAGACAAGATCCCACAAGATCCATCTCTGAACAAGTTGTGGTATGAGACTTTTGCAAATCATTAGGAACACCATGAATTATAAGTGCCATCAACCCGCCACTCATAACTTCTTCGGCTCTAACATTTAAGAACCTCTCAAAATCCTTACAAAACTGAGCAGAATAAGCATCAACCACTTCCTTCTTAGAATCTCCGTAATGAATCTTTCCCTTATTCCATGCACAAGATTTTTCATCTGTAATCTCTTTTGGTAGTTCTGAGAGCCAACATAGTGTAGAAGATGAGAAAGCAAAGTGAAGAAAGGACTTCGGAAACAAACGCAAGTAAAAAGAGCCAGGGACCCCGGCTGCAAAATATTTTCTTTCGGGTGGTAGGGAAGTGAAAAGGGTGTTAAAATCATTTGAAGTGTCATCGTTAAAGAACACTTGAAATTCAGGGGTTGTTTCGGAATTGGAATTGCAATTTAGTCCTTCACTTTCCAATTTTGTTTTGATAGCGTCGATGATTATTTGGACGGCTAGAAATGTGTTAGGTCCTGTTGAACATCCGAAATCTGCTATCCTCACGGTTTGCAAAGAATCACCAAAGAGTTTTTTGATGTCTAGATGTGTTATTGTTCCATCTTTGATGATTTCTTTAGCAGCTTCTACGGCTCCCCTCTGAAATAATCATAGACAATTATCAATTCATGACATAATTGAATGTGAATTATCATTCCAATATAGTTAGAATAAAAAATTTAAAAGATTGATAATTTATTAAATTATGTCACGTTATTTAATAATATATTGATAAGAGTAATAATATATACCACCCAAATTCATACCACCCAAATGTCACCCAATGACGTGGCGTGAATTGATTGGTTACAAACTGTTAATGCATTTATTTCCTTGATTTGATTAAAGATTTGTAACCAATCAATTCACGCCACGTCATTGGGTGACATTTGGGTGGTATGAATTTGGGTGGTATATATCATTACTCGATTGATAATATGATTTTTTAAAGGTTTTTTTGTTTGGAAAGTTCTTTAAATGCTTTCTTAAGTTGAGATATTTTTTAATATTGACGTGTAATTTTACTGATAAATAACCCATCTAAAAAAGTTATCGCCTTTGTGAAATATAATTATAACTGCAGAACGTTGTCCAGCAGCAACTCCATACTGATCAGCTACATGTCTGAGAGAGAGAGAAGCAGCACAGCAGCGACTTCGAAGTGGATGGTCTGGAAGTTAGTACTTTAGCTTTGGCGATTTGTTGGATAATTTGGTTAGATCGTAACGGATCGAATATTTAATGGTGGGAATATAAGCAAGACAACACAGGCCATGCGCTATACTGTGTGTTAAATAATGCTACTAGTTATGTTCGAGCATGGGGAGAAGAGGTGGACGGGGATTTAATTATGCTACTAGAAGTACGTTCGTGAAATCGGTCAAACCTCTAGTAGGATTAACTTAAGCACTAATGGGAGTTTTAAACATGGTTCTGGATAGCAGGTGTGGGAGGAATCTTCCGAGATATAGAAGGGAACTATCTAGGTGGATTTGTGGGATCGGTTAAAGATTGTACCACTTTTCAGGCGGAACTTATTGCTTTACATTTTGAATTGTCGCTATAAAAAGAGATCAAGAAGTGATAGTAGTTGAAACCGATTCGCTAAAGTTACACGCTCTAGTAAAGGATGGTGGAAACAATGGGGATTAGCTAGACGCTCTTATTAAGGAATGTAGAGAAATTCTCGCGACATATAAGGAATTTGAGTTCATACATGTGTATAGAGAAGAGGCGAACCGTTGTGCCGATTTTATGGCCAAATGGGCGCGTGTCTAGGGGGAAATGCTGTTTATCATAAAGATCTTTTGGACGAGTTGAAGAAATATATTATGAGGGATAAATATGGTGTAGCTACTCCTAAATCTATTTTATGAAAGAGTTTTATAAGCTTTGTTTAGTTTTAAGTTCTACTTACCTCAGTTGTATAAAAAAAAATTATAATTATAACACGTTAATATACTCATCCTATTTTTATCATTACTTAGATACAAAATCTGGAAACCCACATCAGTAATCTAATTTACGAAATTCGACGACCACCTTTCATGTAAAAATAATAACTAATAATAAAACTCATCAATCTATAAATTAATCCTAAGGACATCGAAAGGACTTGTTATTAACACTTTAATGAGATTAAATAAATATATGAAGTAAAAGATGAAGGGTGGTGTGACCTGATAGGTTGAGTTTTGGGCATAGCTATGAACTCCATCTCCTCCATTCATGGTGCCTATAAGTTAGGCGTCTTGCTTCTCTCTAAATTATGTATATGTTTGTGGAATTTGCTAAATAAAGGATATATATTGTTATGCTTCCCTTTGAGTACACCGCATCCTCTATATATAGAATTATTATTATTTGGACAAATGCTCTAGTACGTATTAAATTTTGTAATTATTAGTAGACATGATAAACCCTACTATGCAGTACCTACTATGCAGACAAATTGGAATATGGATCTTACCTTGTAGATTTAATTTTTTTATTTTTTCTCTTGTTGGATGGAGCAAATTTTACCTTTTTTTTTTTTTTTTTGGACGGAAATTTTACCTTATCCGATCCATGCTTCATTTTTATTTTATTTTTTGGGTAAACGGTTGTATTAATAAGAGAGAAGAGACTATACATTAATGCTATATATTAATATTGGTTCATCCAATATTGGATTGAAGAATTTTCCTAATTGCATCGCCTTTATATCGCCTCCTAGGTGGATATTAAATGAACCAATCATGTGATTTCTCTTTCCTGAATTATTATTTTCTCTCTCTTTTATGATTGGTCCACATAAGGGGCGATATAAAGGCGATGCAATTTGGGGTGATATCCAGCATTACTCAAGTATTATTTATCTTAGACATGAAAACTTAAAATAGTATCGAATCTATGCATTAAACTCACTTAAAGAGTTGCAAAGTAAATTTATACTATCGTGTAAGAAGACATAATAAAAGAAATAAAAAAAATTAAAAAAATTAAAAAAAAGTATACAACTAATTAATTTTTTTATCACCGTTTCTTTTGTTGTAAGTTTACCTTTTATGGTAAAATTATTTGTCGTCCTCCAAATACAATAAATAGTAGCTCCAAAAACGATCATCCAAATTTTGCTTTTTCAATTTTTACGAGTCTTTAACTTCTTGAACCACTTCAATACACTCAACAATGTACACATATCTTTCTCGATCCTCATCAATTCTTAATTCAGACTCCAAATGTCTCTAGCAAAATTAAATTCAAAATAAAGGTGTTTATTGGATTCAAAATTCTCACACATAATTCACAAAGTAGATCCAATTCCATGTAAGTCATTTTATCATTCGTCTTAACCCTCTCATTTATCGTCATGCAAACAATAATTGCATGTTTCGGAATAACACAACATCCCCACACACGATTAGCCCAAGGTTTGATAAAAGATTGACGGAGAAAGATATTGATGTCTCCCAATTTGTGATGAATTAATTTAGGTTGGAAACATCATTTTAGGTGTATTTAAGAATTTAATTGTCGATTTTTACTCCTATTTGTATATTTTCTTATTTCTTGTCTTTATTTGAGGATTTATTATATTTAGAGCATACTAGGTTTAATTGTTTGTTAATTATGAAGCTTTAAAGATATATGGTAATTAATTAGATGCCAAATCAATTCTAAGAGATAATGGAAATAAAATAATAATGGAAATTAGAGATAAAGGAAGTAAAAGATAAGTATGGAAAGATAAAGTTGCCAAATAAATATGAATTCCAGCGGCTACATCCACAAAAGTGATCATAACTCAAGGTTGGTTGGGAATTTGGAAGAATGGTTTGAAGAAAAGTTGTAGAGCTTTCCGAGACGATCAGTTTAGATACAAAGATTGCATCAATCGGAGCAATATTGAAGAAGTTACGACCAAAACAAAACAGCGGCAGTTTATTACCTTTTCTATATTTTAAGCTAACGAAATTGAGTTGGGCTAGAAATCCAATTACTTGTCTTCCACTCCAAGAAACCGTTTAAGGGTTTCCTATACCCTATAAATACACCATCTATTCAGTAGAAACACATCCTTGGCTAATCCTTAAGTCAAGAGGAATCTTACAACAAGAGAAGAGAAGTCTGGAAGGAGCTGGGCATTACATCATGTCTTCACAAGCCTTCAAATTTGTAATTGTTTTCTTTTCGTTCTCTAGTATGAACTAATTTATTTTAGCTTGAGATTTAGCATATGGATATGGACCCTAGACTTGTTTTTATATCTATTTTAATATGGGATGATAAATATTTTAATGAATGACTGTTTTATTCTCTGTTTTATGTGCTATGACTTATTGTTTGTTTTCCTTACGAGGGCTCGCGTATAGGATTACCGTAATAGTAGTTAGATGGTCACCTGGAAGGGGTGTCTAATTATTGAAATAGTACATAAACGTCTAGTGTATGGTAGTGATCTGGAAGGTCTTGCCTAACTAGATAACCATTAGGGTATGAGTTAACCACCGATCGCCATTAGAAGACCAGTCTCATTTAGGAACCTAGTAGCGTAGGAACACCCTATTTAAGTCCCCTCGTGATTGTGAGGTCGCCACCCTAGTCCACCCTGAAGGGGTAGGAAGGAATTTAGAATCCTGGTTATTGTAATGCTACATAATTTTCCCTTACATGATTAGAATAAACAAGGCTAGTGGTGATTACTTGCTATCTCTCGAGCTAAACTCTCATACTATCGTTTCTTTTCTTATTTAATATTCTGTCTTTGTTTTACTTTGTTAATTTACCTATTCAAAAACCAAACAAAAATTACTTGTCTTTATTTCCTGCGTATTAGTGTTATAGCTTATTTAATTGCACTTAATATTTGCATAAGTTCTTTCGAGCTTTCGTAGTCTCCGAGGAACAAATTCTCTTATAATTAAAACTTGCATACGTCATGTAATACTGATGTATCCTCTTTTGGTCTAATTATATGCCCGTAGGAGACATCAATTTGGGTGATTACTTGACTAATTTGATAGACTTTTAGTGTTAATTTGTTATATTTCATTTTTCCTCCTTGGATTTTAGTATTTTTCATTTATTAAGCTTTTGCACGTTAAATGGTTTGTTTTAGTGTAAAGTTTGTAGGTTTTTAATACTAGAAAGGAGAGGAATCGAGAATTGAAGTCTTAGATCGTGTAAAGAAGTCAAAGGCGAGAAGAAATATCCCGAAGAGTTGACAAGTTAGAGCTGTAAATCTGGAAGACTGATAGTAATTGCTGATTTCGAGCTAGTTAAACATGGATTCAGCCTCTGTGTTGTAAATAAGATTCGTTTCTTATCGAGTTACGAAGATTTAGCAAGTTGAACGGGTCAATTCAGAGTTAAATTGAGAAAGTTACAACAGTTTTAGTGGAGGGTGTACACCACTCCACTAATTTTCTTGAGCCCAAGCTCCTTAGGAATATATATTATTCGTTTTATGATTACTACACACAATACTTGATTATAATATTATATTATGGACAACTCAAATTAGTCCTAGCATGTAAAATATATTAATTTGGGGCCTAATAAAATATTGAAGTTCTTCCATTAGTGCCATCTTCATCATGATAGTTATGCCATGCTTTTCCCTAAATGCAATCCAACTACTTGCCATAATATTCATAGCAAGGTGAAAGGGAATTACAAATATATTTTTATGGCAACCTTATTATATGACAATTTAAAACATTTCTATTACCTTAATCGCATAATTGTGTATTATGAGCTACTTTTTCCAATCATAGTAGGAATTAGGTTTTGTTGACTCTCTAGTTATTTTGTATTTGATCGGGAGAATGTTTTGTTGGAACCACTTACATTTTTTATTTGGACTGAATCTATTTATTGAACCTTTATTTGTTAGGTTTAAATTCTTCCCTAGACTTTTTATTCATTATATTGGAAAGCCATTTGAACCAAGTATAATTTGCTCTCAAGACTCATGGGGTCAAATATAGTGTGTGTGTGTGTGTGTGTGTGTGTGTGTGTGTATATATATATATATATATATATATATATATATATATATATATATATATATATATATATATATATATATATATATATGTATGTATGTGTGTGTGTGTATGTGTGTGTGTGTATTATATATATATGTGTGTATGTGTGGGGGTTATTATAAAGAAGAACAATTAGTTCCGTATCGACTAATTTTAATAAAGAAGCTCTTATAGGACATCATAGCACCCAAACAACCTATTTCTTCCTTTACCATTAGGTAAAAATTCTGAGAGCATAAAGAAGTGGGTGAACTTGCAAGGAATCAACATGGATTCAGGTTCTCACGTAGAAACCTCCCAAATATTTTATTATAAATTCTAAATATATGTCTGGATACTTCTAGAAAACTATGAATTGTGTGTCAAGGTGACTAAGGGTTAAGGTATTTATATAGTAGTTAAATTACATTTTACTTAATGTCTTTAGATTTTGGCTCAAGTTGGCTGAGATCGTGGGAATTGGAGATCTTAGTAAGGGTAGTTGTAACATGAAAGTTATTATCGAGAACCAACTATTACTTTTCTTTGCTTGAGGCTTACGTTACACTTCACTATGAAAAAGCATGTTGTAATCGAGGTTATACATAGGATCCTGGGTATACAATAGTTATGCCTATCATTTCTCTAACTCCTCATTATAAAGACTATTTTCAAAATTCGATTTTTTTATCCTTTTTGTATAATTTAAATGACCTACTATTACATCTGTTGGAAAAACTTTCACTTTTTATTTCAATAACTTAATTTTTATTTTCTATGGTCTTCTATTGTTCACAATCGTAAGTCCATCATTATTTTGGTGTTTCCGGTAACTCAATATCTCAAACCTTTTTTCCTAGATTTTTCTTTTTTTTTCCTTTTATTTTAGTTACACCCACCTACCACCTTGGTTCGATTAATGTATTTTCAAAGAGTAGCCAGGAAATAATGCATTCCTTATCACCAATTTTACATCATTGATTCACCCTCCCCGTTTACTCGTTTACCAATTTTTTTCTCAATTTAGTACAAAAATCTCATTACTCTGTCTCTCACTGAAATTCTCTCTTTTTCATGGATTAACAAATATATTCTTCTTATATGTCTTTCACGTATAGATACATGTAACAGTCATATCACTTTTCTTTAATACAAATCACTGATTATCTCATTTCCCTCTTCTTTTCTATCAGTCTTTCTCTTTTTTTGCCAAATATATTTTCTTAGAGTTAGATCTAAATATATGCTATTTGTTGCATAGCGACTCATGGGAAAACAGACATTTTTCCATTTAAAGTAAGTATTACGAATGGTAACACAACTTATTGGTTCCTCTTCTAACATCGACCAAGGATCTAAAGTTGGTTTGGATTTTGGAAACTAAAGTGAAGTTCCTTTTCATGTTTATAATGACCCTAAATCACCCCTTGGGTTTTGAGAAAGTAATCGTGTTGAACTAGTAGGTTGTTGTAGATCATTGCTGGAGAGCAGAGTTGTATGCTACAATAAAATAGATCAAGTTTGATGTCACTGAACCCCCTTAGGCAAGGATTTCTTGCATTGTCTATGGTTAAACCTAACACTTTGTATTTTATGAAATGTTAAATCCTTGCTAATGTGGAGCTTCCTAGGACAAGTAGTTAACCCACCTTAAAAATGTTTGCAAACTTGGGTAGTGGATGAAAATACCCCCTAACTGAACACAATTAGGGCCAAAAGAGGAGAAATATCACTTTGAACCCATGACAGTGGATATTAATAAAATCTCAATGTCTTTTGAACCCATGCATAAGTTTTCCAACGGGTGTCGTAGATATGATTATTATACTCTTGATAAAATGGTGATCAATATGTCTGAAAAGGTTAAGCTCGGTAGGGGAAAGGTGTCTTGTAGAAACCCCTAAATTGTTGTAGATGAAACTGCTCAAATTGTTGATATAAAAAATATGGAAGTTGCTGATTTTCTAGGAAATTAAGGCTTTTTTAGAATATGTTTGAGTTCTACCAAATCAAGTGGGTACTTTGACCTCCTCAATAAACTCGCTTTAGTTGCTAGTGAATTGTCTAATGATAAATGCTCATTTAATAAAGTGTTGATTTTCTAGTCCTTTAGCGCCTTGTTTATTTTTACAACGATTTATAGTTCATTATAAACCTATATGGTAGGAACGGGTGATAGATTATAATAGTTTCTAGAGAGATCGGTAGTAAGAGTGAAACCTAAAAAGGTGGTACAGACAACATACAAAAAATCTACGATGCCCTAGGAAATTGATGCTATTTTGGAAGGACAGACATTATCGATAGTCAAAAAAGAAGACATGAAAAGAGGAGTGAGAAAAGGGAAGTCCCAGGTCTAAGCTACTAAGACTAATGACAAAATTAACCAAAAAAACCTTATGCACACGGTCATTTCTAGCAGGCAACCACAATTTTATGCCCAATGCAAAATCCCTAGTGTTTAATAATTGGAAAAGGTTAACAGGGATGCCAAGCAATCTCGATACATGTAGTCATATATATTAATAAGGCCTCAACCATTTTGACCGAACCCAAAAGGGTAGTTAATGATTCAAAAATTTCCTTGGCCATCCAGTGGGAAAAATTATAAATTACATTTCTAACTCGGCATCACCCAACAACCATATATAGTCGTTCATCCTCCATGATATTCAGAAGATAGACTACATAAGAAGTCGGACAAGTTGATATCTCATCTAAATCCACCATTGATCATGTCGAGTTCACATGGTGGTGGTATCTTGTCTCTACCAACTAGAATATCAGGTTGGATATGCAAATTATGAAGGATAGGAATCAAGACAAATATATAAACTAAACCATAAGAATATGATGATCAATAGATGATATATTAAACATCCAAGGCATATCAAAATCTGAGATAAACTCTAGGAGGAGTTCCAGCCCTGGAAAAGTCATTTGTGATCAAACACTATGCCTATAAATACATGTGATAATTTCACAAATAGGTATGTCACTTTTATCATCTCCAATCTCTTTGAAAACAAACTTAGCTCATATTCTTTTTGTTCCTCCTTGATCGTTAAATTACTAAGGCCCTATTCCATGTTCACAGTATTAACTTGAACGTTAGAGTGCCATTGGGAAAACACCTCCCTCTTGGACATTATACGTTGTTTGCATGTATGGAGAACAAATGTTCAAGTTGGACACTACCAACTATATATTCCAATTGACTCTAGCCATTTGCTCACGCCAGTCATTACAACATAGGATCAAAAAACACATAATACTTTACCTGGTAGAATTTTGCTCTACCAACTTGTGAATTGTAAAATATCTATGGGGTGTAATTAAACTCATACTCGGGGCGCATTATTTCTAGGCTAGTATTCTTCTTCTTTTGGGGAGCAGAGTCATCCCCCAACATAAGACCAGCTTCTGGAGGTGATAAGTTTAATCGATAGGTAGGACAAAAGATTGTCACATTAGCGGCTTGGCCGGAGAAAATGATCATGAGTACACAAGTGCTTAGTGATTGATAAAAGTTACATGTATTCTAAACTTGGAACATATTTTTTCCCAACTATTTGATGGTATCCCCCACTACAACCATTTACTCTACCCTTTATGATGGTTACATCGTGGTTTCTTGAAAGGTTTTGGTGAAAGCCTATTTGATTCTCAACTATGGTCAGTAACGAATTACAACTATAAGTAAATTATTACCCTTGATGTTTTTATTGATGTACTCTTTCTTGTGAGCAGTAATATTCCTTTCCCTTCTATGATTCATGTGCTTCTGACAGAGGTTCCCTCAAATGGCATTAGGTTGTAATACCACATAGGAGGAAAGGATCCTGATTGAATGTTGATGATAAAGTTACTATATTTATCAGAGAAACCTTCCTCGACGTAATCTCATAACTGGGAAATATGGTATAGCTATGTAAGGCAGTTTTTGTGTGTAATGATTCTAGTTGCTTATTAATGACATAAAACGGTGTATATATCCATATTGTGTAGCTATATTTTTGTTATAGAATGTAATCATGTCTACCTTTTCATATCGAGCCTTTTTTATGGGGCTTAATTAGTTATCCTTCTATATACGAATATATCATGTATTTTATTCCTAAGACATCCATAAGAAAGTCATGTGGTGTTATCTTTTACTAATATTTCTTCTCATTCTATATTTATCTTTTAAGGGTTTGTTGTACCCTGAGGTGGTCGCTTAGGAGTCAATTTTTTTATTAATTCACCGTTTTTGAGATGTTATCAGGCTAAAGATTAGGCTCGGTGACCTTTCCTCTATCAGAGATGTTATTGTCATATCAACGACGAATATTCTACAAATAACTAGATCACAATAAACTAAACAAACCCTAAAGACATTGTTGAAAACTTGGTAGCTTTCAAGAATGAGGTAACTTACACCACCATATGTGTTACTATCCACAAGTATACAATTGTTTCCAAGTAATATAATTATAAGAAGACTGTATCATCAGGGATTGTGAGTTTAAAGTAGTGTTTTAGTCAAGTGAGAACAATATGTTATGGAAAAACAAACAAAAAAGGTAAAGTAAATGTTTAGAAGTTGGTGTTTGTTTAAAACTACAAAACATGAATTTATAACAATGTTAAATTGACTTTAAACTAAGAATTAAGCAACTTAAAGAAAATATGCTTCAATAAATGAGAATGATAACTCAAAATGCTTATGATCCTCCAGTTAATCAGGAATTTAGGATTTCCTACGATAAAGGGTGATACGAATTCTAAACAATAACTGAGATTTTAATATCTCACTAGTCTTTTTCCAAGAGCTACCAAGCAATCCAATAGACCTATAAATATCTCTAGATAATTATGAACGCCTAGGGACGGGTTATAAACCAACCCAGTTAGTTTATTTAATTGACTAAGCTTCCCAATCCTAATCAAATCACGTGAATAGAAATCTAAATCCACTATTAAATCCCTTCCTGGAAGAATTTAAGAGTTAATGTACCCAGTTACATAGCCTTTATAATGGGTAGCAAATCCATATAAGATAGCATTCAAAGAAGACTTTAAATCAGTTGAACATAAAAATTACAATATACATACTGGTCAGAAACAAAATTAACCGTGTTCACATTGATTGCATCCTAAGCTAATAACGACTTAACTATATTTAATAAAAGTTATCCATACTCATATTAAAAGCTAAATTGAATTTTTTGAAGAGTAAAAATAGTTACAAAGTGATTGATTGCATTTTCTTGTTCTCTAATATGAAACCCATACTTTTCCTTCCTCAATAATTTATAGAATGAAGTGTATTGCCCTTCTTAAAGTCTCCAAAAACATGGGTAAAAATGGATCCAATAACGAGGTCAAATGGTTAAATACATAAATTAACGAATCAATAAAACAGGGGCATACCCCCAAGATAACCCATCGCGGAGTGTACCAAACAAAATATTCAATAGTGGTCACTACTGTTGTGTGCACTTGTTTTCGTTCCCTTTTCTGTTCCTCGTTCTCATGGTGCTTTCTCGAGCCCCTTTAGGTCATATCTGGGTTCCATCCCGCTTTTCATCTCTCGTCCTTGTCCACACGTGATAGCTTGTATGACCTTCATTAAAACTTCACATTAAACACCTTAAATTGCACAAGAACAATGTAAAAATACTAAACTAGTCGGTAACTCCAACGTTACAAGATTGTGACATAAATATCGATTCAAACACTTAAAAATACCCAAAATTATGTCTCAGACATATTAAATCTAAGATTGATTTACAAGGCATTAGTTGCAAAAAGGATTCGACGGAGTTCAAATCATGGGGGAATTCTAGAGCTCCAACTCGAGGATGTTTATTAAAATCACTTTGAGCAAGTAATAATGAGATGTTACGTGGGTGGTCCGGGCCAGCTTGCGTGTACCATGACTAATCTCACAAGAGTTTGGAAGTCTCCTTATGCATACGCCAAATAAATCAGAATTAGGTTACCCATGTTCAGGGGCGTTCGAACCTTGCACCTCTTACTTTACACCCTTTAAGTGTTGGAAAAATGGCAAGACTCTGGCCAGTTGAGTTAACCCAACTGGTTAGACATTCCTCTATTAAATTCCTAACATAATTTATAACTCAAGTACGAAAATTTTACTCACAACTTACGTTAGCTCTACACTTTTGTCTAGACTTTGCATTATGAAAAGATTTTCATATTTCGATATTAACTTGATCACATGTATCTCATCATAAAAACACTCATTTGGATGTTCGAAACCCTTATTTGTGTGTGTAATATCTAAGGATGGACGAGACTTAGCAATCAACTAATTTAAAACTTCATTGTACATTCGAAAAACCACTATATTCGATCACTTTTCTTGTTAATAGGGTTCGTTCTATCCCATAGATATTTTGATAATTTTACAATATCAATCAAAAACATTAGATGACGAATTATTTTCTAGTCTAATGACCCGTTTGGAAGTGCTTATTTTAGAGTAAAAAACGTTTTCCGAATAAAATTAAATATTTAAAAAAATTATTAAAAAGAATTTAAAATTCTAAAATCACTTTAATGCTTTTCTATCACATATTTAGTGCCCGTTTAGAAATGTTTCTTTAGAAAAATATTTAAAAGTGCTTCTACAATTTTAAAAGTATTTTAAACCATGAAAAATACTTTTAGAAGAAGCACCAAATTAATACTTTAAACAAAACACTTTAGATTTCAAAATTATATTTTAATAATTTCATATTTTAATTTTATTTTAAAATATTTTTTTACTTTAAAATAAACACTTTTAAACGGACTTTAATGATTTTTCTAAAAATACTCGTCAAAATACTTTTAAAATTCTAAAAAACATTTTTAATTGTTTTTTCAAAAAACTTCCAAAAGGCTCTAAATACCTACTAATGTACAAGCTGGCCAAGTACTAAATTGGCCGTTGAACATTCAAACATAAAACCAAAATCCATTCCTAAATTGCTCTAAACCAAAATACCCAAAGTCAACATCCTACAAGCGACACATTACCTAAACACTTCACAAGAAAATATTTTCAGATAACCACACAAATTTAATCCTATGTCAAGGTGGAGTTATTGAAGCAACTTATTAGGGAATGAAAGATATCAAGTTTAACTTCCTTAAAAAGAAAAAAGCACAGTAGTTAGGATAATTGCATTATTAGTCCTTGTACCATATAAAAATAGAGAATATACGTACTTCCTCCATTCCTTAATAATTGACTCTTTAGCCAATATAATTTATTCCATAATATATGTCATATTTCAAGTTTCAATACAAATTAAATGACCTCTTTCCCCTTTTACCCTCATTCTTAAAATCTTTTAATTTTCTCTTTCTTAAAAGTAGGGATATTTTAGTCATATTAAACTAATTTTTTCCTACTTTTTAGATTCCTTAATATGTGTGAAAAACTCTAAAGAGTCAATTATTAAGGAATGGAGGGAGTATGTGTTTTCTACCAATAGCAACTATAGTTGTGTATGTCACTGTAAAATTACAAATCAACCCTTTTGAATTAAAGTATTCTTTCGTTTTGTTCTTTTGAATATTTAATCCCTTAATAGGAATATATGTGTTGTCTTTCCACAATATACCCACTACTAGTGTGATTACTCATAAATTTTATTCTCAATATTTTTGGTCAATGATTACTCCTTCTAATTAAGCTGGTGCATGTATATTATTTTGCTCGGGCAAAAAGTAAAATCTAAATTTAGAATATTAATAACTTCGAAGATACACTTCAAAAATATTAAACTTAGAAGCCTAAAATAGTAAAACATATTAAAGTTAGTACTAAAATTAATATAATATGTATAAAATTAATTATTTCATAGATATAGAAAATAAATTATCTTTCAAGTCAGAGTTATCTGAAAGACTTTTTCTTTTTCTTTTTTTTTTTCCGAAGAAAATCCGTAAGACTTAAATTAGTCACACATGATGCAACACATTCATCAACGCCGACTGACTCGTGACAAATAATACATTTCATTTAATTTTAATTTAATTTCTACTTCCACTCAATTTCGCCTAACGCGTAATCTCACAGCTTTGTGTTTACTTTTATTTTTCTTATTTCCTTTTTTTTATTCAAATCCAAGTAAGGTCACACTACAATACCAAATAATGAAGTATCAACTTTTGCGTTCTCACGCGTTTATTTAATTATATATATACTATTCTCATTTTCCATTTATATAGTTTCCTAGTTAGTACAGTATCTCAATCAAAACGTGTTTACTTATCAATTATATATGATCCTATCTCAACACTCATGACCCCAAGCATTTCACACACATTAATATCATAGCCACAATATTATTACCTCCTAAAATTGTGTTGGGTTTTATCAAGTATGGGGAACTATGTATCATGCAATCTTATGTCACCTAAAATGAAGAAGAAAAAGGTAGCTAGAGTGATTTTTCCAGGTGGTGAAGTAAGGCAATTTCGAGAGTTTGTAAAAGCAGCTGAGCTTATGCTAGATTGTCCAAATTGTTTCGTTGTGAATTCAAAATCTTTAACTATTGGTAGAAGATTTTCAGCTCTTGCAGCTGATGAAGATTTGGAATTTGGTAACTTGTATATTATGTTTCCGATGAAGAGAGTGAATGCAATTGTTACACCTTCTGACATGGCGGTTGTTTTAATGGCGGCTAACTCCGCATCTAAGCGGATTTCAGGCGGTGGAAATGGTAAGATATCTCCGGTAGGGGTGGTGGCGGCGACGGAGACAGTGACTGAGGAAGAAGCTGCCGTGGAGGAGATGAGATCGGATTCAAGAGATATGGAGGGGTTTACAGGGCCGGAGTTTCAGTACAGATTAGTGTTTAGTCGATCAAAAAAACCTGCGTTAGATACGATTGTGGAAGAACCAATTTTATCCAGATAATTGAAATTAGGAGTAGAATTAATTTATTTTCTTTGTTTACTTATTATTCTGGAACAGAATTTTGAATGAGTAAAGATTCAATAGTCAAGCATAAGACCCCCTTTCAAACGGAAAAAATTGTTGTGAATTCTTATTAGGGGTTAATTATATCATCGGTCCATGTTTAAGTACCAAAATATACTCAAAAGTAACCATTCTACTCATATACTATTTCAACTACATCAAATATACATCGTGTTATTTATAAATATAGCAAATATATATGATACTTTCTAAAAATCTATATAATAAAAGGCAAAGGAGCCTAATTCATACTTTGTTTTTAAAAGAAATTTACCGCTTGATTAAAAAAATATAATAAAAACCTTTAACTCTAATCATCTTTTTTCGGTGCTCAATAAAAAAATAAAAAAAACACTCCTCTTTTCTATACTTCGATTCACCATTAACGAGCAATCGAAGTCAAGTTCAATCCTTAGTTAGTGATCCCTTGCCGAATCCGCAACCACGAACTCACTCCGCTACCTGGACCAATCGAAAGCCCACAACACATGCTCACCACTTCGTCATCAACTATCTCTACCTTCTCCGACATCAATCTAGAATCCACCATTTGAACAAAATTGATGCTACCTCACTGCGTTCAGTCCACGATGAACATCAATTTAAACGTTACCCCATTCCGTTCAATCCACAACGAAGATCAGTTTTAAACATTGTTCACTAATTCAAATGTCAAAATGGTAATAAGTGTTGAAAATTCAAATCATTTTGATATTTAATGGTATAGGTTTTTTTATGGTATGTGGGTGATTTGAATTTGCATGCGCACCAGACTAATCCCACGGGGATATACACGTCTCCCAATGTATATTTTCAGGTTAATCAGAACTAGGTTACCCATGTTTAGGGAGGAGTTTGAGTCTTGTACTTCTCACTTTACACCCGTTAGGGAATGGATTTAATGGTAGGTTGTGTTACAATATTTTATGTTCATATTATGATCTTTGTGTTTTTGAAATTATATTATAAACTTTTGGTTACACTAATTAATTGGTTAATTAGTGTTATTTTACATAATAGAGGGACAAATAGTGTACAGGGTTCCAAACTAGATGACCTATTTTTAGTTTTTATATTATCAAATACCTTTTATAGATTGATATACTACTAATTTACGTTAATGTATTACTTCTTTCTATAACTTTGCTAATTTGCTAAAATGTTGGCGTGTAACCCATTAGTTGTGTGTTAAAAATGTAAGTGGATACGTGACTTTAACTAATGTTGGAGATTAAGGAAACTTTCAGGGTTGATACAGAACTTTGAAAATGCTCCTATGGTGATTTTATTATCCTTTTCATATTCATATATTCATCGTACGTTTTATTCAAAGATTTAATTATGATAGTTGATACGGAAAGGAGATAAATATGCAGCAACGCTAGAGTCTGATGTTGTCTTCTTTCACGTCTTAACATCTAAATCAAAAGAAAGGTAATGCTCGCCCTTTTGAATCGCTAATTAGCAAACTAATATATATATATATATATATATATATATATATATATATATATATATATATATATATATATATAATGGACAAGGCATGATCAGGTGTAGTTTGGTAGGATGCACAGGGATCTTATTATGAGTTTGCCAAGATGCACGGGAATCTCATTGTTTTCCCTCTTTCGAAACAACATTGCAGGGAATTAATATCCAATTATGATCATCATGATAGATACTTGATATCAAAGTTACTATATCTTACTTTAGCCTATTCACTATTTCTTTCTTTTAACTTTTAAATTTTAGAATATAAACTATATTGAAACCTTATGATATTCTTTTTCTATATGTTGTTTTACTAGTTATGGTTTTCATTTTACTTCAACATTTTATTTTGGAACCTAAACATAGTAGGTTTTGTGCTATTTAAAAAAAAGATTATTTAATTAATATGTTGACAAATTAAAGGGGTTATCAAGAAATGGGTTGTGAAATCGTTTAGTAGGTAGTTAGTTAATACTTGAAGTAGTTAAAAGTACTTGTTATATTCGTTTAATGGAGATCAAAGGTCTGAATCATGGATTTAATATCTAAGCGATAGTTGTTTGTGGTTACTTTTCTCATTGTGTTATAACAATAAATTAACTGAGATTGCTTTTAATTTTGTAATCATTCATTCATGTAATATTTTTGTAACCATATTATGGTGAATCTTTATTTTATTCATAGAAAAATTTAATTATTTTGAACGAGAATTAGTTTTAATTTCATTATGTGGGTTAATTATATTTTGATTCTTTTTTTTAGGCATGTTTCAATTATGTAATATATTCTTGGATATCATAACCATGAAGCGTAAAGTGCAACACTGCTACATCATTAGAAATTTTAAGGGAAATCACCTGCACACATACCTGCCTGCTTAATCACATATCTTAACCTCGTCTTCTTCAAACATAGGTTGACCAACACTCTGTCTACCCCGTGTTGCCATTATCGCATTGTTGTTCAATCATTCTCCACTAACAACACTTCAACACCATAAAGAAGAAGACTCAAAATACAATTTTTGAGGTAAAAAATCCAATTTTTCAATGAAAGCTCTAAATTAATTTGTACTTTGATATTTTTAATTGAATATTACCTTTGAAATATTTTTATAGATTGTATTATTCCCGAGTATTATGCACCTTAAATGTTAGCTTTGCCATTGACAATAATAATTTTCTTAAAATCTCAGGTAATTGGCATGGTTTTCTCTTCTCATACTATTATTTGCTCACATATGAACCTAATATTGTTCATATTTAAGGTATAGGATGTGATATAATAATATACTTAGTGTTGGGCTTAAAAACAAGAGATTTGTTGCAGCGTACTGAAGTTCATGTTTGTGTGTTTGACACACCACTTAATTGTCCTTTTTTTCTACATAATTAAACTAACTTATATGCATAATCCTCTTCGCCTTCGCTTCCCCTACAAATATACCATTCGTTCAAATCTCAAGAAAAAACTGCTACACACAAAGTCATTTTAAGGTACAAATTATTATTTTTTTACTATGATTTTATGCTAAAATATTATATTCTAACAATTTTTGGATTTTTTTTTGGATTTTTTGTTCATTAAGGTTTTACTTTTGTTTATGTTATTTCACCCTTCATCCTACATTTTTATAAATATTGTTTTTTAACTCACAAAAATTGACTATTTTGTGTATTGTAATGTTAGTCCCTATATACAGTGAAATCGACTAATATAATCCCTCTTTATTGACTCATCTTTGATAAATTTTGTATTCTAAAGGGTTATGTATGCTTTATTTTGATTAGAGTAAATACAACTATTACCCCCCCTGTATTATGGGTCGATTGACTACTTACCCCCTACTGTTTAAAATGTGATTGTTTACCCCCTATACTAAGTTTTCTTGACTCGTTACCCCCAGTTAACGGAATCCATATACATTTTTGTGACTATTTACCCCTTATCGTAAGTTTTCGTATATTTTTATAAGGGGTAAATAGTCACGAAAACGTGCATGGATTCCATTAAGTGGGACAAACGTGGGGTAACGAGTCACGGAAACTTAGTAAAGGGGGTACATAGTACCATATTATACAGTATGGGGTAAGTAGTCAATCGGTCCATATTACAGAGGGTAACATTTGTATTTACTCTTTTGATTAATCATTCATTGTTGTGTTTATCTAAGTAAAAGTTAATTGCATCATTGGTCCTTGTATAATGTGAAATGGAGAAATATGTTGCATCATTGGTCTCAAGATTTGCTCTTTTTCTTTTCGTTGATTAGTGATAAACAATTTTTTATTGCCCCCGTGTTTACACTGGAAAAATTATAGGGATCAATAATACACCATAAAAGTAAATTATCATGTTCAACATATGTTCAATATGTATTCATATGTTTGAGAGATTAATTACATAATGTGTTTTGGATTAATGAGAATATAAAGTAAATATGCATCATTAATCTGATCTTTGATGATGTATTGTTTGGATCTTTTGATCATAGATTTCCAAAATAAGTTAGATTTGAAGTGAGAGATCGAAAAAATTAGGGCTCATATTTATAAAATATAAAGTCAAATACGATGCTTCATTAGTAGGTTTTTCACCTCACACGTGATTTTAAAAATTAAAATTAGTAATTAGCGATGATTAGGGAGGTACTTTAATGTTTGATCATAATAAGTTTTTCATAGTTCATCTTAGGGGGTGTTTGTTTGCACTTAATGAGTTCTTAATCATGTTCATTAAGACACTAAATCAACAAGACTACTTGTTTTTTATGACCAATTCACGTCTAAATAACTCTTAACTGGTCTGTTTCATTAAGATTTCAAAGTAAGTCTGATTCATTCAGACACTACATCTTAACACAATAAGTTGTATTCAATATTCGGTACTTATCACTTAAAGATCAAACGAAACCTTAATCATTTTTGTTTATCAATGAATACCAGACATAGTCCCCCTATTATCGCTACAATTAAGCCTCTTAAATGAAAAAGAAGTTTATTATATCAATTTATTTAAACAATAAAAAATTTCATAAGCAGTAAAATACATTTCCTTTTCAATTGAGTTTGGCATAATTTAAGAATTTTCAAGATCATGTCAACTTCGTCATAATCAATGTATTTTTTCTATCACGTTATTACATGATCTTTATAGAACATTGAATGATTGATTGATTAACCATCTTAAAAACTATTTTAAGGTCATGATCAACTTCAACATCTCAGATTTTTATCAAGATTTAGTTCCTTAGTTGCATTTATACCCATATTGTTTTCATATGTCTTGATTCAATAATAGTAAAAGAGAAAAAAATGCACTAGAAAGTGAAAACTATGAGAAAGTGAATTCTAAAGTATAAAAAGAAGAAGGATCATAAAGTAGCTTTCCTTTAATTAGGATTGTTAGTTTTCGAACATGGAGATGTTCTCATAAAGTAATAGAGGTAGTGATACAGTCAGTTGCTGAAGAAAAGGTAGTATATTATTACACCTTTGATTTTTTCAATCCATGCATTTAAATGTCACTCAGATTTATTCAACAGTTTAGGTACAAACAATTAAATAAGGATTTCTCTCGAAAAGTTCCACTAACTTGAGTGGTGACAGGAAGAGGTGTTTTTTTGTTTGCTATAAACCGATGAAGGTTTTCCTATTATGGAAAACAACAAAGGAGCATGTCACATTGTTAACCTTTTGACTTCAACAATAAAAGTTGATGTTGATCAGCCAAATATCATATTCTACTTCAGGATAATCTCAAAAGACTTATACTTTGCGGATAAATTTCCATTAAATTTTTGGCTATTATGTTTCTAAACTAATAAAATAAAAAATCAACTAGATTGAAAAAATAAATAGAGTGTTTAGATTTATTCTAATGAAATATGTGAGTTGTTAAAAACTAGAGAAGGATTTGAAATATGATAAATTTTCAATGAAATTGGGATAACCAAAGTTAACAAAAAGTTTACATAAAAAATTTGTGCAATTATTGAACTTTGTTATGGTTTCTTAGAAATGAGTAGGATGAAGATAAGCGCCACTCCAGAAGTGAAACAAGTATCAAAATATGATACAATTACCTCACACTCGACAACTGGTCACGGTAGAAGCAAATTAGATTTGTACAATACAAAAGTTGCTTGAAGTGTGGAGTATTTCTAAAGTCGTAGCCCTCAACAACATTCTCCATTATGTACAATAACTAAGTAAAGAAGGAAATACACATTATGATAAAAACAAAACCTTGGGGATAACATTCGCACACCATTCATTCACCTTATCTAAAGAAAACAAGTTTGAAATAGGACCAATCAAAGAGATTGTCATTATGTTTTATTTCTTGAAGATTAGGGATATCTATTAGAAATGATTTTATTTCTGGAACATCTGATGGGTACTCTAACGTATTCAATCTTATGTATTTTCTCGGAGAAGCATATAGAAATAGAATAATAAATTTAATCAATTCTTAAACTTTTTACAGGAAAGTAACTATTACAGGGTCTCAAAAAACCACCCGACATAGCCGAGGCTATTATTACGCAAAAAAGAGTCTTATGATTATTAACATGATCTATTTTTGAATTAGGGAAAATATGTGTACCACAAGATTTTGTCAGCTGGGACCCATTACACTACAACTTTGGAAGCCACCATAGAATTGATTGTATTATCTTCCCCCTCTCCTCATGTTAGAAGAACATTTAAGATTTGAGGTGTTTGAACATGCCTCAATTATATCCATCTAAGTGATATGCATATGCATAAAGACAACAAGGTATTATTATTATTATTATTATTATTATTATTATTATTATTATTATTATTATTATTAGACTCAATACTACATTGTTTTTGTATGCATCCTATTCTAGTAGAGTCCCCAACATGGATTGAGCATACATTGCATAGATATTATAAAGGTCATACTGTTTCCAGAGAAATTGCAGACAAGCTTTGATGGTTATGTCTGGATAGACAAAGCAACCATTATTATTATTATTATTATCATTGTAGTTTTGTTATGGGTGAATTATCTATAGGGCCTTAGGAGCACTATTTTTTCTCTATAGAGTAGTGTCTTGAAAGTTGTTATTCTTAGGGACCTCATTTTTGACAATAGTCTTTCCTACCCTTACTAACACTAAAAGACAAAATAGTATGATGTCACTGTTTCTCTCTCCTCTATCACTACCCACCTACCACCTACCACCCATCTCCGACCTCCGACCATCTACCACCGACCTCCGACCACCGACCACCGACCACCGACCACCTCAGGCCACCAGTCACCGGAAAAAACATAGAGTATCTGAAAAAACTAAGAGTACTCTCAGTTTTTCCCGACACCAGTCACCGGAAAAAACATAGAGTATCGGAAAAAACTGAGAGTACTCTATGAAAAGAGAGAGTACTCTCAGTTTTTCCCGATACTCTATGAAAAAAGAGAGAGTACTCCGAGAATTAAAAGAATACTCTAACAATTTAACCGAATACTCTGTAAAAAAGTCGGAGTACTCTATAAAATAGATGGAGTACTCTATGAAATATAGAGAGTACTCTTAGAAATTACATAAATACTCTATAAAAACAAAAACAAGGCATAAATGGTAAAAAAAGCTTTTATTCACATTTATTACACTTTTTTAAACAATTACAAAAGGATATACAATTAAAAAATAAAAAAAACTAAAAACATTAAGTGGTTTGACCAGATCTAAATCTGGTCAACCATTTCAAACTAAAAAAAAAAAAAAAAAAGAATAAGGCTTCACGCGTGAAACCATCTCGGCGCACCACCACCACCACCTCCAGCTGCCTCTTCTCCAACAAGCACCACCACCGACACCACCCATGGCCACAACCACCGCCGATAAGCACCACCACCATAACACCACTGCATCTCTCCTCACGTTTTAACACATGCTGTCTTCTTCGCGTTGATAATATGGTGGTTCGAAAAGCTATTTTACGGTCTAATAACACTACGGGGCTCCGTTCGTGAATCCTGCTGTGTTGGCTCGCCGGAGAGAGCTCGCGAAATGGAGCGTTATGGTTGTCTTCGAGCTCGCGAAATAGAGCTCGCGAAATGCAGAGGCGGTGGTGCTAGGGTTCCGCCATGGATCTGTTCGAAGCTTCAAGAACACCACCGATTTGCAGAAACGGATCCAGTCGAAGCCATGGCTGCACAAGGCTAGATCTGTTCGAACCTGCTCACTGCTCACTGCTCGGCTAAGTCCATGGCAGCACCACCAAGATAGAGAGGCGGCGGAGCTCTAGATAGATAGGTGGGTTTACTGGAAAACAGCTGTTGGTGGTGGAACTTGGTTGAGTTTTATGAGGGAGGAGGGAGGAGGGAGGTGGTGGTGTAGATCGGCGGTGGTGGTCATTTAGGTAGTGTGGTGGTGGTTGAGAGGAGAGAGAAGTAATGAGGTGAGGAATTGTATTTACAACGTGAATGAAAATAGAAATGGGATAATTAGTATATATAGGTGTAGAGAAAACAAAAGAAGGGTAGTCTAGTAATTGGGATTTTGGGGTTCATGTGTTAAAAAGTTCCAGAGGTCTTTAGTAAGAAGAGGCTCTAGGTGGGGGTGCTAACTCGAAGAGGGGTGTGTCTTCAAGACCCCTAGTGTAATTATCTCTTTTGTTATTGATCAAGATTTTATGTATATGTGTTTGTAAGAATTAAATATTAAGTAAAAAATAACATCAGTTGTTTCAATTATTTTATTTCATGACAATTCATTACTTATTGAGATAGTCTCTTATTGTGATTTGAGATTGCTATACTTAGATAGTTAATTTGATTTTCCACTCCACTTTGAGTCAAAGTATCTGCAATTTCATTATGTCACAATAACAGTAGATTTCCCTGACACTGAAATAATAATAAATGGTCAATAATAGATGCATACATCTCCTTCATTTTTCTTTGGTGTTAGTCTGATGTCTCTGTTCGAAACATATAACTCCAAACTTAATTAATGAGTTATTTGTTGGAAAAATTCCAGCTTGATAAGAAATTCAAATATTTTTTGTATTACTAGAGTCATTCTATTGATAAATATTCACAAAAATTAACTTAGTAGTAAACTTTAGTCATACCATATACCACAAAGTAAACAAGCAATATAAATATCATTATCAAGATAATACTTTTTATGAACCTTAAAAAACTAATCATATCAAACTAAAGGATTCAAGGAACATGTTGATCAATATTTCAGTATTCAATTTTAATAATGATGGAATTCCTTTAGATGCATTCCATATTGATATCATTTTTATCCCATTTTTTGTATATCGACGATTCTCGAAAATGGAAGACAGTAGTTAAAGGTATACCACCAATCAACTTTGTGTCGTTAAAATTTTGAGTTTATCATTGTATTAACTAACATAATATTGAATGGAATAATATTTTTTATCTGTATTTATATCGTTGATTGAAATTGATTTATATTTATTTCATATTGCACTCAAGCACGGCAATACCTAGTAAGAACATCTATGCCATATCATGCATTATAACAGAGCATATTCCTAAAATTTAGATATTTATCTAATATGTTAGTGCATAAATAGCTTATATGTTAATATAGAGCAAAATTTATTTTTTGGTCATTACTTATGTTTTCAACCGGCATCTTTTAAAAAAAATTATTTTTAAGCCAATCGTATTCAAAAGTGTCATTTTTAATCCATTTTACAAATTTCGTTAGAAATTTTATATATTTTAAAGCCAATTTGGATATATCAAATAAATTATATTTTTATTTGACCACATCACAAACTAGATTTTTTTTTTGAAGTGTCCAAATTACCTTTACAATCTATGAAATCTCTCACAAATTTAGTGAAATGGTATAAAAATTGCATTTTTGAATACGTTTGACCCAAAAAAGATATTTTCAAAAAATATGACCTAAAATGGATTTTGATTTTAAAATGTATTCTTTTGGGCCATAACGTTCCGTTTTGTTCCAACTTTTAGCCATTTTAACTAACTTTGTTAGTAAAATGAAGGAAATAGAAGACAACTTCGATATTCTTTTTTTGGACTTGGGAAGATGCCAAAGCACCAAAAGAAAATAACTTATTACAAAAGAGAGAAGGCAAAAACAAAACATTAACCGATTCCTGATCTAGAGAAAAGAGAAATTAGTCGATCCACCAAAGTAGACTCCCTAGAGGCCTCCACTACTCCATGCCTAGCCATTCTTGCAAGTTTATCCGCTTGACAGTTGAATTTCCTATTGATGAAGTGGAACTCAATAGGTTGTAACTCTAACTATCACATTAATGCACAAATACGTCATATATTAAAAAAATATATCCTTTTTAGGCCATATGTTTTCTAGTCACTTTGACTAACTCTATTAAAAAATTAACGGGAACTAAGGACAATTAGGTACATAAGGCTATGTTTGGTTTGTGAAAGTATTTTCTATTTTTGTTTTTAATATATTTTTAGAAAATGATTTTCGTTTTCTTTTTCAATATTTTCAGAAAATATGGAAAACGTCGATTTTACATTCTCCAATATAACAACATTTTCATTTAATTTTTCATACAACTGTTTCATTTTCTCTATCCAAACACGTTTTTATTAGTATTTTGAAAAATATAGAGAATGGAAATCGTAAGTACGCATTATTTTCACAACCAAACGAGGCCTAAGTTTCCAATTTAGACTTCTAGTTATCGTGTTAGTGCAAAATATGTCATGTGTATAAAATTTATCCTTTTTAGGCCATACGTTTCATTTTGTTCCCTTTTTAGATAGTTTACCAACTTTATTAGAAATTTAACGAAAATTTAGGGTATCTCAAATAATTTATCCAATTTAGGCTGGCGAGACACTCTTTGTTGCAGCCACTCACAATGAAATTGAAGTCATAACTTACTACCAAGTTTGCCCTTGATTTTCCACACCAAGCTCAAGGTGGACACAAAAATATAAAGTCCATTGTACTGACCGTTAACTTCGTCGCAATGGAGCTTTAGGATTAATATCTCATCGCAGCGAACCTTTCCTGTCAAACCTAGAAATTTTAGCCGATATACAACAATATGCTTTCATTTTGCCCCTTTTCTACACCACAAGGGGTAAGAGACAACAAAAAGTACAACATCAACATACCAATAATATCAACCCCTAACTTTAGCATTGAATGATTCTTGAAATGGAAGTCTTTCTAACCCTCTCTTATTAGTTGTGTGTAACATGCACATGAGTAGTTTACTGTTTTAGAGTCTTTCTCGAGTCGTTGGAAAACACGTTATTAAAGTTTGAGATGGGGAATTGATATCCCTTATTCTAATTTATATGTTTTTTTAAAAATAAAATAAAATAATTATTTTTTGAAAAATAATAAATAAGAGTCAAAAGTATATATTGGACATTTCATGGTATTTCTTAAATCATATGCCTTAGAGATGCCTAATGTGACATGGTGGCATTTTTTATACTTAATTTATATGTAAAGTTTTTATAGATCAATGCATATAGGGTTAGTTTGAGTGAATAGATTGGTGATTAAGTGTATAGATAATAAGGATTTGCCTCAACTTACCTATGACCTTGAAAACAGATTAGTTATTACGTATGCTTAAAGACAACAAGGAAGAGATTGGGTGGACTATTGCGATATCGCAGGTTTAGTCCAACCATTCGATAACACAAGATCATTCTTGAAGATGCAACTTCGTGATCGATTGAGGGCTAAAAAAGACTCATGCTAGTGATGACGGAGGTGGTAAAGAAATAAGTGATCAAGTTATAAGATGCGGGGATCATTATCTCGATCTCAAATAGCGAGTGGGTGATTCCGTTGCAATGATTTCTAAAGAAAGGTGGTATCACTATCTTCTTTAATATCAATAATTAAGACATTCCATCAAGAACAATTACAAAGAAAGATCACTTCCCAGTACTATTCACTGATCAAGTGTTAGACAAGTTAGCAGGGAGAGATTACTACTGTTTCCTTGATGGTTATTCAAGGAATAATAATATATGTATGGGTCCCTCTAATCAACACAAAACCACTTTCACTTGTCCGTTTGGCAAATTTTCATTTCGAAGGATGCCTTATGGTTTATGCAATACACCAACTATGTTTTAACAGTGTACGATGGTGATATTTTGGGACATGATAAATAAGTTTTTAGAAGTTTTGTATGGATGAATTTTTGGTATTGGGTGATAACTTTGATGAGTGCCTTAATAATCTTGAGAAGGTACTACCACGTCGTGAAGAAACCGACCTTATATCTAACTGAGAGAAGTGTCATTTCATGGCTCGTGAAGAGATATTGTTGGGACATAAAGTTTTGAGTAAAGTTATGGAGGTTGACCATGCTAAGATTGTAGTGATCAAAACTTTACCACTTCTGGTTTCCGTCAAAGGTGTTAGAGTTTCTTGGGTCATGCAGGTTTCTACCGTCTAATATCGCCAAACCACTTTACAATCTACTTGAGAAGGATATCACCTTTCGTTTTTACGATGCGTGCATGAAGACATTCTTGACCATCAAAGAGACCAAATCAATTGTGACTCCTCTCAATTGGAGTCTTCCATTCGAGGACATGTGCAATGCAAGTGATCTTGCTATGGGCGTCGCGCTGGGTCAACGCAAGGAAAAGGTATTTCATACAATTTACTGTGCAAGTAAGGGGGTGTTTGTTTTCATTTAATGAGATCTTAATCTAATTCATTAAGAAACTAGATCAATAAGACTGATTGTTTTTCCTGACTAATTTAGATTTGAATAGCTCTTAACTGTCTGTTTCATTAAGATTTAAAACAAAGTTTGAATCATTCAGACACTGCCTCTTAACAGAATAAGTTCTATTCAGTTGTTATTCAGCATTCAATACTTATCACTTAAAAAATCAAGCGACACCTAGGACTTTCATAGGGGCACAAATAAATTATACCGTGGCTGAGAAGGAGTTGTTAGTCTTGGTATTCGCATTTGACAAGTTTCATTCCTATCTTCTCTAGGCAAAAGTTATGGTATACACAGATCGTTCGACAATAATATAGCTTAAGTAGAAAAAGGACGCAAAGTCGCGTCTTATTAGACGGGTATTGTTTTCGAACAAAAAATAAGATGGGTATTGTTACTACAAGAGTTTTACTTGGAGATTCGAGATCGTAAGGGAGCGAATCAAGTAGTTGAACATTTACCTCGCCTCGAAGTATCTATAGTCAACACCAAACCTGAATTGGCCAATAAGGAACGTATTATAATGATATTGTTCCTTGGTATGAAGATATATCAAATCTCTTAGTGAGTAGATCATTTCCCATAGAATGTAATTCTAACAAAGAAAGAGGTTCCTTCATTGAACAAGGCCATATTTCTGGGATGGCCCATACCTAGTCAAGGTATGCAGTGATCAAATTGTTAGAAGATGTGTGCATGAGAAGGAAATACATTCTATCATTGCAAGTTGTCATGACTCACCATATGGGGGTTACTTCAAGGGTGGAAAAAGTTTTTCAATCTGGGTTCTACTGGCCTACCATTCACAAAGATTGTGATGGATATGAACAATGTTGTAACCGAGGCCAATTCAATGGAAATATATCGAAAAGAGACGATATGCCACTCAACAATGTATTAGAAGTGGATACCTTTGATGTTTGGGGTATAGATTTCATGGGACCCTTCATTCCATCCCATACTTGATAGTAGTATACTACATTTCCAAGTGGGTAGAAATTATGGCGGTGCCGAGGAACGATGCCAAGACTGTGATTAAATTTCTAAAATCATATATGTTTTCAAGACATGGTACGCCATAAGTACTAATAAGGTATAAAGGTACCCACTTCATTAATGCACAATTGTCAGTTTCTCTTCGAAAGTCGGGGGTGAGACATCATACATCCACCGTCTATCATCTGAAAATAAATGGACAAGCAAAAATCTGTAACCGAGAGATAAAATCAATTCTTGAGAAAACGGTGAATAAGACACGAAGAGATTGGTCAAAACGACGCTCTATAGGCTTATAGAATAGCGTCCAAAACACTAATGGGGGCATCTCGATATCGAATTGTCTACGACAAAGAATGTCATCTTCCTTTCGAGCTTGAAGCTCAAGCTTACTAGGCTATAATATATTTGAACTTAGATGAGCAATTGGAGGGTACAAAATGGGTGATGCAACTAATGAGCTCGACAAAATTTGTTTCCATTCCTATGATAACTCACGTCTCTACAAGGAAAAACAAAAAAATGACACGAAAATTGAATTTGCATGAAGAAATTTGAGATAGGGAAGCGTGTGCTCCTATACGATTCACAATTCTCAAACTATCCATGTAAGCTAAGGTCCCGTTGGATGGGACCGTACATTGTTATGCCTCATAGAACAATAGAGATTGAACATTCAGTCGAGCAAAAAACCTTTATTATGAACGGTCAACAACTGAAAATATACATGAGAATGGAGGTCGTGTACCTCCGTGAAGCCGAGTAACCCAAGGTAACAGTCGAACTTTACCAACGTTAAACAAAAGTGCTCATAGGAGACAACCCATGTTTTAAATTCTTTAGTATTAATTATTTTCATTTTTGTATTGTGTATTATTATGAGTTTTTGTGTATTGGTGTGTATTATACATTAATGAAAAAGGCAGTGTAGTTGTTTTTGTGTAAGTAGGCAAAAATTTGAGTTTGGGGTGAATTTTGAAGAGTTTAGAATGTTTTTAATCTGCTGCATGCGGTATACCGCACTAGTTACGCGGTGCATTAGCCCACCTACGAAGAGAAAGGGAATTGAAGTGGCGTGGACAGAACATCTTCCATCCACGTGAATAAACAACGCGAGTCACAATGTCTTAGATCGTTGTATCCCGCACACCAACGCCCGGTATACCGCACCATACATGCGGTGTACCGCTAAAGGAGTGTGAGAGTTTTGGGAATCTTGTGTAGACGCAATACATTACGTCCACTCACAATGAACAAAAGGTCCATAGGAACACCATAGAGGTGCGGTGTACCGCACAACCGAGTTGTAAACTGTATCCAAACCCTATTACCATACGGGTTCTGGTTCCTTGTTCCACTCCATCTCCTCTACCATCCATCAAAACGCCATTGAAACTCCCAAACTCCATTCTACCTCCATACAAAATTGTTCAAACCTTCTGAGAATACTTCATAACACCACCAAATCATATCCACACTTCATAAACACAAAACTCCATCAATTCCATTCCATAACACCATAAGACACCAATATTCATCAAATTATAATAATTTCTTCCATCACCAGAAAACCCTAAACCTTCATATATAATTCATATACAACCATCCAAACACCACTAAATATCCTCCTAGACACAAAAACTCAAAGAAACGCCAAATAAACCAAACCTAAAGAAAAAACCTTATATAGTGCATCTTTGATTTATGGGTTAGTTGAGATGATGAGGCGAACAGATGCATTGACTTACGAGAGGAAAAGGAAGAGACGAGATACGGGAAGATGAGAGATTTACCTAGGGCAGTAAAAATACGAGCAATCCTCATTGGTAAACCAAATAAGCCGAAACCGAAGCCCAAGGTGCCTACTCCACCAAAAGAAACTACTATGAGATACAATATACCATCCACATCGAAGAAGAAGACACCACAAGCACCATTAGCTAGCGACTCCTCAAGAGGTACAAACTAGTAGAAATATGAGTTCGAAATACCTATTTGGGGAAGACAATTGCGTGCTAAGTTGGGCAACATAGTGGCAAAGCAATTCAAGATCATTGATACTCAAACAAGGATGGAAAAAAAGCTAGACCATATCCTCTTCCTGCTTGGGAAGGACTGAAGCGATATGTTGATCGCAACTTGGATAGCCTATTTGCCTGCCGAGTAATGTTTCCTGAATTTTCTCCTTTATTGCTTATTTGTTAGTGTATATTAGTTAAATTTATATTGTTTTTTCTAGTATTTTTGAGTCATATGTATATGAATAACTTTTGAGTTGGAGGTGGGGATTTGTTGTCCTCGTTCCTATTTTTCTTTTTACTTGCTTTACAGAAAAACCCATAAAATAAAATAAAATGTTGGTGTATAATATAGGGAACTGGCATAGAATTTAGTGAATGTCTCCATTGAGCATAGTTTTTGCGAGTTAGTGCTAGTAAGTAGGGTGTCTTGGAATTGTGTCATAACACGCCTAATGAATTTTGCAAACAAACATTAATTATAAGATAAAAAGGATTAGTAAGTAATGCATAGAAACAAGTTCGTTAGGGATAATGAGCGGTGTGTAGAATGTAAGGTCTGAGCTAGTTAAAAACCCACTTAGACTATAAACTAAAAGTGTAAAAGTAACGATGCCTCGTAGTTAGGAAAATGATTAAGGCATTTATATTGATAAGACACTTGAATCCTTTAGCTTTATAACCTTAATTTAATTGAAATATTTATCTGTCTTAGTCCCTTTCTAGCCTGTAGCATTCTCTTTGTAGCCATGATACAATTCTTACCCCTTACCCACACTAGAATCACAAAACCTTAAGACTATCATCTTGTGAGCTTAAGATTAGGGTGGTGGGAATCAATATGGGAAACACACAGAATGGGTTATGATATTTGATGATGTAATTATCATAATCCATCATCGAATTCTTATGAAAAAAAGTTATTGAGAAAAAAAATTGAAAAAAAAAGTTAGCATGACATCTCACATAAAAAAGAGTGTCATGTTTAACTTACAAAAAAGATAAAGAATAAAAAAGGGTGAAATAAAAGAACTGGCAAATATAAAATTTTAAAAATCATCATGAATTGGTTAGGGACTATTAGGGATGCTTATCAAGTTCATCAAGTAAGACTGAGTGAAAACATATTCGAGTGTAAACTTAAACTCATGCCTAAAAAAAGTAAACTCAAACTTTAGGGCGATTCGTTGATGGCTAGTGATAAGAGAGCCAAAAGCTCACCTCAATCTTTCCAAATACGTATCAAACCGACCCTAAGCCTACTTTATAACTGAAAAGACCTTAGGATTTCTAACTAACGTGCTTAAGTAACAATTGAGTGATTAGGGAATAGATAAGTGGACCATTGGATACTATATTAGGATCATGAATACCTTATAGTCTTCATCTCAAAATAAGTGAAAACTAATCATTCTTGCATTGCAAAACTAATCTAATCTTGTTGTTTTGACGAGTTGATTATTTGTATATAAAGATTATGTGTATTAGTATTTATAAATATTTACGTGAGACTTACTAGGATAGTTCTTTGGGATTCTTCTTCTTCTTCTTCTTCTTCTTCTTCTTCTTCTTCTTCTTCTTCTTCTTCTTCTTCTTCTTCTTCTTCTTCTTCTTCTTCTTCTTCTTCTTCTTCTTCTTCTTCTTCTTCTTCTTCTTCTTCTTCTTCTTCTTCTTCTTCTTCTTCTTCTTCTTCTTCTTCTTCTTCTTCTAATTTAGTTCTTATTTTGTCAGAACGACAAAACTTTGAGTTGGGGGCTTTGATGTATCCTTTTACGTGATAAATTAATATACTCATGAGACATATTTTTAAGGGTATTTATTTATTTGAGTGAGTTTTTCCTATTATTTGATGTTTTATGGTTTCTTATCTAGTTTCGGCTTTTATGTTACTTTAGAGATTTTTTCATACTTTGTGTGTTAAGTGTGAAATATTTAGGTATTTGGATGTTAATATAACCCAAGAACATGATACAAATTAAAGAAAACAATATTACCCCTAAATTCATGGCCTTAAAGTATGATTCAACCACTTTTGGACAACTAGAGCGTTTACCAGCAAAACTTGGAAATCGACTTATTAAAGTCACCACGAGCAAAGTTAGGATTATGGGGGAGCCCTTGGATTTCATGGTAGAAATTGGAGTTAGGAGCGCATGAGAATTGCCGGCTCTAAATTTTGGATCTAAAATGAAGGAGTTATTATAGTTGTAGCTATCGTGGTTCGAACTAGTCCACTCATTCATTAAAATGTTTTTGGGTTGACTTGGGTCATATATATATTATCAGATATTAAAGATAAAAATAGGGTTCCATACTTCTCTAGAAATCAATTTACACGCCTAGGAGCAAGGAAGGAGATGGGAGAAGAAGACTGAAAGCATCTTAGGCCCTTCCACCTCAATATGTCGTCATTCGTCATAATTATTAGTGTAATTTTATTTTTATTTTCATTCTAAACATGAATATTACATTATTAGTTGCTAGTTGCAATTGTTTTAGTATGAACTAAATTCTCATAGCTAGAGAATCGTTTAAATGTATGGACCTTAATATTTTTTACTACTTTTATTGAATTTGGGATAATGCATATTTAACTGAATTGTTATTATTTATGCTTTGATTATGTATTTGACATATAATTACCTCTTTCTAGCCAATATACGAATGCCCTTAGTAATTAGTAATGTAACCCTGACGGGGGTTCGGGTTTCAAAAAACAATACATAAGCGTCTGGTGTGCGTTAGTGACCGTGATGGGTTTGACTAGTCAGATAGTTAATTAGGTTTCACTCTTTTAGCACCAATAATTGCGTAGAGTTCTATCGTAAGAGTCCTCTAGTAGTGTTGAGGTAGCTCCCAAGCTACCTTGACGGAAGTTAGAAAGAAATTAGAATCCCAACTATTGCATAATTATCAATTCGCCTTAAAAAATAAAACGTAAAATAAATACTAGTGGGGATTACTTAGGAGTTCTCAATCTATTTTATCATCTCATCTCCTTAGTTATTTACATTCTAGTGATTCAGTTTAATTAGTTCTTAGTTTAATTCACTTATTTGCATCTTAATTCTTAATAACGAAAACAAAACCAATATTTATTCTTCTATTTTTAGTTTCACAACTCATTCTAATACACTTTCCAAGAACACAATCTACACAATTAACAATCATAGTCTATGTGGAGATAATAACTCTTAATACTTACTTTTTATTACTTGTCAACGATCTATACACTTTCGGTTAGTAAGCTCTTTATGGGTGTTGATTTGTAGAGTTATTTTGTCACAGCTCTGGAGATGAAAAATATGACGGATGACGGCGTTGCTTTTCCAATACCCAATCTATCTAAAACATACTTTGGCATGATATTCACACTTACGCCCAAATAAAATAATGTTTTCCTCAAATGTACCACCAATTTTGATGAGGAGGTTGAAACTTCTTCGCTCTTTGAGTTTTGGTAGAAATATCCTTTGCACTTGTGCCGACACCTCTTTAGTTAACACCACGATCTCATTTTCAGCAAACTTGTTCTTCTTGGAGAGTCCCTCCTTGAAGAATCCTAAATACTTTGGCACCCTCTTGATGGCTGTGAGTAATGGGACATTGATATATAATTGGCTCAAATTTTTGATGGATTTATTATACTTGGAGTCATCACTCTTCTTGGCAACTCTTGATGGAAATGGTGGTGGTGGACAAATTTCTTGTTTCGGTTTCCTTTACACTTTGTCGACCACTTATTCAACTTCTTTAACCTAATATTCAACTGTTGCCTCATCTAAATTTGGCTCGGTAGGTTCCATTTCTCTTGTGTTATTCACTTCACTATATTCGACCAGTGGCGATGCTACAACCTTTCCACACTATAGTACAATGTCCTTACATAACTCATATCCACTATTTTTCTCACCATTTTTTAGTAACATACCTTCACCATTTCTACCTTGTGTGAGTCACATACTTGACCTTGTTGTAATTGATGAATGGGAAAAGTGAGTTGTGTCAGTCGTTGTTCTGTGAGTTGATTTTGTTGTTGCATGCTCTTCACCAATGATGCAGTAGAGTCTATCTCCGCCTCACTTTTTGTCGTATTTTCCATTGAAATGTTGGTGAATTGATTTAGGTTCTTTTCCAACTCACTTACACCTTCTAGTGGATGAGATGGATTTGCCTTTTGTTCCATATTATTCACACATTATTGCAAACTTGGTGGCTGAGTAGCATGATTCCCATAATCTTGAACACTTTGATATTGATTTGGAGTCCTCGCTTCATAGTTATTGACTTGAGGACAAGCTTGGTATGGATTGCCTTGTTGATAACCTTTATAATTTCCTCGATCTCCTATGAAGTAAACTAGTTCGGGATTGCTTGGACATTCTCCACAGCTATGATTCTGAACCCCACAATTCAAACAACCATACGTTTATTCATCTCAAATTGTCTACCTTGGATGCTTTCTTTAACAACCACAACAGTTGCTTCAATTGTTTCTCTAAAGAAGAAAATTTAGAATCCATAACAATATCACCATCTAATTATAACATACCTCTAGCAACGCTCAGAATTGGGGATCTCGATGGTGGCCGACTTCTTTCATTCTCGACTGTCTTCTCCATACGAGCCATCAATTTATTTGGACCCATTGATACAAAACACCCATTACTGAGATTATCAACTCCCGGGCGTGAACTCTCGTCGAGTCCCTTACAAAATATTGTTAGCTATAACTCAGACATGTAGTTATGCTTTAGAAATCGATTTTGCGACTTAGGCGGTCAAGCTTGGTCTAGCGCCTAGGAGGGATTACACGGGGTTTAGGCAGGAATATGCGGTTTTGAATCCCACTATTTAAATTTATATAGAGGGTATTATATATGTAGTCATCATAACAATTTTAACTATTTAAGTCATAATCTTTATCTAAAAAAACTATAATAAATATGAAAATACTAAAATTAGAGTTACAATATCAATTCAAGTTCTTGAGAATAAGAAAAAAATAATGAGAGCCTAAGCGGCTATTTTTTGCCATTAATCGATGACTAGGCGGGTTAGGCACCTATTCCACGGTGACTAAGGCATTGTAAAAAAATGCCTAGAATTTTTACTAGGCTAGGCGCCTGAGGGGGGGAGTTAACGCCTAGGCGGCAATTTCTACATCATAGGTTTGTGTCCATGTAGTGGTCACCTTTCTGATCTTTCTTGAAATCTCATTAATTTGTCACCGACGTTATCACCAGCTTCTTGTAGGAAATTTGCAAACTCCATTTGATCTTTTATCCTTATGCTTTAAGGATAAAATCTATCGAGAAATATAGCTTGAAACTCGTCCAAAATTGGTATGAACTCAGGAGGCTGATAATCTAACCATCCACTCTCACTTCCGGTCAAGAAGAATTGAAACATGAAATAATACATATTCTATCGTGTAATACCTTGAGTAATGTAGGCGTCACATATTTTCATGAACTTTTGAATGACACGAACTAGATCTTGATGTGTGGTTCCACTATGATTCCTGTAGCTCGAGAATTGATTTAGTATACTCGAATTAGGTTTGAATCTATTGGCTTGAATTGCTAGATGACGAATCCTTAAGGGTTGCACTTGAAAATGGGCCGGGCTGGCCTTGTTCTCGTTGTTGATTAATTTGAGCATTGGATTTGCCATCTCTTTTTGCGCTTTTTTCTCTTATTCTTTAAGCTCAAAGCAACCTCTTGGGTTCGAGCGCATACACCAAACTTAAGAATTTGAAAAGGACAAAAGTTGATCTACTTATTTTGATGACTACTTACTTTACTCAAAGAAAACATGAATTAAGGAGCCTAGCCAGGGGATTGGGGTATTCATCATCCAATTGTACGACAAATAAGTAATATGGAAGTTGATCTAGCCTAACAAAGCTCCTACAAAAACTCATAACTTATCACAGAAGTGTATCAGGATTGCTTTATTGCTTTACCAACGAAAACATACCTCTTCATTCTTAACTATTTGAACTCTACTAGACGTAGGAGGTGCATTTTTCAAAATAAGAACATCCTTTACATACTTCCGACTTGTTATGACAATCTAAGATGAAGAAATAAGATATTGCATCATCTTCAACTTGTTTACTAGTGTGGAAGACTAGTTTCTTAAAGCATATTGCGATTCTGGATTAGGTGTGGCATAAAGCATAATGTGAACTAGGTTCTTAAAGCATATTGCGATTCTGGATTAGGTGTGGCATAAAGTATAATGTGATTCAACAGTTCTGGGAGAAGTTTTGACATTTTTTAATGTAAGCGATATTTGAATTGACACATATGTTTATTCTGGATGCCTACAATATGTTTCTCATTGAATGCCAATAAATGTGAAATAAGCTTATTTGTCTATTCACATAATTTCCAACTTGTTTTCTAGTATGGAAGTCTGATTTGTAAAACGTTGAAGACGTATGCATTTGCGAGACATTATTGTGACTTTTCTAATTATAACTTTTTAAAATATTTAAAAAGTTAAAAAGAAGATACATTTTAATAATTCACAGCACAAAATAGAGTAAGAAACGGACTAACAAAACCACGCGAATATTTCTATAAAGAATTTTGACTCAAAAGGACCCATGAAAATACTAGTATAATTTAGTATCACGTCTTAACTTATTATCCTTTGATAATTCATGAATCAAATATTTTACTATCCAATCCAACGCAATTCTTTTTTTTCCCCTATATTTTGATACAAGAATTACCGATTTACTCTAGTTTACATGACCAAATTTTTGAGAAAAAAAAGAACATGAACAAATTTTGGATAAGATATGCCATAAAACATATTCCTAGTTTAATTAGCCAACTATAGAAAAAGTTTTGACAATTTTTTTTCAAGAGGAAGTTTGACAATATTTGATGACCCTTGATTTTAGATATCTATCTACACCCGGATCGTCATTAGTTCGCTAAAGACAAGGTAAGACGTCAGATATTTTAGCATACGATAAAAAACTGAGCATATAATTTAAGATAATTTGAGGATATTCCGATAACTTTCCTTTTTAATAACTTTATGATATATTCAAAAAAATATTTTCACACATCACTCCAAAAACAAAGTAGTTGTGGCTTACGTGTCCTTTTTCCATGAATACATATGGATAAGATCAAAAGCTCGTTAATCAAATAGCCCACCAAACAACTGCATTTCACAATTTCAGATCTGTAAATTTCTTTCATAGTCTCTATCTTTCTCTATCTCTCCTGAAGTAATTCAAACCTTGTTATTACCTACATCATTGAAAAAGGTATGAATCTACACAAATTCCAATTTTATCTGTCTCTATCTGCTACATCGTAATTTAGCTTCCTTTAATTTTTCATCTTTTTGAGGTTGAAATTTGTTCTGTTTGTGCAATGTGTCACATATATATAGATTCGTATCACTCAGATCTATATAGCCTGCATAGAATTAAGTGAGTTATATTAGTGATTATAAATTATGTAGTTGAGTAAAGATATAATTAGAAATCTGTAGATTTAAGAAGGTAACTAAAAATAGTTAGGAGTCTCATTATTTGAAATCATATAAATTTAATTGTGTATCGATTATATACATAAAGTTAACTGTTAATTTGGTAACAAGTTTTCAAATCTATATGTTTAATTCGAGTAAAATAGCATTATTGATCCCCTATGTTATGTAAAGTAGCCAATATACCCACGCAGAATGTGTTTGTCCTTTACTTTCAAAAGATATGGGTAAATTTGGCTATTTTGCATATCCCAAGGGATCAATGATGCAATTAATACAAGTCAGTATATGTATGTAAGCATATATTTGTAATTTTAATTATTCCTCAATTGCAGAGTATCATGAAGTACTTGGAATACACTCCTCTTGACCGGTATATTAAGTTCATTAGTTATTTCCATTAAATCAATGATTAAGTTAATATATTCTTCTAAATACTAATTAAATTTCTTATTTCACTTTTTTTGTGTTACGTTTAAATTTTTCAGGATACAGGATTTCTTAACTCAAGTGAATCTTGGAGAGCGTACAATCATAGGATTTCTCGAAGCTTACTCTTGTAAGTATTGTATATCTATTCCAAGTAAATAATATATATTTATATAAAATATTTCGAAATTAAAATGTATATTTGTGTTTTTTACAGGCAAACACAGTGGAACTGATAGGAAAATGTCTTTAAGTATGGAAAAAGAGGTAATTTAAATTAATAAAACTTTGCTAGTTTAGTTATAAGGGTAAAATAGGGATTTGCTAATTAAATATAATATATTTAAATCCAGCTTCTCGATTATCTCGGAAAATCTTCTGACACAGATTCCCCTAACTCACCAGCTTCATATCTAAATGATAAACACAGGTAAATAAATTTATTTGATTTATTATATTTATTTAATTTATTTAATTTAATTTTATTTATTATTAGCCGAAGAACTTTGATATATTTGCTTCTCACACTTTATCAAATGTACCCAGATTATGATTTCAGGTAACTCTGTAACTTATCTTATTTCATTTCATTAAAGTGTAAATTACAAATTACCCCCTATAGTTTCAAAAACAGTCAATAACACCTTTTTTTCGATGTTTTGTGAAACTAGAGAGGGGGGTATTTGGTAATTTACGCTTCAAAATAGATGAGGTGGATTATGGGTAATGCTGATGTCAGCTTTTTAAGGCGACGTGGCAACCCGAAATATAATCAAAACCTCGTAAAAAAAAATAAAAATTGGGAGTGTTTCGAAAGTTTAACAGACAGTTTTTTACTGTTTGGCTGAGAGTTCAAGTCTCTCCATTTCCCATTTAACTTAAAAATAACAGTTGACTTTTGACTTTGACTTTGACTTTTTTGATACTTTACTGACGATTATTTACTGACAGGTTATTTAATTGTTTTTTGTTTTGTTATATAATTTTGTGGTGTAAACAGTGCAGTAAATACTCACCAGTTCTTTGGTGAAGAAAGTTGGGAAAGTTTTAAGCACATTTTTGGTATTTACATGCTTGAAGCATCTAAGGTAGTTTGTTAATTACACTACAGGTCCCTATATTATGCAAGAATTACACTATAGGTCCTTGTATTATGAAAAAAATTGAACTATAGTATAGATCTCTATATTATGCAAAAGGTGCCTATATTGTGCAAAAGTGGTATATGATTGATTGTATAATAGGTCCCTATATTGTAAAAGAATTGCACTATTGGTCCCTATATTATGAAAAAATGATCATTTGATAAATTTTTACTTGTTAATTGCACTATAGGTACTTATATTATGAAAAATTGCATTATAGGTTCATATATTATTCAAAATGGTAGTTTGATGATGTTATCCTGGTTAATTGCACGATAGATCTCTATATTATGAAGTAATTGCAATATAGGTCCCTATATTATGCATGAAGTGCACTGTGGGTCCTTATAATATGCATAAAGTGCACTATGGGTCCCTATATTATGCAAAAAGTGCACTACGGGTCCCTATATTACAAAAATAGCAGTTTGATCTTTTTGTTCCTGGTTAATTGCAATATAGGTCCTTATATTATCAAATAATTGCACTATATGTCCCTATATTATGCATAACTTACACCATCTGTGCCTCTATTAAGTAAAAATGCATTAAGCTTGTAATATAATAATTTGATGGGACCGTAAAATATTTTAATAACTTCTGTTTGGTTAATTTGTATTAAGGTCCCTAAATTATGAAAATATTGCACTGAAGGTCTTTTTATTATGCAAAATTGCACTGAAGTTCTCTATAGTATTGAAAATTTGCACTGAAGGTCCTTACATTATGAAAATTAGCACTGAAGGTCCCTATATTATGAAAAAAGTACACTGATGAAGGTCCCTATTTTAAGCAAAAATTACACTATGTTCCTATATTACGAAAAACATGCCATAAGTCCCTATAATTTGTTTTATAAACTATAATACCCAATATTATACAAAATAACCTATACTTTTATCATTTAACCAAAATATTTATGCAAATAAAATAATTCAAATAAATTTGTCAAGGCCCATAAGCTAGCATAATACTTTATAACATTTTTTTTAAAATTGATTTTTATTTTCTAGTTATGCGTGTATTTTAGTTAAAATATAATTGTAGGATTGGCTCGAAGCAAACGAGGGAACCACTCTACTGGACACATTATTCAAAGCTCTAGATGAGGTGGGGTGCAAAACATAAATAAAGAAAACTATAGGGACTAGGGAGTAAAATAAACTAAATAAAAATCACAATTACTTGTTATATAATCAATGCAGGTCGTGAATTTAGCAGAATGTGAGATCTATAGTTACAATCCAGAACCTAATGCTGATCCCTTTTTTCAAAAAGGAACAATGTAAGCTTTAAAATAAATTAAAAAATTAATTTATTTTATTTAATTAACATGGATTTGATTTTTTTTTAGATGGTCGTACAATTTCTTTTTTTATAATAGGAAGATAAAACGTGTTGTGAGCTTCCGTTTCGCTTGTTTAAGGTGATTTTATTTTAAACTTTTAATTTTTTAAATTATTTTTTTAACTTTTTTTTTTTATAATTTTAAACAGTAATTTAGCAAGTGGAGGTTTTGTTTGGGATGAGGAAGATGGAGAAATATTTGATGGGATGGATATTTGTTAAGACAAAAGTCAATAATGTTGTTGACTTGTTTTACAAATATGTTTGTACAACTTTGTTTTAAGGTTGTATATATGATATATGGTTATGTAAATAAATGCAATTTAAAAGGAACCAAATTATGTTGTCTTTTATTATGCTATTATTGTTACTTTGTAAGTTGTGTTTAAACATGTTATGTTATTGTAATTTCTTGGTTATTCCTTTTGTGTTTGTTTTAGTACTATGATTACGATAACATAACATGCAAAACAAACTAAATGCAATCTCAATTTAAGAAGCACAGGAAAGAGATTAAATTTGTAATAGAAAATGCGATATTCCATTTACTCCATTCACTACAAATAATGCAAATTTTATGGTTTATCAAAACAAGAAATAAAAGAGTTTGAAAACATAAAAAATTTGTCCTTTACTGAATGCTGAAAATGCTTATCATGGTTTGTATTTTAACAAAAATTTGAACTACGAAGCTGATATAAATCACTTTACTAAAGATTCTGATCAACCTCTTAAGAATAACGAGTTTAATGCTAGTAATCTACCATTACTAAAAATTAAAGTATTTGTAGCAATTTTCAAGGTCTTAGTGTATCGATAGGCGACAATTAGTTTATTGTTGCAAAAAGTGCCACTATAAACCTGACGCTATGCAAAGATGGCACGAAGAGAATTGCCGCAAATTTAACCTTGCCGACAATTGTTTATAGATGCCGCCTATGATATTTGTATTTGACGGCTTTTTCAAGAAGCCTGTCTCTTATTATTTACTCCCTCCGTTTTTAAAAGGTTGTCACATTTGTTTTTACACATAAATTAAGGTCATTTATTATCCATGTGATTACTAAAATACCTTCTATAAAGTATCTTGATATCTTAAATATACATTGAGAACATATATTATAATATTTAATTAGGGGTAAAAGTTGTATAAAGAATAAAAAAGTGTCTTGATATTTTAAAATGACAACATTTTTTTGAAACAACTAATTTTAGTATAAGTGACAATCTTTTAGAAACTGAGGGATTACTATGCATTGACATCAGTTCTAAACTACCGCATATATATTATATATTACAGGATCTATATTTTATACATTAACTAAATTAAAAATGTTGACATTTGATATAGATGGCAATTTTAAACTACAGTGTATAAAAAAAATTTATATTTCAATTTATGTTTAATTAAAATTAAAAATTTATATCTTCATACTTTAATAATTTTATTTTATATAAATCAAAAAGTTATATCAATATTACCAAAAGTCAAAATCAACTAATTGGAATTAGCTCACTGGCCAGGTGCTTGGTCATCCATTCTAGTGGTGCAGGTTCGAACCGAGTTATTGACTCCAAATCCAAATGGCTTTCCAATATAACAAAAATAAAATAAAATCAAAGTTTATTCCATTCAAGCAAAAAATACAAAAAATCCTAATACTTTCTACGCAAGATACTTGTGTTGCGTAATCTTCGGTTAAATACATAACTGATGATAAATTATGTTTTGATGGATTACGAGGTGTTAACTGAGGCATGTGTTCAAGGCATTATGACATTCCCATAGCTATCCTCATTCTCCTTGCCCAATATAAATGCTTCGCTTCTTTAACTCTATCATAAAATGTATGGGTAAATAAACCTTTTAATAGTTTCTTATATTGTAAATAGAAGTAAAAAGTACTTTAGACACTTACTATGAAGGTCCTCAAAGAGAATTCTGTTAGGAGCGTACAAATACAATCATTCTAGTGAAAGTCTTCTCTTGCTCGCAAAATCCAATTAGGTTCACGAAATTCTTGTGATTCACTTTCGGCAATATGTCTATAGGCGACCATAAAAAGAATCGTTAGTTAAAATAATTAAAAAAAAAAAGATCAAGCCAAAGAATAAGTTAAGCAAATGAATTACCTCTTCCCTGTAATGGGATTCCAAATTATTGGACCAATCTTTGATGGAACTAAATGCAAGAGACACCACGAGTATTCCATCTTCCCTTGATAATGTTTATTTGTACAAAGTGTCGACTGATAATGAACCAATCATGTTACTAAAATCTTCACAAGCTGCTTCAATCTCTGATCTCTTGAGCTTCGGTGATTCTGTAGATCAAACTTTGTTCACGCAACACGGGAAACAATTATTTTGAGTCAGGATTTATGCAGTTGTCAATGGAAATACTATGGCAGACCACGTTACTCATTCTATTATTTTAATCAAATCCAAAAAAAAAGCAAAAACAAATATACTTATTTAAGAGCATAGAGAAATCCAACCAATACATGTTCCGTCTTTCACACATTTATCAACATACACTTTTCTCAAAAATAAAAAAATCATACACTCATAGATTTCATCTACACCTACTTTTACTTCACTTTACACAATTATTTTTCATTTTTTCCAAAATCTTAATTTGTTATTATTCTTAGACTTGTAATTCATACCTCCGTGTCACATGGAAGTTAACTAAAGGGATAATTCCCAGTTAATTACAATTTCACACTTTTCACTTTGAACTTAAATGAAAATTAAGTTGAAGTTGTAATTAATTGTGAATTCTTACGCTCTTCGTGTAATTAACTGGGCGTTGTCCCTTAACTAAATGTGAAATAATTATTTTCCACTCCATTATCAAGTTTTTATCTCTTATCCCGATAATGTATAAGGTTTTACATATTTAGATATGTATCACTTTATTTTCCTAGAAATGACAAGTTAAATATAATAACAAGAGAACGCATCATGTTTGAACCAAAAAATCAAGTGAACAACTATACAAAATTAAGAGGAGTAGTATTTTTCAACAAATTGGAACCAATTGCAAAGACAAGATGCACCCTATATATATATATCTATAAATTGGTCTATTAAATAAAATAATTTTGAAAAATTAAAGCCAACTGGTTCCATAAAAGAAAAAAAGCATTTCTGAGATTTTTTGCCAGAAAATCTGGAGAACGATTTCCAAGAGAGCCACCACAGCCCAAGCTTCAGTCATAAGATAGCGAAAACTCATGAGAGGGCAATCTAATCTTTTAAGAGACATAACTACAAATACTTTAATTACATCATACAAATTGTCACATATCACAAAATAAGTATTTATATATCATGCATTTTATGATTGACCGTTAAAAAGATATTATATTCACCAATTTAATTAACAAAAGCAACAAAAAAAAATTAAAAAACCAATGATTCCGAATTTATTAAAAACCATACAATGTTCTTTGAAAGTGGAGAAAATTTAGCATACATTGAAAAAATAGTGATGAGTTAAGTGAAAAAATTTGACTAGCCATTACGTGAGAAACAATCCAAGCTTAACGGTTTATGATTTACAAAAGTAGATGGGTTTGCTTTTCATTTTTTTGGTTTGTGAAGGGTTTTTGGGTTAAATAAATGATATAATATCTACTTAGGCGAGAAACAAAAAAATATTTGGAAAATATGATAGAAACATTATTAAAATAAATAAATAATTCTTTAAAGTTTTTAGAGGTTATTGTTGATAACATCCTCATTAAACTTTCTAATTGTTTTTTTATGCCTTCAATAATTTATTTTATAAAAAAATGCTTAATGAAATAATTATTTATAGAAAACATCCCTTTTATATTTTCCATACCTTTACTACCCTTATTAAAAACCAATGATTCCGAATTTATTAAAAACCATACAATGTTCTTTGAAAGTGGAGAAAATTTAGCATACAAACGTTTGCACCTTCAACCAATCTAGAAACATATGTCGCTTATCCGTTGTCATCGCACACTTTGCACGTTGTAGAATTATTTTACCTCGATCCTCAAATAACCAAAAATCTTGTCTGATGCCCATGTCTTCCAGACTTCACGTTATCTTTGTTAATTTCCCCATCTAAACCAACCACTGTACCAAGAAGATTATCACACACATTCTTCTCAAAATGCATTACATCAATGTTATGTTTCAACAATTTTTTTGATCATTACGGTAAACGATATAATATACTATTTTTCGTCCAATTAAAGTCACGATTCTGGTTTTCTTTATCACCTTGCCACCAAAATCCTTGTGTTTACTGAGAAACACAATCAGCAACCCATCTAACTGCGTCTGTATATCGGAGGGACTATGTTTCCTAGGCGGGGCCCTATCATCGACTTCCATGTATGAAGATACGTCTTTCCTAAATTGATGGTTAAGAGGTAACCACCGTTTAAGAATTAAAATAAACAAAACCTTTATTCACCCACACGGACGGAGTAGAATCCATGCATTCAGGGCAAGCTAAGTAACCTAGACCCGACCATCCTGAAGTGTATGATCTAGCCGGGTTATCGTTAGTCGTGAACAACAAACAAACCTTCATATGTGCATCATATGTAACTATGCCCGTGCCCCACAACATTACCAACTCCTCTATAACAGGACAGGTAAATACATCCATATCCTTTCCAGGTGAACGAGGACTTAGTATCAACAAAGTAATCATACCGGTGAATTATTTCATGCATAACCAAGACGACAAGTTGTAGATTGTCAATATAACTGACCACATGCTATATGAGTTATTTTACATGGATAAAAGAGAAAACCCATCAATTCCAAAACTAAGGCGTATATTTCTTGGTTCACTAGCAAACTAGGGATTCCTCTCGTCAAATGTTTTCCAACTAGTACCATCGTATGGACGACGCAACACATCTTCGTTTGTACTCTTTCTAGTATGACGCCAAATCATATCTTTGGTGGTTCCCCTCGAAGCATACATTCTCTGCAACCATGGCGCTATTGGAAAATAACGCAGTTTCTTATATGGAACTTTTCCCCCCTTCTTCGGATCCCACCTTGATTCACCGCTTACTGGACATTTCTCCAGATTTTCATTCTCTTTATAATACAAAACACAATCATTCAAACACACATTGATAGTGATGTATCTCATGCTTAAACTTTTCTGTTTTCTATTTCACTCTACATAATAATCAGGTAAACTATGACCTGCTCGCAAAACACGAGCCAACAATTCAATAAGTTTGGTAAAAGAGGTGTTTGTCCACTTGTTATTCACTTTCACATGCATTAACTTGGCTATGAAATCCAATGAACCCATCACAGTTCAACTAGGGTGCAACTCTTTCTCCATTTCCTTGAACAACGCGTTGAAACACCCACGACCCTGTCCAATAAGATTCTTGTCACCCATCTCATTCTCACTGAAGTGACCTCCAAATTCAATAGTGGATCTCAAATTGTCCAACACATTCGATATTTCATTATCTACAATTGGGCCATTCACGGAAATTACTTCTTCTTCCTCGTGTTTCGTCCAAAACTCATACGATGACCAAAACCCCATTTGAAAAGATGTGTTCTAACAACGTTAATACACCATTTTTTATTATTGAAATAATGATCACACAAACAAAATATTTGATCAGATATATCCACGTAGTCTTTCGCAAAATTAATAAGTTCCAATATACCCAATATATATTCCCTTCGTAAAGAAATTAATTGATTAAATCCAACTTTTGTTCAATACCGGGGCAATTGTCTAAATTAAGTTAAAAGTTTAATTATAATTATAACCTAAAACAAATAAATAAACAAGTTTAAATAATAACAATTATATCAAAAAAATATATAGTAGAACACATAAAATAAACTCAATAATACACATTACATTTATATAATCAAGGTATAATACAACAATTACATATTACAAAAAAATAGAAAATATCTTATTTAGGAGGTTTTGGTGGATAATTTTTATTGTTGAGAATTTTGTTAATGATGGACCGATCAATTTTAATTTTTTCGGGAAAAAGTTGAGAGAATTTATGAGGTTTGGTATTTTTTTGGCCCGCTGGTTTGTTTATACTAGTCATTATTTAGCGAGGACGATGCCCTCGCTAACGATCTCGCAAGTCCTCACAAAAAATAGTCTTTAGCGAGGACAAACTTATACTCATTAAAGATAATATTTTTGGTAGTGACATAATTATTTTTTATTTTTTTCTTGGTGAGGACATTTGTCCTAACAAAAAATTGTCCTAGCGAAAGTTTCCGTTTAGCGAGGACATGAATATCCTCGCTAAAGGTTTCCCCATGAAAGGCCGATTATGCGGTAGTGAGTACACGTTAGCAAGTGCTAACGTGCACTTTCTGTTGTAACTGAATTTGAAAGAACTTTCTATCATGAGAGAGAAACTAATTGAGTAGTAGTTTTCTTTCAAGTACTTTTTGAATTTGATATGATTTTTTAGTTAATTATGATAATAATATATTTGATTATTTGATTTTTTAGATAGCCATTCAGATATCACTTAGTGATGCAATCAAAAGACTAATTCTTAATATACAACAAAAGTAAGAGCAAGACATTTAACCACCTCAAACCAAAGAAGGAGATGTGTGATATTCACAAAACTCCCTAGTAATTTGTTACAATAGATCTAGAGATAATTATCCAAAAGGTCTTGAATACACCCCCATAATATTTAACCACTCCTCATTTACTTTTTCTTCTTACTAAAAGACATAGATAAAATTTAACACTATAAGCTAAGATTCCAATTACTTTTTTACTCCTTTTTGTTTTTTTTTTCCTATACATACTATTTTTTTTTTAAAAAAGAACCCTAATTATTCATCTCTCTTCTCTTTTCCTCTCTCACGCGTGAACCTTTTTGCAGCTGCAAAACCAAAGAATCTCATGAAACAAGTGATGATTCTTTGACTTTTTTGCTTTTACTGAAGCAGATTCATCTACAAGAAAAATAGTTGAGTGCAGAATATTCCAAGATGAAGGTTAGTGTTCTTTTTTATGATTTAAATTATTAATTTGAATAAAGTTTGGAAATGCGAGCATGAAATATGATCACCAAAAAAAATATTAGATAGAATTTATATGTGAAAGTATTGTTATTTTTCCTCATAAGTTGGGAGCACAATATATTGAAAAATATTTTTTTTCACTGTCAAATAAGATATTATTACAATAAGAATCATTAAATAACTAGAAAATCAATGTCATCATTATAACACAGATTTCTTGCAAGCCCTATTAAGAACTTTGAACTCAATCACATCATTAAAACGTAGTCCTATTTCGTCACCCATTTTTAATTTTCTTCGTACGACGAATCCATTTCGCCAATTATCAAACAATTGATATGGAGGTTTGTCGATTTTAAGGTCCATCTCTACATTCTTATTTTCATCAATGTCTCGAACTATAAGCTCGACACTTATTAAATATTCACTATGAAGGTGGCGGAATATCACATGTTTAAGAATGTGTGTTTCAAATGGAACTTTTGGAAGTGTTACCTTATTTGTATATTCATCAACGTCTGTTGCAGTGAGCACCTTTCTTACCGGCCACGATTCATCAACACTACTCGAATTCATTTTGAGTGTAACCTTTACAAAAATAAATAAATTAAAATAAGCAACTAGCATAGTATTATACAATTTGAATGAGGGTATTGGTATTCAATTCACTAGGTAATGGAATATTAGGACATATAAATTAGAACAAAATACGAAACCATTCGTGGATCACCTATTACAAAAATAACACGATTCTGAAAAAAAGGATTATATACTTATAATCATTGTCACTATTCAAAATAGTATTTTTCTTCTAATTTTAAGTTTTGTACCAGAAAAAACTACTAATCTACTTTCATATACATCAAAATTGATATAAACTTGATAATTTAAGATCAAGTGAACTTGTACAAAATATGATAATTAAGAGAGTTAAAATTTCATTACCTCAAATTTTTTATTCAAGAATAAGTATCTTAAAAATATAACATGTTCATCGTACAATGAAACTGAGCAATATATATAACTTTTTGGAAAAAATAAAGGATTTTATTGAAAATAAATATAGATATATACTCAATTTATTAGTACTCACATAGATTAAGAAACACAATTATTACATTCACCATGTCTAAAATATCCTTCATAAAGTATTTTGATATTTAAATATTTATTGGAAACATAAATTTAAATATTTTAATAAGGGTAATAGTGGAAAAAGGTGAGATAAAGTGTCTTGAAATTCTAAATGGACATTATTCTGGGACAGTATATATAGTAAGTGGACATCAATTTTGGGACGGAATGAGTATTTAATAAGCATATATACCTTTTGTATACAAGTCATAAATTACATCTAAATTTAACCTTATTTTGTCATTTGTAATAGTAGTTATTCCTAAAATAACTTATTGACCGAAAAATTCCTAATATAAAAAAATATTTAATTCTTAATTCTTTTTATGGTTATATATTACCATAATATGTCTCTACTTTAATAGAATAAGAGTTTATTTCCATATTTTGTTATAATATTGTACATCCGGTACTTTCTTCATCTTTCATCGTTTTGGTGTTGCAAAAGGTTATTTCACGAGAAACCGATCCACTCAATAGTCAAGTATGTATATTTAATATTTAATATTTGATATTTGAATTTGATGTGAAGGTGTAGAAATTAAAAGTATGGGTAAACGGGTCAAATTTGAAAAATCATTTTCCCTGATTAGCAGTAAGTTTATGTAGAGTTAATTGGTCATAGTATTCGTGAAGGAATACTTCTTAATGATAGGATAAAATTGAAATATAGGGGCTATAAGGGACCTTTCGTGGCATATTTAGAGCACATGGACTGTATGACTCCTATTTCGGGGACCAAAAAGGACTAACAGTGCAATTAACCCTTGTTTTCATCGTTTTTCTGTTTATACCGTTGATTTATATTTATTTAATTGTAGTATGAAAAGGTGAAGTGAACTCTTAAGCAACAATTATCAACTATAAACTCTGTCTTGGTGGAATCAAGGTTTAAAGAAACAAGAAAGAATGCACGAATTTCTCGAAAGCTTAGATTTATGCAGAATTAGCTGGAAATGATCAATCTCTTGACCATTCGAATTTATACATAAATGAATCTGACTTAATACTTACTCAGTTAAAAGAGTTGAAATTACACTTTCATGAGATTCAGTCCGAAAAGTTTAAATTTCTTGAATCTCTGTATATATTTGTTAATAGATAAAATTTCATTTTTTTGTTCCTAAAACTATATGTGTTGATATTAACAAGATAATGGGTAAAATTCATCATAGTTTAATTGATCTTCATGAAGGTAAATCTAGGAGTATAAGTAATGAAATACTTGCTAGATTAACTACTGAAATCAATGCACTAAAGGGGAAAAACACAAGAACGCTTACAATCTGTTTAAAGTATCATTTTTGTATGTTTTTTTTCATTACATGGGAGATCCAACAGGATCGTGAAATACTACAAGCTAAACAAATTCTAATCTAGTACATCATGAATTAACCCAGGGTTGTGAATCATTCTAGGAGTCTTCCAACCCAACCTGTCCCGCGTAAGAATACCCCAAACCCTATCCGAAGGGTAATTATGTCTAAGAAAATGCTCCACTTGCGAAACACCCAACTTTGCTAAGCAATCCGCACAAATATTACCCTCTCTAAAAACATTCTTTACCCCAAAGGACGGGTTCCTTCTAAGAATCAGCCTTATTTGACGGATCCAATAACCCGCTGGTCCCTACGCGGATTCTCCTTGACCAAGTATATCCAAGACCTCCTTCGAGTCCACCTCTGCTTCCACTTCTTTCAATTCAAGCTCCTCCGCCAGTTTAAGACCATGACATAACGCAATAAGTTCAATCCCAACTATCAAATCCAATCCAATATTCATCGAGAATCCACTTATCCAGTTTCCCTCCATATCACGAATAACTCCGCCTCCACCTCCACAATTTCTCCATTTGTTAAAACTACCATCCGTATTAAGTTTATAGCCTCGTTTTGGTTTATCCCACTCTATGAAATTAATTTGTTGCTTACCACTCATCACTTTACCCAGGCTATTACCCCAAAGCCTCGTATAACTAACGGCCTGAAAGAAAGCCTTCCGAATCAATACTTTCGCTGGAGGGAAAGCTCCATTTTTTAAAACTAGTTCATTCCGAACCTTCCATATTAAATCAATCATGGCACCGAAAAACACACTCCATAATACCCCTGAATAAATGCATTTACTTGCTGTATTTTTATCCCACCAATTCTACCCTGAATCAACCTGATCATCCCTCACTGATACTGTTACCTCATCTACCATGCCTGCTGTAACAGTCCCCATCAAGACAGTACATGTACCGCCAGAATCTGCCTCCAGTCCATGATGTCCTTGTACCTGTTGCTGTTGAGAAATAATAGATGACTCCCCTCTCGTTGACCCACCTGAAACACAAGGCTGATGAATAGTTCTCGCCCCCAGAAAGCAGCCCCCTAGCGTGACCCAAAACCTGCAGCTGTGACCCTTCAGCAGGCGCGGTTGAACTGATTCTTGAAGAGCGTACAGCATTGCCATTTACACCACATGTACTCCTTGCTGTTATCCTGCAAACAAAACCTATACTATCTCTATTTTCAGAGCAGATTTTTTTGTTAATTACATTCAAGGCCCTTGCTTCAGAAAACGCCCTATTCCCTAGATTAAAGACCCATGTGGGCCCACTCGCTACTCTAACCGAATTGCTGTGAACCTCGTCTCTAATTAACTTCCATACCTCACGAACCTTTGAGCAATCCCTAAATATATGCAGCGCACTCTCCTCTTCTAGACAACAGCAACAACAGACCCTAGAGACGATGACCCCTCTCTTGACCAAATTTCACTAAGCCGTTTTAGTAGTATATATTCCGTGAATCTCCCTAGTCCAAGAAATATGATTTTTGTTATCCCTGCCACCCTGAATAGTGACACTTGTAAGTTCGAGAAGTCTAGAGGATGGTAGAAGATGTTGAAAAGCATCCCAATTCCAAGATCCATCCTCTAATGTATACTCTTTAAACTTTTTAGTACACTCTTCCCCCTCTACCACACCCACCACAAAGTCAATTAGAGGTCGTTCCCCTAACCAAATATCCAACCAAAAACACACCCCCGTCCCATTACCCAAGAGCCATCGGGTTCCCCGTCTAACTACGACAATACCTTCCACGATGGCTTTACTAATCCTTGAATCTGTCGCTCTTGATCGATAACGTAAATGATTTGAGTTGAAATATTTATGCCTCATAACAATAGTCCAAATAGAATGCTCGTCATTTATAGCTTTCCATCCAAATTTGCCTAATAAGACTCTATTCATGTCCTCCGCTGATCGAAGCCAAAGTCCACCCATAGTTTTGGGTTTACAAATATCTATCCACGCTATCCAGTTAATATGCCTTTGCTCCTCCTTGGTACCCCAAACGAATTCCCTCCTAATCTTGTCGAACTCATGACACACATACGTAGGTAGTTTTTCCACTTGCATGATGTACATTAGTGTTGCACTTAAGACTGACTGCGCTAATGTAATACGGCGTGCTAACGATATAACATTCCCTTTCCATTTCGCCAGTTTACCACGAAGATCAGTAATGAACTCTCCATAAAAACCCCGAGGTCTTCTAGCCAAAAGAATTGGTACCCCGAGATATTTTCCAAGACCCGCACTCCTTATGTATCCACTCCTAGTTTCGATGTCAAGTGCAACCGTTTCCTCCACATTTATGGAAAAATAAATCATAGACTTAGCTTTATTGATTTTCTGACCTGCATCCTTGCAAAATATGTCCAGAGTTTCTTGCAAAATATCAAAGTTACATACAGATACTTCCGAAAACAAAATAAGGTCATCAGCAAAAAAAATGTGAGAGATAGGAAACCCCCCTGAAGAAAGTCTGATAGGTTGCCACTCCCTCTTCTCAACCCGTCTTTGAATGAGATGTGACAATCGTTCCATACAAATAACGAATAAATACGGTGATATAGGGTCTCCTTACCTGATCCCCCTCTCTAGTTTAAATGGAGGAAGAGGGTTGCCTCTCCAAAGTATACTTAAATCATTGTCACTCACCCCTTGCATGATAAGAGACACCCACATATCCAAGACCCCAAGCGATTCTAGGGAGTCCTGGATAAAGTCCCAACACACTTTATTATAGGCTTTGGCCAAATCAACCTTAATCGCCATGAAGCTCTTATTCCCTTTAGCGTGTCGAAACATATGATCCATCTCACTGACCAAAACCACATTATCAATAGTGGATCTCTTAGGCAGAAGGCTGCTTTGAAAAGGGCCAATGTAATTCGCAAGAATGGGTCGCAATCGATTGACAAGCACTTTCATACAAATCTTGTAACAAACATTGATTAAACTAATAGGCCTGAACTGTGTTATATATTCCGGATTACCAATCTTAGGAATAAGATGTATCAACGTCCTCAAAACCTCCCTCGAAAATCAACCCTTCTGGACAGCACCCCTAATCATATTAGTTACTGTTGCGCCCACAAATTCCCAACTTCTTTGATAAAATCCTGCTGTTTAACCATCTGGACCTGGAGCCTTATTTGGATTCATTTGAAAAACCGCTATTCACACTTCTTCCTCCGAAATATGTCCCTTAAGAATGTCGATATCACAATTATCAAAGGGTAGTAGGCGGGGAAGTTCAAACTGGGATAGGCTGCATTTTTCAATAGAAAATAACTCCTTAAAGAAATTCCTAACCCAAGTATATTCTCCATCTTCATCCTCAAACCAATTGTCATTACCATCCCTGATATGTAATTCACTTCCTCTCGTAGTCTTGACTTGTGCCACTCTATGATAGTAAGCCGTATTTCTTTCACCCGAATTAACCCACTCCGTATGCGCCCTTTCGAACCTAAAGTCTCTTCTTATTCAAGAACACTCTCAAATTCCTTCCAGGGCCTTTTTCCCGAGTCGATCAAAGAAGAATTGTGTTTGTCCTGTAATGCTTTCTGGATACCAGCAAGCCTTGCAAGTAGTCTGTTTTTTCTGGGAAAGATGTTTCCGAAGCAATCAACTTTCCACACCTGAAGGGCTTCTATGATCTTAGTAATATTAATGCCCAATGACTCCTCGTTCGGATTCCAGTTATTGGCCACTAACTCTTTAAACCCCTCATGTTGACTCCATGCTGATTCAAAACGAAACCGCCTTTTCCTTAATATCGGAGTCGCCCTCATGTCCAGATAAACAATAAGGTGCATGATCCGAATGAATGCGCGGTAAGTGATGTGCCCTGGTGAGTCCGAAGGTGTCAATCCACCTTTGATTACCATAAGCCCTATCTAACCTCTTTAGTAACCTCAAACCCGTATTCCAGGAGTCACTCCATGTAAATCTTGGACCCTCGAAACCCAAATCAGTGAGTCCACACTTATCTCTCGATCTTTCAAACTTAACCATACGTCGAGTTGTACCATTATTCTCCCCTGCAATATCCTCTTGCAACCCGACTTTATTAAAATCCCCAATCAATAACCACTACTCATGAATGGTCTCTGAAGCTGCCTCAAGTGCATCCCACAGATACTCCCTAATCCAGCTTCTTGGACTTGCGTAACCTGCAGACAAAACCCAGGAAATACATGAGATCTTAGAAATGCAAACGTTAATTACCTGTTTGCAAGTCGACAAAACTTGGATTTCGATATCTTCATTATTCCAAAGAATCCAAATACCTCCTGAGAAGCCCACCGCCTTCTAGTGGATTTGGACATCTGAAGAGATCGAATTATTTTGGTGGCCTCCGAACCTACCGCCTTAGTCTCCACCACAATCGCAGCAAGTGGTTTGTGACATTGGCGCAAGTCATTGGATGCCCTTCGAAAATTTGTACTATTAGTACCTCTACAATTCCCCGAGCTAGGCGATTGGGACAACTTCGCCTTCCTCAATGTTTGTATCCAGGGAAACAGTAGCTTCCCCTCCAAATTCAATCCCATTACCCTTAGGAGAATTATCCAAATCCGACTCATCAAGAAAGAAGTCCTTATAGTCCGGCGCATCGGGTTTATCCGCGAAAAACTCCTTAAGTGCCCACTCCCCCTCCTTCCAGTCTTTAGGCTTATCCCGTGAAGGTGATCGGCTTGCTGCTGCTGCTGAGGATCAGCCCCCTCAATGAACACAGGTGCTGTATTTTGGTCGCGGCGGAGCAGCTCTTGCTTCTAGGTTTAGCGAAACAGATGAAGTGGTGGAGATAGGAATCTGGTGTATGTTCTGAGGCGAGCTACTTTGATCAGGAGGCTCAGGCAATTCACCCAGTATAGTAGGGGGTCCTAACCGAGCCTGATAAGACCCTGTAGTTTCAAAAATTGCAGTCGGGACCCTAGCACTCTCCGTCACTATATCCGGTATATTTACACAAGAAAAATCCATATCAGTCTGAACCAAGTCTACCAATATAATGCCCTCTTTCGCACCCGATGTAGCCAAATCTGAAACAATATCCACATTCGCACCACCACTAATAATCACGACACCATTTTTACCTCCCTTCTTGTTGTTGTTCGAGTTTTGTTTTCTTTCTTCTTTCTTCGGAGCTGGACCAACCTGTTCTCCGTCTGCAACTCTTATCCCATCCGTATTAAAAAAACTATCTTGTAACTTATCACTAACCGACTCGATCACATTATGCATAGGCCTTTTACTCCCTTCCGACACCAATTCCCCCGCACCTTTCTCCCTAATTTCTCTAATGACTTGAATTGTGTTCTTTTCGAATGGGTTCGCCCCACTAGTTTCCCATGTTTCAAAACAACTCAGCACTTCATATCTCGACCCCGATGCTTTGTTATTGGTCATTCCTGTTTTCTTTTTACTAGGCGTAGCATTACCCCTACTGTTCCCCACGTTATTTCCCTTTGAACTAATTCTCGTGACTTGATTACTGTTGTCTGGCAGGGTCTACCTCTACCTCTATCCACAGTCATCCAATCACCATAAATAGCGGGAGGGTTAGTTGTGCTCGGTCCAAGTGTGTCCCCCTTTTCAGCTTCTTTATTACTTTCTCAACTAGTCCCATTTATCCCATTATTAACACTAGTGCAGCTCTCCCTTACATGGCCAAACTTGCAACAATTGAAACAGATTAAGTGTAGTCCCTCGTATTCTACCTTTTGCAAATGATCACCAATACATATAATCAGAATTAAGGGTTTATCCAGGTCTACCTCCACGGCAATTCTCGCGAAATTCCCACGCGTTTTCGACCTAGTAACCGGGTCCACCCACACCATTTTACCCACAATGTTGCCTAATGATGTTAATATTTCTTCTGTGTAGTTCATTAGTGGGAGCCAAGGGAATCTAATCCATACTGTGGTTTTGAAGATCGGGGCGTCGTGAGGTATAAAGTACGGATCCCATGCGCGAACAACTAAGTACCTGTCTAATATCATCCATGGTCCGCCCCCAGGGCGTTATTATAGTCATCCAAGTTTATAAAGTTAGCCATAAAGTAACCAAAACCGATCTCTACTAAATCCATATGAGCTTTTGGTGCCCAGATTTGTGTTAATTTGTTAAAAAATATTTAAAACCCACATTATACCCAAGTAGCCGGATAATAAGCGATTTCTGCCATACCTTACACCCGTTTTTTTTTGTTTTGCTGTTCGGATGAATTGCGGATAAGTAGTGTCGGACGAGGGAACATCATCTACCTTACCATACAGATCAGCGTCCTCCCCCAAATCTGGTGTAATTCCTTGACTCTAAGTCCCCGTACTGTAATTTCTGTTTTCCACAGTAGCTTTAATCCCTTCACTCACAGATGAATCACTATTCATAGTTGCAGCCCTATAAGATCGAGCTTGAGAATTTACTCCACTGTCTCCGAATGGAGGATTCGCCACCTGCTCAGACATCAATGTGTCCCTTTCTACACTATCTGCAACACTAACAAACTGATCAGTCGAAACTGAAATTACTGGATTACATGATGGGTTCGTTGATTTAAGGGTTGGGAAGTCTGTTATTTCCAACAGAATAATCAGCGCAGTCCTTGGAGAGTCGATATCTTCACCAGCATCCACAACAAAGGTAGGATTTTGTCTAGTATTTTCCAAGTAGAGGGGCCCTTTGTTAACCATGGGTGATTCCATGATCCTCTGTGCTTGTCCCTTCGGTATAATTGCTGCAGAATTAACGTCTAATTTCACGTCCAGATTACTACCAATTACAGGGCATAATTCATCCCTATCAAGGTAACTCAAGGACCTTTTAGAGCCCTTCGTTGTATGCTTACCATCTCCGCTCCCCCCACCCTCTGGATGCTTCTCTACCAGTGATTGATTAGGGGGATGGGAGAATAATTTAAGCCTTTTTGTAGAAAGCTTTCTTACACTGTTGGGTTTATTGCTAAGAGAGCCGATTTTTGTGATTGGAGTCGCTGGAAGAGACGCCGCTCGAGCCGGGACGCCTCCCACCTGCGAGGATCGATGAACAGAGGATTCCAACGGTTTAGGAGGTGGTAGCCTCCCTCTCCCCACCATAGAGGTTACCGTTGTGGCCTAAGGAAGGAAAGTCAAGAGATTGAAAAGGAAATAAAAGACCCAAGAAGGAAAGAAAATAAATTCAAGGCTGAACGAGATCATTTTTGTATGTTAATTTAGCATGTATGACTGTTTTTTTATTATGTAGGTTGAAGATGTTGCAAAGAATCTAAGGGTCTGTTTTGCAACTTCTTTATTAACCATGTATGGGTTGCATGTAAAGCTAAGGAGTCTTTTAGCTGCGCCCGAGAATAGAATATCAAGCATGTCAGGGAAAGTATCCATGTGTTTTAAATCGTTTACTCTAATCCCGTTTCAGATAACTTTGCTAGACTAACATGGTCCGATGCCTCCTTTAGTAGTGCCAGTTAATGAATTTGTTTGCTCGGCGATCAAATAAAAAGTGGGCCCGGTCTGTTACTAGGATTCTTCCTTTACATGAAACTCTGTTAGTTTCGAGATTGTCGATTTCTTGGAATAATCCACGGAGATGTAACGAGATGAAGGGAAAATTTTTTTCCTTCTGAGTTTTATAAAGTGTGACCAGCATATGCTCCACCCTGGATTTAGTACACAAAAGGGTTAGAGAACTTTAGTTGCATCATTAGTCCTGTGTTACGCAAAATAGTAAAATATAACCATGTATTTTAATAAAAAAGAAGGAAATGGAGAAATCTTTCAGCTTTGCTTAACAACCAGGGAAAAGGTAATTAATACAAGTTTTGTTGTGTTATATAGAAGCAAACCTGAATAATAATGCATGTAGCTTTGCTGGCAGGTAATGAAAGACTCATCTCAGTCACAATTTACATAGACATACCCTTGCCCACCAAACAATAATATAAATTCAGAATGTAATTTGGTGGAATTTTCTCACCAAAAAACAACATAAAAGTTTTGTGGGTAAAATTTGACGTGATTTTTTTTGGTGGGAATTTTGTTTGGCGGGAAAAAATTTGACCGGAAAAGTTGGTAGGAATTTTTTTGGCGGGAAAATTTTGTTAGAATTTTTTGGTGGAAAAATTTAGTGAGACGGAAACAATTAATATGTATTATTGTCTATGATGTCTTTTATATTAGACATGACTTTTACCGACATGACTTTATCTTGGAAAAAAACCCTATGCTTTATCATTTCATGAACAAAATATTTATACAAATAAAATAATTTTAATAAATTTTATATGTTAAGGCGGCAAATGAAGATTCTAAAAATGGAAGGGCCATATTTTTGAATATGAACATATTTTTTAAATTGATTTTTATTTTCTAGATATACGTGTATTTTAGTTAAGATATATTTGTAGGATTGCTTCGAGACAAATGAGGAAAGTACTCTACTGGACACATTATTCAAGGCTCTAGATGAGCTGGGTTGCAAAACATAAATAAAGAAAAGTATAGGTAACTAAGGAACAAATAATATATAAGAAATTACATTACTTTGTTATATAATTAATGCAGGTCGTGAATTTAGCAGAATGCGAGATCTATAGTTACAATACTGAGCCTAATGCCGACCTCTTTATACAAAAAGGAACAATGTAAGCTTTAAAATAAATCAAAAATTAATTTATTTTATGTTATGTTATTAATATGGATTTGATTTTACTTTTTTAGATGGTCTTACAATTTTTTTTATAATAGGAAGATTAAATGTGTTGTGAGGTTTCGGTTCGCTTGTTGAAGGTGATATTTTTAACTTGTTAAGATTTTTTAATTATGGTTAATTTTTTGTAATTTTTTTTTTTTTTATTTTTAAACAATAGTTTAGCAGCTGGAGGTTTTGTTTGGGATGAGGAAGATGGAGAAATATTTAATGGGATGGATATTTGTTAAAGACAATGTCAATAGTTTTGTTGACTAGGTTACATATATGTTTGTACAACTTTGTTAAGGTTGTATATATGATATGATACTGTAAATAAGTGCAATTTAAGGGAACCAAATTATATTATCTTTAATTGTTATTAACCTTGTAAGTTGTGTTTAAATGTTTTATGCTATTGTGATTTCTCATTATTAACTTATTTATTTCGTTTGTGTTTGTTTTAGTACAATGATTACTCTATGGTTCTTAAGCTTTAAGAAGTCACTTGGGTGTTGCCTTTGTTTTTTTTTGCTAAACCATTGTTTTTTAATTCACAATTGTGAGGTTTATGAAAGATAAATAAGAACCGTCTAGGACTAGGGTTGACAATGGTTAGAATGTAAAATCTAACTTCTAATTTTATCAAAAATTAATGTTTATTACATCAAAAGAAACAAAAATACAAAATGAATCTTATCTAAACCATGATCTACAAAAAAACTCCAAAAACAACTCCAAAAACAACTCGTAGACAAATCAACTGTTATTTTGTTGAGCACTTCTTCCCAAGCAATTTTTCATTAACACAACTCATAGTCCTCGTTCTAAACATATCATCAGCAATTACCGCAGTCCTCCTCCAACCTGTCTATTTCCCGTTTCCCATGAAAGAAACAAGAACGGGATCAATATAGAAAAAACACAACCCATAAACCAAAGCTAGTGTAAGGTAACTGTAAATGTGACCTGTAGTAGTGCTAAATACTGTAAATCCTTTCAAATAACCCAAAGTTGGGTTTGAACTATGAAAGATCGGAGATACGGAGAGTGGTTCTTCAACTAAAATATTTCAATACAGTAAAACCTGAATAAATGTTGATTTTGGACCTCATCCCGAAGTGAATACACAAGCATCAAATCAAGCAATAATTCAAAAATCTTTTTCAAATATGATAATCAGAGATCGAAAATCTCACAATCCATCTTATAATAGTGGTCCAAATGACCCACCAAACCCTACCTTATTTTTTAATTACCAATTAAATTTCAACATTACTCCTTGTTACATTTTGATGTCCATAGTGTGAAACTGTTCTCCTTTATTAAACAAGCCCATTAGGCCCAAGTATAATTCTCATTACACCTTCCAAACTTGGTCAAAATGGCTCAACTGAAATGTGTAAGATTAATAACATTTTCCATAACATCATCTTCCCTTTAATTCCTACGCGAAACAAGTGATAGTAGCATCTTTATAAACACAATAACATAATAACTGCCATACTGATTATTAACCAAAATTCACAAGTAAATATGGGTAGTTTGATTCTTACGTTGACCAATCAAAAAAGAGAAAGATTGATCTTTTGACCATGTTATTGCATTGTTTAGGTAGGAAAAGAAAAGGTCTTGTCTGATTCCAAGTCTTGACAAAAACTTCTCAGAGAATCAAACATTTATGCGAAGGTTTACAACGTAAACTTGATAAGGTCAGCTAATTCAATTTTTTTATTCTTTTTCTCTCTGTTTGCCTTTTAATTTTTCTCGGTTAAGGTCTTGTTTGATTCTGAGCCTTAACAGAGTAAACTACAAAATCAAATTGCAAGATGGGATAAAAAATTCGAATATGTTGCAAAAAGTGTATTACTTCAGTCTTTTTCACCAGAAGTTGTAGATGTAGCTGTAAATGGAAGGTTCGGGTGAGGAATATTCTTTACTCTTTTTACCCTCAACTATCTATTAGCTGCAAAAGACCCCCTCAGGGTCTCTTTTTCAAATTGGGTGTCGAATTACGAGGAAGCGGTTATACTCAATAAAGAGATTTCAAAGCTTTTTCTTGTGAATGTACTCAGGGAGTAGGGGCCAAATTAGCAAATATACTTCTTATTGTAAGCCTCTTGATTAGTCCATTGTATTGCTCAATTTAACATTAAGATACATTTTTCAAAAGTATATATGGTATTTTTCATTTTTAAAACTATGGGAATATCTTGTATTTTACCCTAAAATCATTATATATTCAAAAGTATCTATTTACGGTCTTCCAAAAGTTATCTATTTCAGGATTTTTTTTCCGAAGATTATCCTGGTCACCTGATGAATCCTTTTTACTCGTACCTGTAGGTATGACTTTTTTAGATCTTAACTAGATTAAAACAATATGTTCTCATTACACTGATTATATTTAGCTAAAATATATTGCATTCTTTTCCTCTTATTTCCAGGTTCTCGCAAATTTACCCCTGCTTCAAGACCAGTAAACACTGCTTATGTATTTTCTAGAAGAGAATTCTCAAGGAAAGCCTTTTATTATCTTTCATCATGCTCAACTATTTCTTTAGCCCCCCTTGAATTTGACAAATAAATATTTTGAACCTATAGAAATATTTATATTATTTCATTATGCCCCCCACCTCGAAATTTTTAGAATCTTCACTTCTCCCCCAACTTTTAAAAGTGTTCTTATTAAGATTTGATTCATTTTAACAGAATATAGGTTATTTGGTATGATACAGGGACTTATAGTGTAATTAGTTTTAAAAACTAAACATAGGGACATATTTTGCAATGGATTAATGCCCAAGAAACACCTCAAGTTAGAATTAATTCCCTCTTACCTCAACCATCATTTTTTTGCCCATTAAAGACCACATACATTTTCCTTTTTCCTTTTCTTTCCCATAAAAAGAGTCGTTTGAGTTATGGGAAAGATTTTAAAACTCAGATTTTGAGTTTTGGGAAGTTTCACATAACTCACTGTTCTTTAACAAAGACAGGGTCTTTTATGAGATAGAGTGTAAGGTGGCAGGTGCCTATTGAGCATTAACCCATTCATATATTATAGAGATTCATACTTTATATCACAATTTTTTCATTACACAAGGATCTGTAGTGCTGTTTTTGGATAATATACGGACTTATAGTGTAATTAATTTTAAATAATAAATATAGTGACATATAGTTCAATTTTTGTATATTATAGGGATTTATACTTTACGATAAAAAAATTCACTATATAGGGACCTGAGTTTTTGGTATATTATAGGGCTACTTTGAACTCGATATATATTTACGATACAGATAGTGTTCATTCTATAACTATTTTAGCAGGAGTTATTATTCTTCGTAACTAATACTGCATGGTAGTCCCTGAATTTTCAAAAATATATAAAAAAATAGACAGTAAGAGGTAAGAGCTTTCCGTGTGACTATGCAAGAACATAACAGGGAAATATGTTGTTTCTTAAAACAAGAAACTTTGAGAGCTTTACGTGTGACTATGCCAGAAATGTAATTTTATTTTGATTTTTATTTCAAACCCACATATAATGTGTAAGTACTATCATACCCATCGCTTAAACTCATGAATATTCTCAATGCGCATACAATCGGTTGTTATTCTATACCCTCAATGAAAAATTTGACAGTTTACCTTATTTTTTATGCTTAATTTGACAGTTTAGTCTCTTATGTTTCTTTTTTGACAGTTTAGTCCATTATCTTGCTCAATTTGATAAGTCGTTCCTTTTTATGCTCAATTTGACAGTTTAGTCCATATACCTTGTTCAGATAGACACTTTAGTCCCTATATCTTACTCAAATTGACAGATTAGTTCCTAATCTATGAATATTTTGATAGTTTAATCCTATGTTTGTAGCGTAAAAAATGTAATTTAGAGACCAACAGAAAAATATTTCTCCTTATTGTAAGCATCGATAGATCAGTATTTCAGAAAAAGAGCTGGGAAATGTGAGTATTAATAGCCTACTCTTTAAGAATAGAGTCAAGAAATGTATGTGTGAATATCCTACTCTATTTATAAAGGACCATGAAATGTATGTGAATAGCGTACTCTATTTAGAAGAGATGCAGGTAATGTATGTATGAATAGCCTACTCTATTTCAAAGGAGAGTTGGAACAGATAGTAGTAATAACCCACTGTGTTATGGATATTTAGTTATAACATTGGCAACACGATTATAGACCACAATGTGAAATAATGGAGGGAAAAAATATGACACCACTTCAAAAGGTTAGTCTAAAGGCCAAAACGAAATCGTCAAAAACTATTTTTCTTGTTTTAAAGATTGGCTTGAGGCAAATGAGGGAGGTACTCTACTAGACACATTATTCAAGGCTCTAGATGAGGTGGGGTAAAAAAATAAAGAAAAATATAGGTGCTAGTGAACAAATAAAATAAATGAGAATCACAATTACTTGTTTTATAATCAATGCAGGTCATGAGTTTAGAAGAACGTGAGATCTATAGTTACAATCTGATCCTAATGCTGACCCGTTCATACAAAAAAGAACAATTTAAGCTTTAAAATAAATTAAAAATTAATAAATTTATGTTATGTTATTAATATGGATTTTTTAGATTATCGTATAATATTTTTTTGTATAATAGGAAGTTAAAACGTGTCTTGAGCTTCCATTTCGATTGTTCAAGGTGATTTTTTATTTTTTTTAACTTTATGATTTTGTATTTATGGTTTTTCTGTAAGTTTTTAGAAAAAGAATTTTAAACGATAATTTAGCAAGTGGAGGGTTTTTCGGGATGAGGAAGATGGAAAAATAGTTGATGAGATGGATATTTGTTAAGACAATGTCAATAAAGTTGTTGACTAGTTTACAAAAATGTTTGTACAACTTTGTTAAGGTTGTATATATGATATGGTAATGTAAATAAGTGTAATTTCAAAGGAAACAATTTATGTTGTCTTCTTTTATGCTATTGTTATTACCTTGTAAGTTTTGTTTAGACGTGTTATGCTATTGTAATTTCTTGTTATTAATTTGTTTATTCCTCTTGTGTTTGTTTTAGTAATATGATTACTACATGGTTCTTAAGGTGTAAGAATTTACTTTGGTGTTGCTTTTTTTATTTTTTTGTTACTCTATGTGCATTTTTTTAAATTAAGACATGAATACTTGAATCACATTTAACCATTAGTCACTATCACAGGCGATCAACCATTTATGAAGTTATTCTTGAGGATGATGTCATGAGCCAAGAATATTAAAAGAAAAAATACATTGCAAAAGAACAACAACTGATATTATCAAAACATATTTATTGTCAAAATTCCAGTGAAAATAATTTTCTCACTACCAAATAAGATATTATTACAATGAGAATTAGTCAATAACTTAGCTGAAGTTCATCACACAAATGAACTATAATAATACTATACAACCAAGATCACCATTCTAACGCGTATTTGTAGGTCTCTCGCAAGCCCTATTAAGCACTTTGAACTCAATCCCATTATTATAACGCAGTCCTATTTCGTCACCCATTTTTAATTCTCTTCGTACGATAAATCCATTTCGCCAATTATCGAACAAACGATATGGAGCTCTGTTGATTTTAAGTTCCATCTGCACATTTTTATTTTCATCAATGTCTCGAACTATAACCCCGATACTAGTTCCAGATTCACGATTACAGTAGTTTAATATCACATCCCTAAGAATGTATGTTTCAAATGGATCTTTTGGAAGTGTTATACTATTTGTTTGTCCACCAACGTCTGTTGCAGTGAGCACCATTTTTACAGGCCACTGTTCATCAACACTACTCGAAGTCATTGTGAGGGTAACCTTTACAAAAATAAAAAATAAATTAAGCAACTAGCAGAGTATACAACTTGAATGAGGATATTGATATTCAATCAAGTAGGTATTAGAATATTAGCATTGTAAAACAAAATTCGAAACTAATCGTGAATTATGTATTACAAAAATAACAATATTCTGAAAAAAGGATGATATCTTCTAATCATCGTCCGTATTCAAAATATTATTTTTGCTAATTTTAAGTTTCATATCAGAAGGACCATAAAAACTACTATCTACTTTTATATACATCAAAATTGATAAAAACTTGATTATTCAAGATCAAATGAACTTGTAAAAATTATGATAATTAAGAGATTTAAGAATTCATTACCTGGATTTTTTATTTAAGAATAAATATCTTAAAGAGAAAACATGTTCATCGTTCATTGAGCCATATATGTATATATACTCACTCTCTTCCTAAAAGGTTGTCACTTACTAAATATTGTTGTTTCTAAAAGGTTGCCACTTTAAAAAATCAAGATACTTTTTATTTTTTTATACCACTTTTACCCCTAATTAAATATTTTAATATATATTCTTAATAAATATTCAAGATATCAAAACACTTTATGAAGGGCGTTTTGGTAATCACGTTGATAATAAATGACATTTCTTAATTTGTGTGCAAAAGAAAATGTGACAACCTTTTGAGAACAGAGGGAGTACCTTTTTGGAAAAAATAAAAGATTTTTTAATAAACATAAATATATACCCAAATTACTATTAAATAAGAATATATATATTTTTTGTATACACGTCATAAATTATATCTTAATTTACCCTTATTTTGTCATTTATAATAGTAGTTATTCCTAATATAACTTATTGACCAGAAATATTCCTAGTATAAAAATTATTTAATTTTTTATTTTAATATACGTTATACATTACCATAAATGTCTTTACTTTATTAGAATTAAAGTTTATTTTCATATTATATTTATATCCTAAGTAATGTAGTCTTATCTTTCTTATTCGTTAAATTAGTTAAACTTATGCTATTTTATATCAAACTAGGTAAAATCGGTGTCTAAAGACACCCAAGAAAATATTTAAAATAAATGATTTTTTTTACAAGCATAAATATGTACCCAAATAACGATTTAATAAGCATATATATATATATATATATATATATATATATATATATATATATATATATATATATATATATTATACACGTCATAAATTACATTTTAAATTTACCCTTATTTTGTCATTTGTAATAGTATTTATTCCTAATATAACTTATTGACCGGAAAAAATGTCTAATATTAAAAAAAAATTAATTTTAATTTTTTATATAGGGTTATATATTACTATAATATGTCTTTACTTTATTAGAATAATATTTTATTTCCGTATTATATTTATATCCTAATTAATGTAGTCTTATCTTTCTTATTCGCTAAATTAGTTAAACTTATGTAATTATTACTATTGTATATCAAACTAGGTAAAAGTTGTTTCTGAAGACACCCAACAAAAAATTTGTTCGTTAACGGGAATTTAACCTAGGTTCCCTAGGTGAAAGTCAAAGTCAAGGTCAAGGTCAAGGTTAAGGGTAAGGGTAAGGGTAAGAATGGGTAAGGGTAGTAACGGTATGAAAGGTAAGGGTAGTAAGGTTAATGGTAGTAAGGGTAAGGGCAAGGGAAAGGGCAAGGGCAAGGGAACAGGCGAAGGCAAAGGCAAAGGCAAGAGCAAGGGCAATGGAAATGTTTATGATTTAACTTTTGAGTATTAAGGTTAATTTTTAATAAGATACGAGGTTTTAGGTCAAATATTAGCGTGATGAATCTTCATTTGGTTAAAATTAAGATTAAGTTTAAGATGAAGGGTAGGGTTAAGATTTAAAGTTCAAGGTTTAAACTACAGTATAAAGTATTATATAAGGATAAATTTTAAGTTTAAGGTAATGGTTAAAGTTGAGGTTAAGATTAATGTTTAAGGTTAACGTTTAAGGTTTATGGTTTAAGGTTTAACATTTAACGTTTAACGTTTAAGGTTAAAGGTTAAGGTTAAATTTAACTTTAAGGTTAAGTTTAAGATTTAACTTTAAGTATAAGGTTAACGTTAAAAAAGTTTAGATGAAGGTGAAGGTGAAGCTTAATGTTAAGGTTTAAGGTTAAGTTTATGGTAAAGTTTAAGAGTAAATTTTTAAGGTTTAAGACTTAAAAGATCAAGTTATGGTTAAGGTTAAGGTTAAAGTGATTGTGAATATTAAGGTTTATGGTTTATAGTTTAAGGTTTAAGGTTCAAGGTTTAAGGTTTAAGGGGTAAGGTTTAAGGTTAAGCTTAAGCGTAAGGTTAAAATTAAGGTTAAGGTTAAGGGTAGGGTTAAGGCTAATGTTAGTGTTAAGGTTAAGTTTTAGTTTAAGTTTAAGGTTAATGTTAAGGTTAAGGTTAAGGATAAGGCTAAGCATATGGTTAAGGTTAATAGTAAAAGGTTTAAGGTTAAAATTAAGGAAATGAGGGTTCCCATTAAGGTTAAGGTTAAGGTTAGGTTTAAGGTTAAGGTTGAGGTTGAAGTTGAGGTTGAGATTAAGTTTAAGGTTAAGATTAAGGTTAAGGTGAAGATTAAGTTTACGGTTAAGGCTAAGACTAAGTCTAAATCTAATGCTAATGCTATTGCTAATGCTATTGCTAAGGCCAAGGCTACGTCTAAGACTAAGGTTATGGCTAAAGATAAAGCTAAGGCTAAGGCTTGGACTAAGGTTAGGGCTAAGGTTAACCTTAGGTTTAAGGTTAGGGTTAAGGTTGAGGTTGGGTTTAAGATTAAGTTTAAGTTTAATGTTAAGGTTGAGGTTTAGGTTGAGGTAAAGGTTAAGTTTGAGGTTAAAGTTAAGGCTTAAAGTTTGGGTTAAGGTTATGGTTAAGTCTAAGGGTTAAAGTTAAGGGTTAAGGTAAAGTTGTAGGTCAAGGATAAGGTTAAGGTTAAGATTAATTATAAGGTTAAGATTAACTTTAATTTTACGGTTAAGGTTTGTTTTATTGGTAAAGTTTAATAAGATTTAACGTTTCGGGTCAAATATAAGGGTGATGAATCTTCAAGAAATTAACGATAGAATTAAGGTTTAAATCTTAAAGAATAAGGTTGAGGTTAGGTTTGAGGTTGAATTTAAGTTTAAGGTTATAAGATTTAAGGCTTGAGGTTGAATATATGCGCGATAAACTTTCATCTGGTTCATGCATGTTAGAATTAAGGTTTAAAATTAAGGTTAAGGTTAATGTTAAGATGAAATTTAAGGTTCAGGTTTAAAGTTCAAGTGTTAACTTCAAGGTTAAGGTTAAGATTAAGGTTAAGGTTAAGGTTAAGTTTAAGTTTAAGGTTATGGTTAACTTTAAGGTTAAGGTTAAGGTTAAGGTTAAGGTTAAGGTTATGCTTAAGGTTAAGGTTAAGGTTAAGGTTAAAGTTAAGGTTATGCTTAAGGTTAAGGTTAAGGTTAAGGTTAAGGTTAAGGTTAAGGTTAAGGTTAAGGTTATGGTTAAGGTTAAGTTTATGGTTAAGGTTAAGGTTAGGGTTAAGGTTATGGTTAAGGTTAAGGTTATGGTTAAATTTAAGATTAAGTTTAAGGGTAAGGTTAAGGTCAAGGTCAAGGTCAAGGTTAAGGTTAAGGTTAAAGTTAAAGTTAATTTAAGGTTAAGGGTTAAAGTTAATAGTTAAGGTTAAGATTAATTTAGAGGTTAAGATTAAAGTTAAGGCTTAAGATTTAACTTTTAAGGTTTTAGATTAAGGTTTTAATAAGATATAAGGTTAAGGGTTAAGGTTAAGTTTTAACTTTAAGGTTAAGGTTAAGGTTAAAAAGAGTTAAATAAAGGTGAAGGTGATGGATAAGGTTAAGGTTAAAAAAGTTAAATAAAGGTGAAGGTGAAGGGTAAGGTTAAGGTTAAGTTTAAGGTTTAAGTTTTACGGTTTAAGGGTTAAGGTTAAAGTTAAGGTTAAGTTTAAGGTGAAGGTGAAGATTAAGGTTTATGATTTTAGGTTCAAGGTTCAAGGTTTAAGCTTTAAGGTGTAAGGTTAATTTTTAAATTAAGGTTAAGATTAGGGTTAAAGTTAAGATTAAGGTTAAAGTTAAGATTAAGGTTGAGTTTAAATGTAAGGGTGAGGTTAAGGTTAAAGTTAAGTATAGGTGTAAGGTCAAGGTTAAGGTTAAGGATTTGGTTAAGGTTTATAGTTAATGGGATGAGGTTAAGGTTAAGCTTAAGGTTTAAGTGGTAAATGTTAAGTTTAAGGTTGAACTTAAGGTTAAGATTAAGAGTAAGGTTAAGGGTTAGGATAATGTTAAGTTTAAGTTCAAGTTTAAGTTTAAGGTTAATGTTAAGGTTAAGGTTAAAGTTAAGGTTAAGGTGAAGGTTAAGGTTAAGGTTAAGGTTAAGGTTAAGGTTAAGGTTAAGGTTAAGGTTAAGGTTAAGGTTAAGGTTAAGGTTAAGGATAAGGTTTAGGTTAAGGTTAATGTTAAGTTGAGGTTTGGATTATGGTTGAGGTTGAGGTTATGGTTAAGGTTAATGTTAAATTTATGGTTGAGGTTTAGGTTTAGGTTTAGGTTCAGGTTTAGGCTTAGGTTTAGGTTAATATTAGGTTAAGGGTAAGGTAAAAGTTAATATTAATGTTAAGGTTAAGGTCATGTTTAAGGTTAAAATTTTAGGTTAAGGTTAACATTAAGGTTAAGGTTAAGTCTACGGGTTAAGGTTAAGGGTCACGTTCAAGGTTTATTTCAAGGATAAAGTTAAGTTTAAGGTTAATTTTAAGGTTAAGGTTTAATATTTAACAATTAAAGTTTACGCTTTAAGGTTAAGGTTTAAGGATTTAAGTATTGAGGTCGAATATTAGCACGGTGAATATTCATCTAGTTATGGTTGGAATTAAATTTTAAAACTTAAGGTTAAGGTTAAAATTAAGGTTATGAAATTTTAGGTTTGAGGACGAATTTCAAGGCGATAAATTTTCATCTGGTTAAGGCTAGAATTTAGGTTAAAACCTTAAGGCTAAGGATAAGGTAAGGGTTAGGGTTAGGTTAAAGTAAAAATTAAGGTTAAGGTTGATATGAAAGTTAAGGTTCAAGTTTATATTTCAAGGTTTAAGGTAAAGCTTATAGTTTAGTGTTAAGTTTAAGGTTAAGGTTTAAGGTTTATTGTTCATGTTTAAGGTTAAGTTTAAGTTTATTGTTAATTTTAAGGTTAATGTTAATGTTAATGTTAAGGCCATGGTTAACGATAATACTTAAGGGGTTGATGTTAAGGTTAAGGAAATGGGTAAGGTTAAGGATTAGAGTTAAGTTTAAGTTTAAGGTTATTTTTTAATATATTAATACATATCTTAACGATTTTAATTTATGGTTCATGATTTTTAAATTCTTGTACTCATATTTTTCTATGCTTATAATACATTTGTTGTATTTAGCTTCCATGCATTTTTCTAGAACAAACTAATTCATGGTTACGAGTATAAGGTTTAAACTTCATGGTTTGTGGTTCAAGATTCAAGGTTCATTGTTTATGTTGTTTTGAAAAAGAAAAAAAAAAGTTTGTTTTATTAACGGGAATCGAACCCAGGTCCACTGGGTGAGCACTTAAAAAAGGCTTTATTCTATTGACGGGGATCGAAACCAAATTAATTTGGAGGATTAAAGTTAAGAGTTAAAGTAAAGGTTAAAATTAATTTTGAGGTTAAGATTAAAGTTAAGGTTTAAGATTTAACTTTTAAGGTTTAAGGTTAAGGTTTTGATAACATATAAGTTTGAAGGTTAATGTTAAGTTTTAACTTTAAGGTTAAGGTTAAAAAAGTTAAATGAAGGTGTAGGTGAAGGATAAGGTTAACGTTAGGTTAAAAAAGTTAAATGAAGGTGAAAAGGAAGGATAAGATTAAGGTTAAGGTTTAATTTTATAGTTTAAGGGTTAAGGTTAAACTTAAGGTTAAGTTTAAGGTGAAGGTGAAGATTAAGGTTTGTGGTTTAAGGTTCAAGGTGTAAGGTTTAAGGTTAAGGTCAAGATTAAGGTTAAGGTTAAATTAAGGTAAAGTTTAAAGGTATGGGTAAGGTTAAGGTTAAGGTTAAGTTTAGGTTTAAGGTCAAGGTTAAGGTTAAAGTTTAGGGTTAAGGTTACTAGTAAAGGGTCTGAGGTTAAGGTCAATCTTAATGGGTTAAGTGGTTAAGGTTAAGTTTGAGGTTGAAGTTAAGGTTAAGATTAAGATTAAGGTTAAGGATAAGGTTAGTGTTAAGTTTAAGTTTAAGTTTAAGTCTAAGTTTAAGTTTAAGGTTAATGTTAAGGTTAAGATTATAGTTAAGGTTAAGGTTAATATTAATGTTAAGGTTAAGGTTAAGGTTAAGGTTAAGGTTAAGGTTAAGGTTAAGGTTAAGGTTAAGGTTAAGGTTAAGGTTAAGGTTAAGGTTAAGGTTAAGGTTAAGGTTAAGGTTAAGGTTAAGGTTAAGGTTAAGGTTAAGGTTAAGGTTGGGTTAAGGTTAAGTTTATGGTTGAGATTTAGGTTTAGGTTCAGGTTTAGGTTTAGGTTTAAGTTTAGGTTAAGGTTTAGGTTTAGGTTTAGGTTAAGGTTAAGTTTAAAGTTAGTGTTAATTTTAAGGTTAAGGTCATGTTTTAGGTTAAAATTTTGGGTTAAGGTTAAGTATAAGGGTTAAGTTCAAGGTTTATTTCAAGGATAAGGTTAAGTTTAAGGTTAATTTTAAGGCTAAGTTTTAAGATTTAATATTTAAGGTTTATGCTTTAAGGTTAAGGTTTAAAGATTAAAGGTTTGAGGTCAAATATCATCGCATTGAATATTCATCTAATTAAGGTTGCAATTAATGTTAAGGTTATAAGATATCAGGTTTGAGGACGAATTTCAAGGCAATAATTTTTCATCTGGTTAAGTTTATAATTTAGGTTTAAACCTTAAGGCTAAGGATAAGGTTAGTGTTAGGGTTCAAGTTAAATTTAAGGTTAAGGTTGATATGAAAGTAGGTTCAGGTTTAAAGTTCAAGGTTTAAACTTAAGTTTATGGATTAGCGTTAAGTTTAAGGTTAAGGTTTAAGGTTTATGGTTCATGGTTAAAGTTAAGTTTAAGTTTTTGGAAAGTTTAAGGTTAAGGTTAAGGAAATGATTAAGTATAATAATTAAGGGGTTGATGTTAATGTTAAATTTATTGTTAAGATTAAGGGATTAAGGTTAAGTGTAAGTGTAAGGTTATTTTAGAATATATATCCTAACAATTTTAATTTATGGTTCATGATTTTTAAATTCTTGTACACATTTTTTTCTATTATTATATTACATTTGTTGTATTTAGCTTCTATGAATTTTTTTAAAACAAATTAGTTCATGGTTAAAAGTATAAGGTTTAACCTTCATGGTTTTTGGTTCAAGATCTAAAGTTCATTGTTTATGTTTCATGAGAAATTTAAAAATGTTTGTTTTATTAACATGAATCAAACATAGGTCCACTGCGTGAGCATTTATAAAAGGTTTTATTCTATTAACGGGGATCAAAACCAGGTCTCATCAGTGAATGTCAGATATGCAAACCGTTGAAACGACAAAAATTTAGACGGTCGCGGTTAGTGTGGATTAAACACTAAACCTTCTGATATCTAATGGAGTTAGATAAGGGACAATTGAGTTTTTTTTAATCAAAAAAAGTTAATGTAAATGATTCAAATGAGTGATTAAGGTGTCGTAGACGATCTTATCTAACTTTTATGTAGAGGAATTCAACCGTTTAAAAAAATTGTTTTAGTATATAGATTATTTTAATGTCACCATATATGTAATAAAAGATATATTGAGAAATAATATTTTGTTAATTCTTAGTTAAATATTTTTTAAATTATTATATATAAGGAAAAATATATAGTAAAATAATATTTTATAATTTTAATATTATTAAATTTAGGTAAAAATATTAATGAAAATTTAAGAAAGGAAAGATATATAGAGAAATAATATTTTGTTGAATTTAGTTAAATATTATTTTTTTAATTCATAATATATGAATGGAAAGAAATATAAAGAAATAATATTTTATTATTTAAAAAAATAATAATTTAAAGTAAAAAGCAAAGTGAATATATATGATCAGATTTGATTTTATAAATAAATATGTTTTTATTTATTAGTCAAAAACATTTGATTTCATTAATGTGATTGATTGAATTAAAGGGGCACATACAATTCCGACCATCTTTTATGTAGAGGATGTGAACCGGTTAAAAAAAATCGAATTTATTGTATAGATTATCTTTTATGTCACATTATATGAAAGAAAATAGGGTGAGTTCTCTAAAGGGTCTTTGAAACTATTTTAGTGCCATAAAGGAACCCTCTTATTCATCTATTCTCCAAAGAGGCCTCTAAGATGTCCATTGTCATTTTTACCCTTATAGTGTATATAAGACAAAAAAAATAGATTCTTCTCTCTTCCCTATTACCATTTTCTCTCTCCTCCATTACCATTAATCTCACTCATCCTTTATTATTTTTCTCTCTCCTCCTTCATTGAGTATCAATAATTTCCAGCTCCGACCACAGCCACCGATCATCGACGATCACCGCCGGCCACAACCTACCACCGCCAAAAAAAGTACTGAGAATGGAAAACTTACTGAGTATGGAATACTAAGTATGGAAATAGTTATTAAGTATCGTAAAAAGTTCCGAGTATAGGAAAAAGTTATTAAGTATTTGAATTTTTTATTGAGTCACTTTATTGAGTATGCTCGTATGCTCAGTAAATTTACTGAGTGCTCAGTCACTTAACTCATCATCGAGAAAAATATTATTGAGTTCTTGGGAAATTTAAAAAAATATTTAAAATATTAAAATTATATTTATTTTTAAAAATAAAAAGTTAATAAATTACACGAAAAATAAAATAAATAACATTACACTAAATATCTTTTCATTGAACCAGGTTCTGCTAGTTTCAGCCTTCAGAAACACTATCATCGTGCAAGCATCTGCAATAACATGTGAACCTTAAAGCACAAACCTTAATAGCTGAAACTTCATATGCACGAATGTCATCAGTCACTGTTCCAACTAGAACTGCAATCTTGTCTTCTTATAATACACACAAAACATTTTAGATACAAATCACAAATCTTCATTAAATGAAATTGCAAAATAGACCCTACTCCAAAATTTAAAATGATGCATACTTTGTAACATCACACTATAACTGTTGATAAGTGTATATAACTATTTAACTAAATAAATCCCAATTCATGCTTTCTCAGTTGAAAATTAGGTACATCAATGAAACATATATTCTTAAATCGTATCTAGAAAAGCTAGAATCTTGTGTGAATAGTTGAAATCATGAACAAAACATTAAAAGTAGATTTCCAAAAAACATTTCAAGCATCTAAATAGCAAATTAAGCATGATATTTATGTGTTCCTAAAGTTAGAATATTCATTTCTTTTATGTAATGTAAAACAAAATGATGCATATCTTACATAATTTAGACACACATATAGGAATATAATTATCGCCACAAATACTAGTCAAGTGCCCAATATTAATTTAACACACCAAGCTTCTACGGCCGTGATCACGCCAAGCTTCCGGCAAGAAGCTTTTCTTCATGGAGGTGGAGGCGGTTTCCTTACGCTCGCGAGCTCGATCCATCCTTTTCTAACGAAGCTAAAACAGAGCTCGATCCGTGGTGGAGCTTCGTGCTCAAATCTTTGCTGGAACAGATGGCTTGGGATGAAGCCATGAAATTGTAATCCGTGAAATGGAAAAGGTAGAGAAGAGAGACGAGAGAGATTGAGATTTTAGGGTTTTTAGAAATAGTATCTAAAAAGAATTAGTATATATAGGCAAAATAACAAAAAAGAGTATAAATGTAATTAGAAATTTGACTTATAGTGTTAATTTTTATTCGTGGTCTTTACTAAGAACAGCATATTAGTGAAATCTTGTTGTGTCTTAAAGGGTGTCTTCAAGACCCTTTGGATAATTTTCTCTATAATTAATATATTATAAATATATATTAATTATTCATTTTATCACCATCACAACGAAAATGGTCAACTCTAATGATTAATGGTTAACTCCGATGAGTTTTTTATTTTATTTTGAGGTGCTCACTGGTCATCTTTGGCGACGACCAATGGTCAACGTCAGTCAACTCCGGCAATTTCTTTTTTTTACGATTTCTGAAAAAAAATATATTACCGTAATTTTTTTGATTTTTTCTAATTTTTCTAGATTTTTTTTAAAATTTTTCCAGACCCGACGAATAGTTGTACGTGAACTACAACTATAATATTATAGTTTCACAAGTACCATATCGTTCTTGCATACGTTATTGGACTTGCACAACTACAATATTTTAGTTGCAGGTGCAAGAACAATATTGTAGTTACACAAATACAATAATATAGTTGTGCAAAGTAAAAAATTGTACTTGTACAACTACAATATTATAGTTGTGCAAGTAAAAATTATACTTGTGCAACTACAGTATCGTAGTTACACAACCAATTTCCAAATTTAACAAAAAAATCAACTACTTTCGTTATAAAATAGATCTAAAAAATTAAACAACAAATATTACAATTTTAAAAAAAAGTATGTGAATTCTTTCAACATATAATATCATACCCCTATTTCCTTTAAAAAAATCTATATTCAAGGCATGTAAGATTAAGTTTGCAATTTAGTCTCACATTTTATAATTTGGATTACGCTAGTAGAATTAGGAGTAGGCATTTTCTTTATGAGATCTCTTGCACTATTAGAGACATTTGACCAATCGAATAATTGTTTGTGCAATTCTTTGTTCAGTTTTTTTTTGCAAAAAAAAGGTATACCAGTTGTAATATTTAACTAGATGCAAATTAAATAAAAAGAGGTTTATCATAGGATTACTTCTTGAAGAGCAGCAGAATTGTATCGTTTGGATTTCAGATAATCTTGCAATCGTGGATCTTCTTACTGGCAGAGAGACATTTACTTCCACAACCTAAGAGCCTTGTTCTTTTTTATTAGTGTATATTTCGTGAATTGTAGAGAGACGAAGAAAAGTAGAAGAAAAGCGTTCGTATGAATTACTAATTCTAACTGACTCATTCTTCTCACTTTATATGATGAGAAGTTTTAACTGGTTAAAACTCTTTTACCTTTTATTTGAGTTTCAAATAAAAATAATTAACTTCTTATAACTTATTTTGGGCGCTTAAATAAATGATAAAAATGAAATGGTTATTTCTTTCATCTCCCACTCTCCATGATGGAGTTATAATCGTACTCTAGGTACTTACATCCCAATAGTCCGTATCTTCTCATATACACAATACTTCAAAGAAATCACCATGCATACTTGGCAAATAGGTCGTGCGAACGGCAAGCATACGAGCATATGTTATAGACTAAGTAGATAGTGGGATTCTTTTTCAATCATAATATAAGCTTAATGCGTATTATCCATGTTTATGATCTCATCAAAACACTTAGTTAAGGCGACTATCTGAACTCAAGTTCTTTTAAGGGTTCTTCACTACTATGTCTCATCTTTGCAAACTTCTTGTGCCGAAGGCGATTGCCCGTGTGATAGAGACAATCTCAGTCTATAGGACATACATACTTAAAAAATACACGCATTATAATATGTATATATATATATATCAAAACATGATATTATTGAAATAAACAACTAAATAAGCATACTAATGAAAACATATAAATGAATGCACATAAACTTGCAATATTCATACATTATACCTTGCTTAATACTATAGATCTAACATGATCCATGAATGGATCAGCAAGTATATTATGTGTGGATATATATATATATATATATATATATATATATATATATTACAAAGTAACATCCTTTTGTGCAATTATATCTCTAACAAAGTTATAATTTATGTCAATATGTTTTGTTTTTATGTGATACTTAGGAACTTTCACACAAGCCATTTTAGCTTGACTATCACAATCTATAGTAACAAGAGTCCCACTATCATTTGAGAATCCTAGATTTCCAAAGAACCTTTTCAACCAAATAGCTTCTTGAACCGCAACTGAGCATGCTACGATCTTAGCTTCCGTTGTGGACAAAGTTACATAGGTTCCTTACTTTCTACATGAATAAATTGTGCAATTATACAACATGAATACATAACCTGAGATAGATATACGCCCATCTATATCACTAGCCCAAACAGCATATGTATAACCTTCTAGGCATAATCTATTTCCTCGAAAGCATAAGGCATGATCCTTAGTGCCTTTTAGATATCTCCATATCCATTTCACAACTTTCCAATTCTCTTGTCATGGGTTTGACTGAAAACGACTAACAAAAACTACAACATAACATATGTATGGCCTTGTACACATCATAACATACATAATATTATCCATGGCACTAGAATATGGTAATGTAGACATTTTTTGTTTCTCTTTTAGAGTACTAGAGCACATGTCGAGAGTTAAGTCTATTATCTTTTCTACATGAGTGTCAATGGCATTGCACTTAGTCATACTAAAGCGTTCAAGCGTATTCATGATGTAAGGTTCTTGAGACAACGATAATAGTCATCTAGACATATCTTTGTGAATCTTAACACCAAGAATATAATTGTTTCTCCCAAATCTTTCATATCAAATTGAGAAACTAATCACTCCTTATTATCTTTAATAAAATATTTATCATTCCCAGCTAATAGGATGTCATCCACATATAGAGATAAAATTACAAAAAAAATCTTGGAACGTCTGACATAAACACAGTGGTCTTAACTTATCATCTCAAATCCATTTGACAAGATGACTTCATGAAATATAAAATTTGACTGTCTCGAGACTTTCTTAAGATCATAAATTGATTTCAACAATATACATACTTTATTTTGATCATGAAAATAACCTCTTCTAATTCTCCAATTATAAATACAATTTTGAAATTCATTTGGTATTCCATTGCTTTTCTCCATTCATTCTTAGGAAGACATGAAAGGGCTTCATTTACTATTTGAGGTTTATTCTTTTTCATGTGGAGTTATCATAAAGACTTCTCCTTTGATCTCGAATCGACAACGAGGAACTAAACCTCTAGCACTTCTCTTAGGTTGAGAACCTTGAGAAATCGGATTACTAGATGATGCAATTGTTTCTTCCGTCTAAAGATGTAGAAGAGTGTTAGGCTCTATTTCTTGAATATGTGTTATCTCATCAGGTGTTACATTTGTTTGCATATCATCTTCCCGAATCTCATTTAATTCACACATAGAATTTCTGTCAACCTCATCTCTGCTAAGAAAATCATTCTCTAAGAATGTGACATCTCGTGATTCAATTTCAGTAAGACCTTCATCGTTGTGTTCTCCAGTAAACAAATATCCTTTAGAGTGATCTGGGTATCTAATAATGATATTATGCTTGCCTCTTGGAACGAACTTCTCATATTCATGAGATAGATCATGAACATATCCTGCCGACCCCCAAGGTCGCAAGTACTTCATAAGAAGTTGATGGAACAGTCTTTGTGGGTACTCAGTTGAGTATATAACTAGCGGTAAGAAAGGCATCTTCCCAATAAGATACTAGAAGATTAGCTTGTGCCATCATATACCTAACCATTTATAGGAGAGTTCTCCCTCTTTTATCACACAGCTCTATAAGCTGATCAGATAGATATTCACGTCCACGATCGGTTCTTAAGGTTTTCATCTTCCTCTCTAACTGATTTTCTATTGCATTGACAAATGTCATAAAACATTTCAATGCTTCAAATTTATGAGAAAACGGGTAGACATAACCAAACCTTGTGAAATCATCTATAAAAGTGATGAAATAATGTTTCCCCACGCCTAATTTGAACACTCATCGGGCCACGGATGTCTGAATGAACTAATTGCAATAGTTACTCGACTCGTTTAGACTTTCCAAATGGTTTATGTTTCGGTTTACCTACTAGAAAATTTTCACAAGTTGGCAAGTTGACTTTAGCCAATGAACCCAAAAAAGTTCACCTTAGCCAATAAAATCATACAGTCTTGACCAATATGATCTAGTATAGCATGCCATACACTTTCTTCTATGATAGAATAACTCGAAGAAGTGTTAGTAGAAAAGAAACTAGTTACATAATAAGTATTAAATGAGTTATCACCATCTAGTCTAATTAAACCATGAGAAATAAAACCATAACCATAATACTTAGCATCACAAAAGATATCTACTTGTTTGTTATGAAAATGCATATTAAAATCTAATCCTAGAAGAACAGTGACCGAGACAAAATTCCGTCGAATGTCGGGTGTGTAAAGTACATCATAAAAGTACAAGGTTTGATCCTCTCGCAAGTTCAACATGCACGTGACAACTCTTTTGACTTCAACCTTGTTGTTGTCTTCTACATATATCCACCTCATTCCCTCTGACATCTGACGGTACTCTACATATGCCTCTCGGTCTTTGGATACATGGTTTGTCACTCTTTACTCCACAATCCATAAAATATTAGAATCAGCTAGCAATAAAATACTAGTAACATAAACAAAGTCACAAGAATTAAATGACATTGCTATCTTTCTAGGCTCACTGCATTCGCGAGCGAAGGGACCCATCTTGTCACAATTATAGCATTTCACTTTACGCTTCTCTTTCTTCTTACATAAGTGTTTTCCCTTATTGTTACCACCATTCTTGTTCTTCTTGGAAGCATGCTCAATTCTGTTTTTCTTCTCATAGTTTTTGCGCTTATTGCAAGAACCTTTGTGGGAACTTGACTCATCATTATAAGTCTGACCCTGAGGCTTAATTGCATCAAGATGTTCATCTTCCAATATCACATGATGAGCATCATCATCAAAAAATTATTTTTTCATTGTGAGTTAAGTTTATCCTCAAATGCTCCCAGTTATTTGGAAGAGATCGAGTAAAAACTTGAACATGTTGTTCATCAGTAGGGTTATGACCTACAGTCTTAAGTTCCCTAATCATGTTAGACATCTCTCTGAGATGTTGCTTCATGGTTTTATTAGGCTTCTTCTTGTAAGTGTCAAAATTAATGGTCAATTAACGCGAATTAGTCACAGTCGTACCATCGAACATCTCATTGAGAGCGTTCAGTATTTCATTAGCAGTGGGGTATTGTTGACACTTATAGACAAAATCGTCATTCATGGATCTTACCAAGATGCCTCTTGCAGTGGAATATTTCATTTTTCACTTCTCATTAGCCTCCATGTCCCTTCTGTTTTGAGTTGTGTTGCCTTCCTCAGGCTGAGCCATGACATTATTAATAACCTCAAGAACATCTTTCTCATCTAGAACATAATGTATCTTGAGCTTCCAATGGTTATAGTTCTTAGCATTCATTGTGTCTCCTTTGAGATTAGAAATGATGGTTTTCAATGTCATTTTCTTATGAAGTAAGAGAGTTTCATTAGTATACATACAATTATTAAACTACCCAATGTTATTAATGAAAATATAATGAACAAGAAAGATAACAAAGTAAGTGATAAAGAAAATTCACTATCTCAATCATAAATAACCATATTTTGTTCGTCTTAACCATACATTTAATTTTATTAATTACAAAATACGTTCTACAATAATTTCCACTTACTTTAACATGAATAGAGAAATATTGTATGAAAATAACTAAAACATGTAATCAAATAAACAAGTTGATTTCATACATAATGAAAATAAAAATTCGATTAGCAAATAAGTGAATTAAAGAAAATAAATAATTCAATACTTAACAAATACTGATTGAATAACATAGAAATCAAACTACTAAGCAAACTACCCACTGAGAGTTTTGGTTGGCATATTACTTTCAAGCCCTATACACAAACTTGGGAATTGACTCCTCAAAGTTCGCTTCCTCATAGAGACGTATTGGATCATATCCATTCAACTCTGTAGTTGGAGAATGCATCCCATAGTGACACTGGTCCGACCCAATGGAACTATTATAATGCTTATGAGATTCAGTCAAGGCATAGACAAGCCAAGCATATGTAACTTCTCTCCCATGAACATAATCCGCGAGATACTCATCATCCCATAAGATTACAAGTTCCCCTTGAAATTTTTTTGGAAAAGTATAGAGAAGAGTAAAATCTTGTGCTTTTCACACATGATATCACCACAATCAAGGACATCTTGCATCTAGTTCACAATTACTACATGTTGTAATAAAGTGTGATCAGATCTCACCTTATAGGTCTCTAGTGCACCGATGTTGTCATTCAAAACTTGTTCTTCTCTCAGTGTTCTCTCAACTTTTGGTATATTAGGATTTTTATTTTTACGTTTTTGTAGTGCCTTTTATACCCTGCAAGTAGGTAGAGCCTTAATGCTTGTGATCCCCAAGATCGTGTCGAGACTATTCTTCTCTCTAGAAAATTAAGAACAAACAAAAAAATCACCAAAATATATTAGGAAAAACATATTTTGTAACAACAATATATATTTCAAACACTTTATTAATCAACAACAAGTTCAGATAGCACAAATGGTTAGATTGTTAGTCATTAAAATAGGTAGTCTTGGTTCGAACCCAAAAAAATGGATAAATATAATCCATATATCATGCATTATCCTAAGTACATCAAAAAAATATCATGCGATCAATTTCCAGCCCTTTTTTTACCAAACAATAAAAATTATAATTTCCAAATGAAATTAAATTATACTTAATATATTACAACTCTCTAATACCATATGAAATATTTAATTAGATACGTATTAAATAACAAATGGTTTATCATAGGATTACCTCTTGAAGAGCAGCGAAATTGTATCATTTGGACTTCAGATGATCTTGCGGTCGTGGATCTTCTTACTAGAAGAGAGACTTCTATTTCCAGAACCTAAGAGTCTTGTGATTTCTAATCAGTGTATATTTTGTGAATTATAAAGATAAGAAGAAAGCTAGAATATAAGCCTTCGTAGAAATTGTTAATTCTAACTGGCATATTCTTCTCTCTTTATATGAATGAAGAGTTTTAACTACTCATAACTCCTTTTCCTTTTATTAAAATTTCAAATCAAAAGAATTAACTTCTTATAACTTATTTTGGGTGCTTAACTAAATAATAATTATAATAAAAAACTAATATTATATTTATTTCTTTCACGAATGAATAACCATCTACGTACGAACTAACAAATCATATCTACATGAAGTAGCAATATAAATTTAATAGTAATAAAGAAATCACATACTATCGGAAAAATCTATAATCATCTACATCTCGAAACTCCTTACCACAACAAGAAACTTCTTACCCTGTAAAAAAAATATAAATTTTGAATTATCGATAAATTAATGGAATTTATTGTTATCGTTTGGGTCTTTACCCAAGAGAAAGTGCTCACTTTAGCTCAATTTTTAAGTGGGTCCCGGACCTCGTTATTGGTCCGGACAAAGAAGGAAGTTGTTCGTCTTACTTCACTAATGAATTTCATGTATTCACTTGTGTAAAACAAATGAAAGGTGAATGAGAAATTGAGTGTTAAATGTGAGGTATAGGAAGAGTTTTATGAGTTTGTGGACAAGTGAAAGTCCCACATCGGAAAAGTAAGAAAATAATAGTCACTTAATATATTGTTCATAGCACTTAAGGGTGGGCCCTTGTGGGCACCCACTTTTGGGCTTGGCCTGGCTTGGTTTGGACTATAATTTTTGTAAAAAGAATTAACGTTATAATTAAAACGATACGACGTCGTTTTGAATTGAACGTCTTTAACGTTCTGATTGTTTCTAAAACGGCACTCTTCTTCCTCAAACGTCATCTCCCATGTCTGAAACGTTGCATGTCGGAGTTAAACAGGTGCTTATACACCTATAAATACTTGGCCAAAAATCATTTTTATTGATTCAATTTTTTTTGCAAACAAATAACAAAAAAAGAGAGATATTAAACGCTATTTAAAGTTTGAAGTTCTGCAGATTTTCAAGTGTCTGATATTTGCAGTGTTGATCGTTGTATCCTGGAAGGTTGAAGCCATTACAAAATGTAAGACACCAGTGCGCGGCTAATAAACCTTAAAGACATAGGATCCAATCCTAGCCTCGATCAGTAACAGGTTTTCTGTTTATTTCATTTCTGTCATTTCTGAATTTTCAGTTATTTCTGTCTTTTTCTTTCTAAATCAAAACAACACACTAAAACTAACAATTTAAGGTTTATTACTTCACAAGTTGTTTTGATTCAGACTTTGTTTTTCCAACTATTGAATCTGAATTCTATGTTCTACAACAAGATCTAAAAACTTGGGACTTTAGTCCGCCTAACAAGAGCTGAACTTCTGGGATAGACAAGAATCTGGATATTCGGTTGTAAGACAATTTTATTTCGTATTGTAAACTTCTTCTGTATCAAATTTCATCTTCTGTTTTGGTTTGTTGAAACTAACAGAATGTCTAAAGAATCATAAAATTCAAATGCTACTGCAACAATGAAACAGCAAAATGAAATTGGTGGTACTTCAAGTCCTAATGTGCATATGACAGCACCTATGGGTCCTGCTGAAAGACCAGAGAAGTTTGGTGGTGCAAACTTCAAAACATGGCAACTAAAAATGTTGTTCTATTTGACTACTTTGAGTCTTGTGAGGTTTCTCAAAGAAGATGCTCCAGAAATGGGAGATGATCCCGATGCACAAACTGCTCATGTCATAGAAGCATGGAATCATTCTGATTTTTTATGTAAAAATTATATCCTCAATTGTCTAGACAATTTCTATATAATGTGTATAGCAATATAAAATTGGCTAAGCAACTCTGGGATTCCCTAGAGAAAAAATATAAAACTGAAGACGCCGGTACCAAAAATTTTGTGGTTGGTAAGTTTTTGGAGTTTAAAATGGTAGACTCGAAATCTCTGATGTCGCAGGTGCAGCAGTTTCAGTTAATACTACATGAGTTAGATGCTGAAGGAATGAGATTGGTAGAATCCTCCCAAGTTGCTGTATTGGTGGAAAAATTACTACCAATGTACAAAGACTTCAAGAACTATCTGAAACACAAGCGCAAGCAAATCAGTCTTGAAGATTTGATCGTTCGGTTGAGGATCGAAGAAGACAACCGACTAGCCGAGAAAGAAGGTAACTTTCGTTCGTTTGAAGCCAAGGTTAATGTTGTGGAATAACTGGGGTCTAACCACAACAACAAATGGAAAAGGCAAGGACAATCTAATGACAACAAGAAGAAGGCTAAGTTTGACGGAAATAGTCACAACTATGGCAAACATGGTCATCACGCAAAAGATTGTCGAAACAAGAAGGTACGAAGTAACCAGAAGAAAGGTAACAATATTCAAGCAAATATGACGGAGCTTTCTGATGGTATTGGAGAGATGAATCTCGCTGCAATGATTTCTGAGGTGAATCTCGTTGGAAACCCCAGACAGTGGTTGGTTGACACTGGAGCAACAAGGCATGTGTGCTTGGAGAATAACATGTTCAAGACCTACAAGACGTCTTCAAATGAAGAAATGCTTTACATGGGAAATTCTTCAACCTCAAAAGTTCAAGGAGTAAGGCAAGTTGTGCTGAAAATGACCTCTGGAAAGGAGTTAACCTTGAACAATGTGCTGCATGTACCAGATATTCGTAAGAATCTAGTTTCTGGTTCCTTACTTAGCAAGGCCGGACTCAAGCTTGTATCTGTAGCTAATAAATTTTACTTTCAAAAAATGAGATGTATGTAGGCAATGGGTACCTATGTGACGGTCTGTTTAAGTTAAATGTAATGATTGTGGTACCTCCTAAAAATGTAACAAATGATGTGATGAATAAGAATTTTTCTTCTGTTTACTTGTTGGATTCCCCTAATTTATGGCATGATAGATTAGGACATGTTAATTTTGGTTCATTAACTTAACTTGTAAACAATGGTTTCTTACCAAATGTTAACTTTAAATCTCAAGAAAAATGTGAGATATGCGTAGAGTCCAAGTTGACAAGAAACTCGTTTGAAAATGTTGTAAGGTCGTTAGAACCTTTAGAGTTAATTCCCAGTGACATATGTGAAATAAATTTCGTGCAAACTAGAAGTAGTAAGAAATAATTCATTACCTTTATAGACGATTGCACAAGATATTATCTATCTACTTGCTTCATAGTAAGGATGAGGCCTTAGCAAAATTTAAGCAATATAAAACTGAGGTTGAGAATCAACTAAGTAAAAAGATATGTTTCTCCTTTTGAAGAATTTTTTGTTGAACATGGAATAATTCATCAAACGACGGCCCCTTATTCCCCTCAACAAAACGGTGTTGCAGAACGCAAGAACCGTACCTTAAAAGAAATGATTAATGCTCTTTTGATAAACTCGGGAGCACCACAGAACTTGTGGGGAGAAGCTTTGCTTAGTACAAATCATATCTTAAATGAAGTACCCCACAAGAAACTAGATAAAACCCCCTACTAACTTTGGAAAGGAAAACCACCTTTTGTCAAATACTTAAAAGTGTGGGAATGTTTAGCAAAGGTTGTTGTTCCAGCGCCAAAAATGGTCAAGATAGGACCAAAAATGGTCAAGATAGGACCAAAAATGATAGACTGTGTATTCATTGGATATGTTCACAATAGTGGTGCCTATCGGTTTCTTATGTATCAATCAAACAATATTGACATCAGTGTTAACACGGTAATTGAATCAAGAAATGCATATTTCTTTGAAACAATTTTCCCTTGCAAAATTACACAAAGGACTCATGATGACATAGAAGATGGTCATCAAGAGAAGGACCAAGAATCGTTACAAGATAATGATGAACCAAGAAGAAGCAAGAGATTGAGAATCTCTACTTCTTTTGATCCTGACTTCCTTACGTTTTTAATGTAAGATGAACCGCGAACCTTTACAGAAGTTATGTCTACTCCAGGAGCTCCTTATTAGAAAGAAGCGATTAAAAGTGAGATAGATTCTATAATGCAGAACCATACATGGGAGTTAGTAGATCTTCCCCCTGGGAGTAAACCACTGGGAAATAAATGCATTTTCAAAAGAAAATTGAAAATTGATGGATCTATCAAAAAGTATAAGGCAAGACTGGTAGTAAAAGGTTATAGTCAAAAGGAAGGGCTTGACTATTTTGATACCTTTTCACCAGTAACCCGAATTTCATCCATAAGAATGCTTATTGCAATAGCATCAATCTATAAGCTTGAAATTCATCAAATGGGTGTTAAAACTGCTTTTCTCAACGGGGAACTTAAAGAAGAAATCTATATGGAACAACCCAAAGGATATAAAGTTCCTGGAAAAGAAAGGAAGGTGTGTAGGCTTATCATATCCTTATATGGATTAAAGCAAACACCCAAACAATGGCATGAAAAATTTGATAAAGTCATGATTGGTAATGGCTTTAAAAGAAAATGAGTGTGACAAATGTGTATATGTAGAAAGTATTGATATAGGATATGTCATTGTTTGTTTATATGTAGACGATATATTAATTATTGGAAGTAATAATGACATAACCACTTCTACAAAGAAAATTCTCTCAAGTAAGTTCGACATGAAAGACTTAGGCATTGCTGATGTTATCTTATGTATTAAGATAATGAGGAAATCTGAGAGTTAGTATTAAATCAATCCCATTACATTTAAAAAATACTAAATAAGTTTAGTAAAGGCGTACCTAATATCGCAAAGACTCCAGTTGACGTAAATCTACACTTGGCAAAGAATACTGGCGATACAATCAATCAGTTAGAATATTCTCATATAATTGGAAGTCTAATGTACTAAATGAACTGCACAAGGCCTAATATTGCGCATGCAGTTAGTAAGTTAAGTAGATTTACAATAAATCCATGAAGAGATCACTGGATTGCAATAGTAAGAGTTCTACGGTACTTGCGATACACTCTAAACGAAGGATTGCGCTACACTGGAGAACCAGTTGTATTAGAAGGATATAGCGATGCTAACTGGAAATCTGATTCCTCCGACTCAAAATCCACGAGCGGATTTGTCTTTATGTTAGGAGGAGCATCAGTCTCGTGGAAATCTTCTAAACAAACGTGTATAGCTAGATCCACCATGGAATCTGAATTTATAGCTTTGGATAAAGCTGCTGAGGAAACCGAATGGCTTCGTAATTTCCTAGAAGATTTTCCTAATTGGCCAAAACCGGTGCCAGCTATATGCATACACTGTGATAGTCAGACTGCCATTGGTAGAGCCTCAAATGAAATGTATAATGTTAAGTCTAGACATATAAGTCATAGACACAATACCGTAAGACAACTGCTCTCAAATGGGGTTATCACAATTGACTATGTGAGGCTAAAGGATAAGATTCCAAATCCCTTGACTAAAGGGTTACCAAAAGAGCAAGTGAGTAACTTATCTAGGGGAATATATCTAAAGCCTATTGAAATGAGTTGACATAATGGAAGCCCTACTTAGTAGATTGGAGATCCAATGATCTAAGTTCAAAGGGAAAACCGAATTATGCAAAAAGCAACTCGGCGCTAACCATTAAGAGGATTTCTCCCGAAACCATTCCTAGAACCTAAATACAATGTTTCTTGTACAAAGTTGAGGTTAAGCAAAGTTTTTAATGGTTCTTGTATATTAACTTAAAATATAGTGTATTACATGATACTCTTGACAAGAGACCATCTATATGATTAAAGGAGTGAGGGCCGCTCCTAAGAAAATTTTGAAAGGCTGATTTTTCTGAAAAATTACTCATGAATCTAGGAATTGTCTAGGGCCAAAAATGGACACAACTATGAGAACCATATAATGGTCAGTAGGATACTATGTAAGTTCTATTGACTTGATTTACATCAAAGCTGAACAGTTCAAGACATCAAGATCACAGGTTAGCAAGTAAATCCGATAGCCCTTACTAAAGAAGGTTCAAGGCCAAAAGCTACCTTTCCCGACGTAGTATTCTTCCATGTTTTTTCTCTCTCAATTAATTTTTCATATGCATTATAACCAGTCAATTTCATTCATGTGGGTAATGTTATCATTCGGGTCTTTACCCAAGTGAATGTGCTCACTTTAGCTCAATTTTTAAGTGGGTCTCGGACCTCGTTATTGGTCCGGACAAAGACGGAAGTTGTTCGTCTTACTTCAGTAATGAATTTCATGTATTCACTTGTGTAAAACAAATGAAAGGTGAATGAGAAATTGAGTGTTAAATGTGAGGTATATGAAGAGTTTTTATGATCTTGTGGACTAGTGAAAGCCCCACATCGAAAAAAGCAAGAAAATAATAGTCACTTAATATATTGTTCTTAGCACTTAATGGTTGGGCCCTTGGGGGCACCCACTTTTGGGCTTGGCCTGGCTTGGTTTGGCTTGGTTTGGACTATAATTTTTGTAAAACGAATTAACATTATAATTAAAACGATACGACGTCGTTTTGAATTGAACGTCTTTAATGTTCTGATTTTTTCTAAAACATCACTCTTCTTCCTCAAACGTCGTCTCCCATGTCTGAAACGTTGCAGGTTGGATTTAAACAAGTGCTTCTACACCTATAAATACTTGGCCAAAAATCATTTTCATTCATTCAATTTTTTTTTGCAAACAAATAACAAAAGAGAGAGAGATAGAGATTAAAAGTCATTTAAAGTTCAAAGTTCTGCAGATTTTCAAGTGTCTGATATTTGCAGTGTTGATCGTTGTATCCTGGAGGTTGAAGCCGTTACAAAACGTAAGACACCAGTGGGCGGCTAATAAACATTAAAGACATAGGATCCAATCCTAGCCTCGATTAGTAACAGGTTTTCTGTTTATTTTCATTTCTGTCATTTCTGAATTTTCTGTTTTTTCTGTCTTTTTCTTTCTAAATCAACACAACACACTGGTACTAACATTTATAATCAATAATGAGATGTTAAAAAGGTCTACACATAAGCAGCTCAACAAAAATGCTCGGGTGCTCTATAGTATTAAGGCTTTATCAACATTCCTTAATAAAATATATAGCAGATATAAAAAAAAGAACAAAAATAGCATCCTAAAATAGTCAAATGAGAGTCAAAGCAGCAAAAAACTCTCTCTAGCCATTCATATCAACTAATTTTTATTCCAAAAGAATCTTTCTTGATTTCACCACTTTTTTCTTCCACTCCCACCTTTTTGCTTTTTCGTTTATCTGATTTGGTGTTTATCCCAAAATCTGGGATCTATCACCAAGTCAAATTCAAAAATTCATCCATTCCTTTAAACCTTTCAACCGACCACCACCTACAAAAATATAACCCAACCCTCAAACCGCCTATCTCAGCTGTGCTAAAACTCTCAAAATGACAAAAATGTTAAAATCAAACAAAGTTAATCAATCGGGGAACTCGAATTCAAAGACGAAAACGAAATACACAAATATCACAAAGTTAATGTTCTCTCCTCCCAGTTCTGAACCTGGTGGAGAGGACGATGTAGCTCAACAGTCGTGTATAATCGTTGAACCACTGAAAGAAGCTATAAATCAAACGCCGACAATCACTCCGATCCAAACTCCAAAAGACAAATCGGAAGAAGGAAAGAACAATAGACCTGTAATATGGTCAACGTTGTTCAAAAAGAAGGTCGATGAAGTATATAAACTTGATTTTCATTCACCGAACAAAGAAGGAGAAAGGAAAATCGTTAGACCACCTTCAGATGTGTTTGAGGAAGGCGACAAGTTATGGGACCATTGTTTAATTGGTCAATATCTTGACAACCCACCGAATTTCTATGCTATAACAAATTCTGTCAACTTTCAATGGAAAACTTTAGGCAAAATTGAAGTAAAATCAAGTGGAAAGGGTATGTATGTCTTCAAATTTGAAAACCAACAACAGAGTATCAAAGCTATGGAGCAGATCTGGCATATAAATGGTAAACCCCTTCTCTTTAGGCCTTGGAGTGCAGAGGTTCAATTTGAAACGATATATGTCACGAAGATTCCAATATGGGCAAAACTTGTCAACGTACCGATGAATTTATGGACCAAACGAGGCTTAGGGTATGTAGCGAGTGGGATTGGTGTTCCAATTCAAATGGACTCGGTGACAGAATCTAAGACCAGACTTGGATATGCTCGTGTCTGTGTTGAAGTTAATACTGAAGAAAGGCTTCCCGAAGTTGTGTATGTGGATATTGGAGCAGAGAAACTTCATGAAGTCAAGGTTGTGTATGACTGGAAACCAACAATTTGCCTAAAGTGTAAAAAGTTTGGGCATGTTGAAGAAAAGTGTAACAATATACAAAAAGTTTGGAGACCAAAACAAACAGTTACTGAAAACCAGGATAAAGATAAACGAAAGGATGCAGTTGAAAGTTGGAGTGTAGTTAAAAACAAAAGTGCTATGTATTATCAGGGAGAATCGAGTAAAGGTCAAAGCACAAATGAAAGTTTGGTGTCTACTATAAATAAGTTTAGTAACCTACAGGAAGTTGAGAACAATATTGATAAAGACATCCTGCAGTTTATTAAACATAATGGAGGGGGAGAAATAACAAGACCTCCCAATATATGAATTTTGCAGCCTGGAATGTTAGAGGATTGAATAATGTTCTGCGTCAACTTGATGTGAAGAACTTCTTAGATAGTAATAAAGTTAATTTAGTTGGCCTATTAGAAACTAAAGTAAAAAGCCATAACTATGAAGGTATAATCAAAGCTCAATTCTCCAACCTAAAAACACTTAACAATTATAATTCAGATGACTCAGGCAGAATATGGATATTATGGAACATGAATTATTTTGAGGTTAAACTCATTAAAGAATCAGCTCAAGCCATGTTCATTGAAGTGAAGAATATTAATAATAATGAGGTGTATTTTATTGGATTTGTATACGCATATAATGATGATGATATGAGGAAAATCCTCTGGAAAGATATTATTCAATGGAGTGAGAATAACAAACATGATAAAGTATGTATACTAGGTGACTTTAATGAAATACTTACAATACAAGATAGACTTAACTGTGACTCTCTTGATAAAGGAGCTATTGAATTTGCAGATTGTATTGATGATGCAAACTTATTTGAACATAGCTATAGTGGTCAATATTTCACCTGGACAAACAAAGGCTCTGAAGATAGTATTAGAGCAAGTAAAATCGACAGAGTTTTTATTAACTCAAAAATGATGGAAAAAAAATATCAAATGTTAGTGTAATCCCTCCTTCTACTTCTGACCATTGTGCACTAGTAGTTAATATTGGTGAAGATAAGAAGTTCACTCCTAGTTCTTTCAAGTTCTTTAATGCTTGGACTAATCATGAAAAGTATATAGAGACAGTGAAGCAGGCCTGGCAAACAGATTTGGATGGAAATTGGATGTTCAAATTATGTATGAAGCAAAGAAATACAAAGGCAGCTTTGAAAAGGTTTAATAATCTATACTTTAAGAAGAATGCTGATAATATTGAGGCTCTAAGGAATCAGCTTAATAAACTTCAAAAAAGCATTATGCAAGGTAATATGGAGTCTCAGATTCTCAAAGAGGAAAAAATAATAGAGAAAGAACTTGAAGAAGCAATGATTAATCAACACAAGATTCTCAAGCAAAAAGCAAGAGCTAACTTCACCATTGATATCAATTGTAGCTCACAATACTTCTACAAGATTATTAAGGGAAGACTTGCTAAGAACAACATATCTTCACTTATAAATGATAATGGTGAGGTAATAACTGAGCCTGAACTGATCAAACAGGAATTTATTAGCTTCTATAAAAACCTACTTGGCTCAGAAGATAATGAAGAAGAAGTTTGCTCAGTATCAACTATCAAGCATATTATAAAGGCTAGAATTAATGAAGAGCAAATCCAACAATTGATTGCTCCTATAACTGACAAAGAAATTAAAGATGCCCTATTCTCAATAAATGAGAACAAGAGCCCTGGACCTGATGGTCTAAACTCAAGCTTCTACAAATCATCATGGAGTATTATTGGTGATGATTTCACTAAAGCTGTAAAACAATGCTTTGAAACAAGTCAATTGCTCTCTCAAGTTAATGCTACAAAACTAGTACTAATTCCTAAAGAGAAAAATGCCTCAAATCTCAAAAAGTTTAGACCTATTTCTTATGTCAACACTACATACAAGACAATCTCAAGAATAATAGCTAATAGAATAAAGAAGGTCCTAAACTCTATTGTTTCAGTCAACCAAGCTGCCTATGTAGGGGGGAGATATATTTGTGATAACATACTTGTTGCACAGGATATAGTCTCAGATTATGGGAAAATGAAGGCTGAACCAAAGTGTACTATTAATCTAGACCTTCAAAAGGCCTATGACAGTGTAAACTGGAAATTCCTACTCAACACACTTAAAGCTTTTAACTTCCCAGAAAAATATATCTCATGGATTATCATGTGTGTATGTACTCCTCATTACTCAGTGAGTATCAATGGACAGCTGTGTGGTTATTTTAAAGGTAAGAGAGGGCTCAGACAAGGAGACCCTCTCTCACCTTATCTATTTGCTATTAGCATGGAAATTTTCACAGGATTATTTGATCATATGGCAAAGAAAAATCAATTCTATTATCATCATAAATGTAGAAACTTAAAGCTTAATCATATGATTTTTGCTGATGATCTCCTTATCTTCATGAAGGCAAACATCAGCTCAGCTAAGATAATCAAAGAAGCACTAGACTTATTCACTAGACTGTCAGGACTCAGAATAAACTATGGAAAAAGTGAATTGTACTTTGGAGGGGCAGAAAATAATGTAATGCGAGGCATATCTTCAATTCTAAACATAAAGACAGGAATGTTACCTGTAAGATACCTTGGAGTACCTCTAAAATCAAAGAAACTAAATGTATCTGTTGGTAATAAACTAGTGGAGAAGATTTGCAGCTGTATTAATATATGGTCCTCAAAACTTCTTTCATACGCAGGAAGAGTAGAACTAATCAAGACAGTGCTAATCAGTAAGATACTATTTTGGTGTAGAGTCTTTTTATTACCAAAACAAGTAATATATAAGCTTAATCAAAAGATCAGCAGCTTTCTATGGAGAGGGAATGCAGATGGAGCCTTGGGTGCAAGAGTATCTTGGCAAAACATAACTGTATCAAAGGCACAAGGTGGTCTAGGTATTCCAAACATAGAGAACTTAAACAAAGTATGTCAGCTCTTCACCTTTTGGAGAATGTACTCCCAATCAAACAATTTATGGAGTATGTGGGTAAATCATAACATAGTCAAAGGAAGGTGTGTGTGGAGCTTAGATATAAAGAGTGCTCACTCATGGGTATGGAAACAGTTGATGAAAATCAGGAGCACAGCATATAACCTCATTTATCACAAAGTAAAGGATGGTAAAAACACATTCATCATGTGGGACAGATGGTTAGATGGAAAAAATGTACAGGAATTTCTAAATTGTGATATTGAGATGCAGAGTTTAAACAATGATAAAACAGTTGAGTCTTGTTTTGGAAGACAAAGATGGAGATTACCTCCAAAAATTGGTAATCTACTACCTTATCTGAAAAACATACATCTATCACAAGGAGATGATCAGAAAGTGTGGATACAAAGCTGTAAGAATAATTTTTCTTTCAAAAAAACTCTTGATCATATAACTAGTCACAATCCTGATGTGAAATGGTATAAGCTAATATGGGCAAAACAGAGTATTCCTAGATGCTCTTTTATTGCGTGGCTTGCTGTTCAAGATAGGCTTCCCACAAAGTTGAGGATGGTGAGCTGGGGTATTCAGGTAAATTCACTGTGCAACTTCTGTAAAGCTTGCTCAGAGGATATCGATCATTTACTTATTAATTGCTCTGTCTCAAAAAGAATAGTCAATAGAATGTTAGAGCTGTGTGAAATAAGAAACTATCTGAATGATCTTGATGAACTAATTGAGCAAATGATTCAAAGTGGATGCGAGGAGATGATCAATGTATATGGGATACTTCTCACAACGTTTATATACTGCTTATGGGGTGAAAGAAATGAAAGAGAACATGGTGCAGCTGGTTTAAATGAAGAGCAATTGTGGAAAAAGATCATAAGTCTAAGCCATGTAAAGTTTGAAAGAAAGAAGTTTAAAAACAAAAAGCAAAAAGTCTGGTAGAGAAGATATGGAAAGAGTAATGGGCTACAACAAATGGGCTGAGTCCACTAATGCCATGTAATAGTGTAGTTCTCTTTTAAAAGAAAATGTAATGTTTAAGTGTTTTTTAGGAAGGAGAAAAATTCTTTGGGCTTTCTGGTCATGTTGGGCCGGAAAACAAAAGAATTTTAGTAGAAAGGAATCAAAAAGATATTTGTAGTGAGCTTTAATTAATAAAAATTGATTTAATGATAAAAAAAAATATATAGCAGATATAAACTCGATAACATAGTTAAGTAAAGAATATAATATACCTAGTGAATAAACTATCGATCTGGGCTTCAAAATATTCTAGCTAAACCACAACAGACAGTAGTGCAAAAGAAACTTTGACTCATTGCATAAAGAAGAGCAAATTCGCAAGAGCGTTAGTACAAAAACACAACAGACACTAACAATGTCTAGAAAAGTTTCACCAACTTTAAAATTAAAAATAAGTTAGACTTGGAGATATGTTTAGCATTGCCAAACTAACAAAAATTAAACACTTCTGCCATTACTTCAAATAAGTCATCATTTCCAAAAAATGGTTTTTAAAAGAATCTTTGTCTCATATTAAAAATCATATTTTCCATTTTATTTAATATTCATATTCATCACTATTAACTGTCCAATTAACAAGGATCAATTGTGTAAATATGATAGTGGTAAATAACAATATAAAATAAACAACTGTCCCACTACGATAAACTCACAGCAAGTGTACGGATCATTCGCAAGTAATGTATAAGTAATCAGATATCGATCTCAAGGGACTAAGAAAGTTATCTATGACTAATGCCATTATAAAGTGCAATCAAAGAAGTTTAAAGAATAATACGCTTAAATACTCTAAAATATATTTTTGGTTTTCAAAACTCTAAAAACTTACTAATTAAACTAAGACAAGAAATAAATAAAGAAGAGAGAGGTAGTATGAGAGTTTATCTCAAGTAATAGCAAGTAATCCCTACTAGCCTTGTTTATTGATTATTACCTACGAGAGAATTGTGTTATATCCAATAGTCAGGATTCTATATTCCTCCTAACCCCCTTTCGGGTGGACTTAGGAGGCAACCTAACAATTACCATGGGATCACCTGGGTAAGGGGACCCTGCGCAATGATCGGTGGTTAACCTCAAACCCTAGTGACTATCTAGTTAGGCAAGCCCGTCAGGATCACTACCGCACACTAGACGTTTATGTGGTGTTTCAATAATTGAACACCCCTTCTGAGTTACCATCCAACTACTAAGGTAATCATATACGTTGTACACCACAAGAACTACAGACTTTAAATCAAAGCACATAAAAACAGAGTTATCACTACTAATTTCAATCAAATGTACAAGGACATCCCAAATTAAAATAGATATAAAACAAGTGTAGGGTTCATACCATATGCTATTTTTAAGCTAATTAGAATTAGTTCATACTAGAGAAAGAAAGAAAATTAATTACAAACAGGGAGGATTGGAATGACATAAACAACTTCCAATTTCCTTCTTCTCTTCTTGTCACTTGCTCTTGATGATTTATTGGTGTAATATTGATTAAGGACTGAGAAAGGATGATTCTTATAACGTAAGACTAGATATATATATATATATACTCCCTTGGTCAAAATATGGAGTTGTCCCCAAGATAAGGAGTAAAAATCTTACCAAAAATTCGTATTCCTAAATTGTAGGACAGGATAAACCCTTGCAGATTGATTTGGTCATATCTCCTTTGTGACTTATCAGAACTTGGTGTATTTTATATGTAAATGACCGTAATTCAAGGATCTATCTGCTCATAAAAGGGCTTCTCCAAATTCGTAACCAACTTTCAGCAGCACTACAATTAGTGGATGTATTTCTAGCATATCATATTGTTTACTTTCCGAATATATTCAAACTTTTCCTTTTTAATTATGACTAAGGGGTTTTCTTTTATTTTTTTTACTTCTTATCATTATCCCAAGGTGTAATAGCTTCTAATACCTAAGTGCTACACCAATAACACACCAATTATGTGTAAAAGCTCACAAAATAGCAAAACACCTAAAACTAGACAAGAAAGTGTAAAGTAAGAATAAATGGGGGAAATCCGAAACTAAGTACTACATACCCCTAAAGTGATGTCACATAACTAGATTATTCTATCACATAAATGGAGACATCATATGATAACTTAAATTAATAACTGCCAATATAATTTTTTTAATTAACTAAGCAATATTTTATTTTTGGTCTTCATGGTGAAGCTTTAAATAGTTTAAATATGAAAATTGAATACTAATAATAAAGAGCATAAACATAGTCCATATTTATTAGTTATATAAAAATACAGGAAATCGTAAAAGAAAGAGACCTTATGCTTTTTAATTGGACTTTTTGTGGGTAATCTATAACAATATTGTCTTCACATTTACATATAAGACTTTGATGGACGCAGTGGCTACAAGATTTCATGTGGCGGTGTTTCCTGGTGACGATAGCGTTGCCTGAAGGTGATGGTGGCTTGACCAAACACTGGCTACAGTCAGATTTTTTTTGGTGGTGATATTGATTTCGTGTTGTGGTGGTGGTGTTGCCTTCCGATGGTAGTGTTTTTGTTGTGGCGCATGGAGAACCACAACTGGGTTTAGGTTTAACTGAGTTTAGATTTAGTTAATTTTCTCTTTTTCAATGGAAGAGAAGTGATTCGTGGAAGGTTCAGAGAAGACATAATTTAAAATAAAATTGGTTTGTTTTATTGTTTCTTATTTCAAGAGTAAAATGGTTAAAAAACCCAAAAATAAGAAAGATTTTTTTGTTGCAAAAAAAAAAAAAGATGATTTGCTTGGCCTATAGTTAGAAGGAAAAATGTCTTTTAGGTCACCCTGGCAATCAGACTTACCAGTCTGGTTCGGACTGGTTTTTAATGATTAAGCGTTTACCAGACCGGTTCGGGTTATTGGTCTCTCCTTTACCCGATTCGGCCCCAACAGAAAAATACCAAAACCGAACCAATAAGAGAGACTTGGTTCGGTGACCCATTACATGTTGTTATAGGTTCTTCTTAGTGGGCTAGGGTTATGTCCGGTATCACATAGGCAAAACCAGTTTTGAGTATATTTTTATTACTTGGTTCCATTTTCAGAAGTGTTAAAATTGTAATTACTAATGAAATAACAAAATAAAATAAGATAAAATATTACAATTTCTACCATATTAAATGAAATAATACAATTACTAACAAAAATTTATTACAATTAAAAGTAAACTAACTATATACACTTATTACATCCAATATGAATTGAATTTAAGTAACAAGTCTAATTGATAACAACTCTAACTGATCCTTCTCATCGGATGACAAGTCTAATTGATCCTGAAATGCAATTTTTCAGATTGATAAATAGACAAAGAATGAACATGACGACTATTCTTTATACGCTTTTTGTATGTAAATCGCAATTAATATATTTTCCTCTTCTAATAGGACAACATAACAACTTTCGAAAGTGTAGGAGCCACTTCGCAAGGATTCAAATATTTTAACACTAGAACACAAAGTATTGATCACGTAGGGACTAAAAAAAAATTCAGATTCCTATATAGGCAAACAAACAATTATAAAATCATTTTTATACACTTTTCGTCTATTCAACACAATTAATAGTTTTTCCACTTGTAAGAGAACAATATAAATACTTTTAAAAGTATAGGACTCCTATTTTCAATCGTTTACCAATTTGTAGGGACTAAAAAGCAATTTTCAAAAATTTCACTCAATTATCAAACTTCAAACCAATATCAGAATACTCTGGGGACTAAAAAAATATTTTTGTAAACCTTAATAGTTAAAACCTAAGAAATTAGGAAAGTTAGGGGACTTAGTATTCATATTTTTCAAAAACTTCGTAAGGTTTTTGCCTGAAACATAAATGAATCGCATTTTTTTCATTTTTAAATGGTCGAAACCACAAAATTTCGAGTTTCACGGGTAATTTTATCAAATTTTAGAATTTTTATCATCATTTTCGAATATAATAAGGACTTTAAAGCAATTTTGAGATTTTAAGGGCCCAATATGAAAATTTTCTTCAAAAAAATTCATAAACCAAACAGAAAACACCAATAAAGAAGAATCCATAACCTTAGCAAGGCAATCCAAATCCGCCATCATTCTATCACCCATCAACGAAAACCATAGATTTCCCCTTCATCACTTTCTGTTATAAACACATGCAAGATAAAAAATACAAGGTTAGACTTTTAATCTTCACCAAAAAATGTATAATAAATAAATTAAATACAATAAAAGATGAACTTACCATTCTTAGAATATGAAAAGAAGTGTTAATTAGGAACTTTAGTACAAACACGATTTCATAAACAAGAAAATAAAAAACGAATCAGTTACATAGCCATTATCTTCAAATACTAAACAATCACCATGAATCATATAGATATGATTATGATTTAAAAAACCCACCGAGAAGAATTACTTATTGGTCAGAGAAAAAAAACTAAAATTCCACCAATTGGATTAATACTTCTAGTAATTACTCAATGCTTCAATGAATTAACCAAATTCATATGCTTGATCTCAATCAGAGTGGATTAATAAGTTGGACGGTGAAGAATTAAATGGGGGTGGTGGGTTTGGTAGAATGTAATGAAGATACATGAGAAAAGTGAGGGATGCGAGAAGTAAAGTGAGTGAATAAAAAAAGAATGAAAAAAAATTATAGGTCTTACCGGTCCGGTCTTTAATAGTCTGTACGGTCCGGTCCAGTTTCCCAATATACATTAACCATCGCTCCATTACTGATTCCAAAACCGATTGGCCGCTTCAGTCTCAGAACTGGTATGGACCGGTCCAATAGCCACCTTGACTTCTAGGAAAACAAACAAAGTTAACCCTATTTTTAATACAACAGCTTTTACCAAACTCCTTATTAAATAAGAAAAACAGGATTTAGTTTGACCTTTTTTTCGGGCAACATTTTAATTTGACATAAAAATGTCAAAATATCAAATTTGTTCGAGCATGGGGTGTGAAAAGGGATAGTGGTTTAATCACATCGACGAGTATTGTGTTATTAAAGTGGGTTAAACCAACGAACGAGATCAAATTAATGTAGATGGCTCGTTTGACGAAATCAACTCTATAGCGGGCGTTGGAGGTTTATTTCATAATACTAATGGTGATTATTTGGGGTTTTTGCAGGTAGTTGTGTCGCGAGAAATTCATTCAAAATAGAGCTAATTGCTCTACACTTTGGGTTACACATGGCGGTATGTCAAGGATACACATACATAAGTCGGAAGTGACTCGACTGAGTTGCACGCGCTAGGGAAGGGTGGTACGAACTCAAGAGATTTTTCAAATGAGATGTTAAGAGCATTATGTGAGATTTTAGCTTCGAGAGAAGATTTTGAGCTGATATGGAGTTATAGAGAAGCTAATAAGTGCGCTGCTTGGCTGGCTAATTAGGTGCGACTAGTTCTGAATGATCGGTTCTGTACATGGACCCACCAGACGGATTGTTACGACTATTAGCTAAAGATCGCTATGGTTGGATCGTGTCTCGCGTACATTTAGTTAATCAATAATTGTTATAGAAAGTTTATCCTCCTGGTCGTTTAGACCTCCTTTGTAACAAAAAAAATATATCATATTTGTTTTTAGGGGTAATTAGAGATAAATGTCTCCTTAATGAAGCCTCTAATTTTTTTAATCCTCTAATTTTTTTATTTAGAGATAAATGCCTAATTAAACAATTATTTATAGAAAATATCCTCTTTATATTTTTTATACCTATACTATCCTTATTATTAAATATATTCTTTTATTTTTAATACAATATTTATTTTTAAATATTAAACAAATAATAGGGTACTTCTACCACCACCACCACCACCACAACCATCACCACCTCCACCATCACAACCACCACCACCACTACAGCCACCACAACCATCACCACCTCCACCACAACCACCACCACCACCTACTACTACTAATTTCATCACACGCGCGCGTCCGTGAATTTTTTTTAAAATCGTCATAACTAATTCAAAAAAATCAAAAAATCAAAAAAATTGCATTTTTGGATAAAACAAATTAATATTCACGTCTATGATTTTTTTTATTCTTTTTGAATTTTTTGAATTATTTGATTTTTTTAATTTTTTTTCCACAGACACGAAATTCCATGTTTTAAACAGTGAATTCAGTATATCAAAACATGGTATTCAATGTTTAAAACATGGAATTCCGTGTCTAGGAATTAAAAAATTCAAAAAAATCAAAAATTTTAAAAAATTCCGAAAAAAATCATAGACGTAAATATTAATTTGTTTTATCCAAATATATAATTTTTTTATTTTTTTGATTTTTTTGATTTTTTTAGAATTAGTTATGACGATTTTAAAAAAAAAAAAAATTCACGGACGCGCGCGTGTGTCTATTAATTTTTGTTTTGTTTTTTTCAATTTTTTTTTAATTGTTAATTATAAGGGTAGTTTGGGATGGGGCTGTTTTTTATAAAGTATTTTCTTCTAGACACCTTTTTTTTAATAAGTTTTTTAATAGGCATATTAATCTATAATTGGCTCTTATTTTTATATTTTGCGTCATTTAAACCAAGTCAAGAATGATCAATGTTGTTGGATCATCAACCCAACAACTCAACTTAATTGATCTCGTGAACCCCTTTAAGCGTGAAACATGATCATTAATTTAAGAAAAATAATCATTTATATAATATTTGCTTATGAATGTTGAACAATTAATTCAAAATAAAAATATACAACTATCTATAACACAACATAGACAATATTCTCTCATGCATAACGCATACGTACCTTGACTAGTTGTTCACCAACACCTCATTAAACTTTGAAAGGTTTAATAAGAAGGTGAAAACTAAATATTAAGAACTGATCAGGTCAACTTTATTATTCGGTCATGGTGGTGATCGATGCATCCTTCTTGTCATTGAGTACAAATATTAATATATCGAATTTGAATGACATTAATTAGGACCAGCTGAGCTAATGCGGAAAAATGTTGAACTTACTATTTCTTTTATATCAAACAACGAAAAGATTAGCTACCAACACACCACGCCAGAGGAGCTATAGGAAAGCAAGCAAACCAACCAAACCATCTTTGATTTGGCACACACAATTTACCTTTGGATTGGAAGTCATGAAAAAAAATGGTAGGATATTAGACCAACAATAACAACTACATTATTATTAAATAACATAGTAAATTAAGCCAAGTTGCGTTTTCTTAACTCAACTCAACTCTAAAAAAAAGTTAACTTAATTAATGATGCGTTACACTCCATTAGAAAAAATAATTTTAGTGCCATAATTAGTGAAGCAATGAAAGTTACAAGTGCAGATCACAAAGTCCATGTTCAATTACAATTCATCAAGAGTTGTGGCAATTCCAACCAAATTGTTTCTGCCATCTTTCACTTTCACTTCATCAATTGATGAATGACATCCTTATATTATGTCGAGGAATATGTTTTTTTTTCCTTAAAGGGATATGTTAAATTTTTGTTATATAATAGATATATTTTCGTAATCTTAATCGAGTTACAACGTAGCCAGTTCACGTATAAGATGTATATATTTTTCAATTATTAGCGGCAATTATAATTTAAAATCATAATCAATTAATTTTTGTGTTTAAGGTTTTTTTTTTTTTTTTTTGGATATGTGTGTATATGGATTGTGTTAACCTTTTTGTGTATCATTTGAATTTTATGTGAGTTTCCTAACTCACAATTTTACAAACATAAACATATATGAGATAATTGTTTTACACAAAACGATAGTGTATTAGTTTAAAGGAATAATAATTCAAGAAGTTCATCCTCAAAAATACTTTTTTCTTATAGTCTATTTAATATTTTTCTCTGCTTAATTTTTTTTCTCTCACAAGGTCTTAGATATTATTTGATTGTCATGAACTCTTCTTTTTTATTTTATTAAGGGAGTTGATACTTATTACAAAAAATCACAATGTAAGACTTTAAGGATGAAAGATGAATGAATAAGATATTAATCAAATTATGACTAGTTAGTTTTTAATCAAGAAAACTATAAGTTGGAAAAAATTTACTAGGCAATTTATCAAACACTAAGAGATTATACAATACGTTCGAGTAAGATTTGATAAAATTACGAAATAAACATATACAAATGATAAGCAAAAGATCAAGGGATCGAAATTATACAATCTTTTTAGTGTGATTCGAACTTCTAAAAGTCTAGTCTACCACCCAAGGTTTCACATTAGGGTTTTACTCTTCTCCACTAAACTTACGTATTTTTTAAAGGTGAAATAAAAATCTTTACACTTTATTTTTTTTCAAGGTTCAGTAACAACCTTTACACGTAAATTTTACGGGCTCAATCACTAACCTAAACCATGATTTTTATGGGCCCAATCATAAATCCAAGTTTGAAACTTCTACCGGTTAAATCAAAACCGCTTTACCACATGAAGCCTTCTTTTTTAAATCACCTTTGATGAGGAAAAACACTCCTCTCTTTTCTTGGATCTTTAAATCTTTATCTAAAGCAAGAACTAATTCTTGTATTTGTAATATTACTAGATGAAAGATAAAATCCTGAAGAATAGATATTACAATGATGAATGATTAATTACTAAGAGTAGATAATATAGTGAAGTAATTTAAACTATGAATATGATGAATAATCTTCTTGGATTAGTTTAAGATCTCTTTGATTTGGTCTTACGTGATATAAGATAATGGTGTAAAAAAAGAGATGAGTTATATGCTTAAATGTAATCAATATATATATATATATATATATATATATATATATATATATATATATATATATATATATATATATATATATATATATATATATAATTGTGCTCTCAAGTACATGTCTATGTGGCACTTAAAAACTGCAGAAAAGCCCTAAATCGGCACCCTGGTTTGATAAATTGGTATAAGTCCTAGAAGGGAGGGGTGAATAAGACACTAATCTAATTAACACCTAATTAAAAGATCTCTCAAAAACTATAAGTTTGAGGGGGTCATACATTATGGATGATACAGTTGATAAATAATCTAAGTAAGATATAAATACGACAGGTAAAGAGGTCATGGATGGAGATTACATAGTCGTTTATAGTGGTTAGGTGACCCTACATCCACTACCTAAAGTAGACACCTTAGTATTTCAAGCTCAAATACTAAGATTTTTGTTTTCTTAACGGTGAAAAATAAAATTGATACAAGTAGGTTTTTGTTGGCTAAACCACAACCGATCTTTCGAGACTTGTACTGGCTAAGTCACAACCCCTGTGAGTTTTTTCCTTGACTCAATCTCAACCTTCAAACTCCATCTTCTCTAATCTAGAGCAAGAGTAAGAACACTTCAACATTTAGTGAATATTATAAGTAAAAGATCACAACCCCTGAGTAAATAAAATTATAATCAAGAATTCCTTGATGAGTAAATAGACATGTGAAGCTTGATAGATCTCCTTCTTGAGTAGATGATCAATTAAGATTAGTCAACTCCTTGTTGAGTTCATTTTACAATGAAGTTTGGATGAACCCTTTCTTGTGTGAATGATAAAGTGATAATCTTGACCAAACTTTGATGATGGAGATTGGCTTGATTAATCTACTTGTTGAGCGGATTTTCCAATGAATATAGTTTGAGCTCTTTCTTGAGTAGATATAATTTTAAGGTGTATAAAAATTTGATTTGATTATACTAACTTGATATATAAGCTTGAATCTCTCTTTTATTTGATCTCCCATGATAGAGAAGTGTTGGAGAAAAAGAGGTGAGATATGGGGTGAAAATAAACCAATATATAGAGCCAAAAAAAAAGTCCCTACAGTTATAAAAAAAAGTCCATTTTTTTAAGTGGGATTCCATTTCTTATAAGCGGGATGTGTTCTCTAAAGCGGGATGATATTTGCCTAAATCGTGGTCCTATTTTACCTTTTGTATTTCAGATATTACTTTATAATTCGTTGCTCAAATTCAAAACTTTTCATCATGATATATCTTTAAAATTAAATTCTAAAGAAGTTTTTAGTCTATCATTTCTTCAGATTCCAAACAAAAAAATAAAATATAGTATTAAACATGTTAAAAAGTTTGAAAACAAAGATACATGTTTTTGCATAGGTTAACATATGAAATGTTTTAATAGTTCATATTAAAAAAAAAAAATTTGTTCAACATATTAGAAAAATCAATATAAATTAAAAGTTATGCTTTAAAAATGTTTAACTCCAGCAATTGCACATAAATCCTAAAACATATTTAAGATAGATAAGAGGTAAATGCATGTTTCATCCACAAATGCGATGTTTAGATGTTTTAAATCCGAACATAAAATATATACTAAATGAGAATCTAAAAGAATAGGTAGTTAAGAACTTTAGCAAATATATTACATGTGAAAAGTTATGCTCTATAAATTGTTCAACCTATGTGAAAGCCCATGAAGCATAAATAATGAAACTTAGAATGCTTGTACTATAATAATGTGTTGTGTTTCTAAACATGGAAACATATAATAGTTTAGTAGACACAATTAGAAAGGTTATTATGTCAAATAATATTAAGTATGTCCTAAACTTAACCAAACAATCACATATTCATCAGGGTGTGTAAAATAGCAAATAGGTAGACAAATAGTCCAAGTATTCATGATTGTGTGCTTAACTCCTAACATGTGCTATGTTCCCAATGTGAATTCATTATACACTACTATCGCGGCTGTCTTTCGCGAGGACATAAGTCCTCGCGAAAGATCCTAAATGTCGTTGCAAAGGTAGTTTTTATCTTTAGCGAGGACATGTCGTCGCTAAAGACCATTTACGCGACGAAATCTTCACGTCCTCGCGTGAGCTAATTTATCTTTAGCGAGGACACGCTATCCTCGCAAAAGATATAGTATTTTGCGACGACCATATCCTCGCTAAAGATAATGTGTCTCGCAAGGAAATTGTCGTCGCGTTTGAACTAGTCTTTGGCTAGGACATCTTGCCTTGCTTAATCGAGGACTTATTCGTCGCTAAAGAGTTTTTTTAAAAAGAAAAAAAAAATTATTTGGTTTTTTTAATGTTTTAATTTTATATGTTTATAAATAAAGCCGAAAACTTAAATAAATCTGATATATTTAATAAACGAAAACTAATGTCTCCTCATCTGTCATGAACTATTATTACGATGGGACATCATTTTTAGTGATTTAGAAGCCTTTCTGGTCGATTTTCTTGAAAAGTGTTACACTTTCCTATTTGAGTCTTGATTTAGTAAATTATTTTTTTAGAGCATATTGGGTTTAATTATTTATTTAGTGTGAAGCTTTAAGATAATTATGGAGATTAATTAGAGTCCAAGTCAAAGACTAAGAGATATGGAAAGAGATTATCATGGAAATTGGAGATAAGGAAAAAAAGAAGTTAAAAATATGGAAAAGGAAAAGCTGTCATAATCCTGAATTTCACCACCCACAACCACAAATCAGCTTATATCTCAAAATCGGTGGGGAATTTGTAGAAACGGTCAAGAGAAAAGTTAAAGATCTTTCCGAGACGATGAATTTCGACTACTCATACGCGTCAAACGGATAAGAATTGAAGTTGTTAGGACCAAAACAAAAACGGGACTGATTTCATATTTTAGGGTTACGAATTTGAGTTGGGCTAGGAGTCCACTACTTACCTTCTCCTTCAAGAAAACGAATTATGGCTTCTATACACCTATAAATACACCCTTATATCACTTAAAAATCATCCTTGACACATAGTAATTAGTCCTTAGGGTTTTTATCATCAGAATTATTGTAAAGAGCAAGATGAAGTCTTTTATTTTTTCTTTTAGTTTATTTCCTTCCGGTAGGAACTAATTTTCCCATAACTTGGGTTTTGCATCATGTATAATCTATGAATTCTAATTTCTTTCTATCTATGTTTCTTTGGGAATTATATGTTTTAATCTGATATTAGCTTCTTACCTATATATTTGTTTATGTGTTTTGAATTATTGCCTGTCCTAAAACTAACCACTTTAGGCTGTCTTATGAGTAGTTAGATGTTCACCTTAGCTGGGTGTCTTATTATTGAAACACCACATAACGTCTAGTGTCGATATTGGTCTTGACAACACTAATTCTAACTAGAGAGTCATTAGGGTATAATTTAACCACTATCATCATGTTTGGAATTGAATTGTTTAGGGCCTTGGTAGCGCTTGATAACCCTAGGTTTAGGCTGCCTCATGATGTGTCTGTAGCCCCCTTAGTCGCGCTCAAGGTCTAAGGTATGGGAATTTAGAATCCTGACTAAGTATCTAAGAGTTAATTATCTTCCTTATTAACTAGGATTTGATAGAAAGAATTAGAAGGATTAGTGCATACTGGCAAAACCTAAGCTATACTTCTCATCTCATATTTCTTCGTATTTATTTTATTGTCTTTATTTTTCCTTAGTTTAATTTAATATCTCGAAATTATTCTCTTTTATGTTCTGTCTTTTAATTAATTACTTCTTACTCGTTATTCTGCTCATTCGTATAACACACTAAGTCCCTGAGAACGAATCTCACTTATCGTTAAAACTTGCAGACGTCCTGTAATACTTGCAGTACCGTGCTTATCTAGGGTGAAAGTGCATTGTTTTTTGGCTTATTATTATCTTATTTTTCTAACACCCTAGGCGACACCAAGTTTTTGGCGCCGATGTCGGGGACTTGTGTCTCGTTAGCGTGTGGGCTATCTATTTCGAGTAGTAGTTATTAGTTACTTTTTATTTTTCAGTATTTAGTTTTTATTTTTCTGGATTTACGCTTGTGGTTTGCTTTAGTCTTTTTCAGGCTTCACTGTGTTTAATTCTTGGCCTCCGTTATCGGAGCCTGAGAGAAGATTCAGACCTTATAACAGACGTGTTCGAGAGAAAAGAGCCTTAGGAAGAGCTATGGCAGAAAATCGAGCTCAGATAGATCCACCACTTGTCCCACCAGGAGGACCACCACCATTACAACCACCACCAGAAAGGGGTAACGAGAACAACAATGTCAATCAAAACCGAGTTGAACAAGACCTTCCTGGCTTGAGAGTGCCGTTTCATGTTCAACCGATAGGTTACCGTCCTCCGGAGATTTTGAATATCAAATTTAGACCCGATCCGGGTATGCTTAGTCAGTTTCAAAGTTTTGGACCTTATAGTGGTACAACAGTTCAAGATCCGGTAAGAGCGATTCAGAAGTTTATGCAGATTTGTGATGCTTATGTTACTCCAGGCATTACACGCGAGCAACTGTATTGTCATATGTTTTCGTTCTTTCTGACCGGTAGAGCTGGTGAGTGGCTAGATAGGCAACCACCAGGGACAATTAATTCATGGACATAACTTCAAGCTGCTTTCTTTAACCATTTTTATCCGAAGAGTATGAGACTCAAAGACCAAAGCGAGCTTGCAAAGTTTTGTCAAGAAGATGGAGAAGAAGTAGGAGAAGCATGAACAAGGTTTCAACAAAAGTTAGCTAGATGTCCGCTCCATGGTTATACCCCCTCTCTACAATTAGCTATATTATATGAAGGTATCAACAGAGAAAGTAGACTGAAGGTGGATAATCTTGGGAAAGGGAATTTCGTGTCCATGGACCCTACTAAAGCTACCGAGGTTTTAGAAAATATTATTGAACAAGAAAGGAGTTGGCCATCTTCGCGAGCTCCTGTTACAAAAACCCGAGGTACGCTTCGATTAGACGAAGAAACTGCAAACTCAACTCAATTATCTGCATTAGAGAATCAAATCAAAGAACTTAAGCTTGAGATGCAGAAAAACTTAGCCGTAGCAAATGTAGTGCAAGAGGCCCAAGGTTGTCCACATTGTGGGGCAATGAATCATACATGGGAAGAATGCGAAGGAAATCCACAATCTGTTTATTTCATATCCAACCGAGGAGGTTATCAATTTGGTAATAGAAATCATCCGGGTATGCAATATTCAAATCCACATGGGGCCGCTAATCCTGGCCATTATCAACCACGTCCTCAGAATAACCAGTTCCAACCAAGAGGTCAGTATCAAAATCAATATCGGAATAGGTCTGCTCCCCCACAACAACCTGTTCAAGATGCCTATACTGATTCGTTAACTCAGAAAGTTGTACCACAATATCCTCAAGAGGGAGTTGTGGATAATCAACAATTAACGAAGTTTATGGATCTTATGACCACTAATATGCATTCCCAGAGCGAGAAGTTACGAGAACAAGAAGCTTCAATTCAGATTTTAGGTACTCAAGTAGAACAAATGAACAAAGTTCTGACAAACATTATGGAACAAAAAGAATTGAAGGCTATCAAAGGAGGAGATGACAATGTTGGGTTCGAAGCTTGTAAGACTATTTGCCTTGAAATTGAAGAAAAGAAGGAAGTACCACATGCTGCACTTAGTGCCGTGGAACGAGTACCGAAGAAGAACCAACCAAGTCTAGCCCCGTGGACTCCTGTTCTGAGAGTGATGTGGAGGAAGATTCAGAAAAATCCGAATTTATACAGCTTCTGAAGGATATGCAAGATAAGATTAGATCGGTTATGGAGTTTCAAGCTGAGCTGGCTAAAGACAAAGAAGAAGAAGCCTCAAAAGAGGAACCAAGAGTTGAAGTTGAAGTTGCACCTGCTGTGCAAGAAGAGAAAGAAGAAGAGAAGGTGGAATCGCCACCAGTTGTTCAAACAGTGTCATCAACTATTCCTATTACAAATCCAAAGGATGACACTGAACTCAAGACATTTGTAGAGGCGTACACTCCTGAAAATATCAACGCCCAAATGCTTGAGATTGCGAAGAAAGGGCTTACACCGCAACACGTTTTTATGCAAATTATTCCTGAGAAAGAAGCGAGTATAGAAGCCAAGAGAGATAACTTGAGAGTCTCAAGAAGAAGTGAAAAAGAGTTACCATTAAAGCTCAAAGATCCGGGAAGTTTCAACCTTCCTATTCAAATAAATGGGATGCTCAAGGTGAAAGCTATGTACGATGTGGGTTCTGGTGTGAATATTATGCCTAAGTCTGTGTTTGAGAGACTTGGACTTCAGAGATCAGAGAAATCTCCAGTGAAGTTGCAGTTTGCTGACAACTCAGTTACCAAGACATGGGGAACAGTGGAGGACGTCCTTGTCCGAGCAGGTAGTATCTCCATCCCTACTGACTTTGTTATACTTGAATTTGATGCAGATAAGCAGGTTACAATCATACTTGGACGGCCTTTTACGGCCACAAGTCAAAGTTTCATCAACTTCCAAGAAGGGACCATAACCCTTCATGCTAAGAATGTATCCAAGACCTTCTATGTCTTGGGTAAGAAACCAAGGAAGTTAGATCCCACCGTTCCTATCATCCACAACCTTTCACATAAAAGTCCCTACAGAAAAGATCCATGTAAAACCTGTGGATACTGAGCCAAACATTGAGTTTGGGGTTGGCCATGAAGTACTATGGAAAGCTCACAAACGCGAAAATAGGCCACGGAGTTTCAAAGACTCGTGGATGGGACCATTCATCGTCACTAAGGTTGTTTTAGCCAAGGTGATAGAAATTCGACCTAAGAAGGGGATCAAGCGCAGATTAGTTGACGTTCATAGCCTAACTCGTTGTTAGGGAGGCTATGTTCGCAAATCTTGATAGAGGTAACGCGTCTAACTTTAAAAGACGATAAATAAAAGTGTTGTACGGGAGACAACCCGCAATTTTTTATGTTTTATGCTTTTATTGTTTTTCGTTTGTGTTTAGTTTAGTTGTTTTTAGTTGATATTGCATATTTTAGAAAGGTATTAGTGTTTTTGATGTTTAGGTGTTAGAGAAATCGAGTTTTAGTTTCCGAAGTAAGTTCGCCTAGTTTTAGGTTTTAGCACCTTCGCTGTAGAAGCACCTCTTTCCGACGCTAAGCGCAAAAGGCACTCGAAGGAGTAGTGGGACCAACCAAGATGTATGTCGTCCGACCCGACCTTATTCAGATGCCAACACCGGTATGCCGGCCGTCATGGCCGGTAAGCCGGCGAGCAGAAAACCCGAGCCCACGGGTAAGGCCACGCGTTTAATGTCGAGAGGTCAGCTTTCGAGAGATTCCACCACCGGCATGCCGATCAGAATCTCCAGTATGCCGGCCAGACCAAACCCTGTGCCCACATGTTCTTACCTCGGGTATTTTGACGTAACTCGGATTTCAGCAGCTCTAGTACCGGCATGCCGGGCCTACGGCCGGTATGCCTCCCAGTGCCGCTGGAGAGAAAACAAAGCTTCGTTTTTATGTTATAAAAGAGAAAGAGGTTGGTATATTCTGAAATTATTAATCCCTAAGCCTCTCTTTCTTCTCCAAACCTCTCTCAACTCCATTGAAGCTCATTCAAACCCTCCCCAAACATCAAAACACTACCCAATCACCATAAAAACACATCAAATCTTCTCTCCACATCATTACAAAGGAGATTCAATCACCCAATTCTCACCAAACACATTGAGATTGAAGAATCAAAAGCTTAAATTTTCAAAATTCATCCTACAATTTCTTAAATCTATACCAATCCATCAAGAAATCACCTTACCCACATAGAGATTCATCATCGATTCACCTTTCCTAAACCAAATCAAGCTTGTTCAACCCATAATCAAGAGTTCAAATTTTCAAGAGTTGTTAAAGCTTTGAGTTGGGGGTTAATTGAGATGACTCAAAGAACAGAAACATTATTTAACAAGAGGGGGGTGAAGAAAAGCAAGGTATTGGGTTCAATTGAGAATAAATCAATTAACAAAGGTTCTAGTTCCAAAGCTAAGGGTAAAATCGATGTTGAAAAAAGAGGTAATCCGGCTATGTTTGATTTAATGGGAAAAAGGGTTTCACTTTATTCCAATAAGAGAACACAACCTCTTTTATTCAAAGGTCCTACACCCGTAGATAAAGAGGAAGCTTCAAAGGCCTTGAAAGCTTCTGCAGAAAAACAATTAAAGGGACTACCTTTTGCTTATGAGAAAGTATTCGATGAAGAGGTTGGTACAGGAGAGTATAGGAGATTCTTGGAGCTTGGTGAAAGATTGGGTTGGTCTACATTCATGGTAAGCCGTTCTGATTTATGTCATGAGTTAGTTTTAGATTTCTATTTAGGCCTTGTTAGCCGGGATAGTGAAGGTTGTGTTCCGATTAGAGGAAAGTTAGTTCCTTTCACAGTTAAAGAGATTAGAAACCACTTCCAGTTTAAGAAATTAATTGGACCTTGCAAGTATAGTGAAGCGGTGGCTAAACGGAAATTTTTTGATGAGGAATTACTTTTTCAGCATGTGTTAGACAAGGAGAAAGTACAATCACATAAGGGAGAATTGAAGGCACCTTGGCCTTACAAATATCTTCAACCGGATGCGAGAGTTTGGCACAATTTCCTTATCCCTAATGCCTTTGGAAACACAAGAACTTTGGATATGACTAAGAAAAACGCTCTACTTTTGGATTGTATTTTGAGAGGAGAAGAAGTGGATGTGGCACAGTTGATCTTTGAGGAGGTGATGCGATTTCCGGTCTCTCCTAAATCGGTTTATAACGTTAAATATCCTACTATGATCACGTGTCTTGTGCAAAAAGCGAATGTTATATTGGGTGAAGAAGAGAAATTAGAATTTAAAAAGAGTTATATTGATAATGCTTGGATCATGAAAGTCTTGAGAGGAGCGGGTTCTACGCAAGTCTCGGAAGAAGAAAAGGAGCAAAGTTGGAAAGAGAAGATGGATGAGCGTTTAAACAATTTCGAAGAAGCTCAAACTTCCTTAGCCAATGATGTGGCACAAATCAAAGCCAATCAAGTGCACATCATGACACTCCTTGAGCAATTAACAAAAGATCAAGCAAATCCTACCTTGGATATCGATAATGCGAGGCAATAGCCTCGAGAGTATGTTCTCTTTCTTCCTTACCATTTCTGTAAATGCTTTTTCTGCTAATTTTAATTTCTGCTTCGAGTCTTTTTTGAGTCGTGGGGACACGGCTCATTTTTTAGTTGGGGGTGTGGGGATTCGTTGTCTTTCATCTCCATTTTTTTCTGTTTTTAGGTAGAAATTAAAATTTTTGATACATGGGAATTAGATGTAGATTGTGTTTAATAGCTTGAAAACATAAGCTCAGTGAGTTGATGATAGTAAGTAGTATGTTTATGAGCTATTGTATTGTGCATGCTTTGAATATTTGCAGGAAAACACACATTGATAGTAAAGGAAAGATTAGTTAGCAATGCGATAGAAAGTATGTTCGATCTCAGGGAACCTTGAGTAGTGTGTAGGCCGTGAGATCCAAGCTAGTTGACCAACCCATTTGATGAAAGTACTAAAGGTAAGAAAATAACGAAATTGCATGGTGTAGAAAATGATTAAGGCAGTTCTTTCATATTAAATCCACTTGAAGCATTTTTATACCTTCTCACCCTGTTATTTGATTTTATATGTTATATCCTTCTCAGCCCCTTCTCGCCTTTCTAAAGCTTTTTATTTAAACACATTATAAGCCATATCCCTTTAGATTATAGGACTTTTCCATATGACCCGCACTCAAATCGCGATATATAGACAATGGTTTTAGAGCTTGAGTTTGGGGTGGTGGGTCCACCATTATGGGAATTGTTATTGGGTTGATATTTTTGAGCTTATTAATTGTGATATGTTATTATATTGATGATGATTCACGGGTTTATATTGTAACCCTTTGCCGGGGTAATAGTGAATGAAAAAGAAGCTACGAGCTAAAGTTATGAAAAGGCATAACATTGGAAAAAATAGCGTGATATCTCGAACATTAAAAAGAGAGTCATAGCTATACAAAAAAAATGATTTGAAAAGAATATATATTCGGACCGGCAAAAAGGAATTTTTATGTGAACATCTTATGCTTTAATTGGGTTATTGGGGATGCTACTTTGTGCATCAAAGAAACCATTGGGTTGAGTGAGAAACGTTTTATGAGAGTAACTCAAGCTCTAGGGAGATTCGTTGATGGCTAGTGAGGAGAGAGCCAAAAGCTCACTCTAAATTATCCAAATATACTATCATACCGTCCCTAAGCCTAAATTACAACCTTAAAGACCTTTTGATTCTTTGCTATGTAATCGAGAAGTGATTGAACCAATAGAGAGTAGTTAAATGGATATTTGGATACTAGTGAAGTTCGATGAACAATCTATAGCTTCCTTGGTGAACTGAGTAAAGTTCCAATCCTTCTTACATTGCAAAACTAATCTGATCTTGAATTCAAACTGTGTTAACTATGGATATGCGAAGTGTACAGGTATGTAGTTTATGAATATTATTGCATGAAATTTTCTGAGTAGTTGCTTTATGTCTATTCTATATATTCTGCTATGTTCTTCCCATTGTGTTAAAAATTACTTATTTAGAGACTTCCCTTTGTTTTTATCTTTATTGTATCGGGACGATACAACTTTGAGTTGGGGGTCTTGATGTCTCCTCATTTGTCATGAATTATTATTATGATGAGACATCATTTTTAGTGATTTAGAAACCTTTCTAGTCGATTTTCTTGAGAAATGTTACACTTTCCTATTTTGAGTCTTGATTTAGTAAATTATTATTTTTAGAGCATATTGGGTTTAATTATTTATTTAGTGTGAAGCTTTAAGATAATTATGGAGATTAATTAGATTCCAAGTCAAAGACTAAGAGATATGGAAAGAGATTAGCATGAAAATTGGAGATAAGGAAAGAAAAGCTAAAAATATGGAAAAGGAAAAGCTGCCATAATCCTGAATTTTCACCACCCACAACCACAAATCAGCTTATATATCAAAATCGGTGGGGAATTTGGAGAAACGGTCAAGAGAAAAGTTAAAGATCTTTCCGAGACGATGACTTTCGACTACTCATACGCGTCAAACGGATACGAATTGAAGTTGTTGGGACCAAAACAAAAACGGGCCTGATTTCATATTTTAGGGTTACGAATTTGAGATGGGCTAGGAGTCAACTACTTACCTTCTCCTTCAAGAAAACGAATTAGGGATTCTATACACCTATAAATACACCCTTATATCACTTGTAAATCATCCTTGCCTCATAGTAATTAGTCCTTAGGGTTTTTGTCATCAGAATTATTGTAGAGAGCAAGATGAAGTATTTTATTATTTCTTTTAGTTTATTTCCTTCAGGTATGAACTAATTTTCCCATCGCTTGGGTTTTGCATCATGTATAATCTATGAATTCTAATTTATTTCTATCTATGTTTCTTTGGGAATTATATGTTTTAATCTGATATTAGCTTCTTACCTATATATATATGTTTATGCGTTTTGAATTATTGCCTGTCCTAGAACTGATCACTTTAAGAGTAGTTAGATGTTCACCTTAGCTGGGTGTCTAATTATTGAAACACCACATAACGTCTAGTGTCGATATTGGTCTTGACAACACTAACTCTAACTAGATAGTCATTAGGGTATAATTTAACCACTATCATCATGCTTGGAATTGAATTGCTTAGGGCCTTGGTAGCGCTTGATAACCCTAGGTTTAGGCTGCCTCATGATGTGTCTGTAGCCCCCTTAGTCGCGCTCAAGGTTTAAGGTATGGGAATTTAGAATCCTGACTAAGTATCTAAGAGCTAATTATCTCCATTATTAACTAGGATTTGATAGAAAGAATTAGAAGGATTAGTGCATACTAGCAAAACCTAAGCTGTACTTCTCATCTCATATTTCTTCGTATTTATTTTATTGTCTTTATTTTTCCTTAGTTTAATTTAATATCTCGAAATTATTCTCTCTTTATATTCTGTCTTTTAATTAATTACTTCTTACTCGTTATTCTGCTCATTCGTATAACACGCTAAGTCCCTGAGAACGAATCTCACTTATCATTAAAACTTGCATACGTCCTATAATACTTGCAGTACTGTGCTTGTCTAGGGTGAAAGTGCATTGTTTTTTGGCTTATTATTATCTTATTTTTCTAACAACCTAAGCGACACCAAGAACCGATGACAAAAAAGTAAGCAAAAGTCAAACACACTAAAATAACTAAAAAATTAACAAAAAGTCAAAGTACACATAAAAATACCAAAAAAGTATAAACTACAATCTAGTAGTATCATTATTTGAACTATAACCCTCATTCATAAGCCAAAATGGTCGGCTGGTAGAGGAAGCAGTAGGAGGATCAACAATAGAAGCAGTAGGAGGAGCAGCAGAAGGAGTGGCTCGAGCGGGATGTGAAGTATCTGCGGCTGGAGTCCCGATGGAGGCACAACTTCCTCGAATCCATGTTCGGTCATGCACCGATTAAGTAACGTGATGGCCCCACTCATCCGCGCGTCGATCGCCTCCTTCGTGGGTCAGGTACTAGCTGTGGAGATCGAGGACCGAGACATGTTATCTGGCATAGGGTCCTTGCCTATGGAAACAAGGAACTCGTTAAGGGCGGTCATCATCCACTGGTAGTCCCTCAGTATCGTGTCGCTGACTGTATCACAAGCACTAGCACTCGTCATCTTGGCCGAAAGCGGGTGTCCAACTCTAGGGACCCAATGGCGCGTGACGTCCCCCGGCTGTAAGTAAGCCGCCTCCACCCTTTTAAACTTCCTATTATTTTTTCCAATCCATATACTATAAGAAGCTATTGAAAGAATAATTACCACTCCATTAACGATGTCCAGAAGGTGATATTGATCTTAAACCCATGAGTACTGAGGCATCTAATCCATATCCGTTCATAAATGAGCATTCCTAGAAAAGATGGTTACGATCTTCACTCATCATATTACAAAAATCAGATATTGAGTTTGAAAGTAAACCCCCAGATTCGATTCTTTGTTTCATAGCGATTCTATCCAAGTGAATAAGCCAAGACCATTCATTCGCTGGTTTCTTCAATCTCAGTTGTTTATAAGTATTTTAGAGGTAAACTCTCAATTCTTTATGTACCTCCATTCTACTTTATCATATTTATCAATATCAATATAAATGTTCTTAGTGATATTATCCATGAATTTAAAATTTGCAGGCCATCTCCAATGGTCTTAATAGATGAATCTAGACAACTTACTATATATAAAGTACTTGGAAGCCAAACTGCTACATTGAATATCATGAAGACATTTATTATCTGGGATCCAATAGTCCCAAAAGAGAGATATTATTTCCATTACCAATTTGATATGAAATGACCTTTTTAGCCATCTGTCTCATCTTCATAATCTTTCTCCAACCCCATGAGGTATCCAGAGGTATATTCACTTGCCAAAATGACTTGTATTTCACTAGAATTTTTTGCACCCAGTTTGACATTGTGTATTTCTGGGGTAGCAGCAATTCCATAGCAGTTTTAACAGGGCAGATTGATTTTGAGTACGTAAATTTTTAACTCCCAGTCCACCCTCTTGAATAGGCAAACATACAGTTTTTCAAGAGACTTTTTCTCGACCTTTAATCTTACTCTGTAAATCTTTAAAAATCTTTTTGGGAATACAAATATACCAAACCAGTAACTAACAATATTACTAAGTACTGATTGGATTAATTGAAAGCTACCTGCAAAATATAAGTATTTAGCACTCCAGAGATCAATTTTTAGCACTCATCTTAGCAATAAGAAGTTTACATTCCTTTATTTTAAGTCTTCCTGAAATAAGAGGTACTCCAAGATATTTCATGGAAGAAGCCCTTCAGGAATGTGTAGAATGTCCCAAATCTCTCTCTTTGTATCTGAATCATATCCCCCATAATATTTTTTAACTATCACTAATTTGTAGTCCATACATCCTTTTTTAACAGGTGCAATCCTTAGTTAATACGCATAGCTGATTACGTCGAAGGTTTAAAAAACACCATCATATCACCTGCAAACATTAAGTTGTCAGTTTAAGACTTGTACATTTTGGATGCCACCTAAAATCTGTTTTTTCCCTAATCCTTTTCATAATTTGTATTAACACCTCAATGCAAATCACAAATAAATATAATGGGGAAAAGGGGTCCCCCTTGACTCAACCCTTTAGCACCACTGAAATAGTCTTTTGGGGAGCCATTGGTCATGATGCTATAAGATGTTGTGGTTAAACCTATGATGTAGATCTTCCCGCCTAGGCGTCAACTCCCCCCTCAACCGCTTACGCCTAATTAAAATTATAGGCGTTTTTTCCTAGCGCCTTAGTCATCATGGAATAGGCGCCTAGCCTGTCTAGGCGCCGATTAATGGCAAAACATGCACGCATAGGCCTTCTTGTTATTTTTCTTATTCTCGAGAATTCTTTAATTGATATTGTAACTCAATTTTTAGTATTTTTATATTTACTATAGTGTTGTTAGATTAATTTTATGAGTTAAATAGTTAAAATTTCTATAATTACTACATATACAAAATTACACAACGGGATCAAAAGCGTATAATTCCGCCTAGGCCCTATGTAATCCCACCTAGGCGCTAGGCCCTGGTCGACCGCCTAAGCCGCTAAACCGAGATCTACAACATAGGGTTCAACACATTTTAGCCCATGATATGAACATGTTAGGGTAGCCAAAAGCCTTCAAAGTCTTGAGAATAAAGTCCCAGTCAATAGAATCATATGCTTTCATTAAATCCAGTTTTGAAGCACATCTTTTTGAAATATTGGCTCTTGAATACCCTCTAACCAATTCCTAAGCTATAAGTATATTCTCACCAATATCTATATTCTGAATAAAAGCATATTGGTTATTATATATTAGCCTCCGAAATGTTTTCTTGAGCCTATTGTCAATGATTTTTGAGAAGCCTCTATAAATAACATTGAAGCATGCAATTAGCCTGTCGCTTTTAACTGAGATGGGGTTATGCATCTTAGGAACCAAAGTAATTGTAGCTGAATTCATCTCTTTAAGCATTTGCCAGTTTTTCATGATACTCTTGAGTCTTGATAGCCTATACAAATGTTAGGCCCAGCAATGTGCCATGTCTTCGTGAAAAAAGGCAGTTGTGTACCCATCAGGGCCTCGACTTTTTGAACCATCAATGGAGAAATCGGCTAACTTAATTTTTACATCTGTAAAAGGTAAAATTAACTCGGTAATATGTTATTGATCAATTTTTTTGTTACATATTTCTTTAATAAGTTTTATATCATATTGTTCTTGATCACATCTTTTAGACCCCAATAAGTTGTTGTAGTAATTAACAAACTCTAAGGCAATTTCTTCATCATTTATAATAATAGTCCCATCTTCTTTAGTCAAACGTGTGATACTACCGTAAGATTTTCTACCATTCACCCACTTAAAAAAATAGGTTGTATTTAAATCTCCCTCATCAACCCAAGTAATTCCTCTAACAACTTTGTTTCTTCCTCCAGTATGTCTTTTGAATTGTCTCCTTGAAGTCTTAATGTCTGAATATCCATCAGTCTATATTGAATTTGATTGACATTATTTGAAGTATTCTTAAAATAGCTGTTACTTTTTCAGGCTCTTAAGCTTCTTGGTCAAGATGAACATAGGAGTGCCATTGACTTGGATATTCCATGAATCTTCCACCAGAGGCATAAATATTTCATGATCCTTTCATATATTATAAAATTAAAAGGTATAAGGGCTCTCCTTATATCTTGAATAACCTGGAGATATTGACTACAATGGTATGAATCTCCAAGAGGTTTTAAGATCAAAGAAGTTTGATAAATTTTATTAAGACAAACAAAAATAAGAAGAGTTCCATCAATTCTACTAGCTCTCATTTCATCCCCAACAACCCTGTTAGTCTAAGTGTATCTTGACCCATTGTAGTTTAGATCAGTGAGATCTAAGTCCTTAATACATCTTATCATCTCATTTGATCATTCAGTTTGTTTGTCACATTTTAATCTCTTAGTAATATTTGTGATTTCATTAAAATATCCTTGTATTACCCATGTTTCATCTTAGTAATACTGTCCAATCCCCTAAGTGTATCATATAGAATGTGGCTAATCTTTACATCATACATGGCATATATAGGGGAATAGAAAATATAGTATTGGATTAAACGTGTTGTACCTTACAAAGTATAGAGTGACTAGTCATCTCCAACACTGTAACATTGACTTTATTAGGGTCCCAACAAGTCCATATTCTCACATGAATGTCATAATTGTAATTAGTAACTACTTGCCATTTATTGAAAGTAGATTGCAACACCTTACTAGCTTTATGTTGCTTGATCTTGGTCTCCAAAAAACTGAAAAACCAGACTTCTTTATTTACTACTTTCTTTAAACAATCAAATTATTTAAGCCTTTTATTCATTCCCATCACATTCCAACTTACTATTATTTATTAGATTGGGGGTCAGGAGCTTTTCTGCAACCACTCTTCATCTTCATCCATTAACTTGGTAACTATATCCACTAAAGGATCTTCATTAAGAACATTGAAACTATTATTAACTAAAGGTTTATCATACTGTTTGTTTTGAGTAGGTGAGCTAACTTTTTATCATGTAAGGTTATCTATTGTGAACCCTGAGGGTCAGAACAAGCCTGCACGTCATGCCTATTCCCCCTTCAACTGGTTCAGGTATCTTCTTTAGGACCCATATTTCTTTAGTGTTTCTACGGGTTTTTTCAGAATGGCCTAGTAGTTTACACTTTTGGCATAAAATAGGCTTCCAAGTGTACTCTACTATGACTATATCTATTTTTCCTTCACCCGTATCAAGGTCAAAATCTTCTTTGTTTAAATCCATCTCCACACATACCCTAGTATAACTTAATCTTGTATGAGTGGTGTTATTTCATCCATCTGGATTGGTTTACCCAATGCACTTGCTATAACACTTAATCCTTCATTAGACCAAAGCTCCCTTCGTACTTTCTTAATTTTACCACACAATGACTTTGTCTAATTTGAATTTTTCAAAGTGTGTGTTTGGAGTCCATTTTCTGAGCAAAAGTGGCATGTTATTGACATGCCAAAGTTCACCCAGAACTTTTGAACATGCTTCCTCAGTCTCAAACTTGAACATGTACACCCCCTAATCTAATGCACTGGTTATCACTTTACCAAACTCTTTCAACTAGATATTTACTATATCTCTTATCATGTGGAAATGTTAGGGTTTCTCTAAGAACTGGTCCACTATTCAGTTGTCCCGATCTTTACATCTTTCATCTATAATGTTCTGAGATGGTGTTACACATAGTTTACCATTTATGATTGAAGGAGAAACATGCTCTAGCTTAAGCTCCTAGTTGATTTTGCCATCAAACATGGAGCTCCATGACTTAGCAGGTGATACTCTTTGAGTGTTTGCCCTAATTTCAGGACTCCTAACTGGACTTAAAATACTTTGAGGAGAATGATAATTTTTTCCTAACTCCTCAATAGACACCACACGAGATCTATAGGATCAATTTGACCCACAGATTTAGAAAGAGGTGGGAAGTTGACTTGATTCGTTGCCTTACTTATACTGGGAATAGAGTCAGAAGATGAGAAAAGAAGAAACGAAAGATATAAAAACCAAGAAAATACAGAGAATCAATGAGAAAACGAAGCATAAATAGAAAAAACAGAGTATTTAGCTAACAATTTGACTGAAATGTAATATTAAAACATGGTAATATACGTTAGCAAGTGCTAGTTATAACTGAATTTGAAAGAACTTTCTATCATGATAATAAAATTAATTAAATAATAGTTTTCTTCCAAGTATTTTTTGAATTTAACAGGATATTTTAGTTAATTATAATAATAACATATTTGATTATTTAGATGACCATTCAATAAGTGATTAATGATTCAATGATGCAATCAAAAGACTAATTCTTAATACTCTATACAATAGAGAAGTAAGAGCAAGCCACCTAAAACCAAAGAAGGAGATGCACTATAAACACAAAGCTCCCTAGTAATTTGTTACAATAGATCTATTATCACATCGAGTTATAACAGGACCATTACACTAGACAAATGACAAATGAACACATAATGTATTAATTACTAGCCACCTATTGAGTGGCACTAATAGGTATACAAATCCATTAAAGATACAACATAAAGGCCTAGCCACTAACCACGTAGCAAAAGTATTACTTATTTATTTATTTCATTTACAATTTAGTTTATATATAAGGCACATGTGTATGTAACTATGTATGTATATATATCCTTACGAAACAAAGTGCAAACTTGAATTTGAATGCTGATTATGATTGCACTCAATCTCTTGCTTCATTTCAAAATACAAATAATCTTTCTTCACTACATATAATCTTTTCTTAGCTTCAACATATTCTGATCCCCTTCTTGTAAGTCTCTATTACCTTTCTTCCCCCTTTATTAGTTTCTCACCATTACACAAGATTCTCTCTTAACTTTTATGCTTTTCAAACTTATACTTACCTAAAAGATCACTTTTTATCATCTGGGTATGCTTCATTTCTTAAAAACTTTCAGTTTTTTGAATTGGGTCTGACTTTTTTATATGGGTTGCTATAATTATGTTTTCCTATTATAAAAAGAGTCTTTACTTTTTATTATTTCTTCGATCTCTCCTCTATTTAAGGCAATTTTGTAAATTAAACTGTGTCTTGACCCTAATTTCTAATTCAATTCCTTTCAATGGTATAATTTTTTCAGGGTTACAATTCAATTTTTTTAAATTACGTGATAATCAAGAGCTATGGGTGATCATTTCGTACTATTGGTTGATCGATTACTCACTGAGTCAACATTAGAAGCAGCAATTGAAAGCAGAAACACAAATAAACAGTTAATTTCTTCAACAAGTGATGATTCTATGACTAATTTTGGTTCTACTGAAGAAATTTCATCTACAAGAAAAATAGTTGAGTGCAGAATATGTCAAGATGAAGGTGTGGATTCGAATATGGAGACTCCATGTTCTTGCCGTGGTAGCTTAAAGGTTAGTGCTCTTTTTTATGATTTAAATTATTAATTTGAATTAAATTTTGAAATGCGAGTATGAATATATGGTCGTTAAAAAAATAAAAAAATATTAGATAGAATGAAAATTGGAAAGTATTGTTGATTTGCCTCTTGAATTGGAGCACAATATATTGTGGAGGAAATTTTCCTTTTGGTCCTCGAACTATAGGTTATTTCTCGGAATGGTCCTCGAATTTCTAAAGTTACCCGAATGGTCCTCAAACTTTATTTTTGTCCCAGTGTGTAACTATGTCAGATTTTGACCGTTAAGTGCACGTGGCAAAGATGTTCGAGGACCAAATTGGTAAAAGGGGATAGTTCAGGGACCATTTTGGGGAATTTCATAAGTTTGAGGATTATTTGAGTAAAAAATACTCGGGTCGGGGACCATTTTGGGAATTTTAGAACTATGAGGACTATTTGGGTAACAAATATACCCAGTTCAGGGTCTATTTTTGAGAATTCTAAAACTATGAGGATTGTTTGGGTAACAAAAATACCCAATTCAGAAACCATTTTGGAGAATTTTAAAACTCTAAGGACTATGTGAGTAACAAAAATACTCATTTCAGGGACAATTATTGGAGAAGCTTAAAACACTGAGGACTATTTGCATAACAAAAATACCCATTGTCATAAATTTAAAAATGGTCCCTGAACTGCGTAGTTTTATTACTCAAATAGCCCTCAAAGTTTTAAAATTCCTCAAAATGGTCCCTGCACTGGTATTTTTGTTACTTAAGTAGTCCTCAAAGTTTTAAAATTCCCTAAAATGATCCCTGAATTGGGTATTTTTGTTACTCAATTTGAAATAGTCCTCAAAGTTGTAAAATTTCCCAAAATGGTCCCTCAACTGGGTATTTTTGTTACTTAGATAGCCCTCAAAGTTTTAAAATTCCCTAAAATGGTCCCTGGCCTGTGTATTTTTGTTAACCCAAATATCCCCCAAAGTTTTAAAATTCCCCAAAAATGGTCCCTCAACGAAGTATTTTTGTTACTCAAAAATTTTAAATTCCCCAAAATGATCCCAGAACTATCCCCTTTTACCAATTTGTTCCTCAAACATATTTGCCACGTGGCACTTAACTGTCAAAATCTGAAGAATAGCCTCTAGTTCAAGTTTAAAAGGATTTTAACTCTATATTATTCAAAATTCATGTTTATTTATTTTTTAATGTATTTTCATCCTTTTTATTTGTAGTATGCTCATCGTAAATGCATACAAAGGTGGTGTAATGAAAAAGGAGACACCGTTTGTGAAATATGTCACCAGGTTTTATTTTATTTTTTAGTTCTTTTAATTTTTTTAGTTTTTTTTTTTTAAATTATGTTAATAATTAATTACAGCAATTCAAGCCTGGGTATACATCTCCACCTCCTATTTTTCGATTAGGTGGCATTCCAGTAAATTTAAGGTACTAATAATTACTTTAATTCATTTTACATTTTCTAGACATTAAATTCTTAAATTTTTTAATAATTTTATCAGGGGTAATTGGGGAATTGTGAGAACAGATTTAAATAATCCACGTATTATAGCAATGGTTTCAACTGATAGGAACTTTATTGACCCTGAATATGATGTGTCCACGTCACGAACAATCATTTGTTGTCGATCACTTGCCATTATGGTAATAAATTAATCTCTCTTTCTCTCTAGAATGACACGTGTCACGTTTATATTAATTCCCACTTTTGGTGTAATTTACAGTTCATGGTATTGCTAGTATTACGTCATAGTTTACCAATCATAGTTAACCGAACAGAGAATTATTCATTTCCATTGGTCATGGTAATAAAATACTATCTCAATCTCGTTTAATAATATTTTAGTTTTTATTTATTTAATTAATTTTATGATTTTACAGCTACTAGTTTTACGAATTGCTGGGATTATTGCACCTATTTTTATTATATGGAAAATAGTAACCTCTCTTTTAAATCGTCGAAGACAGGTAATAATAGTATTTAATTATTTTTGGTTTTTCTAAAAAATAGTGCTTAGTTATATTATATTTTATTTGAAATTTTATTTTATAATTTACAGGCTAATTTAGCGATAACTCGACCTGTTGAAGAAAGTAGTGACTCGATGATAGTGCCTCAAGAGTCTCATATTGTGGAGGTTTAGTGAAGTTTATTAACAAACAAATGGTGTGCAACTTGCAAAGAGGAAGGAACCCTTTACTATGTTTAGTTAAATGTTGGGGTTTTAAGTCCGTTAATTACTATTGTATATTGATGAAATTAAAAATATATAAAGTAAAGTGAAATATTTATTAAGATTTACTTACAACTTTTTGCTTCTTTACTTTTAAGTGGTTGATGCATTTCAATATAAATATTATAGTAGTATGTAGTAGCTAGGTTTTCATTTTATTGTATAGGTGTATTACAATGCCTTTGAGAGTACACAAAGGTTGGTACTTCACAATTGTGAGCGGCCTTAAGGTGTGGGGTATGGGATATTTGTAGACCGAATTATGGTAGTTTTAGGGGGTGTTTGTTTGTACTTAATAAGATCATAATCTGGTTCATTAAGATACTGAATCAGACTGTTTGTTTTTCCTGTTCATTTTAGATCTGAATGATTTTTAACGGGTATGTTTTATTAAGATTTCAAACTAAGGTGTCGTTTGTTTTCTTAAGTAATAAGTGCTGAATGCTGAATGAATATCTGAATAGAATTTATTCTGTTAAGAGGCACTGTCTGAAAGATTCAGACTTAGTTTGAAATCTTAATGAAACAGACCCATTAAGAGGCATTCAGATCTGAATTGGACAGAAAAAACAAACAGTCTTATTGATCCAGTGTCTTAGTGAACCAGATTAAGACCTCATTAAGTGCAAACAAACACCCCTAAGTCTGAATCATTCAGACACTATCTTTTAACAGAATAAGTCATATTAAGCTGTTCATTCTGCATTCAGCACTTATTACTTAAAAAAACAAACGACACCTTAGTCTTTTTTACTCGCCAATTTCCAAAAGATGCCCTGTATTTATTTTTTTTTGCTGATTTTTGTTTATCGTGTAACGGGATGACGAAATCAAAATCTTAATACATGTGCGGATTGGATGGTTAATGTTGGTGCGACTAGTGCGGAGAGACTAATACCGTATCGAAATATGTCTGATGGTTTATGGTGATTGTTAGCCAAATACCTTTATGGTTAGACTGTGTCTTGTATATACCTAGTTAGACAATAATTTGTTGGAAGTTTCACCTGGTCGGTTCTAGACCTCATTTGTGATGGGAAAAAGAAATCAAAGACCTTTATGTTGTGATTTTCTCATAATTATTATATCGGCCATTTTAATTGTCCATTTTTGTATATACAAAAAATTAGAAATAGTCATTAATACTTTCATTTTTTAACAAAAAAAAGTTTTAGGATATCATGGGTATCCGGGCCAACTTTCGCGTACCACGACTAATCTTTAAGCGAAATATACATGCCTTCCCGTACATATTCCCAGGTTAATAAGAACTCAAAACTAGGTTACTCATATTCAGAGAAGGGGCTTTACCCTCCCTTTAAGGTTTCAAGAAATAATAAGGCTGAGGGGATTCGAACCATGTATCTCTTAGATGAGAGATAAGGTCCTGGCCATTGACCTAATTTCATAAAAATAACTTTTTTATAAATTTAATTAGAGTTCATATTAAAAAATAGTAAAAAACTGTATTAATATTGAAAAAAAGACAAACAATACAATTTATATTAAAAAGTTAAAGACAAATAAAATTGGATAGAGAGATTAATCATACCAAACAATTTTTTTTGGTACGTGGGTGAATTCGAACTTCACACCTGTTACGGAAGGAATTCAAACCATGTATATCTTCTTTAAACGCTGAAAAAATAGTAAGATTCTGACCAATTAACCAAACAATTTTTTTAGGATTGAAGAAATTTTCATCTTTTTATGGAACAATTTTCACTTTGACATTTAGACTTTAAACTTGTTGCAATTCATACTCAAGATATTTTGAATATTGTTATTGATTTGCTTCTTATTTTGATATTTCCTATTCTTTTTGTTTGTTCTATTTTTTGGTACACAATGATAAAAAATAATATCTAATATTATTATTATATAATCGCCTCTAATTAATATTCATGAAAGTAGTAAAATATTATTTTTAATATTCAATTAGGAAAAATATTGAAAAAAGTGTCTAGATATTTAAAAAAAAAGACAAATAATATTATTCATAAATTTTAAAAAAGTTAGACTAGGGATGACAACGGATCGGATATCTTGATGTCTCTTCATTTGTGATAGATTTATGTTAAGATGAGACATCATTTTTAGTGATTTAGAAGTCTTTCTAATCGTTTTTCTTGAGAAATAGTGCACTTTCCTATTTTGAGTCTTGATTTAGTAAATTATTATTTTTAGAGCATACTGGATTTAATTATTTATTTAGTGTGAAGTTTTAAAAATAATTATGGAGATTAATAAGATTCCAAGTCAAAGACTAAGAGATATGGAAAGAGATAAGCCTGTTAATTGGAGATAAGGAAAGAAAAGCTAAAAACATGGAAAATGAAAAGCTGCCTTAATCCTGAATTTCTGCACCTACGACCACAAATCAGCTTATATCTCAAGATCGGTGTGGAATTTGGAGAAACGGTCAAGATAAACGTTGGAGATCTTTCCGAGACGATGAATTTCGACTACTCATACGCGTCAAACGGATGAGTATTGAAGCTGCTAGGACTAAAACAAAAACGGGTCTGATTTCATGTTTTAGGGTTACGAATTTGAGTATGGCTTGGAGTCCACTACTTACCTTCTCCTTCAAGAAAACAAATTAGGTCTTCTAAACACCTATAAATACATCCTTATATCACTTGTAAATTATCTTTGCCTCATAATAATTAGTCCTTAAGGTTTTATTCATCAGAGTTATTGTAGAGAGCAAGATGATGTCTTTTATTATTTCTTTTAGTTTATTTCCTTCAAGTATGAACTAAACTTCCCATAGCTTGGGTTTTGCATCATGTATAAACTATGAATTCTAATTTCTTTCTATCTAAGTTTCTTTGGGAATTATATGTTTTAATCTGATATTAGTTGCTTACCTATATATTTGTTTATGTGTTTTGATTTATTGCCTGTCCTAGAACTGATCACTTTAGGCTTTCTTAATAGTAGTTAGATGATCACCTTAGCTGGGTGTCTAATTATTGAAACACCACATAACGTCTAGTGTCGATATTGGTCTTGACAACACTAATTTTAATTAGATAGTCATTAGGGTATAATTTAACCACTATCACCATGTATGGAAATTGATTGCTTAGGGCCCAAGTGGCGTAGGATAACCCTATTTGAACCAGCCTCGTGGTGTGTCTGTAGCCACCTTAGTTGCTCTCAAGGTCTAAGGTATGGGAATTTAAAATCCTGACTAAGTATCTAAGAGCTAATTATCTCCCTTATTAACTAGATTTAATAGAAAGAATTAGAAGGATTAGTGCATACTAGCAAAACCTAAGCTATACTTCTCATCTCATATTTCTTCGTATTTAATTTATTGTCTTTTAATTTCTTGGTTTAATGAATTATTTCGAATTATTATCTCTTTATTTTCCCGTCTTTTAATTAATTGCTTCTTACTCGTTATTGCTACCCATTCGATTAACACACTAAGTCCCTGAGAACGAACTCAACTTATCATTAAAACTTGCATACGTCCTGTAATACTTGCAGTACTGTGCCTGTCTAGGGTGAGAGCGCGTTGTTTTCTGACTTATTATTTATCTTATTTTTATCACACCCTAGGCGACACCAATATCCTCAAAAAATTGCATAACCACATCCATTAAAAAAATGATAACCAAATCCGCATCCATTAACCATCAGATTTTAGAATTAGATACCAAATCTGCATCCGTTGCGGATACAGTTTATCCGCGGTTAATCCGTATACGCAATTATTTAAAATAATTTAAATAAAATAATTTATTAAATATATATTTAAAATTCTAAAATTAGTTACAAAATTATTCGAAGACCATAAAATGATATTAGACAATATAGTAATAAAATAGATAATAATCAATTACCTAGTTTATGTATGGAATAATTATATTTGATCGATATTATGTATGAAATTTGCATATATAAACTTCTTAATATATATTATATATATTTTTTAATATTTATTATTTATATTTTTATTCGGATTTCAGATTATCCGTTGGATACTTGTAAAAGACCAAGTCCTAACGGATAATTCACCGGTTACCTTTTGTGAGAACCAAACCCTCATGGATGCACCACCGGGTCCACTTACGGATTTTTTATCGGATTGGATATCTATCAGTTACGGTTAATGTTTGAAACATTGTCATCATTAAGTTAGACAAATAAAATAGGACAAGATAAATATCATATAATATTCTATTCCTTTCATTTTAAATTATGTAAGTAAAAGATAGAAAACCATCAATTAACAACCGTGTTACCATCACAACTTGTAACAATTAGATTGATCAACTCAATTCATCCATCAATGATTGTGTAATGATATTTATTTTAAAACATTTCGGTGAGAATCCCTTTGGCAAAAGAGCAACTACAAGTAGGGTAGAGCATATCCCGAGTTAGCATTGGGTTTACAAATTTACTTACTCAAGGTTGTAACATTCTGGGTGGAGGTTTGAAAAATCCAACCATGTTTCCCCCCCCCCCCCCTGAACCTATAGGGTTTAAAACACCGGGTTGACTTAGGTTACATACCAGGTTGTCTCATGCATTAAAGAAAATATATTCCAAAAGTAAAAAGTAAACCGAAAGATATAAATAATATTCGTGTTACAAAGTAATATTCCAAGTTCGATTATAAATTAATATATAGCTGAAATCTTAACATATTAAGAAAAGAAAACCCAAGTTCAATTCATATACATATTTCTGTGACTTCAAACCATATTTCAATTGTGATGCAGCTTTCTCGGATTTGGGAGCTGCAATTGCTTATGTAGTAAGAAACTCTAATGGTGAATTTGTATCAGGTAATAGTTGGAAAATTGGAGCAGATTCGGTGTTAGAGGCAGAGGCCACGAGAATCTTGAAAGCTACAGAGATGGCTTCAAAATTTCCTTATGGGAGCGTTATTATAGAGAATGATTCAGTAACTATCATGAAGCCTCTTTCTTCAGGGACCTGTGTTGAGTCATTCAATTAAAAACGTTATTTGTAATATTTATTATTTAGCTGAACTATCTTCCCCTTCCTTTTCTCTTGTGTCTAGGGGTAGAAACGGGGCAGCTGACTGGGTTGCCAAACAGGAGCTCCTTAGCACCTTGTTTGGTAATTGGGATACTTTTATTCCCACACAGTTAGCCACTATTATTTGTAATGAAGGCGAACCCTCTGGGGTGGGCTAAACCTTATAACTGCACGGGATTTGTCTTGACTTTAAACTAGCAGACCCAGTATGGCATAGTACATCTCTATTTGGGTTCACCAAAGTAATTGACCAAAATAAATGATATCATAAAAGAGTAACACCCATCAAATCAATAATTATATTAGTGATCAAAATACAAATCAATAAATTCTATAATCAAAATTTTCCAAATTAAATGACGTAATATAAATAAATAAGACTAAAGCTACAAGTGTGTTAGATAACCTTACCTTAACCAGTTGGGATTAGCTTATTGGCCACGGCTTTGGTCATCCAATCTAGTGGTGCAGCTTTGAACCGAGTCAATGACTCAGAGTCTAAAGTGGCTCTTCTATGTAACAAAAAAAGATAACCTTACCTTCAACCATTATCAACAAACATGAATTCAACTAAAGCTACATCTTCTTTATCATTTACATTTTTTTTCCTTTCACTTGTTTTTTCAAGAATTTAATTTTATAATATGATTTTTGAGTTGTTGTAACTATTAATACTAGCTCGCCTTGGAAAATCAACCAAAATATGTACATTCGTATATAACTTATGTCATTATAATTAACAAACAATAGAACAGTTACCTAAAATAGTGACGAAGATTACCTCGTGTGACAGAATTGTTCGCGTATTGACATGTTTCGACTTTGGCACCTAGAAGGATTTTTATATCAGTATCTTGTCAGTTGGGCTAACCGCCTTCATTGTCCCAAATTTGATTAATAAATTGAAACATTCAAAATACAAACAATTAATATTATGATCAAATTCATTAATTACCTTAAGGATAACTTCCCTTTCATATCGATAGTTGATCTAGTGGTTAGACTACTCCGCATAGACCAAGAGGTTTTGGGATCGAATCTTACTGGAGTCAAAATGATTCCGAGTCCAAAGTGGATCTCATATGTATTCAAAAAAAAAACTATAAAACAAAATGGTTATATTATATGAAATGGATTAATATCACATATAGCTATTTCATAATCTCCAGTTCCATTTTCTAATCCAAAAATACCTAATTTCAACAACAGAATATAATTTCGGAATTTATGAAAACCAAGTAATATCCAACATTCAAGTAATATCACATATGTGCATCTATTTATCCATTTCAGAATCACAAACTTCCATTTTCCAACTCAATATTATACCTATTAAAAAATATTATTAAGAAAATTAAGGAATTCAAGAAATGACTCAATAAGAAAAGAGAAGGAACCTGGATATGATTTGCCTCATAGTTTACTAAGGAGAAATGTGATCAAATCCAAAGTATTATAACACCCTTCTCTAGATGTGAAGATGTAGCAGTATGGGCATAGCCACTGATGGGGAAGTTACATTTGAATCCATGTACTCCTTTTTAAAAAAAAAACAGGAGGAAAAAGAGAAACTCAAGAATAATATCTCCCCCTCATGCTTCATGGCCACCCCAAATGATATTTGGAAGGAGGTATGGAGTAAGAAGGTACCACCTAAAATTAAAAACTTTCTCTGAAAAGTATGTAAAGGTATTTTACCTATAGAAGAACAAAAATATAAAGAAAAAATGTGAGGAAAACAATATTTGCAAGGTTTGTAACAATGAAACTGAGAATATGGAATACTTATTTTTGCTTGTCCTTGGGTAAGGGATATTGGGCTTATATCTCCACTGCAACTATTATCTACACACTCTAGTACCTGGAAATATTGAGAATTGGTTACTACAGTTAAAGTTATTGAAAGGCAGTACTGATATAGCTAATAGAAGGCATAGAAATTTAGTCAATTTCATCCTATGGAACGTGTGTAAAATGAGAAATAAATGTTTATATGAAGGAACTGTCCCTGATCCAATATATGCATTATCACTGGCCTTAAAATCCTATGATTAATACTATAAATGTTATGAAACAATCTCTGAGGCTAGAAATAACAACAACCTAAATAATAAGGTCTGTGAGGTGGTGAAATCTGATGAAGCAGGACAATCCTCAACAAGTAAAAATGTGAAAAATATAATGGTAAGTAATACTAATGCAACTCAACATAAAAATTGAATGGATGGAATTGTTAATGAAAACACTCTATTTGTTCATACAGATGCTCCTTTAAGACAAATAAGCAAGGTTCATCTGCATTTGTTATTAGAAATAAAGATAATAAACCAATACATGGCTTTGCTGGATCTTTTACTTGTAACGGTGCCGGGGAAGCTGAGTTTATAGGAGTTCGAAACGGTGTACTTTCAGCAATTAACTTCCATTATAGCGACGTGAGAGCGCTCTGCGACAATAAAGTGGTTGTCGATGCATTGAAGAAGACTACACCGTCCTCCTTTTCGCGTATTAAGCTTTTTTATCTTGATATTAAGTCTTTTTGTAATAATAGACATGTTAGTTTCTTTCATTTGAGTAGGTAAGAAAATAGGATATCGGATTGGGTTACGAAGCACAAGCTATCGGGCATGTTGCCTAGTAATTGGGTTGAAACCCCCCCCCCCCTCCCCAATTAGCCCATTTGTTAGTTGACTTCCCAATTCCTAGAGGAATTGGTTAATTTTCTTGTTTTGTAATGAACTATTCCATTATATATTAATGCTTTTGACAAAAAAAAGATTTTCCTTAAACCAATTTCGAAATATTAGAACAACAAATGCAAAACATTAGCAATCCAAACAAATAAACCAAATATATAGATGGTGGGGGCAAAGGTGTGATAAATAAATAGATAAATAAGATAATAATAAAGGACACACAACCTTGTCTACCACGAGAAACTCACTGCAAGTATTACAGATCGTTTGCAAGTTTTAATGATAAGTCAAGTTCGTTCGTAGGGATTTAATCCGTTAGATCTACTTGTATTAAATAAGCGTAGATGAATTTAGATGTTTATATAAAAAGAGGATAAGATGAATAATTATCTAACACGAATAAATAAATAATGCAATATAAGTCAAATAAATTAGGGTTACTAATATGAGTCTATTTTACTAAGTTGTATTCTAACCTAACACACATTGAGCATTATATATTAACCGGGATTCTAAATTCTACCTAATCCACGTCAGGGTGGACTTAGGAGTAACCTCTCCACTACTAGGATCTTGGGTAAAGAAACCTTGAGTAATGATTGGTGGTTAAATCAAACCTTTATGGCTATCTAGGTAGGTCACTACTAGACGATTATGTGGTGTTGTCAATAACTAAGAATAGTCCTAAGATTGGACAAATCTAGGGTTGAAAACAATAAGACAAAGCAGTCAATAACAATATACGACAAGCTCAAATCAATTAGAATAACAAATAGTATTAATGAATGTAGACAAAATAATAACCCAACAATTAAAAGTAAAACTTACAGAATAAAAGCTTAGAAATATGGTGAAGCCACAAATCTATAGCTAATTACCCTAAATATAGAGAAGGTGAGATGTAGAAGAGGAGTTTGTCACTTTCCAACTTCTTGCTTCTTGTCTTCCTCTATAGTTCAGCTTGCTTCTTGGATGAATAGCTTGATACTAAAGATGAATATTAAATTAAAGGACTAAGCTATATTTAAAACTGAGAAAATACAAGTAAGGACTAAGCCTATACTTGGCACTGAGCAAGGACATGTTTACAATGGTTTAAGGGTGTATTTATAGGTGTTTAGGAAGACCTAATTTGTTTTCTTGGAGTAGAAGACAAGTAATGGACTCCTAGCCCAGCTCAAATTCGTAACCCTAAAATATATAAAAGGTAATAATCAGCCACGTTTTTGTTTTGGTCATAACTGCTTCAATACTTATCTGTTTGACGTGTTCCAATAGTCGAAACTAATCATCTCGAAAAGCTATTTAACTTTGCTTCAGACCATTCTTCCAAATTCCTATACAATATTGAGTTATGATCACTTCTATGGTCGTGGGTGATGGAATTCAGATTTATTTGGCAACTTTATCTTTCCATATCTTAGCTTTTCCTTTCTTTTCTTCAACTTCCATGTATATCTTCTTTCCTTTATCTCTTAGAATTGACTTGCCATCTAATTAATCTCCATATATATCTTTAAAGCTTCACACTAATTAAATAATTAAACCCAATATGCTCTAAAAATAATAAATCATTAAATCAAGACTAAAAATAGGAAAGTGCAATATATCATGAGAAAATCGACTGAATGACTTCCTAAAACACTAAAAATGATGTCTCCAACTAATATTAATTCATGACAAATGGGGAGACATCAATAGATAATAAACTGAAAATAATAATTAAAATGAGATGATTAACATATTTTGTGAGTTTTATTTACAGATTTTATCAATAATAAAAGAGGAGAGGGTGAAAGAATAGGCAGAGCGGCGAAATAAGGGAATTAGTGGGTAGGCAAGGTATTAGGTTAGAATTAGGCTAGATAGATAAGATATATACCTATCATTAAAATTATATACGAGAATGTTGAGTGGGATTGCCTACAAGACATTATGTTAAGTATGGGTTTTAATGAAAATTGGGTTAATAAAATAATGTGTTGTGTTACTTCAGTCTCCTATGCTGTATTAATAAATGGAAACCCTGTAGAGATTGAGAAACCCCAGCGTGGTTTACGCCAAGGGGACCCACTCTCTTTCCTGCTCTTTTGCATTATAACGCAATTGCTATCCACTATTATAAAAGATAAGAAAGACAACAATCTTATGGAAGGTATAAAAATTGCGAAAATGGCCCCTGCGGTTTCACATTTACTATTTGCTGACGATAGTATATTTTTTATGCAAGCTAATAACCAAGAAATTGATAGTTTCAAAGATGTTATTAACAAATATAGCTATGCCTCAGGTATGAAATTAAATCTTAATAAATGTAGCATTAAATTTAGCCCCAACACTCCACAGTACTTACAAAATTTCATGGCTAAAAAACTAAACATGCCTATTGCTAATAATTTAGGAAATTATTTGGGTCTCCCCACAGAATGGGGAAGATCAAAAGTGAAAGAACTAAATATTTTAGTTGACAAAACCCTCCAGAGAATTGAAAACTGGAAAAATCTTTACCTATCAACAGCTGGTAAAGAAGTACTTATTAAATCTGTTATACAAAGTTTACCAAACTATTATATGTCCTCTTACTTAATACCCCAAAGAATTTGTGAGATTATTAACTCACAGATTTCTAACTTTTGGTGGGGTAGTAATGGGAAAAAAAAATACACTGGTGTAAATGGAATTCATTAACCAAAAGTAAACTTACTGGAGGTCTTGGTTTTAGAGATATTCATATTATGAATCTAGCCTTATTAGGTAAGCAAGCTTGGAATATTATTAATAAACAGGAATCTCTTCTTTTCAAAGTACTAAAGGGCAAATACTTCCCTAACAGTACCTTCTTGGAGGCTCAACTAGGCTACTCACCCTCCTGGGGTTGGAGAAGTCTAGTAAAAGGTAAAGAAATGATTAAAAAAGATATTAGGTGGAAAATTGGTAATGGCTTAAATATTGATTTATACAGTGATATTTGGATACATGATCAAAATGAAATTATACAACCAAAAAGTGATACAGTTAAGAAGGTTAATGATCTATTTGTTACAAATGAGAGAAAATGGAATATTAACTTAGTAAAAGAAGAATTTGAACAGGATATAGCTAATAATATTTTAAACACCTTCATACCTTACTCAGGTGGCAATGATATACCTATCTGGAGTAAGGATTCAAAGGGTTTATATACAGTTAAAAAATGTTACCAGATATTGAAAAATGAAAAAGTGATGGAGTCCTCGGGTAACCCTAGTCCCAAACCATCCTCCTCTTATGAAATTGATATGAAAATATGGAAATTAGTATGGAATCTAAAAGTAGCACCAAAGGTTAAAAACTTCATTTGGAGGGCCTTAAAGAATCTTCTCCCAACAAATAATAATATATATATAATAAGAAGATAATCAATTCCCCTATTTGTGATATCTGCAACAAGGAAATTGAAACTCCTGAACATTTACTCTTGAATTGTGAATGGACTAGAGCCTTGTGGTTTGCTTCCCCCTTCAACATTCATACTTGCAACCAAGAATCTACTCGTCTAGACTCTTGGATGGCAGTAATTGTTGATAAACTGAAAGCAAAAAAGATGGATAAAAGTTTTGTTTTTGAACAGATATGTACACTCTTATGGTGTATTTGGAAGGCTAGAAATGATAACAAGTATAAATTCATAAAACTGGAACCTTTACAGGTTTTAGAAAAAGCAAGAATAGAATGGAATGAATATCAAAATATCAATTATCCTAAGGATGTTAATAAGTTACTGAAGGATAAAATGTCCCAAAACAATACCTCGGAAATTATACCAAATGGCCATGATAACAAAAGTGCTAATAACAAAAATGATCTGAGTAAAGGAAAATGGATCCCACCACCTCAAAATCATATCAAAATCAATTGTGATGCCTCATTTATTAATAAAAAAGCTGCTATATCTTGTGTTAACAGGGACAATAAAGGAAAGGTGCTATATTGCGAAGCTTGGAATGTTCATGCAGATTCTCCACTTGAAGCTGAAGCTCTTGGAATCCTCAAAGCTTGTGTTATTGCGAGAGACATTAAGGATACACAAGTTATTATCGAGAGTGATTGTCAAGAGATTATGTTTCCTTTGGAGAATAACATTTTTATTTGCATTCCAATGATTTGTAATATTATTAAGAGCATATACTATATTTCTGAAAATTGTAAACCTATTTTTCGATGGGTTAGTCGAGATAGGAATAGCTTAGCCGATGAGGTAGCCAAACATAAGCTTACTAGCAATATGTTAGGCTCGCAACTAGTTGCGTACTCTAGTAGGTTAGCTGAAATTATTCGTAATGAATCAATTCCTTCGGGAATTGGTTAACTCTTTATGATTTTTAATTGAAGTAATATTTTGGACCAAAAAAAAATATAATATATTATATAAAGAAAAAGGAATTGGGCTAAACCGGGTGAACGGGTTGGGTTGGGAGTTTTATTATTTTTTTATTAATCCGGCCAAACCTCTACCGGTTTGGCTCTTTATTCTTTTAATCCGACTTAATCTTTTGGCCTTTTACCCGGGTTAACTCAGGGTCATTTTTTTGACCGGGTTAACTAGGACCAGGTTGACTCGGGTTCATTTTTTTGACCGGGTTAACTCCGTCAATGCTCTACCCTAACTACAAGTAAACCCTTTGCTTTGCAGATGCAAGCACATTTCTGGATCATGAGATTATAGCCAATTATTTTTAAGAAATTGAAAATTTTAGACAAAATTTTAAATCTATTTTTCTACATTAATAGAAATAACTTATAATAATTAAAAAAACTTAAAAGTTGGGTAAGTAATTTTGTATAATTGAGATGAGGTCAACATTAACGATTTATTTAACATATAAATTATTTTCACTTATATATGTTAAAGGAAAATATTTTCAAATCATTTCTTAATATGACATTTATTTTTATCTTTAAAATATAAACTAGACATGTCTCAAATCAAACTTACTAAAAATTATATATAATTATAGAAATTCATTGTGTTTATATACTATATAATATTCTTTTAAATAACTTTTCTTGTAATACTAATAAAAGATATAATTAAAAATATAATTATATTTATGAAACAAATAACGACCTAAAACATCTTCTAACTTATATAATGAGCAAATACATCATTGAGCCAATTATTTACAATACACATCCCAATATTTTAAGAGTTGCTAATATTTTGATCAAAATACTTTTAGTAACTTTTTAATAAACATTAAACTCTTATATTATTTTTATTGAATTTATCCCCAAACCGTCCCCCTCATCTCTCACCAATCTATTTAAATTCAAACTCTACGTAAGCCACCATCAAAGCTGGTATTTTTCATGTGTAGTTTGTCCTTTTATATACCAACCTGATGTTTTGTTTTGTGTGATACTTGTTGGTAGGTTTTGGGCATGATTTTAGAAGCATATTCAGGTCTTTCTTCCTCTTTCATACCCTATTTGAGCATGTTTGAATATTTTTGGTCTCTAAGATCTTTTGCATGTTCTAGCCGATTTTCACATTTTTGTATAGTTTTTGGCCATTTTAGGGAAAATTCACCCGAGTTATGACAATTACCAATTGAAGGTGGAACGAACCCGATTCCCAATCTACGTAGCTGAGCCAAAGAGATCGGGATAATGAATAATAATTAAGGTAGTAGAATGTAAGCAATTGATCCAAAGGAAGCCCCGAACCTAAGCTAGGATTTCACACAAGTCTAGAGGAGAGTATCGAGACCAACACCACTACTAAGCTCTACCATGATGCAACTATCATAGAATCGCAGTATAGATCAAGCCACAGGAAGCTGAGACCAAATATAAAAGGTCGTGTCCTGGGTCATATGACAAGTAATAATAGTTACATCTCTTTTAAGTCGTCGAAGACAGGTAACTATAGTTACATATTAATTTTGGCTTCTCAAAATAGTGGTTAGTTATATTGTTTTTTATTAGGAATTTATTTACATTTTATAGGCTAATTCAGCGATATCTCAACCTGTTAAAGAAAGTAGCAGCTCAATGATACTGTCTCAAAAGTCTCGTGTTGTGGAGGTTCATTGAAGTGTATTAACAACCACACAAGGGGTGCACGGAGGAAGGAACCCTTTTAATATGCTTAGTTAAATGTTGGAGCTTTAAGTCCAATAATTCCTATTGTACATGATGAATTGAAAAATATATATAGTAAAGTAAACAATTTATTAAGATCTACTTACATTCTTGGCTTCTTTTCTTTTAAGATCTACAGTCATTTGTGTTGGAACATTATAAAGAAAACAAAAGGTTTTTCTCCCACATCGGTGGGCAAAAAGATTTTTGAGCTTCTTTTAGCCATTGTGATGGCATTTAGCTTCCAAAGAGCTTAACTCCATGCAAGTGAAAAGGCATTGGACAAACCCACACGCGCGCACCACCAACCCGCCCGGCCCGGCACCGGCGGCGTGGGTCGTTGTTTGGGGAGTCAAAAAATGAAAAATGAAACAAGTTTTGGGTCCAGCTCTTATAGTGAAGCTGGCAATCTATCAAAAGAAAAACGGAAGACAAGTCAACCAGCGGTTACACTTGCAGTCAAAACGTGGGGGAATTAAATCACGGACGTGATTTGTCCGTTATAATTGACAAGGCTTTTCAGAACTTCCCCTCCCCTATATATAGTGCTCACTCCCCACTTGTAATCTCACCGAAAATCAAAAAAGCAAACAAACACTTCTCCCTTTTTCTCCGAGATAAAAACAGCTGTTGTAGTAGTCTTTCCGTTAGTAGATACCGGTACGCCGGAAAATCTTTTTTAACGCTAGGATTATTGTTTTTCCGTGTAAGTTGATTTTCATTTGTAATTTCAATTCTTGTAATAGTTAGTTTACATTTAAATTGATTTTACATTTCATCTCTTTCAAAATCGTTTCTTCTTCTTTGCTTTAAACGGTGATATTTTCACTCACAATTTAAAAAAGATTTCCGTAGCTTTTATCTTATCACCGTTTTTTTTAATGGCTTTTCCAAACACGGCAGTTGCTTCATCATTGAATGCAAAGGCCTTTCCCAACGTGAATCAGGTGGAATCTCTTAATGGTTCCAACTACAAACGTTGGGCACAAAAGATCCTTATCTGTCTTGAACAGTACGAACTGGACTTCGTTTTATACGAGGATCCTCCACATTTAGTGGACAATGGGGTTCCCACTGAAGAAGAACAGACTAGGCATCTTGCTCTGGAAGCCAAGTTTAAGCGAGCTAACACCATGGCTCGAGGATGGATGTTGAACAACGTGTCAAATCTCATCTTTGATCTTCTTGCCAAAGAAAAATCGGCAAAGATCATATGGGAGACACTTGAGAAAAAATATGGGGCTGAGGATTCGGGTAAGAAGAAATATGTCACTGGGGCCTGGTACAACTTCCGTCTCACCGATCAAAAACCCATGACCGAACAACTCCATATCTATGAGAACCTTTGCGCAGATGTGATTGCTGAAGGTATGAAAATGTGTGAAGTTCTCCAAGCCAATATCTTGTTAGAAAAATTTCCACCTTCCTGGAGCGAATACCGCAATCAACTTAAGCACAAGAAGAAGGAAATGACACTACAAGAGCTGATTAGCCACATTCAAGTCAAAGAGGCTAATCGACTCAAAGACATGTCTATCTCTTTTCCTACTCAATCCTCCAAAGCTAATCTTGTTGAAAGTTCTGGTGAAGGTAACAAAGGCAGGTTCAAAGGAAAGGGTAAACAACAAGGCCACAACAAATCCAAATCTGGGGGGAACAAGAACCGCGGCAACTCCAAAGGTGGTGGGTTCAAAACCTCTGGTAAGATTCAGAAACCCAAAGGAGCTTGCTACTGTTGTGGGAAGGAAGGACATAGGGCTTTCGAATGCAAACTTAGAGCCGATCAAGGTCCTAAACCTGCCGCAAATCTGGTCGAGACTGAAGAGGTTATCGCTGCAGTAATGGTCGAGGTAAACCTAATTGAGAACAAAACCGAGTGGATCCTTGATACTGGAGCTTCTCGTCATTTCTGCTCAACGAGATCCATGTTCAAGAAATTCGAAGAAGCAACAAATGGTGAATTTGTCTACATGGGTGACTCCTCAACCGCCATGCTCTTCGGTAAAGGACAGGTTTCTCTTAAACTCACTTCTGGTAAAACCCTAGAGTTGAATGATGTTCTCTTCGTCCCCTGTCTCCGTAGGAACCTATTTTCCGGAGCTCTTCTTAATAAAGTAGGCCTTAAACTTGTATTTGAAGGGGGGGAAATAGTTATTACCAAAAATGATGAATTTGTGGGGAAAGGGTACATGAATGGTGGTTTGTTTGTTTTAAATACTGTACCAATGAATGAGAATGCCTCTGATTTTGCTTATGTTGTTGAATCTCTTGACACTTGGCATGGTAGACTAGGTCACCTTAATATCTCCTCTATTAAAAGGCTTAAAGAACTTGGACTAATACCCCTCAATAAAATAGATGATTTTTCCAAATGTCAAATTTGTGTAGAGTCCAAACTTGCGAAGAAGCCCTTTAAGCCCGTGACCACTAGAAAGACTAGTCTCCTTGAATTAGTGCATTCTGACTTAGCTGATTTTAAAAACTCCGCTAGTAGAGGAGGAAAACTTTACTATATAACCTTTGTAGATGACTACTTTAGGTTCACTAAAGTGTATCTTCTTAAAACTAAAGACGAGGCGGAAAACGCGTTTTTAAAATACAAAGCTGAAGTAGAAAATCAACTAGACTGTAAAATCAAAAGACTTAGGTCAGATAGAGGAGGCGAATATAGTTCTAATTCACTTAAAGAGTTTTGTGAAATAAATGGGATAATCCACGAAATTAGTGCCCCCTATACACCCCAACAAAATGGCATAGCTGAGAGGAAAAATAGATCCCTTAAAGAGACTATGAATGCTATGTTAATAAGTTCAGGTTTACCAACCAACATGTGGGGGGAAGCTGTTCTATCAGCATGTTATGTCCTTAATAGGGTACCCCATAAATCCCTAGATAAGACCCCATATGAGATGTGGAAAGGGTTCCCACCTAACCTGAAATTTTTAAAAGTGTGGGGGTGTCTGGCTAAAGTCAAACTACCCGATTTTAAAACAGTCACTGTTGGACCTAAAACAATAGACTCTGTATTCATAGGGTATGCTCAGAATAGTGTAGCCTATAGATTCCTATCATTAGACGATAACTCTGTTTTTGAATCTAGAGATGCTGAATTCTTTGAAAACATCTTTCCTTTGAAAACTGTGCATACTGTTGATGCTTCTTTGTCTTCTAGTAACTTATCTGATGAGGTTAATGTTCCCTTATGTGATAGTGCCCCTGGCCCCTCTACCTCCTATGAGCCTAGTAGTATTCCTGAGGAAGAACTTAGGAGGAGCAAGAGGCGTAGGACCGAGACCAGTTTCGGACCTGATTTTATCACAGCCTTCTTAACCGAAGGTTTTCACATTGACCTGATAAGTGAACAGGTTGTCACCTGTCTCCTCATGGAGGAAGACCCAAAAACTTATGTCGATGCTTTGAGATCGGTAGATGCTAGTTTTTGGAAAGAAGCTATTAATAGCGAACTTGAGTCTATTAGAAGTAATCATACATGGGAATTAACTGACTTACCCAAAGGCAGCAAACCCATAAACAGCAAATGGATTTTCAAGAAAAAATTGAGACCAGATGGCTCAATAGAAAAATTCAAAGCTAGGCTTGTTATTAAGGGTTTTACCCAAAAGAAAGGCCTTGATTACTTCGACACTTATTCCCCTATGACCAAAATCGCCACCATTAGGACCCTCATCGCTCTTGCGGTCATTCACAAACTTGTCATACATCAAATGGATGTTAAGACTGCGTTTCTGAATGGGGACCTAGATGAAGAGATCTATATGGCCCAGCCTGAAGGGTGTGTGGTTCCTGGTCAATGGGATAAAGTGTGCAAGTTAAAGAAGTCTTTGTATGGCTTAAAACAGGCACCCAAAAAATGGTATGAAAAACTCGATAGTACCCTTATCTCCAATGGGTTTGTGGTCAACACTTCTGACTCATGTGTTTACTCCAAAGTAAGAGGATCAAAGTGTACCATCATCTGCCTGTATGTAGATGACATGCTCATCTTCGGCACTTCTCTTCATACCATAAATGAGACCAAACACTTCTTGTCTTCTAAGTTTGACATGAAAGATATGGGAGAAGAAGATGTAATTCTTGGGGTAAAAATCATTAGGAGCAGTAATGGTATTTCCCTGAGTCAGTCTCATTACGTAGAAAGGATGTTGAAGAAATTCGACTCCTTTGAGGTGACACCTGTAAATACTCCCTATGATTCTAGTATTCATTTATCTAAAAATTCTGGAGATGCTGTATCCCAAAATGAATATGCCAAAATCATAGGTAGTGTGATGTTCTTAATGAACTACACTCGACCCGATATTGCCTACGCCGTCAGTAGACTTAGTCGCTATACTCATAACCCGAGTAATGACCACTGGGTTGCACTTCGTCGTCTTCTAAAGTACCTGCGAGGTACTGTGGACCTAGGACTGCATTACAGCTCTTTCCCTGCAGTTCTTGAGGGATTCTGTGATGCAAACTGGATCTCTGACAATGACGAAGTTAACTCCACCAGTGCTTATGTTTTCTCCTTAGGAGGAGGTGCTATATCGTGGAAGTCCTCTAAACAGACTTGTATAGCACGCTCCACCATGGAGTCTGAGTTTATAGCACTAGAGATGGCTGGACAAGAAGCTGAGTGGTTGAGAAGTCTCTTAGCAGATGTGCCCCTTTGGAAAGGTAAGGCCACACCTGTGTGTATCCATTGTGATTCACAAGCAGCCATTGCAGTTTCTCATCAAAGTGCATACAATGGAAAGAAGAGACATATACGCATTAGACATGGCTCAGTAAAACAGTTACTGAAGAATGGTGTGATAGCCTTGGAGTATGTACGATCAGAAGAAAATCTCGCTGATCCTTTTACCAAAGGCCTACCCAGGAGAGTAGTTATGGATACGTCGAGGGGGATGGGGTTGAGACCCATTAATGGGGAACATGTGAATCTTGAGTCAAGATGATCTCCATTCATCCCTATGGCATAAAACTAAAGCAATATGGATTCATAGCCACTTGTGGTGGTCCTTTCGAGAAGGACTTGATGAATCAGAATTCATAGCCTATATGGTGGTCCTTGCGAGAAGGACTTGATGAATTCAAGGGTAGTAGCAAAACCCCAAACCTTTATAAACAAAATTTTAAGGAGACGTCCTTGAACAAATGTAAATAAAGGTATCCACAAAGTTCATAGCCCACAAGGGTGGTTCTTAGAGAAGGACTTGATGAACTAAACTGAAAGGTGAGGTTCGAGGAGACCATAACTTTCAGCAGGGTAGAGTATGTGTTGTGAGGGCCTCTATCGGAAACCGTTAAAGTTCAAGAGTATGTTCACTTAAACGAAATTCGGTGGTTGCCTCACTTCACTACGTGACAATTCAAATCGAAAGATATTGACACTTAAGTACAATTCACCCACACGCTGAAAGTCATGGAAACCTGATCACCTTCGTTCAAAACCTTTTGCTGGTCTTCAAATGTGTGGGGGATTGTTGGAACATTATAAAGAAAACAAAAGGTTTTTCTCCCACATCGGTGGGCAAAAAGATTTTTGAGCTTCTTTTAGCCATTGTGATGGCATTTAGCTTCCAAAGAGCTCAACCCCATGCAAGTGAAAAGGCATTGGACAAACCCACACGTGCGCACCACCACCACCACCACCCACCCGCCCGGCCCGGCACCGGCACCGGCGGCGGCGGCGTGAGGCGTGGGCGTGGGCGTGGTTCGTGGTTCGTGGTTCGTGGTTCGTGGGCTCGTGGGGGAGTTTGGGGAGTCAAAAAATGAAAAATGAAACAAGTTTTGGGTCCAGCTCTTATAGTGAAGCTGGCAATCTATCAAAAGAAAAACGGAAGACAAGGCTCCACCAATCACGCTCCCATCAAGATGATTATTCCATTAGTTGGTCAACTCGTCAATCAAAACGTGTGGATTAAAAGACAAGTCAACCAGCGGTTACACTTGCAGTCAAAACGTGGGGGAATTAAAAGTCAGCAGAAACGTGTGGAATCAAATCATTTACTGGAGGAAATCACGGACGTGATTGGTCCGTTACAATTGACAAGGCTTTTCAGAACTTCCCCTCCCCTATATATAGTGCTCACTCCCCACTTGTAATCTCACCGAAAATCAAAAAAGCAAACAAACACTTCTCCCTTTTTCTCCGAGATAAAAACAGCTGTTGTAGTAGTCTTTCCGTTAGAAGATACCGGTACGCCGGAAAATCTTTTTTAACGCTAGGATTATTGTTTTTCCGTGTATTAGTGTTTCGTTTTCCGTGTAAGTTGATTTTCATTTGTAATTTAAATTCTTGTAATAGTTAGTTTACATTTAAATTGATTTTACATTTCATCTCTTTCAAAATCGTTTCTTCTTCTTTGCTTTAAACGGTGATATTTTCACTCACAATTTGCTACAGTCATTTAAATTAAGATTTATTTTACAATATCCATTAAAGTTGCTTATTGTATAATTTTGTAAGATTTGCTAAAAATTACTATTTGATACTCTATTATACAATAACACCTACTCTATTATACAAAAGTAATGCTATATATCACTCCTTCACCCCTCCACCCCTTATGTGGAGCCTATATGGAAATTTAAAAACCAATTATCATGTTTATCTTTCTTAAATAACTTTTTTCTCTCTCTTTCATTTAATGCCACATAAGGCTTCACATAGGAGGTGAAGGGGTGAAGGGGTGATATATAGCATTACTAAATTGGAAATACCTAAGGATTGTAACGTGAAAGTTGTGGCGCAATTTTTTAGCAATGACTTAACAAGATGGAATGTTGATCTTATAAAAAATAATGCCTTCAATTCTTACCAATGATATCCTTCGTATACTGATCCTTAACTTAGTTACAGAAGACCTAATAATCTGGCCGCACACAAAAGCAGACATTATTAAACTAAATCTTTATACCATGCTTTAATTAACGAAGAAAATGAAAAGGAGGGCCAGAATTTGGCCGCAGGGAAGTCGATAATGGGGAAACTTGGAATACTATTTGGTATTCTAATATTCCAGCTAAAATCAGGTTCTTTTCATAGAAAGTTTTCAATTGGGCCTTACCCGCAAAAGATAACATCGAGAAAAGGAAGTGTGTTGAAACTTGATCATGTGAATGGTGCAAAATTGGTGATGAAACAATCAAACATTTTTTTCTTAAGTGTTCTTTTAGTTGTGAAGCATGGGCAACATCAGAATTAAAACTAAAATAGACAGAGAAAGCACGAGATCAATTAATGAATGGTTCGTTAAAATTATCAACTCAACAGTTTCCAAGAGTTGGGATAAAAATGTTTCGTCGCGTTCATATGCTTCACTCTTTGGTTCATCTAGAAGGCTAGAATAGAGGGTTTCTTTAACAGAAAAAAGTGGGATCCAAACAAAATAAATAGCAAAACTAATAATCTTATAAAAGAGTGGTTTACTAAAACCCATGAAGAAAGCATTACTAAGAAGGAGGAAGTAAAAAACAATCAAATTGAGATAGATAATGATATTAACAATGATGAAACTGATCTTACCTGGTTTTTCGATGCTTCTTTTACTAGGGATTGGGAACCGGCAGGTGTTGCCTCTGTGGAAATTAATAAAGATGGGTTCATTGAGAAAAAAAATTGAAAAAAGGGAGAGTTAAGTCTTAAGGGAAGCAGAAGCGTGGGTCATCCTTTTCGCCATGGGGAAGCGAGAAGGCTTAATCTGGTGAGTAGATCCTTCTATTCAAACAACCTTGAAATTATTCAAGAAATCCATCATCGACATGGAACTTTTTGGAGCATCTGTTCGATCATTTGCGAGATCAGGAAATGGATGAAGCAAACCCAAGTTGGAAATTGTATCATATTAATCGAGAATTGAATATGATAGTTGTCTTGGCAGCGAAATGCTCAAGACTTGACATTGATGTCCCAGAATGAAAATGCGGGTTGGTCATCGATAGCATTAGTTTTCTTGAAAATGTTTGGAGAAATCAGGTGTAGGCTAAACTTATAGTCGGGTAACTATTTTGGTATCTTAAATGCCAAAAAAAAAAACTTTGGCCAATTTCCAAAATATGTCTCCTATGTCATTTATTTCTATTGTTGATTTCTGTTCATCGTGTAACCGGATGACAAAATCACGACCTTGATGTTGTGATTCTCTCAAAAAGTATTTAATATTTCTTCATTTTATATAATTATTATTAATTAATATACATGGAGTTATTAATTAAAAATACTTTTACTACTATTTAATTATAGATAATAATTAATAAAGTAAAGAAAAAATGTATTAATATTGATAAAAAGATAAATAATGTTAAATATTTTTGGAAAATTAAACAAATAACACTGAAGAGAAAATAAATTATACCAAACAATTTTTTTGGAATTGAATAAATTTTGGTTTTTTATGAAGTAATTTGTACTTTAACATTTGATACTTTAAACTTATTGCAATTAACCAGTCTTATACTAAAAAAAAACTTTGAATATTGTTTGTAATCTACTCCTTATTTTGATATTTTCTATTTTCTCTGCTTAACTATTTTTTTTGGTATACAAATATAAGAAAAAGTATTTAATATTTTTTTCTTTATACAATTACTTATAATTAATATTCATAAGATTATTTATTATAATATTTTTTTTAATATTTAAGTAGAAATAATATTAAAAAATGTCTTTGATATTAAAAAAATGACCGACAATATTGTACACCATTTTTTAAATAATTAAACAAATAAAATTGGTTTAAATATTATCATGTAATATCCTATTCTTCTCATTTCAAATTATGTAAGTAAAAGTAGAAAATTTTCCCCTAACCACTGTGTTACCATCACAACTTGTAACAATTAGATTGATCAACTCAATTCATCCATCAATGACTGTGTAATGTTTTTTTCTAAGATATCCCTTTATCGTGCAAATGTGAGGATCATGAGATTGTAACCGCGGGTGGTGATTCATTTGTGGCCACGGACAATCATTCAGTTGAGTCTGACATTAGAAGTTTCGGGTGTTTGTCGTTCATTCGGGGATTCCGGTGGTTGGATCATCCTTGGTTGGATAGTTTGGCATGCGATTATATTGGTTGGCAGGAGATGCGGTGTTTGTGCTTTATGCTTTGGTGCGTGGTTTCTCGTTCAGCCCTTCTTGTATCGCTATACGTTATTATCACTTGGGCTAGTGATACTTCTTTTGATCTGAGGGCTATTAGGACTATCGTTTTCGTTAATGCAACTGTTGTCTTAGCTTATACTTTGGGTATGAGAGTCTGCTTCGGGTTGGTAACTATGGTAGTTCGTTATATGGTGGTCGATTTACCCCCCCTCGTCTTGAGGCTTGAGTTTGTCTTTCTTAAAGATCATGTTTCTTCGATCCTTAGTGGTCTAAGCCCGCTACTTCAGTGGCATTTTCGTTTCTGTTTCACTTTGGTTGGTTCGGTTCGAGAGTGTCTTGTGTTTTTCTTTGTTCTAGTTATTTTAGTCATTTTCTTGTTTTTGTTTGGGTTTGGTTGGTCAAACCTGAGTATTTTGTAACCTTATTTTAATCTTAATATAAGTTTTTGGAAAAAAGAATGAGATTGTAACCAACCAACATTATTTATAATAATTTAAACATTTTGTACAAAATTTTAAATTTGTTATTCGACATTAATAGAAATAACTTGTAATAACTAAAAAAAATCTTAGTAATTGTGCAATTAATTTTATTTAGTTAGGAAATTGGAGATAAGGTCAACATTAGTAGTTTCTTTCATATTTAAATTGTTTTCATTATAAAGGTTAAGAAAAATATTTTAAATCCTTTCTTAACATGACACTTATTTTTACCTTTAAATGAAATTTAGATTTCTCTCAAATCACAATTTACTATAACCTTATATAAAAATATATAAATTCATTATATTTATGTACTATATAATATTCTTTTAAATCACCTCTCTTGTAATATTAATAAAAATATAAAAATATCATTTATGAGACAAATAATGATCCAAAACATCTTCTAACTTATATATGACCAAATACATCATTGAACCGATTATTTACCATACGCATCCCAATATTTTTTTTTGGTTACATTGGAGAGCCACTTTGAACTCGGAGTCATTGACTCGGTTCGAACCTGCACCACTAGATTATTTACCATACGCATCCCAATATTTTAAGAGTTGCTAACATCTTGACCAAAATACTTTTTAATAAACATCAAACTCTTGTATTATTTTTAGTAAATTTATCCCCAAACTGTACCCCTCATCTCTCACCAATCCATTCAAATTCAAACTCTACGTAAGCCACCATCAAAGTGGATATTTTTCACGTATATTTCTTCCTTTTATATACCAACATAATTTCTCGTTTTGTGTGATACTTGTTGTTAGGTTTTGGGCACGATTTTAGATGCATATTCGGGTCTTTCTCCCTCTTTCATATCCTATTTGAGCGTATTTGAATAATTTTGGTCTCTAAGGCCTATTTTATGTTTTAGCCAATTTTCACACACTTTTGTATAGTTTTGGGTCATTTTAGGGAAAAGTCATCCGAGTTGTGACGATTTCCAATTGAAGGAGGAACAAACCCGATACCCAATCTACGTAACCGAGCCAAAGATCAGAATAATGAATAATAACTAAGGAAGTAGAAGGTAAAAAGTTGATCCAAAGCAAGCCCCGACCCTAAGTTAGGATCTCACACAAGTTAAGAGGAAAGTATCTAGACCCACACCACTACTAAGCTTTACTACGATACAACTGTCATAGAATTGCGGTATGGATCAAGCCAGAGGAAGCTGAAACCAATTATTAAAGGGCGTGTCCCGGACCATCTGACAAGTAATAATAGTTACCTCTCTTTTAAGTCGTAGAAGACAGGTGATAATAGTTTTATTTTTGGATTTTTGAAAATAGTGGTTAGTTATATTAGTTTTATTTGGAATTTATTTACCTTTTACAAGCTAATTTAGCGATATCTCGACCTGTTGAAAAAAGTAGTAGCTCGATAATACTGCCTCAAGAGTCTCATATTGTGGAGATTTAGTGAAGTTTATTTACAGACACATGGGTTACAAGGAGAAAGTCACCCTTTACTATGTTTAGTTAAATGTTGGGGGTTTAAGTCCGATAATTCCTATAGTATATGATGAAATTAAAAATATATAAAGCAAAGTAAACAATTTATAAGATCTACTTACATTTTTGGCTTCTTTTCATTTCAATATAAACATTATATATAGTAGTAGCTAACTTCTTCATTTTATTGTATATTCGTATTAAATGCCATTTAGAATGAGTAAAACACAAAGGTTGATACTTCACATTTATGAGTGGCCTTAAGGTGTAGGGTAGCGGATAATTTTAGACGGACTAAAGGTAGTCTAAGTCTTTCTGCCTCGTATGTTATTAAATTCTCTTGCTGATTTTGTTTATTGTGTAACAAGATGACAAAATCACGACCTTTGATGTTGTGATTATCTCATAATTATTAAATCATGCCAAACAAATTTTTTGGGATTTGAATAATTCTGGTCTCCTTGTGGAGCATTTGCATTTAACATCTGAGACTTTAAACTTGTTGCAATCATTCAATAACTTTGAATATTACTATTAATTTACACCTCATTTTGATATTTCCATAATATAATTGATGTCTCCCTATTTGTTTTAAATTATTAGCCATTTGGAGACATCCTTTTAGGTGAATACTTGACTTATTTGATAGACTTTTATGCTTATTTCGTCATATTACACTTTATCCCCTTGGAATTAGACTATTTACATTTTTAAAGCTTTTGTGCATTAATTTGATTATTTTTAGTGTAAAGTTAGTAAGTTCTTGAATTTCATGAAAAACCAATACAAGGAGGAGAAATGATAATTAAAGTCTTAGAGTATTTTTAGTGTGTTAGGAAGTATTTTATTCGAGTTTCTAATTTTAGAGTGCACTTTCTTATTTCTAGTCTTGAATTATGAATTTATTATTTTTAAAGCATATGCGGTTTAATTATTTATTTATTGTGAAACTTTAAAAGACATATGGTAATTAATTAGAGACCAAGTCAAGACAAAGAAATAAAGGAAAGAGATATACATGGAAATAAGAAGATTAAGGAAAGATATATGCAAAGAAGGAAAAGATAAAGCTGCCAAATAAATCTGAAATTCCAGCCACGTTCTAAAGACGAGCTCATAACTTAATATTGGCTAGGAATCTGGGAGAATGGTCTGCACCAATGGATAGAGCTTTCCAAGACAAGCGTTTTCGACTATTGGAATGCGTCAAACAGATAAGTATTGAAGGAGATATGACCAAAACAAATCAGCAGCAGAATCTTACCTTCCCTAGATTTTAGGGCTGCGAATTAAAGAGTTCTTGACTTATCTTCCACTCCAAGTAAATTCGAATTAGGGCTTGCTAACACCTATAAATACACCCCTTAGCCTCCTCTTTTCACACACTTTAGAGAATTACACAAGAGGCTTAAGGTTTTCAAGTCAGAGCAAGAAGGCAAGGAGAAGCTAGTGCTGGAGGAATCTTGTTCTTCCATCAACAGTCATCCTACCCTTTAGGTTATCAATTTATCTTTTGTATTTGAACATGAATTTCTTTTATTTATTTTCAGTCTTTAATTTTATCATGAGCTAAATTTCCATATACTTGAGAATCGCATTAAAGGGATGAACGTTAATTAATTAATCTATGTTTCGAATTTGGGATTGTTATGATTTAAATTGAATTGAGTTTTATATATTGGATATTACTTTGTTCTCATTACTATTTCTTTTAGGAACAACTAGAAATAGCTTTTAGTATTTGGGCTATTCACTTTAGTGGCGAAGTGATCACCCGACATGGGGGGTTTGAATACAGACTTAGGTAATACCCGTGTAATGTCCGTTATTGACCGACAGGCTTAACTAATTACATAGCCAAAGAGGTAAATTCATATCATCCGAAGAGGCATATTCGCCCATACAGGGGTTTATAGTACTTTAGGATAGCTCCTAGGTACACCCGACAGGGGGCTAGGAGACATTAGAGTTCCGACTAATATTATAATTCCAATTCTACCCTTAAACATAACATAGATTATATTGATTAAGTGGATTACTTGCGAGACTCAAGTATCTCTCTTATCTGAAGTTACTCACTTTCATTTACTTTATTTCTTTCTAGTTAATTTACTTTTAGTCTTTATTTTATTTGCATCTTTTAATAAAAAAAGCCCAAACAAAAATATTTTATTTATTTTTCTGTTAAGCTATTATTCTTACTAATTGATTAATATTTGGGTTGAACCTAATCCGTCCCTGAGAACGAACTTGATTATTATATATTACTTGGAACAACTGTACACTTGCAGTTCTGTGGTTCCTCTTATTTATCACTTTATTTTCTATCACCCTAGGACCCACCAATAATCTATTAATCTTTTTATTTTAAATTATACAAGTAAAAGTAGAAAACCGTCCACTAAAATTGGTGTTACCATCACAACTTGTAACAACGGGGTCGATCAATTCATCACATACACCAATGAGGGACGTTGTCTTGTAATGTTAAATTTATTAAAATATTTAGTAAAAAAGCTGTTGTAAAAGACCACATGACTTAATTACTCTAATTTGGATCATGGGATTGTAGCCAACATCGTTTATAAGAATTTAAAAATTTTGAACAAATTTTTTTTTTTAAATATTATTAGAAACAATTTTATAAAAATCTTAAGAATTGTGCAAGTAGTTTTGTTTAGTTGAGATCAGGTCAACATTAATAGTTTCTTTAACATTTAAATTCTTTTCACATATGTAAATTAAGAAAATATTTTAAAATCATTTCTTAACAGGACACTTATTTTTACCTTTAAATAAAAATTAGATTTATCATTAATCATAACTTACAAAAAACTTATATAAATTTTGGGCAACGTCTAATTAATTACACGAAAAGTATAACAATTTCCAATTAATTACAATTTCAACTTAATTTCCACTTAAGCATAAAAAATTAGAAAATTAAAAAAAATACCCATAGGCCTATTAATAATTGTAATAATTTTTTTTTTTCAATTTTTTTTAATGTGTTCCCTGAATACGCAATTCTGAGATTTGTGTTTTGCAGGAACACACAGAATTTGAACAACCAAAATCAAGTTTTGTGTATTCCAAGAATACATAAATTCGAGTTTTATGTGTTTCATGAATACACAAATTTGATTTTTATGTGTTCCATGAATACACAAATTTGAGTTTTATGTTTTCCATGAATACACAAATTTGAGTTTTATGTGTTCCATAAATACACAAATCTCAGAATTGTGCATTCCAAGAATACATAAATCTGAGATTTGTGTGTTCCAAAAATACACAAAACTGGAACAAACAAAATCAAATTTTGTGTATTCCAAAATTACATAAATTCGAGTTTTATGTGTTCCATGAATACACAAATTTGAGTTTTATGTGTTCCATAAATACACAAATCTGAGATTTATGCGTTTCAAGAATACACAAATATGAGTTTTGTGTGTTCCATGACTACACATAATTGGTACAAACAAAATCAAGTTTGTGTATTCCAGGAATATTTAAATTCAAGTTTTATGTGTTTAATGAATACACAAATTTGAATTTTGTGTGTTCCATGAATACACAAATATGATATTTGTGCGTTCTAAGAATACACAATTCTGAGATTTGTGTGTTCCAGGAATACACAGAATTGGAATAAACAAAAACAAGTTTTATGTGACTTGAAATACACAAAACCCTAAAACATAAACACACAAATATAACAAAAAAGTGTTGGACAAAAAGATAATATATCAAGATAGTTAAAAACGAGTAAAAATAGGGTATATGCGATTAATAAAGAGAAAAAAACAATTTTGTTAAAGAAGAGAATCCTTTAAATCGATTTTATAACTTTGTGTGTTACAGGAACACATAAATCTATATTTGTGTGTTATAACAACACATAACCCGGAATTTTGATTTTAAAAAAATATTTAAAAAATCGGAAAAAAAAATTCGAAAAAAAAAAGAAAATCGGGAAAAAATTCTAAAAAATGGAAAATAAATTTAAAAAAAATGGAAAAAATTGTAAAAAAAACCGAAAAAAAAATCGGAAAAAAATAAAATAAAAATTTAAAAATTTAAAAAAATTATATAAGGGCAATAATGGAAGGTAAATATGACAATGTGTTTAATTGAGAATTAAGTTGATAATCTGTGAGTAAGTAGGAAGTAATTTGCTCCTTTTTTTTTAGAAATAAAAAGTGTGGAATTGTAATTAATTGGGAATTATCCCATAAATTTATGTATTTATATAATATTTATTTAAATTACCTCTCTTGTAATATTTATAAAATATATAATATGAGTAATTATATTTATGAAACAAATAATGATCCAAAATATCCTCTAACTTATATAATGATAAAATATATTATTGAGCCAATTATTTACCATACTCATCTATAAAAATTGCTAACATCTTGACTAACATATTTTTAGTAACTTTTTAATAAACATCAAATCTTTATAATATTTTTATTTAATTTGTCCCAAACCGTCCCCCTCATCTATCATCAATCCATTCAAATTTAAGCTCATAGTAAGCTATCATCAAAGCTGGTCTTTTCACGTATTGTTTGTCCTTTTATATACCAACTTGATGTCTCATTTTCTAATACTTGTTGGTAGGTTTTGGCCACGATTTTAGATGCATCTACATGCCTTTCTCCCTCTTTTATACCCTATTTGAGAATATTTAGATATTTTTGGTCTCTAAGATCTTTTCCATGTTTTAGCCAATTTTCACACATTTTTGTATAGTTTTTGGCCATTTTAGGGTCAAGTCATCCGAGCTATGACAATTTCCAGTTGAAGGAGGAACGAGCGCGATACCCAGTCTACGTAACCAAGCCAAAGAGATCGTAATAATGAACAATAATACGGAAGTAGAAGGTAATGATTTTATAAAAAACAAGCCCGAACCTAACCTAGGATCTCAGACAAGTCAAGAGGAGAACATTCGTAACAACACCACTACTAAACTCTACCGCGATACAACTATCATAAAATCACGATATGGATCAAGCCAAGGGAAGGTGAAACCAAATATTAAAGGGTGTGTCTCAGATTATCTGACCCAATTGGAAGAGGTCTCGCTGTTAGAGCACTATTAATAGGAGTTTCTCCAATTTTATAAAGGAGATCGCATTATAAAAATAATTACTTACATAAAGAGACTATCTAGATCTAACTTAGCTGGTAAACCCTAACTTTGTCATCCAATTTGACACTTTATACAAGTTCAATTCAAGTTTTCCTCTCTTAGTGAGAAAGGATTAGATTTGTTTAATACAATTAGTTTAACTCTACTTTTGTCTTAGCTTTATTTCATCATGATCTAATCCTCTTTGAAGCTTGATATTTGACGTGATTCACTTTTGTTTAGCTCTTGTTAGCTTATGGGTTGGGGATTCCTTGATACTTATTTAGTGGAGCTTAATAGATCTCTATGGATTACTCATTTGTAGTCATATTGTGTGTATAAACAAAACCTTGATGATTAGTTGTGTTAGTGTATCTTATCCTTGATCCAGCTTGGATTTTGTCAACCTATGTTTAACAACCATAGGAACCTTAGCATAACCTTTGCAAGGTATTGATTTTATTTGCTTTCTCCTAATCTTGGTGTGTGAGACCCTTGTGAGAGTGACATTAGGACAAGAATTATAGTTTGACTTCATGACTTATAAGTGTTGTTCTTAATTTTTCCTTTTACCCTATTTTCGATGTGGTAGACCATGAGAGTTGCTAGTTAAATTTGAGAGCCTTTTAGTTGATTCTAGTAAGACTATTTACCCCGGTTAGCGTGGCTAAATTCCATGTTACACCCTTAGTCATAAGAAAATCATCAGTTTAACAATTGTGATGAAAAACATGTATCCCAAGCTAGCCACTTATCCCCATAAGTTAAACTAGTTAGCTTTTAATATTTTTTTACTTATTGAGCATTGTTTAGTTTCTCGTCATTAGTAATCTCTTAATTTCATTATTTTTACCTTTCCACAACTCGAGTTAAACATTACTTTAAGAACAAAAACAAGATTGTAGCACTGATCAGTATGGTTCAACAATTGGTCTTACCAAAATTTATTACTGCGTCCACGTCCACTTTCGTGTATTTAAGTGGGTTCCCCTTAGGTATTCCAAACGTTGATCCTAAGTAATCTTATAAGCACACTGGGGGTGCCCACCAAGTTTTTTGGCACCGTTATCGGGGTTCATCTTACAACTTTATTTACTTGCATTACTTTGTTTTTCTTTTATTATGAGACTCACTAGTAGAGTGTGAAATGTCTGATCCATAGAAATACACAAACGGTGGAACTCCGGTGGACGTTATTAGTGATATTTGTGCGAACAATATCTCCAGTCGAGTTCGGATATTTAAAATCAAATAAGGGTCACAAAGAGGTATGCCTCCAAATGACTCGACAACAGTCAAGTCATTATTGATACGGAGAATATATACTGGGCTAAACCCAATTATAATATGAATAAAATCAAATATTTTTGGTTGGGCTTTTGTCGTATCACATCTATTATATCTCATTTTATGATATTATAGCTAGGACTGATCATGTGAACTCGACAACCTGCAAAACCGCCCAAACCAATCTTAACTAACCCTAAGAAAACCGAACCCACACACCCGATGACCCAATAGGAAAAATTGGGTTTGGGCTAGACCGTGGGTTGGTCCAGCCCATACCATGGGTACCCTACCCGAATCTATAAATGCATATATATGTGTTCTTTTTTACTTCTTTAGTCCATTACTTAATGTAGAGTTTTAAGTCTAATTATTAAAAAAAACCTAATTTCTCTCTCTCTTAACAGCCGCTCCCTTCAGAACAGCCGCCCCTTCAATCCCTAATTTGGCCGTCGTCATCGGTGTCTCTTCGCTGGTGATGGCGGCCCACCTCTGTTCTTTTTTCCCTTTTTTTTTCAGGCGTCTGTTTTTGTTTCCTGGTTCTTCTTTCCTTTTGCTTTCTCCTTCCTCCCACCCCCTGTCTCCTCGGCTTTGATTCTACTCCCACCATTGATGGTTTCCTGGATTCTTGTTGCACGGCCATATCTGTCGTGTATTGGATGAAGTGGGCTTGGGCCCAATTTGAACCCTCCCTTTTTGTCGAAGGAACCCCCTTTTTGGAGGCATGTTCATCTTTTTCCATCTTTGAAGGCTACTGGTACTCCGAGTTCTTCCTTGTTCTTCTCCTCTATGCTTACTTCTCAATTGATGGGTTCACCATTAGTCAGTCTATTTTTATTTGGGGAAGTTCGGCAGCAAACTATGAAACCACTCTTGTTTTCAGAATTGTTGCTGGTTGGTCTTCAGGTTACATTTTCAGGTTCTGCTTTGCTTCCTGGATCTTGGTGTTCTATTTTGCTGGTTTGGAGTTCTCTGTAGTTTGTGGTTTGAGTTGGGTTAGTCTGTGGAGCGTTGGTCTTTGTGTGAGGTTAGGCTTTTTTTACCTTGCTTTTTGCTCTTCCTATCGTTGGGCTGGTGGTGATGCACTTTGTGCTAAGATTCCTATTTCATCGGATTTGGATTCTCGGAGTTACGAGTGTTTGTCGTTCACTTGTTACTATCCTGATTTTATATCTTACTGTTTGGTTATTTTGGCCTGCTCTTCGATTAAGTGGCAAATGGTGTGGCCTTTTCTGTGTTTGTTTTGGTTCACCGGTTGTCTCTGTTTCCCCTCAACCGTAGATGGTGATTCATTTTTAGACATGATTTTTCATTTAGTAGAATCTGATTTGAGAGATTTCAAGTGTTTGCCGTTCATTTGGGGTTCCTTATGCTCAGATTGTGCTTGTTTGTCTTCTCTGGCTCGCGTTTGTCTGATGATGGTAGAGGAGCTGCTTGTGTGTGAAATTGGAATTGCAGTAGTTCCCGCAGTTTTTCGTAATTGGAAGGGTGAAGTTTTTCATGATCTTGATCAGATTGACCTCAGTTTATCCAGTTTGGTTGCAGATACAAAGTTGATTCATAGTGATTTATGTCTCACTCTACATTCTGCTCCACTTTGCATTTCGTTTGTTTCGAATGCCGCAGCCAGTCGTCAGCCTATACGATCTCCAAGCCCGTGCTGCTCTTTGAAGAGCTTGCCTATCCTTGTTGATCTTAAGAGTATGGTTAGATCCCACACACATTTCTATTTTGGGATTAGAAGGACGGCTATCATTTCGACTGCTGGGTTTGCGAATGCTTTTTCTTTTTTTCCATTGCTTGGTGTTTGTGTTTCGTGCTTGTTTTTACTATCTTTTCTGATTGTTTGTAATGTGTTGGGGTTTCCCGCAACTGGAGTGGTTTTCTTCCCTCTTGGTTGATTGTTCTTATTTAATACAAGCTTGGTTGACTAAAAAAAAAAAGTCCATTACTTTATTTCACACTCTTGGCCCATTACTTTGTTCATTTCTTATGATGAATTTTTGGCCCCTTACTTTGTTTGTTCCTTGGGTGACCTAATTACTAATTTCTCTGGCACACCTCATTTCACAACGACTCCTCATTATTATCTCTCTCTCTCTCTCTCTCTCTCTCTCTCTCTCTCTATATATATATATATATATATATATATATATATATATATATATACAACACAAAATCCTAGCCTCTTGCCCTTTTGGTCGCTCCTAGAGCGTGAGATAAATCAACACTAAATAGGAGGAGCAACTAACCGCAAGTGTACGAGTCGTTCCAAGTAATAGATAAGAACTAAAGGGATTTCGTCTCCATAGGGATTGCGACGTATGATAGATATGTTTAGATGGAAAGAAGAAGTAATTGCAAAAAATAAATAAAAGATAAATAATTGTTGGGTTTTTTATTTATAAAATACTAACGCAAGAATGTAATTAAAACTAGAGATTAAAAATAAAATAAATACTAAAGAGATTACACAGATAAGAGATATACTTGAGTCTCGCTAAGGAATCATCGAAGTGCATATATTTAGTACTTTCGTTTAAGGGTAAAATTGGTATTTTATAATAGTCGGGACTCTATTATCCTCCTAACTCCCGTCAGGGTAGACTTAGGAGGTTATCCTAAAGTGTTATAAATCGCGTCAGGGCTGCTATAAGCTACGCTCAAATGATTAAGTGAATTATTCAATTGGCAACACAGTTAGTCAAGCCCGTTAAGATCAATGACGAATACCCGCGCCTACTACATAGTTCTGTAATTGAACCACCACCCCCCCCCCCCCCCCCCCCCTCCAAATGATCACCACCACTAGTGAATAGCCTAATTAGTAAAACCTATTTCTAATCCGCGCCTTGATTAAAAATAGTAAACAAGATCAAAATAATAGACAATATTGAAATACACAATTTAATTTTAATTAAGACAATCCTAAATTCAAAAATACTAAATTTAAATAAACTAGGGTTCAACCCATATCGCGATTCTCAAGTATTTGATGTTTTAGTTCATAATTGAAATAAAAACACAGAGAAAATTAATAGAATACATAAGTCTTAAAATATAAATAAAAATAGAAAGAACCTAATTAAAATAATTTGGTAAAACATAATTATACTAGTTATATCTATCTAAGAAAGAGCATAACTGTTCCTCTTCTTCTAGAAAAAAAGATTGGGTTAATCCTAGATTAGAGGAGATGTGTTTGTGGTGATCCAAAAGTTTCTCCAAGAGTCCAACTGGTTATGCTAGCGTGATATTTTTTTTTTTATACTTTTGTGTATTAGTAGCGGTATTAGTTCATTTAGTTAAATAATTTTTAAATTTTCATTATTGCTTATTTTCCTTTTCGGCCTCATCTGCTAATTTAACAAGTGGTATTATAGTAAAACTATATACCTTAAAATTTAGCAGTTTGTAACCGTAACGATTAGGGTGTCTAATGCAATTAGTCCAATTGATACTTACTTTTCATTAGTTAAGTTCTAATTATCTCTACTGGAAGACTTAGATAATTATATTTTTATTTATACAAAACAATGACTTCGAGTTATAGATTGTTACAAGCAAATAACCATTCACGGTCTACGGTCTACAAAGATGTTAATGGTGTACAAGTGAGAAAGAGAAAACTGAATTAAAAAAAAAAAAAAAAAAATTTAAAAAAATTGCCAAGACCTTGAACAGTGCTGCGATAAATTATCTAGACTCTAATGGGTGTTTGTTTGCACTTAATGAATAGGTTAAACGTAACAAGGAATTCTTTTCGGAGACAACAAAGGTTTTGGGATAGTGTTCTTAATTTTTTTAAGTCAATTGTGTTATAAAATCTTATTTTTGACAAAAAAATTATATTACATGTACCTATATTTTGTATTAATTGTACTATAAATTCTAATATAAACCATATCACACTGTAAGTTTTTGGTTTTAGCATGTATTATTAATCTCAATATTTTGTACCTATAAAAATGTGCTTGAAGATGAATTCGAACAAAATTTGATATATTAACTCTTATTTTATTTTGGGGACCAATTAGTAAATGATTTTTATGATTTTATTTTTATAACTAAAAAATTTAGGGGAGGGGTAGGCCCCTCCAAGACTCTATGTTCTTTTATCACTGCATAACTAATGCAAGGTTTGTAAATTAGATGGTAAATTTTATTTTAATGCGGCATTTAACGAAAAAGAAAGGGTAATGACGGTTCTAATATCCTATTCTATTAGCTTATCAACTATTAAGATAAATCTTGACTTCAGATTCTTGTATATTAAATTATGGGGAACTTAATTTATAAGGCCTAAACCATTTCACTTTCTTTTTTAAATTTCACCCCAATTCCCTGGTAACTAGTCCAACTAATAGGAATTAATGTACAAATATACCCCCACGCTCTATCCATCCAGTGGAAACCAAAAATCTCACCCCCCAAACCCATTATACAACCGGATCCCCCACCCCTCTCTCTCTCATTCCCTCAGCTCTATTCTCCCTCTATTCTCTCTCTAACCCATCCCAACCACCGCCCCCCACCACCCACCCCAACCCCCCCTCCATGAAGCTCCATCACCACCACCACCATCGCTCACCACCCTCTCTCTGTTTTACCACAACTGTTTCACCACCACCGTAACCACCATCACCTTCCCACCCACTTCCACCTCCACCCCATTAAAGCCACTAAAACTCTGCATCTAAGACATACACCTACCCCCCTCGATCTGAGCTCCATCTCAGATCTGGAGCGACCCCGCCATCTTCATCACTGATGCTGCTGCTGCCGTCGAGTTCCAGGGCCGGTGCTGCTGCTGCCGTCGAGACCCAGCGCCGCTGCTGCTGCCGTGGAGGTCCAGACCCAGGTTCAGGCTGTGAGAGATCCACCACCACACCTGCTGCTCGCTGTGACCAGAAAAACTCGATGGACACCACCTCTCTGATCACCATCCCCACCCACCTCTGCTACCAGAAAAACCCTCCAAGCGCTTCATCACCAACCATGGAAACCTGCATCTTCCCGTCCGACTCCAGCGCTTAATCAACGCCACCACGCCGTCCACTATCGATGGGGCCAGTTCCGGCGTTGCCTTCTCATCGGTGCATCAGATCCAGTTTGTTTTTGTTTTTTTATGTAATGGTTAATGGGGCTGGACCCAGATTGATATGGGTGGGTGATGGGCCAGCCCCTAATACGGGCCATATGTTTTTTTGTTTGTGTAATTCCTTATGGGTCCAGACCCAATTAGTTGTAATGTGATGGGGCCAGCCCATGATAGGAGTATTTGGTTTTTTTGTTTATTTGTTTTATTGTAATTCTTATTGGGTACAACCCCATGTAGTTGGGTTGTAGGTAATGGGGCTGGCCCAATACTGTTTGTGTAGTTCTTTGTATGTGTATGTTATATAATAAAATTTAAGTATTAATGTATTGTTTTGAACTACATGAATATATTTATCCAAGCCTACCAAATTTAAAAACTGTTTCTTTTATTCTTAATGGGTACAGACCCGTTTGAGTTTTGTACTATATTGGGCCAGCCCCGTCGTATTAGTAGAACTATATAATAAAAAACTAACGTAAAAAAAGTGAAAATAAATAAAACGTATTGGGTCCGTACCCAGGAAGAACAGGGGCAAAAATGTCAAAACCAAAACCAGATAGTTAGATTTAGAACTTAAAAAAAAAAAATTGTAATTGGAATTTAAAAGAGAAAGTTGCCCAAAATTGGGCCTCAATTTGTATTATTCTCTTAAATTAGGGGAAATTATTGGTACGGAGTTAAAAAAATGTCAAAGAAATGCTGCCGACACTCATCACAGTTCACATAAATGTGAGATGTTGCATTTTCATTGTCACACTGCTGCACCCCATACTTGGGGAACCCTTTTCCCACATAATTATAAACTTGGACTTTCGTGAATTCACGGCAAAATAATTGTCGAGCCTAAATCATGTTTCAACTTTCAATAGATGACCTCAGCAATTGGTGTTCGAACTTTTTTTTTTTGTTCAAATAATTGGTATTCTAACTTATCTCTTCTTGTTATTTTAAATTTACACCAGCGCTAGTAATTAGTTATACATTCATTAACTATTTACCAACAACCAGACACATAATTTTAGTGTAGACAAGGATAATTTACTTCATAGGTAAGCTCCATATTTTTTTTGTTAAATGATAAATGTTGATTTCTGAATTAACATTTGAAATAAAGTTATTTTTGTTTTGTTAAGTAACTATGTCTTAATGACAACATTTAAATTATAGTTATTTTTGTTTTGGTAAGTGATCGTGTCTTAATTAATCCTACCGAATTAACATTTGAATTAAAGTTATTTTTGTTTTGTTAAGAGATCGTGTTTTAATTAATCATTAAAGTTATTTTTTGTTTTGTTTTGTCAATTGAGCGTGTTTTAAGAGTAATGATATATACCACACAAAATCTATTATCCATGATATAGCATGTCAATCTATTTATTTTATTGATCTGATTAATTATTGTCAACTAATTCATATCATGTTATTAGTGATATGATTTTATGTGATATATATCATTACTCGTGTCTTAATGAATCTTTTTAGAGTATGATTTCGCTAAAAATCTTAATAATACAAACCAACCAAAAAATTTAACCCAACCAAAAAAACCAACAACCATTAAGATTTGAATTGGTATGGTCAAAAAACAAACCGTAAAGACAACTATAACATGGCACTTAGCACCATATACAACATTCCTTTTCATTATACTATATCACAAAATTACTACTACATATACAACAAATCACCATTTCACCTCGAATCAAGCTTCGCTTAACCCTCAACTTAACAAAGAAACAACACAAAACTTTATAGAACACGTATACTACTATTCTATACTCTAAACTTCTCCATTAATCGGAGTAGTACCTTTCGATGTACCTCCATTTCCGGTACACCTACCTTTTATTCGTAAACTAAGTTTCGCAAACACTTCCTCCTTTTGGGGGCGGTTTGCATATAGTATCCAAAGCGCAAGACATAACATAACTCCCACAGAGATTAACCCTAACCCAGCATTTATAACTCGAAGATGATGTTCTAAAGGTGGACAATGATTTATAGTAATATTTCTAAAAGCTTCGCGTACAAAATTACAATTCTGTAGATTTAGTAACGTTGGAGCATAATGTTCAAGCCCATAGCTTATATTCACAGACTCCATTAATTGTTTGTACAAATCCGGGGTTAATCTTCCAACACTTGTACATATCCCAGATTCTGATACCGTGCAAATATAATTTCGATAAACCTGAAAAAATAAACAAAAAATTAATAATTCTGATTTAGTAAGACAATCAATAATAAACTAATTTTTATTTAATAAATTTAGATTCGGACAACTCTTTATTAAAGAAATTATTTTAAGGCATTATTACCCTGTTGAATTTTTATTTTTTTTTTTGGACGCGGCCCTGTTGAATTTTTTAGAATCTTTCACTTGTTCCCAACTTTCACAAGTTTTAGGCTTTAAATATTTTATTTGTGTGAATATTTTATTTTTTTATATAATAAAATTTAAGTTATTTGGTGTAATATAGGAATTTATAGTGTTTTTAATTATTTTTTAAGAAACATAAAAGGGCATATATTGTAATTTTTTTATGCTATAGGAATTTATACTACAACTTTTTATACTATAGGGACTTGTTATGCAATATTTGCATAATATAGGGACTTGTATTGCAATTTTTGCATAATATAGGGACTTGTATTGCAATTTTTGCATAATATAGGGACCTATCGTCAAATTCCCTCTTTTTTTCCTAAATGAGTCTGATTTGTCAATAGGGACTTGTTATGCAATATTTGCATAATATAGGGACTTGTATTGCAATTTTTGCATAATATAGGGACCTATAGTCAAATTCCCTCTTTTTTTCCTAAATGAGTTTGATTTGTCAATAGGGACTTGTTATGCAATATTTGCATAATATAGGGACTTGTTATACAATATTTGCATAATATAGGGACTTGTATTGCAATTTTTGTATAATATAGGGACCTATAGTCAAATTCCCTTTTTTTCCCTAAAGGAGTCTGATTTTTCATTCAATCGTTTAGTTACTAAATATAAAAAAAACTATATGTAAAATTGATATGATCGAATTTTAGTATTTTAATTTTTTTTTTTTCAAATAAATGTATTTAAAAAAAATAATGTATGTATAGTTTGAGGATTAGTTACCGTAGAGGCATTAGCAATTGAGACCTCTTGATCCAAGCATTGACGATCTTGAAGCTCAGATCCATACGGATAACACAAAGACGGCACTAACGGTCCAGATTGATTGAAATAAGTCGATGTCATCACAGGCGTCGGATTTATATTCGCATATCCGTATATAAATCCATTCGCAACATTTATAACATCCGTTATAATTTCACGACTTTTAAGTAACGATTGATTTGTGGTTCTCTCATCCACACACGGAAGAATATTACTTAACGCCGTTTCTGCTTCCGGGTTATCTACCCATTCACCCATTGCGACACACGTATCACCAATCGCACTGAAAAAATACATTCGGGGATTAGAATTATATATTTAAAAGATCAAGGACCATTCTGCAAATACTTATTCCTTTCCATTTTAATCCCCCAATTGTTATTAAAAGATTGTATCAATTTTTTTTAAAACAAATATTTTAAGCTTTAAAAATTAGAAAAAAAATAATGGCCCCCAAAATTTTGAAATTTTTTCACTTGTTTCTAAATTTTGAAAATTAATTTTATTAGACTTATAATATAATTTGCATCATAGGAAAATAAGTGTAATAATATCTAAAATAAATTGGAGTGTTAACCCCAACTCCCTTGCCCCAATCCTCTCCCTGAAATTAATCTACTGGTCAGAGCTTTGGTTATCCTTTTAGGTTATACAAGTTTAAACCGTATCAATAATATCAAGTCTAAAAAATAGCTCTCCCATGTAATAAAAAAAAACATCATATTAAAAACTCCTTAATACCTAAATAAATATCAAAATGACGAGAGAAAAATAAAAAATTTGTAATTAATGTTAATCTGAAATTACTCCTTCCGTCTTAAAATAATGTCCATTTAAATTTTCACACATATTAAAAAGTTAATAATTGCATACACCATTACAAAATTACCTTTTATAAAGTGTTTTGATATTTTAAATATACAATAATAAAGATGATAATGGAAAAATTTGAAAAACAATGTCTTGATATCTTAAATGACAATTTTTTTGGGACAGTATATTTAATAAGTGGACATTATTTTTGAAACAGAGAAAACATATATATTATGTATGTCAATTAAAATGGGAAGGAGAAAGTATCTTACTTGCCAAGAATCACGAAAACTCCACAAAGAATAAACGTAACCGCTACAAGTAACCATCCACTAATCACGAATATATAAATCGCGTGTTGATGTCCGAAAATCGATAACACAAACCCGAAAACACACACCACAAGCATTACCACCGCAACACTTATCAAAGCCAATCGTATCGCATTAAAAACGGAACTAATTTTCCCCGAACTTTCACTCGTCTTTTCCTTCAAACTTACCGCCGCTTTATCTAAATCCACGTTTAACCGATCAATATCGGCCGAAGTTTCTAAAGGAAGTAAAATTTGCGCCACTTTAACCGATTTCGCTAGGGTTAAATATTCCGTCACGTTATTTAACATTTGTACCGTGTAATCAGATTGATTTACTACGTAGTTTAACGTATGTAACGCTTCGTTATTGAATTTATTTTGTCCAATTGAGAGTAAAATACATCCGATTGAAACCGCACATGTGAAGATTATGAGTAGAATCAAACAAAGTTTGAGTGAACATGAACATGAACATCTTCTCATATTAATTCTCCATCCGAAACAAAGATGTACGAAAAGAGCTAAACCGAATGAAATAAACCATAAGATAGCGAGTATGAACCCCGTCGCGCCTGTAAATGCGACAGACTAGAGATCGAAAGGTAAATAAATGAGTAAAGAATTTAAAATGGGAGGTAAAAATTTAAAAAAAAAAAAAAACTTACGGCCCAATAATGTTTATTTGTGATATTCCATCCATTATTATATTTATGAAAATGTGAAAGAATATCACGTCTTCTTGTTCTGTTTCTTCCTAAAACAAGTGTGCTTTCTATTTCATTGTTCCATGGTCCTGGTGCTTGTGCTTGTATAGTAGCTTCATTTATTATATAGTTTTTCAATGATTCTGAATTTTGTTGCCCTGTTTTTATTACATAAAGCAAAGATTAATTAATTACTAACAGAAAAATCTAATCTTTTTCATAAGTTCATTAATATTGACACGGAAAATTCAATCTTTTTTTTGCTCTCTTTTTATTCAACAAACCAAAAATTAATTTTTTACTATAAAAGCTTCACTTTTGACACAAAAATTTCATAACAAAAACATCTAAATTTTTTCGATTGCTAAATTTTCATCTTCGTTAACTAATTAGGAATAAAGAAAGAAAAGGAAATATAATTAATAAAATACCACTTTCCATAAATAGAAAAATTCACTTTCATGAATAACAACAAATCGAAATACCCAGATGCTCAAATGGCGTTACTTTCAACAAAAACAACTATTTTCGTTTCAATTTTCACTTTTTGTTACTGTTCTTTATAATTCAGTTACCTGAACCCAGATGATTTTTACAGCTATACCCTTAGTTAATTCGAACAAGACCCTTTTTAGTAAAGGCATTGATATATAGAAAAATTTCATGAGAATTGAGAAATTAAACATAGAAATATCACAATTAAGCTAATAAGTGAAGATGAGAAGCAATTTGAACTAACCTATGATGGATTTCAATGGATCATCTGAGAGAATAGAATGAGCTGAAACAGAAAAGCTATATATAGTAAAAAGCAAGATAGTAAGGAAAAAGAAAGTGAAAGAAGCTTTCTTTTCCATTTTCATTCCAATTTTTTCTCCACAAGATAATCATTTTGTTGTTTTGTTCATATTTTCAAGACTCGTATTTGTTAATGAAAAGTGGAAAAGTAGGTAGGTCAGGTTAGTGAGATGCAACTCAAAGATCTTCACAAATGGCATGTTATATGTATGTATATATTTATAGATGTAGAGTGAGAAAGAAGAGAGAGAGTCACATGGCGTGGTGAAGAAGGTGAAAAATGGTGAGATCGGAGAAGGAGAAAAAGGCGGGTGTAAAACGAATGAATGGATTAATTAACAAATATTACCTAACTTTTTGCTTTTTTGGGAGTTTTGTCTTTTTCTTTCACGTATTAAAATAGACTACTATATTTAAATTAATCAATTAAAATTTATTATCTCTATTTTATTACTTATATTAGAAAATCCATATTGAATTAATAAAAAATATAAAGATAAAATTAAAATAAATGCATTAAATACTGTATAAGATTTTAAAATAATACACTTTCTACTATTTTTATTTGTTTTATTTTTTATAATAGAAAATCTAAAATATTAAATAGTTTCACTAATCTACTATATTATTCTTATTTGATAAATATAAAATAATTTATTAAAATATTATTAATTAAAAGTGATATTTAAAAAATAGGGTAATCTTGTTTTGATATAAAAATATTAAATTCTAATAAATTAGACAAATAAAGTTAGAAAGTTAAAAAAATATTATTAAGGAAATAATATTACTCCTATCTTAATTTAATAGGAATATGACATCTTTAATTACTAACTAATTTTGTTGGAAAACACATTAACTAATTTTGACTTTATTAATGTATAAATTGGAATATAACACCGTATCCGAACTTTATTAGGATATGTGGACATAGTCATTGTAAAGAAGGGTGGCCTGGGATAATGAAGATTGAAATCCCCATTGATTTTGCATATATCGTACAAATTTATTTAGTTTTTTAAAAAAAAAATGTGAAAAGGAAGACGTTAATTTTTTTTTAAGTCAACAAAGCTTGTATTAAAAGAATAATCAATCAAGAGGGAAAAAATCCACTCCAGTTGAAACAAGAAACCCAAATACAATACAAACAAACAGAACAAAAGAAAAAAAATAGGACAAAATACAATCACCAAGCAATGAAAGAAAAATAGAAGAAGCATTCGCAATCCAAACAGTCGAAATTTTAGCCGTTCTTCTAATCCCAAAATAGAAATGTGTGTGAGATCTAACCATACTCTTAAGATCAACAAGGATAGACAAGCTCTTCATAGAGCAGTACGGGCTTGGAGACCGTATAGGCTGAAGACTGGTTGCGGCATTAGATTTAAACGTAATGCAAAGTGGAGCAGATTGTAAATCGAGACATAAATCACTATGAATCAACTTTATATCTGCAACTAAACTGGAGGAAATGAGGTCAATCTGAGCAAGATCAGGAAAAACATCACCCTTCCAAATTCGAAAAACTGCGGCTACTACTGCGAATCCTATAAGACCCTCAACCGAACAACACACAAGCTGCTCCTCCACCATTAACAAACAAACGCGAGCCAGATAAGACAAACAAACAAATTCCAAGCACAAGAGACCCCAAATGAACGGCAAACATTCAAATCTACTCAAACCGGAATAAACTGAATGAAGAATCAAGACTAAAAATGACTCACCACCTGCGAATGTAGGGTAATAACAAAATGCGGAGAAACAAAATAAGCACAGATAAAACCACCAAATTCGTCGTTCTAACCAAGAGCAGGTCAAGCAACCAGAACAGTAAGAATTCGAGAAGCGAAAGTAACGAGTGAACAGGAAACACCCGCGTAATTCCAGAAGTCGAAATCTATTGAACTAGTTATAGCAACCCAAGGTGTATCACCACCGACCCTCAGACAGTGATAACAGAAAAAATGGTCAAAAACAGCTAACCACAAACAAATCCCTACCGAAAAGGTCTCTAGCCAATCCACCAAAACACTCATCGAAGAAGAAGAGCCCAACATGCCAACAAGTCCAGCCCACCAGAAAAAAAAGATCAAAAGGATGGAGCAGGCAATTTTACCTGTAAGGGAACCGACCAAACGTCCAATTTTCCATTGAAGCACAGATCCGGTGAGATAGGTCTTGATTCCAAAGAATACCAAGGAAGCAAAGTCGGCAACGATATGGAAAACCAAGATAAATGTATTGGGCCAACAAAGCCCATTCCATCCAGGGCAGGCGAGAAACACAAGTTGCACGAGCACCAAGCTTCCCAACATGATTCTGAGAGTGAAAAGAAGGAGCAAGGGACAGGGTTGGATTCCGATAGGGAACAAAATACAAGTTAAAGAACAACAAAGAGACTGATACAAGAAAGGAAAAGCGAAGCAGGAAAAATGAAACAGAAAGGGGGTCGTCGCCGTCGATCAAGAAGAAGAAAGGAAAGGGGCTGGGAGATCGACGACAGCGTAATGAAGAAAAAGGGTTTTATGAAGATGGGCTTCTGTTAATTTTCATTACAGATATAACTAATTCCTCTCCAATTTTTTTTATTTTTGATTTTTAATTTTATTAATTAACACGTAGTAAGATAATTTATAAAAAATTGTCATTTTGAATAATGAAAATATGAAAAAAAATCTTAAATACATGATATTGAGAGAATAAGGGTTATCGTTCTATGTAATATTATATTTATATTGTAGTATGAATTTGAATAGGGATGACAATGGTTAAAGTTTATTACCGGAACATATGATAACCGAATCGAATGAAAACCGAATTATATAACCATGATCAGAATCATTAGGTTATGGTTTTGAAAAATGTAACAGGTGGTTAAAACCGTTAGATTATAGATTTAGATAAAAATAAAACTGAATAACCAAAAACCGTTTATTATTATATATATTTTCAAATTCTATAATAATCTAGGTAAATAGTATACTAAAATTCTAAACCAAAATTTAAATATTATAATTAACCAACTAAATAATAATTATTTAATTTAATTAAAAACCCACCCAAATTTGTATATACCTTAAAGATTTATAGAGATCTTTTGTATTTGTGTGGTTTATATATTAATTTATAATATATTTACTAAATTATCATTTGTTTATGGTTAAAAACTACAAAACCATTTGAATTATCGAAATTAAAAGGTACAATTATAGTTTTAAAAACTATATTCGGTACTTAACTCCTAGCTTATGGTTTTTAATAAAATAATTAGTTATATTATGATTTTTGATAATTTTTAAAAAATTTAAACGATTGTCATTCCTAAATTTGGATGGTATACTCATTTATGTGAGAAAAATACAAAATAAGGCACAAAAATCCCAATGTTATATTATAAGGTATAACTGAAAAATCATTCTATTAAAGGCCCATTCTTAATTTTGTATTTTGGTTTTTGACTTTTTTTAGCCTTGGTTTGAACAAAGAGTTTTTTAGTTTCGTCGAGGGTACGGACCCACGAACGCTTTGTAGCCATTTTCTTAAATAACGCCGTGATGGGTACGCCCCATGTTCGTTAATTAAGCCTTCTTGGGTACGGACCCATGGTGTTTTTGTACATTTTTTATTAGTTCATTTATTTTTTTATTAAGTCATTCATAGTGTTCCATGTTAAACTCAACGTGGGTACATACCCATCTCGACAAATAGCGTCATCGGTCCGGACCCATGGTGTTTATCTAAATAACGGGTTGTACCCATGGCCCAGTACAACCCATTTTGCGAGACCCACAATTCTTGGGTTATACCCTCCACGAACAACAATCAAAGATTCAATGGGTGCTAATTCAGAGCAAAAAGCCGAAGGGGGTTGGGGATGGTGGTAAGGCGGCGAAGGGGGTGGGCTTGGTGGTGAGGGCGGCAAAAGGGGTCAGTATGGTGGTGAGGGTGGGGAAGGGAGTGGGCTTGGTGGTGAGGGCGGCAAAAGGGGTAGGTATGGTGGTGAGGGCGGCGAAGGGCTTGGGCTTGGTTCGCAGGTGGTGGAGAGGGAGAGAAGGCAAAGGGGCATTGGGCTTGGGTGGCGGATTTGGAGCACGACGACGGAGATCTGGCTTTGCTGGGAAGGTGAGACTTGGTGTTAGGAACAGAGGCGCGAAGGCTAGTCCACGTTGGATGGTATAGATGATGGGGTCGAGATGGTGATGAAGAGGGTGGTGATGGCGGTGGGTTCTGGATCTCACGCCGGCGGCGCAATTCTGGTGCAGATGAGCGTCGGAAGGTGAGGCCGGAGATGGAGGGTCTGTTAAGGCCTTCAATGGTGGTCTGAGCGGTAGAGATGAGGGTCCATGGTGTCAGTCTTCGTCTGCAGGAGATGGTGGTCTGAGCGGCAGAGATGATGGTGGATCTGGGTGGTGATGTTGGGGAGGTGGTGATGCAGATGACGGTGGGATGGTGTCGAGGATGGTGGATAGTGAAGATGGTGGCGCAGGGGTTCAGGGGGCGGGGTTATGTTGGTTCAGGAGGAGTTTTTCATTTGAGAGAGAGAGAGAGAGAGAGAGAGAGAGAGAGAGAGAGAGAGAGAGAGAGAGAGAGAGAGAGAGAGAGAGAGAGAGAGCATAAACTTTAATAGGGTTGATGATATATTTTTGGGTTATCATAAGTAATGGGTAATGGTAAAGAAGGTGTTCTGGTATTTTAGCTTTTTTCAGTTAGACGAATTAAGTATTTTTTTTTTTTTTGGACGCAGACGAATTAAGTATTAGATAGGGTAAAATACTAAAGTCTATAGCCTTACAAACTTAATATCCCCATTTATATTGTATAATAATTCTTTGATGGTTTTGACAAAATAAAAAATATTCTTTGATGAGTGTCTCTTTGGATCTTATTCACGGATGAGATTTAAATATAGAGTTTAATGAAAAAGTTATATTAATTTTTAATATTGGAGTGCAGCAACTAAAGACTTGCGATCTGTTTTTTAAAGAGTTAAGTCAAGATTTGGATCTCTATTCCCTAAGTATACCCTGGATTTAGATGGATTTTTCACTTGATGGCATGGAATGATATAATAATTTTGGGACAATAGTGAGGGTATTTCGGGAATGTAGAGTTAAAGTGAATGGGAACAAAAAGAAGGTGGTAGTATCTCACTATTCTCAGCTCAGACGAAAAGCGTGGAGGGCAGATTTGTTATGGTCTTATTAATTTATTTAATAAACTTTGTTACTTACCCTCCTATTTAAGAAAAGCACATTCCTTTTGGAGGGACAACTGAGGGTGGGTTAGGTACATCATCCGGTGTAGTCATGTAGGCCCCACTTGGCAAATTCGTACTCCATTTCGTCCCAGAAATATGTCACATATTCTTTTAATACATTGGACAGTCGTTTTGGATTTGGAGTTATGACTCGGTCTAAATATATACAGCTTAAAATGAAAACCAAGGTTCTATCAGTTAAACTAATCCTAACTGATTAATGTGACATATTTTTGTTCTCATTAAGTTAGAAGTTTTGTATTTTAAACTTTGTGATTTAGGATTAATTGCATAAATAAATTTCAAATTTATCTGTCATTCACAAAAATTGAGAGTAGTTTAGACTCATTAACTGTTATTGTATTTTATTATTCAAAGGGTCACTCTTAGATAAGGCGGTAAATAAACTAAGCCGTTTGCGAACCGTTTGAATTCGATTTGGAGAAAAGCTTTATTCGAGATCGCTTCGAATATAAACACGGTCAACCTCAAGCTCCAACTTTAACTCGTTATGTAAACATGACCGCTCAAACTCGTTCGTGAATGATTCGTTTATATTTATTAATTATAAATTAATATATTATTAACTTTGAAAATAGTATTGAACCTTCAATATCAACTTAGATATTTTTTATTTCGTTAGACTTTTACTTTTTTTTTATTAATATTACGTTTCATATTTTCATACCAGACATTTCATCAAATACTAATAGTTCATGGAAGTTCCATTTCAAGCATAAAAAAACAAATAATTCATGAGCAACTCAAGCTCGATTTAAAAAAAACTTGTAATATAAGTTGAACAATCAAGTCATAACATCTTTGACTTGGATCGTGGAACTCGGCTCGAATCGAAAAGTTAAACAAACAAGCCTGCACGTCTAGTATTCGGTTCAGCTCGACTCTTTTACATCACTACTCGTAGATATACCTGATGTGAGTAAGAAAAATTTGAGCAAATTCAAATTTTAGATCATTATTTATGGTTTAAAAATATTTTCAAACTAGAGGTTTTAAAAATACCATATTTAGGATAAACGTATTCAAAAGTATTATTTTTTACCATTTTACTAATTTTATGAGATATTTTATAAATTTTAAGGATAATTTGGACATTTCAAATAAACTATATATACACTTGGTCACATTACGAAAAGGAAATTTTATTTAAACTGTCTAAATCACCCTTAAAATCTATAAAATTATGTTACAAAATATGTGAAATGGGCTTAAAATGATACTTTGAATACATTTAACATAAAAGTAGCACTTTTAAATATTTGGTCTACAACTATTTTTAGGACATAGATAATGACCTAAAAATAAAATTTGCTTAACAAATACTTGTTTCGTTATATAATCTATGATTTCACTACAGTATTTTCAAGAAATAAATCTCATTTAAATTATAATAAAAATAATTAATTTCTTAAATTTTATTTTCAAACAAATTATTTCCATTTAATTTATAAATATTAATAATTAATTATTTTTTACAACAATACCCTTACTTCTATAATTAAATCAAATTATTTGATTTAAAAAAAATAATCCTTATTTAAATCATAAAAAATATCATCTTCTCATATAAATTAAATGTCATATATAGATGAATACTGATATGTATTTTTATTATAAATAATAACTAAATTTATTTATTAATTAAAAAATAAAAATAATATTTTTTTTCAGTGAAAGGTTCAGGTGAACTTTTTTAGATATATTTTCCTTTTCCAATGGGTGGTCAGGGAGACAATTTTTTTTTTGTTACATAAGAAAACTACTTTACACTCGGAGTCATTGACTCGGTTCAAACCTACACCACTAGATTTGATGACCATGGTCTTGACTAGTAAATTAATCCCAACGGGTTCAGAGAGACAAATTTTTGAAGAATGGAAACAATTTTTTTATTTTTAGGTTTATTTTTTCATTTCTTGCAAGGGCATGGGAAAAAAATAAATGTTTTTCTTTTTCAGCTGAGATCCGGCCAAAATATTATTTGTTAGATATTTCTTCTTCTTTTACAACGAGAGGCCCGGAGGGATAAAAAATTTTAGATTTGTTTTCTATTTTCAGCGGGAACTCGAAGCGCAAATTTCCTTTTTTTAAGATTTTTTTCTTTTATCCAGCGAGGGGTCTGGAGGATAAATTTTTAATTGTAAGATTCTGTCTTTCAAAAGCGAGGGACCAAAGGGTTATTTTTATTTAGAAGATTTCCTTTTTCTATTCTAATAGAGAGCGGGGGTCCTTAGAGTAAAACAAGTAAAAATTCATTTTTCAGTGAGGGTATCCCCAGGGACAAAAAGTTATATTTTTTCTTTAAAAGCAAGTGTGAGAAAAAAAAATTATTTTTGGAAAAGTAATGATATATTGTTATTCAAATTCATATTACTATTTAATATATAGTCTATAATATGGAGTGATTTAAATGGAAATAAATCGTTAATAAATAAAGTAAACGATTGTTTATACTCAAATTACGTCATGAGTGGTATACTAAATGATATGAATTTAGTGATACATATCATTACTCAATTTTGAGCTCTTATCCTAATCTTTTTTATTTTTAGATTTTAAAGTGTTCACATCTATAAATTGATAAGATACAAGACTTACCAATCAAGTAAGACAGCTGGAAGTGAAGAATGACAGCTCATATAACTAACTACTTGTAACAAGAAGTTGTTAGCATCTTCTATAGAATCAAACTACTGTATATATATATGATTCACACATTGTAAACATAAGCAATTGAATAATAACAAACTCTTCTCTCTATATTCTCTCTTCTCTATTTCATCATGGTATCAGAGCTATCATGAAGAAACAAGCTTCTTCATCGCCATTAATGGCGGAATTCATGAAGCTTTGCTATTCTTCGAGCTAAACATCGATCCTTTATTCCGCATTTCTCAAATCATTTCTCTTCTCTTTTCTTATCTTCTCTTCTGTCTTGTTTAAATCAAACATGACTTCTTCGTCAACATCAACACCACACATTTCATCCAGCGCGGAAATACCAGCTGGATTACTCTTACTTCGTCAAAATTGGTCATCTCTTGTCCAAATTAAGCTTGATTCGACTAACTATGTGTTGTGGAAAGCTCAACTTGAAGCTGTGTTAGAAGCTCATGGCTACTTAGATCATGTCGCTCAATCAACTTCTCCACCTTCATCAACCGATTCTTCATACTCTACGTGGCTAATTGAAGATCATCAACTGAAGGTTTCACTTCTATCTTCTATGATACCTTCAGTCTTCTCACAGGTAGTTCGATCTCAAACTGCTCATGATGTTTGGGTAAAACTTGAAGAATTGTTCGTAAATCAGTGTAGAACACATGTTCATCAACTCAAAATGAAACTATGTAACCTTAAGAAAGGGGAGAAATCAATGACTGAGTATCTAGCTAACATACAAGATATTTGCGATGGCTTAGACACAGCTGCTTCATCATTACCACTGGAAGATGTGATTATGTATACACTCAAAGGATTACCAGCTGAATATAATCAATTCAAGTCCAGTATAAGAATTACGAATGCTCAATCTTCAACACTTAGCTTTCACTCACTTGGAAGTTTACTTGTATCTGAAGAACTCCATATGAAAATGGCCGAATCAACTGATAATTCTCACCAACACACTGCATTATTCTCTTCCTCCACTCCAAATTCTGCAGCAAATGTTGGAAGAGGTCGTGGTCCCTCAAATCGAGGTAGAGGATATGCTAATCGAGGTAGAGGAAGACAGTTTTCAAATCAAAATTCCTCTATACTTGGAGCTCCCTCATCTCAAAGCTATGGTATGAACTCTAATGCTCCTACTTGTCAGATTTGCACTAGAATTGGACATAGTGCACTTGATTGTTGGTATAGGGCTGATATGGTGAATTATCCTTCACCAAGAGCTCAAAACCGTGTTGTTTTAGCTGCTCATTCAAACAATAACCATCAACATAATGCTACTTCAGCACCTTATAATCAAAATACAACTTATGATCCTGAAACATGGTATTTGGATAGTGGTGCAAACAGCCATGTAACTAATGATCCTAATCTTCTTCAACAATCTCAGTCTTACAATGGATCAAGTTCTGTTTCAGTAGGCAATGGTCAAGCACTTGAAATTGCGAACATTGGGCATAGTAAGCTCCTAACTCCTTACTCAGCTTTCTCATTAAAATCTATTCTTCATGTACCATCTATATCTTCAAATCTACTGTCTATCTCAAAGTTTACAGCTGATAACAATTGTGTGATTACTTTCTCCTCACATTCAGTCTCAATTTATGATGCTATATCTCATAAACTGCTATTTCAGGGCCCTTGTAAGGATGGGTTATATCCTTTAACATCAGGTGAAATACCATCTTCTATGCAAGCTCATAATTGCATAAATAAGTCTCTGAAGTGTTTGTCTTCAAAAGTGACCTCATCCTCAGCTTAGTTGTGGCATTTACGACTAGGACATCCATCTTCACAAGCTTTAGTTCCATTATCTTGTACTTTAAATACTAGACTAGATCATTTTGGAATAAAATGTAACTCGTGTGCTGTATCAAAAGCGCATAAACTACCATTTACTCTCTCTACATCTAAATCATTGAAACCTTTTGATATTATTCACACTGATGTTTGGGGACCAGCACACACAGCCTCTTGCTCTTCTTTTACATATTATGTGCTATTTGTAGATGATTATAGCAGGTTCAGCTGGGTCTATCCATTGAGATACAAGTCAGAAGTACATGAAGTGTTTAAATCCTTTTCTACACTTATTCAAAATCAATTTCAAACTACTATCAAGTGTTTAAGATCAGATAATGGAGGAGAGTATACAAGTAATGCCTTCAAACTTTATCTACAATCCTTGGGGATAATCCATCAAACTTCTTGCCCTCACACTCCTGAGCAAAATGGTGTGTCTGAGCGCAAACATAGACACTTAATAGAGACTACACTATCTATGCTTACTCATGCATCTCTACCTATGAAGTATTGGTGTGAAGCTCTCTCTGCAGCTGTATATTTGATCAACATTTTACCAAGTCCTTCCCTAAACAATCTTTGTCCATATGAAACTTTGTTTCAGATTAAGCCTACTTATAATCATCTACGTGTTCTTGGGTGTTTATGCTATCCATGGATTAAGCCATATAACACACACAAGTTTACTCCTACCTCTGAGAGGTGTGTGTTCTTGGGCTATTGTTCTTATTCTAAAGGATACAAATGTCAATCTCTTAGCTCATCAAAACTATACATCTCAAGACATGTAAGGTTTGATGAGTCAAACTTCCCCTTTGCTACAAATACAACCTTAACTTCTAATACAGTCCCAAGCTCATCAAATTTTGTGGATTTGTTTCCCTCTATAAATCTTTCATCAATTTCACATCCATTTGATCCCCTACCAAATCACAGTCATACTCCAACCTCTGATGATTCTCAGAACACTACCCCTATGCCTTCTCCTCATTCATCTTCAAGCCTAATAAATCAACCACCAGCCCCACCTCAGCCTCCAAAACATCACATGGTCACAAGAAAACAAACAGGTTCTCTCAAACCTTCTTAAAAATGTCAAATGCTTACTCAAAATCCACCTCTCATTGAACCTGTGTCCTTCAAAGAAGCATCTCAATCTCAACATTGGTTGGATGCAATGAAGGAAGAATATGATGCCTTAATTAGTCAAAATACTTGGACTCTTGTTCCAGCCCCAATTGGTAGAACACCAATTACTTGTAAATGGATATACAAAATTAAAAGAAATGCAAATGGCTCTATTGCTAGGTACAAAGCTCGGCTTGTTGCTCGTGGATTTCTACAAGCCTATGGTTTAGACTATACTGAAACATTTAGTCCCGTGGTTAAACACCAAACCATTCGTATAATCCTTGCCTTAGCTGCTTCAAACAAGTGGGAAATCAGACAACTTGATGTCTCTAATGCATTTTTACATGGTCAACTTGATGAGGAAGTATATATGGCTCAACCTTCTGGATTTATTAGTGCTGATCAACCATCATATGTATGCAAGTTGAATAGGTCCTTATATGGCCTCAAACAAGCACCAAGAGCCTGGTATTCTCTACTCTATTCTTTTCTAATTGATCATGGATTTATTTCTAGCTCAGCAGACTCTTCAATGTTTGTTAAGGGTTCTCACTCTACTTTAACTATTATACTAGTATATGTTGATGATATATTGGTAACTGGTGCAAATAGTGAATCAATCCTAGTAATTATTCAAGCTTTAAAAAGAAGATTTCAAATGAAGGATTTAGGGATGCTTTCCTACTTTCTTGGGCTTGAAATTACTTCTCATGGTGAAGACTTAGTCGTTTCTCAGGCTAATTATGCTTTGACAATTCTAAAAAGGGCAGGTCTAAGTGAATGTAAAGCCTCTACTACTCCTACTCTAAGCAAATATATGATTTCTACAAATTATAGCACACAATTATTTGAAGATCCATTCTTATTTAGAAGTTTAACTGGAGCTTTGCAATATCTCACTATTACAAGACCTGACATTGCCTTTTCTGTGAATCAAATATGTCAATCTATGCATAAACCTACCAATGGAGATTATGAAGCCTTAAAGAAACTGCTAAGATACATTAAAGGAACTATTCACTATAATCTTCATTTCAAACCTTCTACTCCAACTCTTCATGCCTTCTCAGATTCAGACTGGGCTAGCAATGCCTTAGATAGGCGCTCCACAACCGGATATTGCATCTTCTTAGGCAAGAATTTGGTATCTTGGGGGTCCAAACGTCAAACAACGGTCTCAAGATCATCTACTGAAGCCGAATACAGAGCTTTAGCTCATGTATCAGCAGAGATAAAATGGTTTACTTTCTTGCTTAAGAGTCTTCATATAGATATTGTCACTCCCACTCTTGCGTGTGATAATATGTCTGCTTTAGCTTTAGCAAATAATCCTGTGTTTCATACACGTACAAGACACATAGATGTCGACTTTCATTTTGTTCGCGAGCAAGTCAAGTCCAAACTTCTGCACTTGCACCATGTCCCTTCTTCAGAACAAATTGCTGACATCTTCACTAAAGGTCTTGGAGTTTCTGTCTTTACCTCGTTGCTTCACAAGCTTCCCATGCTAAACATGCTTAGCTTGAGGGGGGATGATAAGATACAAGACTTACCAATCAAGTAAGACAGCTGGAAGTGAAGAATGACAGCTCATATAACTAACTACTTGTAAGAAGAAGTTGTTAGCATCTTCTATAGAATCAAACTACTGTATATATATATGATTCACACATTGTAAACATAAGCAATTGAATAATAACAAACTCTTCTCTCTATATTCTCTTTTCTCTATTTCATCATAAATACCTATCATACTGATCGACATATACTACTAGATAGTACTATATGAAGCGTCACCTTAATCTCTATCTTTTTTATTATAAAAAACCGAAGAAAAATGAGGCACGCAGGTCTTTTTTTTCTTTTTCGAATGTGCAGGTCTCTTTCTATTGTTGACGAAGTTGCTAAATCCATGCATGAGTACGTATTATAGCATTAACTTATTAGGGTCTTATATATAGTTGTTTCTTTGTCCCCATCAAAAAAAATTTTGTGCGTGTATAAATCAATCAAGTGATGCAGAATGGGTCGCTTTCAGGTTTTGGTCATATATAATGAAGATAAGTTAATGGAGAGTAATATAACTCGATTACGATTGAATCTAAGAATTCATTATTAGTAGAAGAATACACTCGACAAGTAGGAGTGATTTTTAAATTCCATACAAATATGTTCGAGTCACTAAGAGAGATAATCAATAATCAATACTGTCTAGGATTGGAGCTAGTAATTTTGTTGAGTTTTTTTTATTCCTAACCTATTGTAAAAAAATAATTGCAAAAAAAACCTATTTTAAAAAATAATTGCAAACGTAAACGTGTAGGCGCTCTTCTAAAGATCTTCTGAAGATCGCCTTTATCATTTACAAAGCCCATTACCTTGATAGCCCGTTAATTAACTTAAGTATAAGACTTTCTTCTTAGAGAAGCGCCTTTACTTATTAACAAAGATGTTAGGCCAACGATCTATCTGTATCTGGACAACCCAAATTCAAGAACGTTTCAGTAGATGGAGGAGACTCAAGTCTTTATATCCTTTTCCCGTTACTACGTACGAGCTGGTGTGAAGGCAAATATAACAGAAAATGAGAAGAGGAATAATTTATGAAAAAGTCTTTGAAATGTTAAGTTTCTTACAAGGAGAGATGATTCCTTGCTCGTAAGTAGTAACGGGAAAAAGGTATAAAGACTTGAGTCTCTTCCATCTACTGAAACGTTCTTGAATTTGGGTTGTCTAAACGCAGATATATCGTTGGCCTGGCATTTTTGTTAATAAATAAAGGTGTTTCTCTAAGAAGCGACTTATACTTAAGTTAATTAACGGGCTGTTAAGATAATGGGCTTTGTAAATGATAAAGGCGCTCTTCGGAAGAGCGCCTATACGTTAAATTTGCAATTATTTTTTAAAATAGGTTTTTTCTGCAATTATTTTTTTAAAATAGGTTAGGAATAAAAAAAAAACTCAATTTTGTTTAGGGGAGGGAGTGGTTCATAGGTAGGGGATTTACTATAGTATCGGTCATTAGAGAAAGACATTTTTCATCTCTAATAACCGTAAAATTAGTTTCTAAAGTTACAGTTTGGTCAATAAAGACCGTATTTCGTCAGAAAAAGTTGGCCAGTAAGGATTCTTAGGTAAAGATATCTTTTATGATGAAAAGTGATCCATCATCGGGATTGGCCACGTGTCATTAGAGAAGGCCAGTGTCATTGGTATTAACAGTTTTCAATATTGATTAAGTGTATCGTCGGTGTTATTCATTAATCATTAGAGAGGACGTGTTTAGTCTCTATTGATTTGTCTCTAAAAGGTTAGTAGCCATTACAGACTGCACCAATACCGATAAATCATGTCGCCCGGTAATGTCCTTTTTTTCAAACCAGTTTTATTTAAATAATTTATTTATTATTTAATTATTTATATTTAATTATAACTAACAAATAATAATGAAATAGAAAAAACTTTCTGAAATAGCGATCGATATACTACATTGTTACAAAAAACGGGTTTTAAAGTCTAATATAAAGGCAAAAACTATAATATTACATTATTGAATAAACGATAAAAATAAAAGCAATACATAAACGAATAAAATATAAATGTAATAAAATTTTAAAGTCATCAATAAAGGGGAGTAGATAAAATCACGGATCATCAAAACTTTTAGTCGATTCGTCAATAAGTCTTCTTTGTTTTCTAGCGGGAGGAGTAACATTATAAGTACGAACGGTAAGAGGGACGACAGAGTACGAACATTATAAGTACAACCTAGTGGTTCCTTTGCAACCCCAAATTCTATTTGGAAGGATGTTTGGAGCCTCAAGGTACCTCCTAAAGTGAGAAACTTTATGTGGAAAATTGTTAAAAGAAAGATTCCCTCTGAGGAATTTAAGTTTAAAAGAAAATGCGCTGAGAATCCTTTATGTAAGGTGTGTGGAACTCAAATAGAGTCCATTGAGTATATGCTCTTTAACTACTCTTGGGTTAGAGCCTTATGGCTTATTTTCCCAATTCAGATGTTATCTAATTTAAACTTCACAACAAGAATTGAAAACTGGTTCACTGATATGAAATGTCTGCAGAAACAACATGATATAATGGGAAAAAATCTCTATTATTTTGGAATATTCTCTTTACGGAATATTTGGAAAACAAGAAATATATATATATATATATATATATATATATATATATATATATATATATATATATATATATATATATATATATATATATATATATATATATATATATATATATATATATATATATATGAAGGAAAAGTCCCTGACCCTATACAAGTGCTAAAACAAACAACAAATGACTATGATGAATACATATTATGTAATAAACACAACTCTAAGGCAATTCCTATACAAGCTCTAAATAATATTTCTGCTGGTCAGAACAATTATTGTCCCCCTCAGGAAAATCAAACTGAAAACCAGCAACAACAAGGTAAAAAGAAAGGTAAAACAAAAAGTGATATTTGGAATCAAAATATGAATACTAATACTATTATTCTTCATACTGATGCATCCTTTAAACATGATTTTACAGCTTCCTCTGCTAGTATATTACTTGATAAAGACAATTAGCTAATCAACGGTCATGCGTGGTCATTTTCCTGTTACAACTCTGAAGATGCCAAGTTTATTGGAGTGCACAACGGACTAATCTCAGGAATCAATTTTCATCGCCATGATATTCGCATTATGTGTGATAACAAGGTGGTAGTGGACCTTCTTAATCAGCCCAAAACTCCTCCAAATGCAAGGCTCAAGAACTTTTATCTAGACATTAAGGGTCCGTTTGGAAGTGCTTATTTTAGAGTAAAAAAGCGCTTTTAGAATAAAATTCAAAATTTTAAAAAATTATTAAAAATTATTTTGAAATCTAAAATTTTTTTAAGTGCTTTTTTTGAGAAGCACCTATTTGGTGCTTTTCATAAAAGTGCTTTTGAAAATAAAAAAAACTCTTAAAATACTAAAAGCACTTTTAAGTGCTTCTCCAAAAAAGCACTTCCAAACGGGCACTAAGAATCTTAGTTGTAATAGAGTAGTATTGTTCTATTTTATTCGTAGGATAGACAATATGAGTGCGGATTGGGTAGCAAGGCAACAACTTATGGGCTCATTGCCTTGGAATTGGGTTTCTAACCTTCCTAACCAACTCGCCAAATTTCTGTTTGACTCCCCTTCCCCTAGCAGGACTGGGTGAGAATTTTATTTTCTTTGTATGCCTTTATCTCGTTTTCAATATAAGTATACAAAAATAATGACTGTGCATAGGTCATAGAGGTCGTTACTTGTGCTCGATATTTGATCTTTTTGTCTCTTTGTGTATCTTTAACTTTTTATGTTTTCCGAATTGTTTTAACAAGTTATAGAAATGTAATAATAATTTGAGTAATGTTGGGTATCACCTAAAAATGTATCACCTAAATATCATCCATGATGTGGCGGTTAAGTGGTCTAATCACGAATTTTTTCTTTCTAGCTTTACTTTTTTCTCTCTCTTCAATGATTAGACCACTTAACCGTCACATCATGACTGATATTTAGGTAATACTTTTTAGGTGATACCTAATATTACTCTAATAATTTATCACTATCATCCCTATGAAAATTAATGTTTTTAACACAAACTTGCGGATGTTGAATTTTGGAGAATTTTTTAGTCGAAATAACTTTAAATTTGTAATCATTCAGTCATATTCTTTAATCATTTTACTCTAGAAGGACAAACATATTTTCCTATGTTTATTTTTCGACCCCCTAATTTACAAACTAATATCGATGGGATTTTCGACCCCTAATTTACGAACTAATGTGAAATGGAAATAATATATTTGATCTCTATGTTTACGAATTAATTAAGATGGAACATATTAATATATTCGACTTCTATTTATAAACTAAGGTGGATCAAAGAGTAATGTTTGGACCCTTAAATTGCGAACCAAAATGTGTCAGGAAATAATATTTTCGAATCCTAATTTACAAACTCTCGGAGGGATCAGAAATAATCTTGCAGAGTTTTTTTAATTTGTAACATATTTAAAAAAATAATTGCAACAAAAACTTATTCGATAAAATAATTGTTCAACTAACCTATAGGCGCTCCTCCTAGGAGCGCCTCTTTCATTTAGTCAGCCCAAATCCCATTAATTAATTTAATTTGGAGGTCTCCTTAAAGGAACGCCTTACCTAAAAAAATAGACTTCTTTGGCCAACGATCTGTCTTGTGGTACATAAAAACCTTGTTTATGAGAAAGGAAATCACGAAATCTTTTTTGATTTTGAGCCTCGAGATGATATTCACATTCACGAGAAAGTTCTATTTTTGCCACCTGTAATTGTTTGTGGGGAATTAAAATAATATACAACACAAGAACAGGACGGAACAGGAATTTGTTTACCTTCATTGTTGAATTAAGACCTAATTGGTCAGCCAATTTTACAATACCATGGTGTTGCTAACAGTAATTAGAGTGATATTGATAACTTGAACTTGCTACTCAAGTATACAAATTTAGTTATGGAGAAACTATATATTGTGCTTTATATTATTTTAATTCCCAACAAACAATTACAGGTGGCAAAAACGAATCTTTCTTGTGAATGTGAATATCATCTCGAAACTCAAAATCAAAAAAGATTTCGTGATTTCCTTTTTCTTAAACAAGGCTTTTATGTACCACAAGACAGATCGATGGCCAAGAAGTCTATTTTTTTATGTAAAGGCACTCTTTAAAGGAGCGCATCTAAATTTTTAATTAAATAGTGAGCTTTAAGGTAATAGACCGACAAAATGAAGGAGACGCTCTTCATAGGAGCGCCTATAGGTTAGTTGTGCAATTATTTTATCGAATAAATTTTTTTTTAAATAATTTTTTTAAAATATATTACAAATAAAAAAAGCTCAATCTTGCACAAGGAAAATAACATGAATAAAAAAGTTATGAAAATAAGTTACAATCTTTATAATTATCTCTTTGAATAATTTTGAAAAAATGCCTTCATGTTGAGGTTACTTGAGCAAGAGGAGTAGAAGAAGCTGGAATAACGGAAGCCAAACTGACACGTAAGGCTAAAGTCAAGAATTTAAGATCATCTTTTCTTCTTCGCTTTAAAGGCCGAAAGCAATTACAAATAGTTGTTTCCTTTATATGGGACATCTTTATCTTTTAAAGGCCTTTTGCTTGCCAATCACAAAAGGCAAACTCATGTGCTTGACTGTAGGATATCAATCCTAAAACGGTGCCTAAAAGAGATGAAGTTATACCAAAGGGAAAAACATTACACGTTATTGAAGTTATTTGATCGTCTGTAATTTCTTTTTGGCAATTGATCGTCTGTAATAGTATAACTAAATTTTACGTTATTATTATTGGACGAGTCGATAACCTTTAGAGTCTACTATGTACATTTGTTTCTTGAAATGTAGTTCAATTGACTTGTAACATGACATTAACTTCTTTATACACGTTACTTTAATTTAGAGAACAGGTTTCCCTTTACTTTAGAAATGGGTTTAGATAGAGCCTACGGAAATAGAAGATGGTTTGAGATGTTCGAAATGTCTATGGTCTCACACCTCCCTAGGGTTCATTCGGATCATGCTCCCATTTTGGTTACTTTAGATACTTCGGTGGTTAAGGTTCCCAAAAAAAAGCGATTCCGATGTGAGGCGGCATGGTTACTTCATGAGGGTTTCAGGGATTTAGTCGAAAGAAAGTGGAGGGTGGATGGTAAAACACTTAGTGAGAATATTGAAATCATGAGGCGAGAATTGGAGATATGGAAATTCGAATTCTTTGGGGATATTTTTCGCAAGAAGAGGAGGTTGTTAGCAAGAATAGCGGGAATACAGAAAGCGGTCCAAATCTCTTATAATTCATCGCTAAGCAGATTAGAGTTAAGATTATTAGGAGAATTTGAAAGCTTGTTAGAGCAGGAGGAGATGTTTTGGTTCCAAAGAGCGCATACCGAGTGGGTTAATTCTGGGGAACGCAACACACGATACTATCATTGTGCAGCGCAAGTAAAAAAGAGGAAGATGGAAGATTTTAAGATTAAGGGACCTAATCACGAAGAGATTGAGGATAGAGAGGTGGAGAAGAGGTGGGTTAGAGTATTCTTTGAAGAGTTATTTACGCAAGAAGAGGGGACTTATTCGGTTTCGCAGCTCCCCCATCCTAAGAGATTCGGAGGGGATGACATCGAAATGTTGAGGAGTGGGGTCACGGATGAGGAAGTACGTATAGCAGTTTTCCAAATGTCGCCACATAAAGCTCCTGGACCGGATGGTTTAACGGCGGGGTTCTATCAGAGATGTTGGGATATAGTGGGTCCATCAGTTTGCGATATGATTCGGGGTGCGTTACAGAATGGAAGATTTCCGAAAGAAGTATTGGGGACGCTCATTCAGCTTATACCGAAACTCGATAACCCAGAGTTCATTATGCAATTTAGACCCATAAGTTTGATTAATGTTTGCTACAAGATATGTATGAAGGTTTTGGTAAATCGAATGAGGCCACTTTTGGAAAAGAATATTGGCCCCTATCAGAGTAGTTTTCTACCTAGTAGATCAACTATTGATAATATAGTCTTGGTTAATGAAGTGGATTTCGTTATGAGACATGCCAAAGGGAAGAAGGGGTACATGGCAATTAAAGTAGACTTAGCTAAAGCGTATGATAAGATTAGGTGGAACTTTATTAAGGAATCATTGGAACTTTTAGGCTTACCTCCTATGTGGGTTTCGGTGGTCATGTCGGGAATGGAGGACAACGAGTTGAGTATTTTATGGAGAGGTTCACCTTTAGAGTCGATTACGCCTAAGAGAGGAATTCGCCAAGGGGATCCGATCTCGCCCTATCTATTTGTCATATGCATGGAGCGCTTGTCACTACTTATTCAGGGACTCGTGCGAGATGGCTCATGGAAACCGATATACCTTAGTCCAGGGGGGTCTCCTATCTCGCATATCTTTTTCGCTGATGATTTAATTTTATTTGCAGAGGCTTCCGTAAATAATTTTTTATTGTTACAGGAATCTTTGGATAGCTTCTGTAGAGATGCGGGGCAAACAATTAGTAGGGATAAATCGATTATTTATTTCTCGAAGAATGTAGATGAAGATGTGGCTGGGGACATATCATTACGAAGTGGTTACCAACGGTGTGATAGGATTGGAAAATATCTTGGAGTTCATATCCTATCGGGTCGGAGACCAAGAGGTTTCTTTGGGGAGTTCATTAATGAGTTACGTGGCAAATTAGCAAAATGGAAAGGTAACAATTTATCTTTAGCGGGTCGCATCACATTAGCTCAAGCCGTTCTTAGCACCGCACCAATGTACATCATGCAAGTGGAGAAATTACCGAGTTATGTGTGTGAGGAGATTGATAAAATTAGAAGAGAGTTCATTTGGGGTTCTTCGGAAGATAACAAAAATATCAATTGGGTTGCTTGGAAGGATGTATGTAGTCCCAAAGAAGTTGGTGGTTTGGGCTTTAAGTACGCGGATGAGATGAATAGAGCTCTCTTGGGTAAGCTCGGATGGAAGGTAATTCATGATTCATGTACCTTGTGGCCAATTGTAATGAGGGAGAAATATTTTAAAGGGCCACCTATGCAATATCTAATTAAACAAACCGATTCGAGGATGTGTCGAGCAATCACGGAAGGGCTCGATGTAATAAGAAGAGGATCTCGATGGGTAGTACATAATGGGAGAGATGTGTCGTTTTGGTGTGATTTGTGGGTGGGTGATTCGCCCCTTATAGACCTTGTCACAGGAGTCTTTGAAGCTAGTGATTTGTCTAAAAGGGTTAGCGATTACATCCGTCCGGATGGGTCATGGGATTGGACGAGTTTCCAAAGTCTATTATCACCATCCAAGCTCCTCGAAATCGCGGACACTAGGGTTGGAAGGGAAGAGGGATCTAGAGATATGGTATCTTGGTTATATGAAGCGAATGGGGTGTTTTCAGTAAGATCAGTGAGGGGGCGAAGCTTCACAAACGCGACTAGAGTGGAGCCCATTTGGAAGAAGATTTGGAGCTTAAAATCGACCCAACGAATCCGTGTGTTCATATGGCGAGCGGTACGTGAAAGGATTGCAACGCGCGGTAATCTTGTGCAAAGAGGTATGGATATTTCTAATTTTTGCCCTTTATGTAATGTAGAGGTTGAATGCGCTTTACATCTTTTTCGGGATTGTAGTCTTGTTAGAAATATATGGGATAATATTAGAAATGAATTGCTTAGCTTGGGTTTGGGTGGGGGAGCAGTTGATATGCAAAGCTTTGGGGTTAGAGTTGAGGGACCTGCTGGTTCGGTTTCCAGCCCTTGCTTTAGTCCTGTAGTGGACAGGGACTTGGGGGAAGGGGGGAGGCTGTGGACTACTAATATTCCTTTATTGCATTGCAGGTCCCTGGAGGGAATTACCACAGGAAACTCCTTTTCCGAGGAGATTACAGCTGCACGGGGAAGGGACCAATTCAGGCGAGGACCACTCCTTGAAAGCGCGATCAGGGAGCCTACTGCGATGAGGGAAGGAAGGGACCACCAGCGCCACCTTCAAAGCCACGAAACCGAGCAGCTGGAGGATCTGGAATCTGAGATGAACCTGGAGAACAGCAGCGAATCAAACATCACTGATCGAAATTGGTGGTCTCGAAATGTTACAAATCAAATGCTTTACTGTGGAGTTAACTGGAATGTATTTTTTGGGTCTCTAATCGACACAATTTGGAAGCAAAGGAATCAAGTGGTGTTCAAGGGAGAGAGCTTTCCCAACGCAAAAATTATTATTAGAAAAGCTAAACATGTGGCTACTATGATTACCCGAGCATGGAAGCAAGCACCAAGTTCAAGCGCCACGAAGAGTTCGGCAATATCAATGGTTGGATGGGCCAAACCCATCCGGGGCATTAAACTAAACACGGACGGTAGCTATAGCAATTGGAGGAAATTAGGCGGTGGAGGTGGAATTGTTCGAGATGGTAATGGAGAATGGATGAATGGTTTTCGCATGAAAATCTATAATGACTCCCCGGTTATAGTGGAGATCATAGCACTTTGTGAGGGTCTTAAATTGGTAGAAAGGATGGGTTTTCATGACGTGGTAGTTGAGGTAGATTCGAGGGAAGCAATCAACCTAATAGAAAGTGCACGAGATGGGAGAGGACCTGGGGCGCAATGGATTAAACTTATCCGGGTCATACTCGGTAGAAACAAGGGATTTATCTTGAGGAATATTTATAGAGAGGCAAACGTCTGTGCCGACTGGTTGGCGAAATCAAGCTGGAAGATTAGGGATGATTTTGAGTTGCTAGAAGATCCCCCGGATGGCATATGGACTCTACTCACCAAGGATCGCATGGGTTACAGAACGCCAAGGGTAGTATATAACCCCGATTTACTTAATAATGTAATAGGCTAGCGCGTGTTTTTGTTTTGTAGCATGACCCATTGGGTCTCCGATGTAATCAAAAAAAAAAAAACAAAAAAAAAGAAAATAAAGAAATGGGTTTCCAATGATTCTTGGGCGGCTGGGCCTACAGAATTTGTGTTTTTTTAAGTCATTGAATTCAAAATGAATAATGATATATACCCTCCAAAATTATACCATCCGTTTTATTACCTATAACGTGGCGTGAATTATTGACAATAAATCGTTAATTTATTTATATATTTTATTTAATTAACGATTTATTAGCAACCAATTCATGTCACATCATAGATAGTAATCGAGTGGTATAATTTTTATGACATAAATTATTACTCATTTAAAATACATACTCTTATAACGATGGGTATTTTTATTAAATTTTTCTATAAATATTATTGTGGATTCAGAAGTTAAATGGAGAAAGGATTTGATACATATAGGAGTTTGGGAATCAATATTTTTTGTTTTTTTAATAAAAGATAAAAAAATATAAATATATAACTACCAATATTAAAATAAAAATATGAAAATCGAATAAACATTATTTTCTAAAATCCTAACTTATTGGTTGGTATATAATTAGAAAAATCCGCAAGCACATTGTCGGAATGCGTGTACTTGACCAACCAATAAACCTCTAAATTCATTTCTCTCCTTGCAAAGAATAAAATAAGATTACAAATTTCTGAAATAATATAAATACTACGTAAAATATTACAAATCACGGGATAACATAAGTTTAAATTATTTGCTAGAGGGACCATTAAATTCATGCATCCATCTTCTATTATGCACAACTTATTTTCATAGCTCCTCGCAAGAAGACATGCTGATGTCTCCCTATTTGTTCTAATTCTTAGCCCATTGGAGACATCCTTTTTGGTGAATAAATGACTTATTTGATAGACTTTTAGGCTTATTTGATCATATTGCACTTTCTCCCCTTGGAAATTAACTATTTGCAGAATCTGAGCTTTTGTGCGTAAATTTGACTATTTTTAATGCAAAGTTAATCGGTTCTTGAAATTCATGAAAGACCAATCCAAGGAGAAGAAGTGAGAATAAAGTCTTACTGTATTTTAGAGTGTTAGGAAATGATTTTGAGTCGAGTTTCTATTTTTAGAGTACACTTTCCTATTTCGTTTTCTTGATTTATTCTTTTTAAGCATATGCGGTTTAATTATTTATTTAATGTGAAGCTTTAAAAGATAAATGGTAATTACTTAGAGACCAAGTCAAGATAAAGATGAAAGGAAAGAAGATTTACATGGAAATAAGAAGATTTAGGAAAGATTTATTCAAAGAAGGAAAAAGTTGCCTTGTGAATCTGAAAATCCAGCCACGTTTTAAAGATTAAATCATAATTAAAGATTGGCATGGATTCTGGACGAGTGGTCTGCACCAATAGAAAGCTCTTTCCAAGACAAGTGGTTTCATATATTGGAACTTCTCAAACGGATAAGTATTGAAAAAGATATGCCCAAATCAAATCAGCAGAAGAATCTTACCTTTCCTAGAATTTAGAGCTACGAATTTAAGAGTCCTTGACTTGTCTTCCACTCCAAGAAATTCGACCTAGGGTCCTCCAACACCTATAAATACACCCCTTAGACCTCATTATTCAGTACCTCTCACAATTCATTCAATTCTTAACATCCTTAGAGAGAGCGTCAAGAGGCGGAAGCAAGAGCAGAAGCTGGAGAATCCTTTTCCTCCAACAACAGTTCAAGCCAATTCCTCTATCTAGGTTCTTATTTTATTTTTGTTATTAGGACATGTATATTATTAATTTCTTTATTGTTTTTACTTTCAATATGAGCTAAACCTTAATTACTTGAGAATCGTAATGGGATGAACCCTAATTTGTTTAAGTCATGTATTTCAATTTGGGATTAGTTTCTAGTTTAATTTGAATTAGGTATTTCATATTGTTTCTTATTTTATATTAATTTCACTATCAATGAATTAGCTAATCGGAGATAGGTCATAGTAATTAAGCTATTCACTTTGGTGGGGAAGTGATCGCCTTGACGGGGGGTTTAATTACTGAACTAGATAATAAACGTAAGGTAGAAATTATTGATCCTAACGGACTTAGTTAACCTTATAGCCAATTGGGTAAAATAGTAATCATTCGAAGGTGGATTATAATCGCCTTGACGGGGTTTGTAACACCTAAGAATAGCTCCTAGGTCCACCCTAACGGGGGCTAGGAGATTATAGAGTCCCGACTAATATAGAAATATCAGTTCTGCCCTTAATGAAAGGATTAATTAGGTAAGTTTAGGTGATTCCCTAGCGAGACTCAAGTATAGCTCATATCTGCGTCTTAGTCCTTTAGTATTTATTTTCAGTAATTTATTTTCTTGCATTCTTAGGATTAATATAAAAACCAAACAAATATCTTTTACCTTTTATTTTCTGTATTTGAAATTATCACTATTTATTTGTTGAACACTTGGGTTATACCAGTCCAATCCCTGAGAACGAATCCGACTTGTCAGAGTATTACTTGGACAACCATACACTTGCGGTATTGTGGTTCCTTTTATTTCAGTACTTAATTTTATAACACACCAGGACCCACCAAGTTTTTGGCGCCGCTGCCGGGGATTGCAGCGTGTGACCCCGGTGTTTAATATTTAAGTAGTTTTAATTGTTTATTTATTTTTATTTTTCAGTTTTACGCTTGGTTTTTGTTTTGTTTTCTTTTACAGGTTCTTTATTCAAGTAATGATCAAGAGATTTTATTGAAAGATGTATAGAGGACATTACCCAGATCCCGATCCATATGACTATTGGGAAGACTCTTCGGGACAACAACAATGGCGTAGTAATTTCTACCAACCACCTTATCAACACCCGCAAGAGCAAAATTGAAACAACCAACGGATTGGGAATAATCAACAACAATTTCCGTATCACTATTATCAAGAAGAACCATCTTATCACTATCAACCAGATCAAAGATGGAATATTCAACAACCTCCACATATAACTCTGGCTGATTTGAATGAAACACTTGCTAAATACATTCGCAACAGCGAGGAAAGCAGTGCAAAAATAGAACGGTTGCTAGAAAGGGGTTCCAGATATAATTCTCATGACTTTGCCGAGAGCAAAAGCAAGTCTTATGAAGACCACACATTCGAATGCTGTGACGAAGAGAAAATCATGGGAAGAGATCAAGAGCAAAAGGCAAGAGACGAGGAAAGCAATGCTAGTCTTGAAAGAATAAATCAGATGCTAGATGATCTGGCTTCCCAACTTGCCAAAAGCAGTAGAAAATCTTATGAACCGGAAGAAGTAGTTGAGGAGAAAATGTTGAATGACAATATTAGTGATAGTGATACGACCACCGTGCCGATTATAAGTGGAGACCACCATGTGGTTGAAAATCTTGTTAGCATGGTAGAAGAAGGAGTAGCAACGCAATTCCTAGAAGTTAACACATAAATTGCTATTCCTATAGTGTATGCACATGATCAAAATACAGAACGCAACCAAGAAGAGGTGGTGATCGAGGTTATAGAGATTCCACAACAAAAATATGACGAGGTAATAGTAGAAGATTGGGTTGACAGCGAAGACGAATCTGAAGTGGTTGGAGAATTAATTGAAGAATCCAAGGTTCATGCTAAAACAAAAGTTGAATCCCCACCACAAAAAGTTCACCAATTACCATCTCTACCCCGAATCATGAATGAGATTAGAGCCGAGAAATTCGAATTACCTCCACCACCACAAAGTTCAGACATGTGCTATACAAGCAAGGTGCCACACCGTGAGAGTAAAGCGGCAAGGAGGAGCACCTACCCACAACATTTTAAAGAGGAATGTGAGATTGAAACAAGGAATAAAAGTGAGCTTATACCGTGGAGAACGGTCATCTACTATTGTGTGGGGAAAATGAGTTTCGTCGCGAAAATAAGAAGGCGAAACGAAGTACTTACCCACCCCCTTTCAAAGATCGATTAAATAGCATTCGAGGTGGGAAAGTTCTTAAGCTTACATGTCAAGGAAGAGGCGAATTTAAGCGGAGGAGAACCACAAGGGCCTCAATACCATCTTCATGGAAGGTAACGCGTCGAACTTAAAGACGTAATAAACAAAAGTGCTTCTTGGGAGACAACCCATGTTTTATTTGCTTTATGTTTTTCAATTCCTAGTGTATAATTCTAAGTTAGTGTCGAGTCTTAGTGTCTACTTTTAAAAGAAATGAGAAGGGTAGTGTGTTATTAGTGCAGGAATTGAGTTTGGGGTGCTAGGAAACGAAAAAAGGAACACAAGGGAAAATTCAGCGCGAAGTCCGGTATACCGCCCCAGAACCCCGGTATACCGCAGAAAGAAAACCCGTGCCACGGGTCATTAACGCGGGTTTTATGCAGAGGTGGAAAAAATTTGTCGATGCGCAGTCCAGTATACCGCGCGATATGTTCGGTATACCGCAGGAGGAAAAACCCGTACCACGGGTTAGGTACCGCGGGTTTTTGGACGGAGACGAGAAATTGAACAGTGGCAAAAACCCGTGCCACGGGGTATATACCGCGGGATCTTTTGCAGAGACGAAAAAATGAAGACCTGCTGGGTCCGGTATACCGCAGAATTCCTCCGGTATACCGCGGTCATGTCGGTTTTGAAGAGTTTGTGCCTTATAAACTTCTTACTTCATCAAGAAGTAACCATAGCCTCTTCAAAAACGAATTTTCCAGATCCTAACCCCTATATACCTGCACAAAGACCACTACAACACCAAAGAACATCAAATCCTTCCTTCTATTTCATTCCAAACACACATCCAACACCACAACCCTTCAAGAAAATCAAGAATTCTTCTCCTTCAAGCTTTAGCCTCTTCATCAAAGCTTCAATCTTATTCATTAAACCTTCCCCAAGCCATTACATATCCATTACCCATCTCATATAACACCATAATCCTTCATTACAAATCCTCAAAACATCAAATTTCAAAACTCTTCTCTAGTTTTTGATTATTTGAAGTTTTGAGTTTGGGGTTCATTGAGACGTCGAAGATTGGGAAGACAAGAATACCATGGAGAGGAAGAGGAAGTAAGAGAACCTCTTATTACTTTTGGTGTTGAAAGATGTAGTTGAAAGATGAAAATTTTGGGAGGATAATCACGAAGAGGTGTTGAAACCCATAGGAAAAATCACAAAAGAGTTGGAGCTTATGCAAATCATATTACGTGGAGTGAGCAATGTTCAACATGCCACCTACGCAACACAAGGAGCTCAACCTACACGCAACCATGGAAACCAGCTTCGTGCTGGTTCAGATACGTTTTCCTATCCCTTTCTTATTTGTTTTATTTGTTTATTTGCTTTATTAAGTCTTTTTCGAGTCGTGGGGACACGACTCATTTTTGAGTTTGGGGTGGGGTTCGTTGCCTCATCCCAATTTTATGTGTTTTACAGTTTTTTTTTTAAATTTTAGTTTGAGGAATGTTTTGACTGTAGAGATGTAGAATATATTAAATGCCCTCATTAAGCATGCTTTTCATGAATTTATGATAGAAAATAGTTAATTTTAGGAGTTAGTATAAAACGCACTTAGATTGCATGCAAATATTAGATAATTGATAGGAAGAATTAATGAACAATGCAAAAGAAGTAAACTTGTGCTTAAGGATAATGGGTGGTTTGTAGAACGTGAGATCTAAATGAGTAGAGAACCCACTTAGGTATGAACTAGAGGCAAGTTGTGTAGATAGGAAAAATGATAGAGGCAGTTCTTTGTTAGCCCTTTGAATCCTTTTTGGCCTTCTATCCCTGAATCAATTGTATCCTTCGTAGCCAAATTTTTAGCCTTTAAGCCTTTCTTTTGTCGCCACATTATAAGCCAATATCCCTTAGTATTGTTAGGCATGACCATATGACCCGCACTTGAATCACGATCCTGAGACTTCCTGTCTTGAGCTTGAGTTTGGGGTGGTGGGTCCACCATATGGGAATTTATTGGGTTGGGATTTTTGAGCTTATCAATTGTGCTCGGTTATATATTTTGATGATTCACAAGTTTATGATATTGTAACCCTTTGGCGGGGTAATAGTGAATGGAAAAGAAGCTTCGAGCTCAAGTTATGAATAGACATAACTATGAAAAATAGCATGATATATCAACATCAAAAAGGGAGTCATGGCTATACAAAAAGAAAAAAATTGAATAAATGATTTGAAAAGAATATATTCGGACCGGCAAAGTGGAAATTATTAAGTGAATCATCCTTAGTGCTTATTGGGTTAATTTGGGGACGCTAATTAAGCGCGTCAATTGGGTTGAGTGAGAACGTTATTCGAGTGTAAACTCAAGCTCTTGGACATTTTGTTGATGGTAAGTGAGGAGAGAGCCAAAAGCTCACTTCAAATTCACCAAATATACATACCATACCGTCCTTCAGCCTATGCTAAAACCGTAAAGACCTCGTGATTCCTAGATGCACGGTGAGTTAATAGGGAGTATTCTAAGTGGAGCGTTCAAAGCAAGTAAAGATCAAGGAACACCCTATAGCCACCATCTTGAGATAAGTATTAAGCGTAACCTTCTAGTATTGTGAAATAAATTTTGGATTGATATTGTTTTGTATTTGATTTTGCATGAAAGTGTATGTGTATATTAATTCCTAGATTAGACTATATGAGATTTATTTTAAGTTTTGCTTTGCGATTATTTTCTAGATTCTACCTTCTGCATTCACCTAAAAGATCCTTTGTTTTTATTTTACTCTGTCGGGACGACAAAGGTTTGAGTTAGGGGTCTTGATGTCTCCCTATTTGTTCTAATTCTTATCCCATTGGAGACATCCTTTTAGGTGAATAAATGACTTATTTGATAGACTTTTAGGCTTATTTGATCATATTGCACTTTCTCCCCTTGGAAATTAACTATTTGGAGAATCTGAGCTTTTGTGCGTAAATTTGACTATTTTTAATGAAAAGTTAATCGGTTCTTGAAAATTCATGAAAGACCAATCCAAGGAGAAGAAGTGAGAATAAAGTCTTACTGTATTTTAGAGTGTTAGGAAATGATTTTGAGTCGAGTTTCTATTTTTAGAGTACATTTTCCTATTTCGTTTTCTTGATTTATTCTTTTTAAGCATATGCGGTTTAATTATTTATTTACTGTGAAGCTTTAAAAGATAAATTGTAATTACTTAGAGACCAAGTCAAGATAAAGATGAAAGGAAAGAAGATTTACATGGAAATAAGAAGATTTAGGAAAGATTTATTCAAAGAAGGAAAAGATAAAGCTGCCTTGTGAATCTGAAAATCCAGCCACGTTTTAAAGATTAAATCATAATTAAAGATTGGCATGGATTCTGGACGAGTGGTCTGCACCAATAGAAAGCTCTTTCCAAGACAAGTGGTTTCATATATTGGAACTTCTCAAACGGATAAGTATTGAAAAAGATATGCCCAAATCAAATAAGCAGAAGAATCTTACCTTTCCTAGAATTTAGAGCTACGAATTTAAGAGTCCTTGACTTGACTTACACTCCAAGAAATTCGACCTAGGGTCCTCCAACACCTATAAATACACCCCTTAGACCTCATTATTCAGTACCTCTCACAATTCATTCAATTCTTAACATCCTTAGAGAGAGCGTCAAGAGGCGGAAGCAAGAGCAGAAGCTGGAGAATCCTTTTCCTCCAACAACAGTTCAAGCCAATTCCTCTATCTAGGTTCTTATTTTATTTTTGTTATTAGGACATGTATATTATTAATTTATTTATTGTTTTTACTTTCAATATGAGCTAAACCTTAATTACTTGAGAATCGTAATGGGATGAACCCTAATTTGTTTAATTCATGTATTTCAATTTGGGATTAGTTTCTAGTTTAATTTAATTTAGGTATTTCATATTGTTTGTTATTTTATATTAATTTCACTATCAATGAATTAGCTAATCGGAGATAGGTCATAGTAATTAAGCTATTCACTTTGGTGGGGAAGTGATCGCCTTGACGGGGGGTTTAATTACTGAACTAGATAATAAACGTAAGGTAGAAATTATTGATCCTGACGGACTTAGTTAACCTTATAGCCAATTGGGTAAAATAGTATTCATTCGAAGGTGGATTATAATCGCCCTGACGGGGTTTGTAACACCTAAGAATAGCTCCTAGGTCCACCCTGACTGGGGCTAGGAGATTATAGAGTCCCGAATAATATAGAAATATCAGTTCTGCCCTTAACGAAAGGATTAATTAGGCAAGTTTAGGTGATTCCCTAGCGAGACTCAAGTATAGCTCATATCTGCGTCTTAGTCCTTTAGTATTTATTTTCAGTAATTTATTTTCTTGCATTCTTAGGATTAATATAAAAACCAAACAAATATCTTTTACCTTTTATTTTCTGTATTTGAAATTATCACTATTTATTTGTTGAACACTTGGGTTATACCAGTCCAATCCCTGAGAACGAATCCAACTTGTCGGAGTATTACTTGGACAACCGTACACTTGCGGTATTGTGGTTCCTTTTATTTCAGTACTTAATTTTATAACACACCAGGACCCACCACATGCCTGCAAGATGCCTAGCGTTTCGACTTCTGATGGTCCATCAACAACTATTATCCATGAATTTCTATCCATCACAACTCCTAAATCATCCTAGGATATACATGTAATTGTAGCTTTGTTATTATCAAAAGATGCATCACAGTTAATCTTTATAGTATTAGTAGGGGGTCCATTTATTGCCATGTATCAATTTCCTACTTAAATTTGAGTCAGTGACTCGAGTAGAAGGTAATTTAGATAGTTTACCAAGTGTTTCACTAGTAGAAGATCTCATAAGAGGATATGAGATAGTAGTTTTCCTTTGATTATCATCTTAATTCAAGTTGTTATATACAGGGACATTCATATTCTCAGAAGAGGAAACTTTCCTAATATCCTTCAGACAATTAGAGTCATCCTTATGATACTTAGTAATGTTGTGTTCTTGCCAAGCTTTCAAGGCATTTTCAATAGTATTCTGGGGAACTAGGGGTAAACCCGTTCTTTTCTATCCTTCCAAATATGCCAACAAATTGTACAAAGTTGCTCAAATATCATATCTATATATTTGTACTTTCTTTTAATAACTTTGACTATATTTTTATCCAAACATTAATTTTATTTAAATGTTGGTTGCAAGTTAATAAGTCTAGAGGGGATTGAAACAAGTCTGCCCTTGCCTAGAGGCAGTTGAAGAACATATGCTCAACATTTTATACACCATTATTATTGATGTTACAGATCCTACTAGTCGCACTTTTTTGTATAGAGGTTTTCATTGATGGGAAGCAGGTATTTAAGGCCTTCTTAACGAAATTTCAAACCTTAGGGATAGTTTTCATGTTCCAAGTGAGTTTCCATACCTCAGAAGATATGGGCTGAGGCCTGAGATGTGGTTGCCTTTGTACTAATATTATTATTTTCCATCTTTTCTTGCTCCTTTTTCATATAGTGATATGCCTTATTAACATCATATATCCCTTATTTTTTAGAGTCCATGTGATTTTATCCTTAGTGGGGCACAAGGGAATGAAAGTATTTAATATCTTCTCAACAACATTATTGGGGAAGTTCTTTCTAACTAGTGGAACATTCCACCTTCTTTCATTAGTAATAGTAAGATTTGTTGCCTTACCTAAATTTATATGTTTAGGGACACAAACATCATTACAGTTTGTGATCCATAACTCTTTATTAAGGTTAATGGATTTCCTATTCCCATATTTCTATTTAAAATATTTACATACTTATTCTCTTCCATCTAAGATACTCTTCCACTCCCAAGAGGGAGAATTACCTAACTTAGCTTCAAAGAAAGACCATGTAGGAAAATATTTACCTTTTAAAACTTTTAATAGAAGAGACCCAGTGTTATTTAAAAGGTTCCAAATTTGTTTTCCCAATAAAGCAAGGTTCATGAATCTGGTCTCTAAATCCCAACCCACCATTGAACTTGCTATGGGTTAAGAAAGGAAAAATGCCCAAATGGATTTTTTTCTTCCCATTATTGCCCACAAAAATCTAGCAATATGACCAGAGATCAAATCACACACTTTTTTGGGAGCAGGTAAGAAGACATATAATGGTTGGGTAAACTTTGTAAAAAAGATTTTATTAAGACTTCTTTTCTTGCCTCAAAGAGATAGAGGTTCTTCCAGTTGTCAATTCTTCTTAAAGGGTTACCAATAAGGTTATTAAGGTCTTTTACCTTGGATCTCCCCCGTTCAGTGGGAAGTCCCAAACAAGTACCTAAGTTATTAGTAATTCTCATGTACAATATACCAACCACAATATATTGAATGTGAGTTGGAGTATTATCACTAAATTTTACCCCACACTTATTATGATTTAAAGTCAAACCAATAAAGTAAGAATATCTACTAATTATATCATTAAAACTATTGATTTATTCATATGTTCCATTAAGGAAGAAAACACTTGCATCAAAGAACAACAAATGAGTTAAGCTGGGGCAGTGTTTTGTTAATTTTATACCATCAAGAAGTCCAAGTTCAACATTATCATTTTTCAGTGCTGAGAGAGTTTGCGTCACAATACATAATAATAATAGGGGGAAAGGGGTACCCCTTGTCTCAAACCTCTCTCAGGTTTATTCAATTTGTGAGGTTGGCCATTGATTAACACTGAATATGATATAGATGTGACACAATTCATAATTTTATTACACCAATTACTATTAAAACCCATTTTAAGCCTAAGACTTACAAGGAAATCCCACTGAACAAACTTGTAAGCTTTTTGTATGCCAGCTTTAACTACCATACTAAACTTTTTAGAAGTTCTTTTTTTTTAGGAAATTACATACCTCATGAGCATTCATTGAGTTCTTCTGGATGTATCTACCAGGTATAAATGTTGACTGGTTCTCATCAATGAGCAAGTTCATATGGGATTGTAATCTATTAACCAAAATTTTAGCAATGATTTTATAAATAAAATTTAAGACACTAATATGTCTTATATGTTTTATTGTACCAGGACGTTTCCATTTTGGTATTAAATATATCAAGGTTTGATTAATATCAACCAAAAAAGCTTGCATTCATTATAATAAAATTTATTAATGAATTTAATGACTTCAAGCTTTATTATATTCCAATAAAATATCTTTTATAGAAAACCCGAGGAATACCATCAAGACCAGAGGCTTTATTTTCCCCTAACTCTTTGATAACACTTTCAATTTTAGATATATCAAGGGGTTTGAGCAGTATATTGTTTATACTATGATCAATAACATGTTTTATAATATTAAGAATAGTTGCATAGTCTTTGGGACCCACACCCTTAAATATTACTAAAGTAATTCATAATATTATTAGAAATGTTATCTTTATTATCAAGCCATTTACACTCATAATTCATTAACCTCTAGATTTTGTTAACACTTCTTCTTTCTTTAGCAGCAACAAAGAAGAAGGAAGTATTTTCATCCCCTCTTCTGAGCCATTTATTTCTAGATTTGGATGCCTAGAAATCCTCTTCCCTCTTCCAAATGATTTCAATTTCTTTAGTAATATACTTATACCTATCTCTATTGAGATAAAATAAACTAGTACTATTAGTAATAGTTTCCAATTCTTTCAATAAAAGGGCAATCTTTTTTTCACTATTGTGAAATTTCCTATAACTCTACACAGTTAAAATCATCCTAGACATATTTAGATTTTATTTGAATTTATTACCCCCAAATTTATTAAGTTTTCATCTTGAACTCCAATTTTTTAAAATAATTTTCAAACTCTTTCTCCTCAGTCCAAAACTATTCAAAAGCTTCTTTGTGTTTTAGTAACATTTCATACAAGTGGAGTATTTGAGGACTATGGTCAGAACCTAATGCTGGAAACAAAGTCACCCAAGCATTGGTGAAGAGCATAGACCAACTTTCATTACAAAGGCATTTATCTAATAGTGCTTTAATAGCGTTTGAACTATCTCTTCTATTTGACAAAGAGAATTGACAACCCTTATTAGAATTTTTAAGACTTTGGTCACCCCCAAAATTTTCTTCCATATATCTGATATGGTTGAAATCACCAATCAAGTTCTAGGCAATATCATTTGAAGGGGAGCATTTAGTAAATTTCTCAAGTAGTATATCTTTTCATAAGAAGAGCCATAGACATAAGTTGTTTGGAATTTTATTACCATTGGAATTTTTAGAGTCACGACGAATATATTGATATCCTTATCAATAAATTTAATCATATTTTTCTTAATACTAAATAAGGTTGAACCCCCCCCCCCCCCCCCCCCCCCCCCGCCACATTTTCCCATGGGTTCTACTGTCGTGACTAGCTTCGTTTTAATAGTAAGTGCTAGTTTAATAAGAGCGAAAATAGAATTATTTGGTTTAAACGAAAGAAGTACTTGTAGTCGATATTGCGTGACAATATTAACTAGGGTCTGGAATGTCAGAGGTGTGCCAATCCCCTGACAGTTCCAGACTGTTTGTATGATTTGGTGTCTAGGGATTGAGTACGGTCAATCCCGTAAACGTGAAGCTCATCTTGGTTGATCGTTATATTGTATAAGACATCATCATCATTCTTAGTCCCACTCATTTTACCTCCTTAAGACTCATTCTTCTTAATATCATTTCTGAAACTCCAAATCTTATCATTACGATTGGATTTACCCATTAATTTTTGTAAGTAGGTTTAGGTTTCCCACTTCTGTTAATAGATTGTCTTCCTCCCACCATCTCATCATCATCAATCTAAATAATGTTTGAGATTCGGTGAATGGGTGCTTGGTAAGAGTGAGAACCAAACACATTAGAAGTAGGGTTGGTTAAATTAAGGTATTGAGAGGTGGGGGTGATTGATTTAGTGTTGGGTGAGATAAGGTTTGGTAAGTTACCAATGTTGGGTGATTTAGGTTTTGGTTATTTTGAGGAAAAAGGTTTGGGCGAGTTAGGGATTTGAGAGTTAACTGGTAAAGAGGAAATGAACAGGGGGGATTTAGGAAGAGGGGTAGACATTGAGGTTTGGGTTGAAGAAATAATTTTATTTCTTAAGGGGCTCGATAAAATAAGGTTTAGGCTCGATAGGTGTGTTGGGCCATCTTCAGTGGACTTGGTACCATGCCAAATATAATCTCTTCTATATATGGATCTGTAGATCTCGGTTATGGGAGCTAGGCGGTCGACCGGGCCTAGCGCCTAGGCGGCATTACACAGGGCCTAAGCGGAATCATACGGTTTTGAATCCCGATGTGTAATTTTGTATATTTAGTAATATATGTAGTAATTATAGAAATTTTAACTATTTAAGTCATAAAATTCATCTAATAACGCTATAGTAAATATAAAATATTAAAAATTGAGTTATAATATAAACTAAAGAATTCTCTAGAATAAGAAAAATAACAAAAAGGTCTATGCGGGCATGTTTTTCCATTAATCAGCGTCTAGGCGGCCATTTTTTGCCATTAATCGGTGCCTAGACGGGCTAGGTGACTAAGGTGCTAGGAAAAAACGCATAGAATTTTAACTAGGCATAAGTGGATGAGGGGGGATTTGACGCCTAGGCGGGGAGATCTACAACATAGCGTGGATGTGGGGGTAGTCAACTATATATATAGGTCAATTGTTAGGTCAGCTAAATATTTTTCTTTTTCTTTATAAGCCTCCTTCTCAGAAATTTTGGTCTTATCTTCAAAAGCACCGTTAGTAGTCATTACCTTCTCTCTCATACAATTTTTGTCTCCATCATCACCACTACCCTTTCTACCTCGGAATTAAAATAATCCTTTGGTTTATCCACCATCATGATTGTACCAGAAGTTACAGTACTCATACCCGACTGGACACTGTTGACTAATACCTTGTTTAACCCTGGGTTGGGTTTACCGAGTTTGGCATTCCAACTCGGTCTGAAGCTCCTTTTTCCACCATTCAATAAATTTCCCGAGTTCATATCATTTTTTTTTATTTGTAGAAGAGTAAAGATTGAGATGGGACTCTAGTTGAGAGCTAGTTTGGGTGTTACTTTCTCATTTTAACAGTGGGATTCATCATGATCAAAGAGACCATAATTGTCATAAACTTGCCCGATGTTTTCTTAACAAAATTTAATCCAGGTTTGACTTAATTCATCTTCACAGTAGTTGATTCCATCAATAATTGGTCTCTCAAGATTCCAAATGACTTGAACACAAGTAATTGATTTGTCTTCAATTTATTTCGTTTCTGGGAGTTCAATCTTGTGTACATCACCAAAAAACCCAGCTAATATTTCAATACATTTTTTGTTAAGGAGATTGATTGGTATGTTTGTAAGATGAATTCATAGAGTAGTATCAGCGACACCATTGTTGCCTGAGTTTTTGAAGGGATTGATGGCAAAGTGTTTACCTTGAATAGTGCACGACCATTGATTCCAAACGCGCAACTTATCATCTTCATTCTTAAATTTAATAATGACCTAATTCTTTCCAAATTTTCCATTTCATCGGAGTCCTTAAGCGCCCAACATTTATTAATCTGGGTTTAGTAAAACTAAATTGACAAGATCTTGGTGTAGCAGCTTAGCTGTTACCTTATGCTCACCAACATTTTTGTATTTGGTGTTGTATTCATGAGGAATAACTAGAGCATCCTCCTTAGCACGAGGATGATCAGTGGAGAAAAAGTTCATAGTTAGAGAGGAAGGGGTAGAAAAGAGATGGAAATGAAGAGATTAAAAAATGAGGCAAGAAATTTGGGAGATATTGGGTAGACAAGGAAAAGAGGAGGAAAAGCTAATGAAAAATTAGCTTCAGATTTTGTAAGAAGAGGAAAAACTTAAGAAAAAACCACGGTAGAGTTAAAAAGAGTAGAAGAAGAGAGGAAATGACTTGGAGAGAGAATTTCATAGACTCCTGATTGAATTATTTCTGGAAATGAGACAATGTTTCCTATTTCTCTTGCTTGAGGAGATTACTCAATTACAATACGAGCATGCTAAAAAAGACCTTGCAAGTTGCAACAAAATATATTACAAATTCTTTTCTCCCTGTTTCACGTCTCTTTAGTAGAAGAACTTACCCATTTGTATTTACCCAAAAAATATGCAGAGTAACACCATTCAATTAATATATATATAGTATCATTATTATTATATTAATATACCATATGCTATATTAATATTCTAATTTATAAATATGAGTGATACATCATCTACAACTTTTATATTATAATCGGAGTAATGTAAATAAAAAATTACTAAGTATTAGTACTATCTTCAAACTCAAAATAAAGGCATGTAAACTAGTTGGGTTAGGCCAACTGGCCAGGACCTTGCTATTTTTTCTACACTTAAATGGGTGTGAAGTGAGAGGTACAATGTCCGAATCCCTCCTTAAACATTGTTAACTTAGTTTTGATTTACCCAGGGATATGAATGGGGAGGCATTCATATTCCCCGTGAAATTAATTGTGGTGAATATAACAATAATAATAACTATCGACCATAAAAGGTTTGGAAAATAATAGACATATTATAAAAGATCAAATTCTAATAAGTAAAAAACTTAAATGTGTAAAAACTTTTTATGGTCAAATCCAGTTATTTTATGAATATAATTTAATATAGGGGTGAGAATGGTTCGGTTCATTTCGGTTTTCGGTCAAAACCGAAACCGAACCGAATATTTCGGTTTTTATAATTTAGTAACCAAACCGCATGGTTCGTATTTGGTTTCACATTCGGTTTTGGCTTATGGATTGGTTCGTTTCGGTTCAGTTACTGTTCGCTACAAATTTGGATTCTTGACCAATATTTAGTCATACCATTTTTCGAAATACATTGCGCAATATCGACTAATATTCAAATACAGTTATGTTTTATTCTAATAACAATTATCTAAATTATAATACTATATAAAATTATAAAATTAAAACTAATACTTCTGAATTTATTCAGTCATTATTAATAAGATCAGTTAAATGTATACTTACTAATATTATTTTAAGTGATATAGAATAAATTCTCATTTATAACACCGTCAAATACTAAAATAAAAAAATTTATGTAGACGATAAATTCTCAACTAAATTTTCTTCCATATAATTCTTATAAATATTTTTCCACATTCTCTATTTTTTTCCTTCGTCGGTTCGCCTTTTATTTGGTTTTTTAGTTCTGTTTTTGCGTAGTAAACCGAACCGAACCAAAAAAAATTCATTTGAAATTTGAAAATTGAACCATTTGGTTATTCGGGTTTTGGTTTTTTTGGTTTTTTTTTCGGTTAGGTGTTCTGGTTCTCATTTGATCCCCCTAATTTAATGGGTATAAACTAAGACATTACATTTAATTTAAAAACTTTTTTGATAATTATTTCTAATGATAAGTATCTTCTTTTTTTAAAAAAAAAAAATTAATCTAAAAATCTCACGACTCATGCAAATATCTCTGTTTTCTTTCTCTTTCACATCTTCTCCACTAACTGAATAATCCAAACGTTTTTCGTCCTTCTTCTTATTCTCCATAGCCACTCGTTGTCCTTTCTTCTCTCCATTACTAGTAGTACTACCAAATTTGAATACCCCGTTAGTACTATTGACTCAGTTAGCTTCTTAGTTAACGAGTACACTTGTGATATGGTGATTTTTCCTAATTGACTCAAAGTGAGTTATGCTATTGGATTGATTCTTATTCTCCATTGATTTCGTAGGTGTTTTGCCTTCTTTTTCAATTTTCTGGATCATATATGTTTGAGTAGGGCCTCTTATGGATAGTTTGATCCACACGCCCAATTTGGGATTAGCTTTAGGGTTTTTGCATTTGACTTCTTCATGATCAAAAATCCCACAACCATAGCATACATGTCCAATATTCTTGTATCTAAATCTAATCCATACTGGTTTTTATTCCGTTTTCCAATAGTTTATACCAGGTACAAACAGTTTTTTAAGATCCCAGTCGACTTAGACTTGGGTTATTGATGACTCATCTATTTCCACAGATCCAGGTAATTCTGTAGTATGAACTTGACCAAAGTAACTAAGAATCTTACCTAGACATTTTGTAGTGAGAAGGTTAATTGGTACACTTGATAGTTGAATCCATAGAGTTGTGTGTTCCACAGTCTTTTTACCGTTCAAGTTGTATTGATTAACAACAAAGTGTTTGCCTTGAATCGTCCATGGCCTCTGTTCCCAAACTTTAGTTCTGACTTGTTCACAGCAAAATTTTATCAAGACTGTATTTGAGCTAAGTTTCTCTACTTCAACTCGCTTCTTAAGTGGCCAATATTTATTAATGTGATTTTTGATTAAGATGAAGTTTGTCTTCTCGCCAATCATGAGTTTGGCCATTAGTTTTGGCTCGTTGACTTCTTTGTATATAAAATATTTATCCAAAGTTATTTATAATTTTTGGTTTTTTGCTAGTGGGTAGGAGTAAGCATAGAAATCCATATCTGGAAGCAGCCAAAGAGTTTTGAAAAGAGGAAGAGATGATGCAGGGAAGAGAAAAGACAAAGGGAGTGATTCAATGTTATGAAGAATTCACTAATCAATAACACTAATTTTGAGTAGGAATCCAGAAAAAACTGTGTTCTGCTGGATGATTCAGGGTAGTATGTGTGTTTATGTGTGTGAGTATGTGTATGGAATAGTGTATAGGCTAGAAAGGATTTTCATATTGTATCGGCTGATTGATCAAATATCGATCCATTCATTGTACCTAAGCTTCATCTCGCAAAATATTTGCCTTGAATCGTCCATGGACTCTGTTCCCAAGCTGGCAGAGACTTTAGTCAAACAATTTGAAACTCCCCCTCCACGTGGAAATGTAGTGGTACTTGGCAACTTTATTAATTTTATTCAGGATATAAGAAGCCCTAACGTTATTATAAACCAAACCGTAGTTAACTCAAACCTCAATAATAACCCATCCTCCCCAAACACCCCCAAATCATTTCAGACAAATCAAAAACACCTCGAGCCCTACATATTCTCCCAACCAAAACCATTCAACCCCAATCACCACAACTCTCTACCTAACTTCTAAATCCCAATATGAATCCTCCCCTCAAGATGGATTCTCTACACCCCACCAAAATAATCACGACTTGGATATTTTCAATAAAAAAGATCTATTCAACCCTAGACATCATTGAAACTCTGGAAGATATGAAGATGGATTTGATTTTTACGAAAGAAATGAAGGTGAAAGACAATCAATTAAGAAGATAAACATGAAGAATAAACAAAGACATCAAGCTCAGGTGAATCTGAAAAGACAAAAAACCATATGGGCCTCTAGAAAAGCAATTTACATTGAGAAATCAGAAGATACGATGAAAAATATTGATATATTAGAGGATATGAATGAAGAAGGAGAAGAATCTGAAAAGGGTAAGAACAAAGAGACAGAAGGAACAGTGACTACTCAATAAGTTTGCGGGGTTGACCTTACTCAAGCCCAAGAAGAACAAAGATACAAACCGTCTGGAACTGGCATAGTATTGGCAATACCTTGACAGTCAGACCCTTTCTAGTATAGTTAATATATACCAAACTTAGGTACTTTTTCTTTTAGCAACTAAGAGCACTTACATTTCTGTTAAAAACTTGAAAAAAATATTAAACATGACCCTTTTGGAAATAGTCGAGCCCATTGGATTAAGTGGGGGATTGGCTATCTTTATAGAAGACTCGGTGGATATTAGTATACTTAGTAAATCGGTAAACCACTTCCTTGCACTATAAAACATGAAGGAATTAGATTTTACACTACTTTTGTGTATGGTGCCCCGACTTATAAACGTAAAGACCAATGCCTTGATTTATACAATAGCCGCTGCCCCCTAATCGATATGATCAAATCTCTAATTGACAATGACTTTTGTAACAAAAATTAGGGTGAACTGTTCCCCACATCCTGGGTAGCTTTCCTTCCAGCTATAGGGCTTGATCACTCACCCCAAGTGTTACATATGAAAGAAATTATATTAATAAAGATAGAAGATTCCATTTTGAGAGTATTTGGACAGAAGAAGCTGAATGTTTGGAAATTATTAAAAAAGTTTGGAATATCAAGAAAAATAAGATGGGGTCACAAAGGGATGCATTAAGTTATAAATCAAAGAAATGTAGTAAACTTCTAACTTCTTGGAGCAAGAAGAAGTTCAAAAATAATATATAAATGATTGATTTCTATGTGAACAAGCTTGAAACTATCTAAAATGACCCTAACACTAACAATTTGGTTGAATATAATGAGATTATTAAAAAAGTGGAAGAGGTATGGAAAAATGAAGAAGATTTATGGGCTTCTAGGTCCAGAGCCAGTTGGCTTAAAAGAGGGGATATAAATACCTCATTCTTCTATGCGTCAACTAAAGAAAGAAGAAAAATTAATAAAATTACCAGAATTACTAAAGAGGATGTGAATTGGATTGAGGAATTTAATGATATTAATACTAAAAATAAAAGAGTATTTTGATAATATCTTCAAAACTGTAGGTGAAAGAGACTATGAAAATATACTTAATCTTATAAATCCAAGTGTAAATGATAATATGAATAATAACCTGAACAAACCTCTAGAAATGGAGGAAATTGAAAGAGCTATAAATGAATTAGGGGCTAACAAATCCCCTGGACCGGATGGTTACTCAGGTTTCTTTTATAAAAAGTATTGGGATGTTATTAAACTTGATGTCATAAGACTCATTAGATATTTTTGGTATAACATTGGATGATCTTAATCATACTTTCATCTCTCTTATACCTAAAATTATTAAACCCACCAAAATTAAACATTATAGACCCATTAGCTGCTCCAATTTTATTTATAAAAATAATAGCAAAAATTCTTGTGAATAGAATGCAACCGGTAATAAATGCCTTGATTGATGAAAATTAATCAACATATATATCAGGAAGGCACATTCAAGAGAATACTATGGTGGCCCATGAGATTATTACCTTTATCAAGGAAAAAAGAATACTGAACTATTATATGACGGTAAAGGCGGATATCCAAAAGGCATATGAAAATGTAGAGTGAGATTTTTCAAAAGATATGATTATCAAAATGGGTTTAATGATAATTGGGTTAATAAAATCATGAGATGTGTGACCTCGGTAACATATTCACTACTTATTAATGTAAACCCGATTAAAATAGATAAACCACAAAGGGGTTTGCGCCAAGGGGACCCCTTGTCCCTTTATTGTTCTGTATAATTAATCAGATGAATAAAAAGAGAATAACATCATGGAAGGGATCAAAATAGAAAGACTAGCACCTAGTGTCACCCACTTACTCTTTGCTGATGACATCATTTTCTTTATGAAAGTCAATTATCAAGAAATTGAGGGCTTTAATGATGTAACTAATAAATATAACTATGCTACAAGTATGAAACTGAACTTATTCAAATGTGGGGTAAAACTCGGTCATTATACTCCCAGTTACTTACAATTTATTATGGCCCAAAGACTAAAAATGTCTATTACTAATAATTTGTGTAATTATTTAGGATCCCCATTGAGTGGGGAAGATCCAAAATAAAAGACTTAAATTCTCTAGTTGAGAACCTTACTAAAAATAGAAAATCGGAAAAACCTCTATTTGTCTGAAGCAGGAAAAAAGATTCTTATAAAGTTAGTTATACAAAGTCTACCGAACTACTTTATGTCCTCATATCTTATACCCAAAAAGATATGCGACTTAATAGCCTCACAAATAGCTAATTTTTTGTGGGGTATTAATGGAAACAAAAAAATACATTAGGGTAGTTGGGATTCACTTACGAAGAGTAAACATATAGGGTGTTTAGGGATCTTCATCTCAGTAACATTTCTCTCCTTGGTAAGCAAGCCTTGAATATAGTTAATACAACCGATTCTCTCCTGTATAAAGTTCTTAAAGGGAAATATTTTCTACTTTGCTCTTTTGTTGAAGCACAACTAGGTAGCTCACCCTCTTGGGGTTGGATGAGCCTACTGTGTGGAAGAAATACTATGACTAATGACCTTAACTGGAAAATTGGAAATGGATATTCTATTAACTTACATACAGATAAATGGATCAACAATAGTGATGAGGTGATAAAACCAAAAACTGAAATAGAAAGAAAAGTTAGAGATCTTATGGTCCCTAATGAAAGAAAATGGAATGTCCTTGTTGTAAATGAAATGTTTCAACCAGAAGTTGCTGATACAATCTTTAATTCCTTCATCCCCTACACAGGTGGGAAAGATATTCCTTACTGGAAGAAGGACAAGAATGGAATATTCTCAGTTAAAAAGTGTTACCAAATACTTAAGGAAGAGAAAGATAAAAAAGATAGTGGGAAGAGTGATAATAAGGCAAGACCATCTCATAATATACTCCCTAAAGCATGGAGAATTGTTGGAGCCTTAAAGTTGCCCCCAAAATAAGGAACTTCACTTGGAGAGTCATTAAAAACCTTCTTCCTACTAATGAGAATGTTTATAAAAAGAAAGTTATAAAAATCCTCTATCTGTGATATATGTAATAAATCAATAAAAAATACTGAACATTGACTACTGGATTGTGAATGGGCAAGAGCAGTTTGGTTTGCCTTCCCTTTTAGTCTACTAACTTGCAACCAGTTGTCCAGTAAAATGGACACTTGGATGGTAAGTATAGTGGAGAATGTTGAAAAACAAAAGTCTCTAAATAACTTCATATTTGAACAAATATGTACACTTATGTGGCACATATGGAAAAGTAGGAACGATAACAAATTCAAGTGTATGAAACTAGACCCTATGAATACTATTGCAAGAGCAAGAAAAGAATGGGAAGAATATGAAAATGTAAATTTTACTAAGTTCTTATTGAAGGATAATCAAACAAGTCAAAATCAACCATTTAACAATATAGTAGAGAATGAGAATGGTATTGAGGGTAAAGGTAGTAAAGATAAAGTAAAATGGATACCACAACCTCCACATACATTTAAAATTAACTGTGATGCTGCTATGAATAATAAATGTGTCTCAATATCTTGTGTTTCAAGGAATTATTCAGGTAAGGTCAAAGATTGCAAAGTATAGGAAATTGCAGCTGAATCTCCTCTAAAAGCTGAAATTTAGGCATCCTCAAAACTTAACTTATTGCTTGTGACTTTGAAAAATCTAGAGTGATCACGAAAGCGATTGTCTACAAGATATGCAACCACTGGAGACAAGGCAACAAATTTTTATTCCTAAAATTTGTAATATTATTAAGAGTATTTACTACATTTTTGAAACTTGTAACCTTATTTTTAGATGGATTAGTCAAAATAGGAATAGCTTAGCTGATGGGGTAGCCAATCATAAGCTATCTGGCAAAATTATTGGCTCGTATCTAGACACGTACCCAAGTAGGCTAGATGAAATAATAAAAAAAGAATCCGTTCTTTCCGGAATTGGATAGTCCTGTAATAATTTTTGGGCTTTAAGTAATATTTTTGGAAAAAAAATGCAAATATCTCATATATAGAAGATTGTAACTCAATTCTAGTCAAAAGAAAAAAAAAATGTAACTCAGAATCTTAAGATCACTGAAATAAGCTCTAAATACTGAAGAACCTCTCAACATTTCTGATAATAGTGTTCTCTGTCGAAACCTTACTATCACTTGTAATATTACGCTAACTACTAAGCACCATGTATTTTTCCAAAGCATTTAGTATTATTATCAATGTAGTTTACGAAAATATGTTCTTCCTGTATATTTGGTAATATGCTTTAATTCGAGATCAAATGCTACATAATTCATTGAAGATTTTAACTATACATCTTTGAATACAAAAACTTGGTATGAAAATCAATTAACATCTTTTAAAACCGGCAAATTAGCCAACCAAGGAAGCAGATTTTCATGAACCAAGTTGGGCCTATCATCGTGAGGACAATGTCCAGTACCTTGTAAAACAAAAAGACTCACATTCGGAAACTCAGACGGTAATGACGAGAAATATTTACCAACTGGCCCGTCGAGTGGGGTAAAATTATCTTGATCACCCCATAAAATTAGGATAGGTAAACTAAGCTGTGGTACTAATTGAACCGGATTTGGGCCAGGAGGGCCCGTGATAATTGATACAAATGCATCAAGTGCTCCATCATCATATGCTGGTTTCGATATGATCTGTATTAACCAAGAAATCATACGATATTAATGAAATTCATTAGTCAAATTGAACAAACATGATTGAGCTATACCTCAACCAGATCATCATCCACGGATTCCTTGTTTCCGTAGATTGACATCAAAATGTTCCTTATATTTTCGCTGTACTAACAAAAAAAGACAAAAAGAATTAGAGTTTTTTTTAACCATTGGGTTAGCTCAACTGGTCAAAACCTTGTCTCTCATCTAAAACTGGTCACTAAATTATCGCATCTGTCTTGTTTGGACCATTTAACTAATAAATATTTCAAACAAACCATTCATTTATTGTTAAGGTAATGGTTTAAATTTGCTAAAAACTTTTGGAGGTTTTGTGTAACTAAAAATATTTTGTCGGTAAAAATTTAGGGAGAATTGCTAAGACGTTTCCTAAAATATTTTTTGAAAACGGCCTACTTCTCTAAATTACTTAAATCAAGTAAATGAGTAATTGACCATTTTACCCTTACATATGCACACGATTTGCATGTTTAACGACCTTTATTAACGGTTAACTAACGAAATGGTTGATTTAGAGCAATTTTGATAAACTATGTTTTAGTTAAAACCTTAATTAGTTAAGTGGTTCAAACAGAAGTGTTGCAACACTTTAGTAGGCCTTGGAAATATGTACCCTAGTTCTTGTTTGGGTTTTTTTTGGACAACTACCCTAGTTTTTGTAATAGATCATAATGTAAAGGAAGTGTAATAAGTACCTTTTTCTAACCCGCTCGAATATATAAGTTGCTATCCCTCTTTGTTTAAGTAAAAAGTCAACAAGCCAAAGCAAAGGAAAAAGAAGCTTAATCCTCCAATCATCAACAATAGCCTTATTGTTCATACCACCAGAACAGTTTAACAAAACAAGCCCTTGAACTAATGACTGAGTCGACTCTGTTGGTTTAACAAAAAAAAATCAAGTCTACAAGATATAAAACTAGAAGTGTTCAATGAAAATGTACCTTTGGCAGCTATTACACAAGCGAGACTTCCAACAGAATTTCCAATTAGAATACTTGGTTTTTGAATAATCTCGTCCAGGAAATCCAATATTAACTGTTATTTTTATTAAATTAGATACAAGATTGTAATATAAAATTCATTATTTAAAAAATATCCAGAATTTACCTCTGCCCATAGTTCCATGGTATACTCGAATCCTTTTGGTTTATCGGAAGCACCAAAACCTAGAAGGTCCACAGCGTACACTGTGTGATTTTGAGCTAGTGTGGGTATGTTCCTGAAAAAGACCTCAATCTTATATTTTATTTACTAATCATAAATTGCATCATTGATCCATGTGTTATGCAAAATAACTAACTAATTAAGTTACATGTCTTGAAGGCTTTGATACTATATTAAGTTACTGATAACCGACTAATTTAAACAATTAATCTGTTAAAAAATGACTTATTGTTGACGCGCCATTTATTACATTTATTAATACTTCAATGTGTCTATTAACACAAGAACATTGAGCTACATACTTTTATACCATAAGTTCAAAGTTGGATATGTACTCTAACAAGTTCAAATTAAAAAGTAGGGATTGTTTCCCAAATGGTCCCTGAACTATAGACTAGTTACTTGGATGGTCCTCAAACTTCTAAAGTTACCCAAATAGTCCCCAAACTTAATTCTTTTTACCTCCATTAGTCTCCGCATCAAATTCCATCCATTTTTACCGTTAAGTATGTGCGGCAATCGGTATTTTTGTTACCCAAACAATCCTCAAACTTCTAAAATTCCTCATAATGGTCCCTAAAATATCCATTTTTACCGGTTTGGTACCACGTGACAGTTAACGGTAAAAATCTGACAGAGTCACATGTGAGAAATAATGAGGGAACAAAAGTGAAGTTCGAGGACCATTCCGTTAACTTTTAAAGTTTGATGACTATTCGGATAATTAGCCTATGCACTACAAGAAATAGGAACATTAGCGGGGAAGCTATTGCGGCAACAACTAAAATGGCCTCTAATGATATTTTTAAAAACCAAATTGGCCTCTAATTATATTTTTAGCGGCAATATTTGCCGCTAAAGATAAAGTTAATAGAGGCAAAAACAAATAATTTAAAGGTATCTTTAGCGACGAACTTATAGAGACGACAAATAACGACTATTAGCGGCAAAATTAAGATTTTTAGTGTTAAATTTTTTGCCGCTAAAGATACTATTTCTTGTAGTGATGGTTCATATACCATTTAAGGAAGCAATATATGTAAATACAATCTCAGGCCAAAAAATACATCTAAAGAATTATCTTTAGCCATAATCACTACTTATACATTAGCAAGGTCTAACAAATATATACAATAGGAAAAGATCTTACCTGCGCCAATGAGCAACCGAAGCACCAAAACCATGAACAAGAAACAAAGCAGGACGTGAATTCTCATTCTCACCCCTTTCTGAGTATCTCAAGTAGTTAATTGTATGACCTTTCCACACCCATTTTTTGCATTTTTCCTCAATCTCTCTCAAACCCAAAGATGGTACCTTAATGTTATCCTTTTCAATATCAGCAACTGACAAAGAATTTGCACACTTGGTCACTACACTACTGATGATGATATGTTTTTGTCTGTACTTTCTACTAGGTTGTATGTATTTAATTTCATTATCTATGTTGGAGTAGATCTTTGGTGTAGATGTTGAATGAAGCAAATTAGAGGGACTAATTGTTACTGCCATGTTCATGGTAAGTTGTTTGGATGCTGAAAATGTGTGGGCTAAGTTTCTTGCAACTAGGAGTACTCTCTTCAAATGTTTTGAATCACCAAATAATTACAAGTTAGGGTCTTATAGTAAAATCGGAAAATTGACCATACTTAAGCCTAAAGCTATGGTTGAGGTTTAATGGAAGAAGTTTTGGAATTAAAATGACAGGTTTCTTTTTAAAGTTGAAAGGTTTTGTAAGGTCTATTTAGTTACCGTAAATTCCCTAAATAACCCAAGAAGATGAATATTCTTTCTAAATGTAAGCCAAGTAAATTTTGTTTCTCTTCATTGGCTTTTGACAATTTTATCCTTCAATTAATAATTGAAAAATAAAAAAAAAATATATTTATTATAACTTGAACGGACTAACTTTTTTTTTCCAAAGCAAAAACTTTCTATATTAAGCTCAAAACAATTCAGTCATTACACAAATACAAAAACATTATAAACCTAGCTACTAAACCTTAAACACATTAACTAGTTACCAATTCTTAGTAATTCTAACTCTATCACTTTTACAAGAAAACTTTTTGCAATCTCTAAGTCTTGTGCTGAGGTTGTATTAAATCTCTTTCAGTATTTCCTCCTCGGTATTTGTTGTTCTGTAGATGAGCATTTCTATTTCTCCACATCATATATATGTAAGCAGAGAACCATCCTCCAATAACGGTTTCATAAAAATTACCAGCAGGTTTTATAAGCATAAACTCTACAAATTCTTCCCAAGATAATAACTGAGGTATGACTGTTTCAGTTTTTGTGCATGATACAAAAATTCTTTTAGATAAAGGGAAACTTAGAAAGATATGATCCTTAGTTTCAATGGAATTAAAACAGATACCACACAATGAATTAGAGCATATTCCCCACTCTGATTCTTTCTTTAGTAGGAAGCATGTCCTTACAGGCAAACCAAGCACATACACTGCATTTAGGGAAATTCCTATTATTCCAAACTAGCCTAGTCTACTCAATTATAAGACTATGGTTTGTCAACTTGAGCATAGTTTTCTTGAAAGAAAATTTACCATTAACACACTCAAACCAAGTGATGACATCCTCTCTAGTATTTAACTGTGAAGGAACCACATCAGCTAGACCTGTAAAGTAAAAGTAGCAAGGAAAAGCCACCTATTCCTGGTGAAACAATCTTGAACCGTTTTATTAGTCTAAATCCCATCTATTTGAATATTTCTATTAAGAGCCACATTTACATTGTGACCATCAATCCAGTTATCCCAATACACAAATGTACTACTCTATTATTTACTTTGTGAGATATGAAAGTGTAAGCAACATCTCTCAGTTTGAGTATTTTTTCCATAACCATATATCTTCTTGTCTAGCTTTAATCCCCCAAATACATCTACCCTTGATAATAGTTGTATGTATCCAAGAGCTTAGCAGATTGTCTTATTTTGATAAATTCTCCAAAACACACTAAGTAGACAAGTTTTATTAAGTATCTCCAAATTAGGGTTATTTAATCCACCATGTGCTTTGCATTTTCACACATCACTACATGCCACTCTAGCACCTCTTGAACCACTCTGATCTCCTTTCCAAAGGATGCTAGAAAGCCTCTAATTCAATTTATAGATCACATCTTTGGGAAGCATAAAAACCCTGCACCAATACAAGATTCGACTAACTAGTACAACCCTTATCAGCTTAATTCTACATGCATATGACAATAACTTCTTACACCATATAATAATAGAATCACTTATCTTCTTCACCAGTTTATTAGCATCTTCAGTATTCCTTTTCTTGGAGTTTAGGGGGTACCCCAAGGTCCCTAACAGGTAGGAAACCCTTTTTGATACTAAGAATATCTAAAATCTTATTCTTCATACTCAAAATAGCTCCACCAAAGTAGATTTCACTCTTTTCATTGTTAATTTTTTATCCAGACAGTCTGGAGAATATGTTTAGCCCATTCTTAACTAGCTTAGATGATTCTTCATTAGCTCCCATAATACTAACAAGTAATTTGCAAAAATTATATGATTAAGAGCTAGAAGATCAAATTTTGGATGAAAAGAAAACCCATTATTTTCACCAATTTTCTTAGAAAAGGCAGAGAAAACCTGCATACAAAGCACAAACAGAAATGCAAGAACGCCAACATTTTTATTTCTCATCTCACGACTCTTTCTCAATCTCAAACTAACTGTTCAATCCCAGCCTACTCGTCATCTCTCTCTCTCTCTCTCAAATGGAACGCCACCATCAAAATAACTCTGTGACTCGCCAGAGTAGAATCACCATGACACCATTAACAAAAATGCGAGAACTAGTTTTCAGATCTTAATATTTCACAACAGTTTTGGATATTTCAAATTGTAGAGTTGTTGTAACAAAAATTCGGTGATATTCATCGTGTTGGTAAAAACTCGGAACTGTAATGGTAATTTTTAAAAAACTAATTGCGAAAATAAGCTTTATCTGATGAGTATGAAAAGAAATAGTAATGACAAAAATAAAAGACGGGAAAAATAAAAGACGAAAAAAATACGAACCCAGAAACTGGAGATGATGAACGGACTGTAGTGTCGTGGAAGAGCCACTGCCTTAAGAACGAATTCTGGGACAGCCGAGATGCTATACTGTTTTTCCGAACGTTCCCTAAGGTTTGAACACTACTAACCAACTCTCGTGTGCACTCAAAAGGGATGGTTTGGAATCTGTATAAAGGTTTCGCTCAAGAATAGTAGGAAGGAAGAAGAAGGATAATATTTCTGCAGAGGAATTTCGTAAGAAGTGTTGTGTCATTTCTGAAGTGAAGAACATCTCTATATATAGGCCGGAAAGAGCTGTTACGGTAATAGTCATTGCACATGATATTCGCACCTGTTACGAGTTGAGATCATGGGGCAACAAATCCGCACCAATTACACAAGGGATGTTTCTAAAACGTGGGTAAAAGGTTTAAAACGTGTGGAGAGAATCTGGGAATTAATCATGTTAACAAAGTAAAAAATAAAAATAAATGCTGGTATAATTTTTTTTTCCGAAGACCCAAGACCCAAGACCCAAGACCCGGGATCGGGCCGGGTGGGTGGTGGTGGTGCGTGCGTGTGGGCTTACCCGCTATCTCTTCATGTGAATGGGTATTAGTTCTTTGGTAGCTTATGAACCCACAAAGTATTTGAGTGGGGTTTTTGTTTTATAACCTACTGATGTGGGATAGACAAAATAGTCACTTAGTGACTTCTCCTACCCCCAGATGCAAGTGTTCCAACAATCCCCCACACATTTGAATGTCAACAGAGAGTTTGAAAAGAAGAAAGGTTTTGAGCGAAAGCTGGGTAAATTGTACTTAAGTGTCAATATCTTGCGATTTTAATTGGCACGTAGTAAAGTGAGGCAACAACCAAGTCCAGTCAAGTTAACGTACTCTTGAACTTGACATTCTTTAGTCGATAACCTCACAACACATACTCAAACCCGTTAGGATAATACAGATTCCGCGATGTAATCACAAGCGCCTTTTATGCCATGCGCATACCTTGGTTCTCATGAGTGCTCTAAAAAGATTTCTCAAGTCTTTTATAGAAAGCGGCCTCCACTTTCACACTCACGTAGGTGATTTCAAGAATATCTATACAGCATAGACTACCCCTCAAGGGCCTTGAAGTCATTAAGATCCTTAAAGCTCATCCTCATCATACGCCGGTGAGTTCATCAAGTCTTTCTCAACATGACCACCACAAAGGGCTATGAATATCATTAAGAGTCAAAACTCAAACTCGAAATAATCATCGGTGAATTCATCAAGTCCGTCTCAATAGGACCACCACAAAGGGTTATGAATCATTAAGAGTCGAAACTCAACCTCGAAATAATCATCGGTGAATTCATCAAGTCCGTCTCAATAGGACCACCACAAAGGGCTATGAATCATTAAGAGTTGAAACTCAACCTCATTTGCACTATTATATGCCATAGGGATGGGTAAGTAGTGCATCACATATCATCCATATGACCCCCATGAATGGGCTTGAGCCCATCCCCCTCGACATCTCCAGAACTACTCTGGATCAGCCAAATTTTTCTCAAATTTGACAAAGTCCAATGCTATCACACCATTTTTTAGTAACTGTTTTACTGAGTTGTGTCTGATTCGAATATGTTTCCATTTTCCAATATAGGAGTTGTTGTGAGCAACTCTGATAGCCGCTTGCGAGTCACAATGAAGAGAGACCGGTACAACTTTATCTTCCCATAATGGTACATCTGCTAAGAGACTCCTCAACCATTCAACTTCTTGTCATGCCAACTCTAGTGCTATGAACTCAGATTCCATGGTTGACCGTGCTATACAAGTTTGTTTAGACGACTTCCAGGATATAGCTCCTCCACCCAAAGAAAATACATAACCACTAGTGGAGCTCACTTCATCATTATCTGATATCCAATTCGCATCACATTAGCCTTCCAAGACAGCTGGGAATCTACTATAGTTTATGCCTATATCCATAGTACCTCTAAGATATTTCAGTAATCTTCGAAGTGCAGCCCAATGTTCACTACTAGGGTTATGGGTATAGCGACTAAGTCTACTTACAGCATAGGCGATATCAGGCCGAGTGTAGTTCATTAAGAACATCACACTTCCTATGACCTTAGTGTATTCAGTTTGAGATATTGCACTTCCCTTATTCTTAGTCAAATGAATACTAGAGTCATAAGGAGTTCTAGCATGTGTGACATCAAAGGAGTTGAATCTCTTCAACAACTTCTCTAAATAGTGGGATTGATTAAGGGATATACCATTTTCATTTCTTAAGATCTTAACCCCTAAGATAACATCAGCATCACCCATGTCTTTCATCTCAAAATTAGATGATGAGAAGTCCTTAGTCTCATTAACGACTTTAAGGTTAGTGCCAAAGATCAGCATTTCATCCACGTATAGACATATGATCACACATTCAGATCCTAACACCTTCATGTAAACACATGAATCAGAAGTGTTGACTATAAAGCCATCGTTAGCTAAAGTACTATCTAATTTTTCGTACAGTTGTTTGGGTGCTTGTTTCAAACCATATAGAGATTTCTTAAGCTTGCATACTTTGTTTTCTTGACCAGACGCCACAAACCTTTCGGGTTGTACCATATATATATCTCTTTATCTAAATCTCCATTAAAAAACGCGGTCTTAACATCCATCTGATGTATAGTGAGTTTATGAATAGAAGCTAAGGCTATGAGAGTTCTTATATTGGATATTTTGGTCACTGGGGAATAGGTGTCAAAGTATTCCAAGCCTTTCTTTTGAGTAAAGCCTCGAATTACAAGTCTAGCCTTAAATTTCTCTATGGAACCATATGGTCTTAATTTTCTCTTAAAGATCCATTTTCTACTACTTGGCTTACACCCCTTTGGTAAGTTAGTCAAGTCCCAAGTGTGGTTTGATCTAATAGATTCTATTTCGATGTTTACCGCCTCTTTCCAGAAGCTGGCATCAATAGATCTCATAGCTTCGGAAAAGGTCTTAGGATCTTCCTCAAGAAGGAAACACGAAACCAGTTCATCACATAGCATATCCATGTGAAAATCCTCAGTCAAGAAGGCAGTGATAAAGCCTGGTCCAAAGCTAGACTCAGTCCTACGTCTTTTACTTCTCCTAATTTCGTTATCAGGGTGTGCTCCTGAACTCGAAGAGGGGAGAGAAGCAGACAAATTATCACTAACAGGTATAGCAGTATTGACTGGTGAGTCATTAATGGTAGAATAGGAGGCATGATGAACAATATCCTTTTTCAAGGGAAATATATGTTCAAAGAATTTAGCGTCTCTAGATTCACTAATAGTGATATCACTAAGGAAAAATACCTATAAGCTGCACTATATTGAGCATATCCTATAAAGATAGAATCTATGGTTTTGGGTCTAATGTTGACTCTCTTAAAGTCGGGTACAACTACCTTAGCCAAACACCCCACACTCTTAAAAATTTCTGGTTGGGTGGGTATCCTTTCCACAACTCGTAAGGGGTCTTATCTATACATTTATGGGGTACTCGGTTTAACACATAACAAGCAGATAAGACAGCTTCCCCTCACATGTTGGATGGTAGGCCTGAACTAATTAACATGGCATTCATCATTTCTTTAAGGGATCTATTTATCCTTTTGGCTATTCCATTTTGTTGGGGTGTATAAGGAGCACTAAGTTCATGAATAATTCCATTACTTTCACAAACTTTAAGTGTGTTTGAACTATATTCACCGCCCCTATCGGACCTAAACCTTTTAATCTTTCTATCTAGTTGGTTTTCAACCTCAACCTTATATTTTAAAAAGGTGGATTCTGCTTAATCTTTAGACTTTGAAAGGTATACTTTGGTGAACCTAGAGTAGTCATCTACAAATGTCATATAATAAAGTTTTCCTCCTTGGTGGTCCTTTGTGTGTTCTAAATAAATGCAAATAATAATCGAACCACAACCGCAAGTGTACGGTTGTCCCAAGTAGTAATTCTGATAATCAGATTCGTTCCAAGGACGGATGGTTGATCACAATGTCTATGCAAATAGTGATTGATGCACTTATGAAAATAAAAGAGGATAATTTGTTTGTTTTGGTTTGGTGATTTATTACTAAATAAATGAAAGACAAAATAATAATGCAAGTAAAAAGCTAAAACGCAAGTATGAGCAAGTAGTACTTGAGAGACACAAGGGTTTTCCTAACTATCATTCATTTCATACATTGTTTAAGGGACAAATTTGTAAATTGGTATTGGTCGGGATTCTATAATCTCCTTACCCCCGTCAGGGTGGACTAAGGAGCAACTATCAAATGCTACAAACCCCGTCAGGGTGATTATAGTCCACTCTCAAGTGTTAAAATGTTCATTACCCAATAGGCCATAGGTTTAATTAAGCTCGTCAGAGTCAATAATTTCTAACCTACATTCATTAACTAGTTCGGTACCTAAACCCCCCGTCAAGGTGATCCAATCGCCACTAATTGGAATAGCCTAGATACTAAATCCTATCATTGGTTAATTACGTCAATAATAGTAATTAAAATGCAAATTAAAGAAAAATACAATTTACCCAATTTGATTTAAATAATAAATATCCCAAATTCAAATGTATAGAATGAAATCAAATTGGGATTAACCCATTATGCGTTCTCAAGCACTATGAATTGTTTAGCTCATATTAAAAGGAAAAACTAAATTAAAAATAATGGAATTCATAATTGATTACAAATAAAATATAAAAGAAACCTAATTTCCGGAATTGGAATGACTGAGAACGGAGCTATAGACCCACTCCAGCTCTAGCAGCTTCTTCTTCCTTCCTTCTGTTGCTTCTCTCTGGTGTTTTTAATTGTAAAGAATGAATTGTGTGAAAAATAGAAGTCCAGACCTCCTTTTATAATAAGAAAAACGGATTAGGGCTTGGACCAGAAAATAAAAGCCTAATTAAATGTCCAAGCCCACTTTCTAAGCCCAAAATCCCGTAACTGATGACAGGCCTTCACTAAAACTGCTTTTCCCGATGCGTTACAACTCCGATTGACCTCATTCCAGTTGCTAAAGTTCCGTACTTCGATAAGGAATGTTTTCTCTTCAAAGGTCAGCGGCTCAATCAGCTCTTAAGTACCTCGAAAACAGCAATCAAGGGCCTGGAAAAATGGATTTTCAGCTCTAAAAATAATATCTTCGGGATTTCTCTTCAAGTCTTGACTCTATCTTTTAATCTTTGACTTTATCTTCGGATTCCTTTCCTAGCTAACATCTAAAAACCTGTAAACTTTACACTAAAAATACCAATATTACGCGCAAAAGTTTAATAATTCAAAAATGCTAGAAATAAAAAGGGAAATCCGAAATATTGCATATTTAACCCAAAAGTCTATCGAATTAATTAAATAAACACCAAAAATGATGTCTCCTAAGGGTCTAAAATAAGAACAATTAAGGAGACATCAAGACCCCCAACTCAAACCTTTGTCGTCCCGACAAAGCAAAACAAAATAAAACGAGGGGTAGAAGCAAACGTATAAACACATAGAAGCTAGCAAATAAACCCTAAAGCAATTCTTAAGATAAATCTCATATAGAAAAACTTTAAAAACTAACATCTACATACACTAATCATGCAACATCAAACATAAATAATCTCAATCATAAAATTAAAGTCGCAATGCTTGAAGGTTACACTTGTACTCATCTCTGTATGATGGCTATAGGGTGGTCATTAATCCTAACTCGCTTTGAACGCTCCACCTAGTCTATTCCCTATCAACAGAATCATAAATTCACTATGCACTTAGGAATCACGAGGTCTTTACGGTTATAATATTGGCTTAAGGACGGGTATGGATGTATATTTGGTAAATTTGAAGTGAGCTTTTGGCTCTCTCCTCACTTACCATCAACATTGTCCTCGAGCTTGAGTTAACGCTCAAAAAGATGTTCTCACTCACCCATTACGCAACAATTTAGCGTCCCATGTCTACCCACTATAAACTAGATGATTTTCAGAAGAATTCCACTTTGCCGGATGTTTTATTCATACTTTTCTTTTTCTTTTCTATTCTCTTTTTCTTCTTCTTTTTTTTTTGTACAGAGGCAAACCGGGTACCCGGATTTTGGAAACCGGGTCCCCGGATCCTACTGTATTGATTTTCAAAAAATTTCATTTTTTTTCTTTCTTTCTCATTTTCTTCATTCCCGGCAAAGGGTTACAAGTATATATCATCTGCAATTTGTGCTACAATACAAAGCACATCAATCCCAACCCATTAAAGTCCCCATATGTGGTCCCACCACCCCAAACTCAAGCTCGAGACATGTCTCAGGATTGTGATTCAAGTGCGGGTCATATGGTCATGCCTAACAATCTAAGGGATAATGGTTTATATCGTGGCTACAAAGAAAAGGCTAAAGGCTCAACGTGGGCTAAGACGGATAATAATTCATACAAGGGATAGAAGGCTAAAAAGGCACAATTGGCTAACAAAGAACTGCCCCTATCATTTTCCTAAGTACATAGCTTGTCTTTAGTTCATATCTAGGTGGGTTCTCTACTAATTAGGATTTCACGTTCTACACACCAAACATATTCCTTGAGTACAAGCTTACTTCATTTGCATTGTTCATTAATTTTTCCTATTAATTACCTATGTTCGCATGCAATTGTAAGTGCGTTTTATGTTAATCCCTAAAGTTCACTATTTACTATCATTGATTCATCAAAAGTATGCTTAAAGGGACATTTAAAATCTTCTACAGTCAAACGCAACTCCGAAAATTATTTTATTGAAAGCAGATAAAACACATAAAAACTGGGATGAGGCAACGAACCCCACCCCAAACTCAAAAATGAGTCGTGTCCCCACGACTCTAAAAGACTCAAAGCAATAAAATAATATACACTAAATGAGAAGGATTAGAAAACGTATCTGAACCAGCGCGAGGCTGGTTTTCGGTGTTGCGTCCATGAACTTTATCTCGCGTCTAGACATCGTAAGTTGTTCTTTGAACAATTAAAGTTCAACTTGTATGTAACGTTTCCCAAAATATCAATCATCGCATCCCGATTCTCTTTCAACACCTTGATTTGTGATTCCAACTCATCATCGGATTGTTTTCTTCCTCACTTTCAGGTTCTGCAATCACTTCCCTCTTCTTCGGATTAGCCTTAATTTGAACCGCTTCAGTCTTGTTTGAAACTTGAAATAGGAATCTCAATAGCTTGTTCTTGAATAGCACCAAAAGCGTTCCTGTTTCTTGGAGAATTCCTTTGATAAGTACACATGAAAACGGTTCTGATAAGCATCTCTTTCCACCCCAAACTCAAAACTTCAATTAGTGAGAAGCTAAGGCTTAGAACTTTGATGTTTTGAGGCTTAAGACTTGAAAATTATGGTGGAATATGAGATGGGTAAAGGCTAATTGATGTGGGAGAAGAGGGAATTGGATTTAATTTGAAGCTTGGATAAAGAACAATTGGAGAAAAGTGGGAATTTTATCGTATTTTGGATAGGAGATGAGTTGATTGTATGCTTTTGTGGTGAAAGAGAGTAAGATTTGAGGATTGTGTGGTTGTAGCTGATGATGTTCATGAAATTCTGGGTTTTGGGAGTGTTTGTGGAGGCTGGGTTAAGGACGGAGGTAAAAATATAGGGCTAAAAAGCTGAAAAACGGACCTGGCACAGATGCAAACCGGGTTCCCGGTTTCGAAAATCCGGGTTCCCGGTTCCGCGTCGCTGTGACGGCGCGAAAAAAATAAAAATACTCTTTTTTTTTTTTTTTTTTTTTTTTTTTATCCCTATGAGACGCGCCAAACCGCTGGACTCCAAGACGCAGGGTCAGAAATTCTGCTCGCCGAAACCGGGTACCCGGTTTTGCCAAATGCGGGTACCCGGATTTTGTCGATGGCGCGAGTCAAAACGCGCCAAAACGCCACCTCTGAAAACGCTGGACCAGACTTGAGGAAAATTACAGCTCCGAAACCGGGTACCCGGTTTCGCCAAATGCGGGTACCCGGATTTGTGTCGATGCGCGAATCAAAACGCTCCAAAACGCAGGTCACCAACACGCAGGGTCAGACTCTTCAACTGTTACAGCACCAAAACCGGGTTCCCGGATTTCGCAAACCGGGTACCCGGTTTCGACGCTGTTGTCGAACCCCACACGCCACGTGCTGCGTTTGAAGAGGGTGGTACCAGCTCCAAAACCGGGTTCCCGGTTTTGTAAAAACGGGTACCCGGATTCTCCTGGACATCCAACCTCTTTTTCTTCTGTTTTCGCCAATTCGACCCCAAACTCAAGTCCTTTTTACCCCTGAAATCATCAAAAACAACTACCCTTCCTCATTTCTTAATAATAAACACTAAAATTACGAAAATCAAACTAATCTAAAATGCAAAAATTAAAACTTAGACTAATATACAAGAAATTGGCTTTTGTTTAACGTCGTTAAGCTCGACGGGTTACCTCATTCATTAGTCATTGACATAACCTCCCCAGCAGTGAGTGAGGTTGTCAATATTTGCAAGTCGAAATTTGCATCCCTTCGCTTTTATGCCCACTAGTTTGTCTGAGATAATCTGTGCGACCATGAATGGTCCTATCCAAGAACTTTTTGATTCACGTACCTTTGGGCGGGGGTTCGGTTTCTTCATAGCTACTTCTTCACCTACTTTGAACCCCTTTTTCTTTCTCTCTTTCTTAGGTTCCTTCGGAACCTTCGTGGCACGTGCTTTCTCTTTCTTCTTCGCATGATTGAGTTGTGGATCCTTGGGGTATGGAGGAGCTTTAATTGGTGGTTTCTTTCGTAGCTCTTTCTCCTCCACCCCTAAAGTTTCCACAACACTAATTGGCTTTGTTCTTACCGGTTCCATTACATCTACACGAAAACATTCATCCTTGGAATCCGGAAACTTCATAGGCCTGAACACGTTGAATTTCACCTCTTCGTCTTGGATCCTCATAATCATTTCTCCATTTTCTACATCAATAAGGGTACGCCCCGTGGCTAGGAATGGTCTTCCCAAAATAATGGGGACATTCCTATCCGCGTCGTAATCAAGAATAACGAAATCAGCGGGAAAAATTAACGTACCTGCCTTAACGAGGACATCTTCGATTCGGCCTTCCGGATGTGCAAGAGATCGATCCGCCATTTGCAAAACCATAGAAGTGGGTCTTGCTTCAATATTAAGCTTATCAAAGACTGATTTGGGCATCAAATTGATGCTTGCACCCAAATCACATAGCGCTTTTCCTTTCCACTCATTACCAATAGATATCGGAATTGTAAAGCTCCCAGGATCAACTAACTTTGGAGGTAATTTACCTTGACAAATAGCACTACATTCCTCAGGAAGACCAATCATCTCATTATCACAATATGGCCGTTTGTTGGTGAGGGCTTTCTTCAGAAACTTAGCATACTTGGGTATATCTCGAATAGCTTCTAACAACGGAATATTTATGCTAAGACCTCTTATTTTGTTAAAGAATTTTTGATACTCACCCATATCACCTTTCTTTTGAACTCTCGATGGAAATGGTGGAGGTGGACGATTGATTATAGTCTCATCTTTCTTTTTCGGAACCTCAACAGGCTTCTCCACTTCTTCTACTTCAACTTCTTTATCTTTATTCACCACCTCTTTTTCTTTTCTAACTTCTTTTTCTTTCATAACCGGAAAAGGAGGTGGAGGAAGGTTCTTACCACTTCTAAGATTAATAACTTTACAATCTTCGATTTGTAACGGATTCTCAGTATCACTAGGAAGTTGTCCTTGCTGACGTTGATTGAGCTGTTTATTGATTTGACTCAGCTGATTTTGGAACATCTTCATATTTGCTTCAAGTGCATTTTGTCTTTCTATAGCTGCGTTCTGACGTTCGATCGCTGCATCCTGACGCTCCATCGCTGCGTTCTGCCGTTCCATTGCTTGTGCTTGTAGAGCGATTAAACTTTCAACTGTTTTCTGAAGGGTATTTGCTCCTTCTTGTGGATGGGCAGGTAAAGCTTTCTGGTTCAAATTCTCATCATAAGTATTCTGAGGAGCTTGTCTCTGTACATAATTTTGATTCTGTCCTCCTTGATAGTTATTGTGTGGTCTAGGATTATAGTTTTCACCTTGGGGGCGCGGCTGATACGCATGTGTAGGATTGGCTGCCCCATTAGGATTCGAATATTGAAACCCAGGATGGTTTCTGTTAGGCTGATACCCATTACCACTCGAATTAAAATTACCTCTGTTGGACATGAACATCACTGATTCTTGATTACTCGGACAATTCTCCTCATCATGATCATCAACTCTACAACTCGAACACATATAAACCTCTTGTGCAGCATGCACAGCTACTCTCTTACCCGAAAATCCTTCTTTTACAGCTAAAGTAAGCTGCTTCAATTGTTGCTCCAAAGTGTTTTGAATTTTTGTCTCAAAGGTAGCAAGTTTCTCTTCTATGTTAACATTATTAACACCCTTAACAGGTGTTCTCTCTGATTTCCACCCAACCTCATTCTTGACTGTTCGTTCTAAAATAATTTTGGCATGAGCGGGTTGAACTTGAAGGAAACCTGCACCACATAACGTATCTAACTTTTCTCTCGAAGCTCCATCAAGGCCTCTATAAAAAATCTTTAACTGTTGAAATTCTGAAAAACCATGATTTGGAACTCTACGCAAACACATCTGAAATCTAGTCCAACTCTTACCCACAGTCTCATCATATTCTTGACGAAAATTAGTCAACTCCAATTCAGCATCTAACCTCATATTACTCGGATAATATCTGTCGAAAAACGCGGCTTCCAATTGATCCCAATTGGTTATCTTCGTCGGATCTTGTGTATCATGCCATTCACTTGCTCCATCAATAACAAAAAATTTAAACACAGCGTAGTACATCTGTTCTTTTGAAACTCCTTGTGTGATGTAAGAATCACATATCTGTTTGAATTTTTGTATCGCTCTAAGAGGATCTTCCGCTGGTCTTCCGCGAAAATTTCCAAAGTTTTGGAACTGAGCTAGCATACCCGAATCTGGACGGAATCTCGGAACATTAATATCTGGAGCACCTACTCCTATAGCTGGAGCGCGGAATGGAACTTCTGGAGGGCCATTAGTGAACCAAGGATCTTGATTCATCACGATTTGAGCTTGTCCGTTATTGTTCTGAATATTAACGTTCTCCATTTGGTGAATTAATTCTTCTACTTCTGAGGATTCTTGTTCTTTCCTTCTCTTGTTAGCAAGTCTGATTAATGATTCTGGATTATTAAGGATCGGAGGTGTTGGCTCTAGATCCTTAAAGAGTCTCCTTCGCATACACCAAACCTAAAAACCTGAGAAAACTAAACAAGCAAAAAGCGTAAAACTGATAAAAACAAAAATAAAAATAAATGCAACTATCACTAAAGGATAAACACCGTGGTCACACGCTACCGTCCCCGGCAGCGGCGCCAAAAACTTGGTGGTCCTTTGTGTGTTCTAAATAAATGCAAATAATAATCGAACCACAACCGCAAGTGTACGGTTGTCCCAAGTAGTAATTCTGATAATCAGATTCGTTCCAAGGACGGATGGTTGATCACAATGTCTATGCAAATAGTGATTGATGCACTTATGAAAATAAAAGAGGATAATTTGTTTGTTTTGGTTTGGTGATTTATTACTAAATAAATGAAAGACAAAATAATAATGCAAGTAAAAAGCTAAAACGCAAGTATGAGCAAGTAGTACTTGAGAGACACAAGGGTTTTCCTAACTATCATTCATTTCATACATTGTTTAAGGGACAAATTTGTAAATTGGTATTGGTCGGGATTCTATAATCTCCTTACCCCCGTCAGGGTGGACTAAGGAGCAACTATCAAATGCTACAAACCCCGTCAGGGTGATTATAGTCCACTCTCAAGTGTTAAAATGTTCATTACCCAATAGGCCATAGGTTTAATTAAGCTCGTCAGAGTCAATAATTTCTAACCTACATTCATTAACTAGTTCGGTACCTAAACCCCCCGTCAAGGTGATCCAATCGCCACTAATTGGAATAGCCTAGATACTAAATCCTATCATTGGTTAATTACGTCAATAATAGTAATTAAAATGCAAATTAAAGAAAAATACAATTTACCCAATTTGATTTAAATAATAAATATCCCAAATTCAAATGTATAGAATGAAATCAAATTGGGATTAACCCATTATGCGTTCTCAAGCACTATGAATTGTTTAGCTCATATTAAAAGGAAAAACTAAATTAAAAATAATGGAATTCATAATTGATTACAAATAAAATATAAAAGAAACCTAATTTCCGGAATTGGAATGACTGAGAACGGAGCTATAGACCCACTCCAGCTCTAGCAGCTTCTTCTTCCTTCCTTCTGTTGCTTCTCTCTGGTGTTTTTAATTGTAAAGAATGAATTGTGTGAAAAATAGAAGTCCAGACCTCCTTTTATAATAAGAAAAACGGATTAGGGCTTGGACCAGAAAATAAAAGCCTAATTAAATGTCCAAGCCCACTTTCTAAGCCCAAAATCCCGTAACTGATGACAGGCCTTCACTAAAACTGCTTTTCCCGATGCGTTACAACTCCGATTGACCTCATTCCAGTTGCTAAAGTTCCGTACTTCGATAAGGAATGTTTTCTCTTCAAAGGTCAGCGGCTCAATCAGCTCTTAAGTACCTCGAAAACAGCAATCAAGGGCCTGGAAAAATGGATTTTCAGCTCTAAAAATAATATCTTCGGGATTTCTCTTCAAGTCTTGACTCTATCTTTTAATCTTTGACTTTATCTTCGGATTCCTTTCCTAGCTAACATCTAAAAACCTGTAAACTTTACACTAAAAATACCAATATTACGCGCAAAAGTTTAATAATTCAAAAATGCTAGAAATAAAAAGGGAAATCCGAAATATTGCATATTTAACCCAAAAGTCTATCGAATTAATTAAATAAACACCAAAAATGATGTCTCCTAAGGGTCTAAAATAAGAACAATTAAGGAGACATCACTCCTCTACTAGCGGTAGTTTTAAAGTCAGCTAAGTCAGAATGCACTAGTTCTAGGAGTTGAGTTTCTCTAGTGGTTACGTTTTTAAAGGGATTTTTCGCATGCTTAGCCTCTACACATACATTTATTAGTCCATGAGTTTTAAGTCTTTTAATAGATGAAACATTTAAGTGTCCTAATCTAGCATGCCACATATCAAGAGATTCAACAATATAAGAAGAAGTAGATGCATTCTCATTCAAAGCAGAAAAACATTAAGTACAAATAGTCCACCATTAAGGTAACCTTTTCCTACAAAGTCACCATTTCTAGAGATAAGAATTTTCCCACCCTCAAAAACAAGTTTAAGTCCAGCTTTGTTTAGAAGAGATCCAGAGACTAAATTTCTACGAAGCGTGGGGACATACAAACCATCATTAAGGGCTAAGGTCTTGCCAGAGGTAAGTTTAAGACACACCTTTCCCTTGCCAAGGACGCCAGCAGTTGTAGAGTTTCCCATGTATGCACATTCCCCATCATCTACATCTTCAAACCCTTGGAATAACTCTTTGTTGGCGCAGAAGTGTCTTGAAGCTCCAGTATCGAGTATCCATTCGGCCTTGTCCTCTACCAAATTAGTTTCGACCATTTCCACGGAAATTACCTCTTCAGTTTCAGTCAAGTTGGCGCGAGTTGGATTATTTGGGTTGAACCTATCCTTGTATTGGTACGCCTTGTGACCCTCTTTCCCACAACAGTAGTAGGTTGCCTTGGTTTTCTGAATATTACTAGTTGGTTTGAAGTTGTTACCTCCAGATTTGTTGAAGTTACCTTTTGATTTGTTGTTCTTATTCTAACCATGATATTTCCCTTTACCCTTGAAACTGTTTTTGTTACCATACCCAGAAGTCTCAACAAAGTTTGCCTTTGAAGAATAATGAGGTAGAATTTCAGAATTATCTTTGAGGCGATTTGCCTCTTCGTTTCTCATGTGGCTGATTAGCTCTTAGATCGACATGTCTTTCTTCTTATGTTAGAGGTGGTTGCGGAAGACACTCCAGGATGGTGGGAATTTCTCAAGTAACACATTAGCTTGTAAGATTTCACATAATTTCATACCTTCGGATACAATTTCGGCACACAGATTTTTTGTACACATGAACTTGTTCCATGATTGGTTTTTGATCGGTGATTGTAAACTTAAGCCAGTTTCTGACCACATATTTTTTCTTACCGGAGTCGTCACCTCCGTATTTAGTGTGTAAACGGTCCCAAATAATTTTTGCAGAATTTTTGTTTACGAAAAAAATCAAAAAGAGGGTTGGACATGTGGTTAAGATGACCCCTAGTAAGTTTATTTGCTTTTTCGTATTTTGAAAGTCTAGCGGATATAGTATTATCTGTATTACCAGTTGAAACAGGAGGGTTTTCAAGTAGTACAAAATCGACCTCTAGTTGTTCAAAGAAAATAAGCAGTTTTTGGGACCAACGTTTAAATTAAAACCATCTGAAGGTTTGAGTTTCGACATGTCACGTAAAGGTTTCAAAGACAAAGCTAAATCTGGAGGGGAGGCCATTACAGTTTAGATATTATAATTCGTTCTTAAATTTTTGGTAAAAAATCGGAATTGTAATGGTAATTTTTAAAAAACTAAATGCGAAAATAAGCTTTAGCTGATGAGTATGAAAAGAAATAGTAATGACTGAAAAATAAAAGACGGGAAAAATAAAAGACGAGAAAAAATACGAACCCGGAAACAGGAGAGGATGAACGGACTGTAGTGTCGTGGAGGAGACACTACGTTAAGAACGAATTTTGGGACAGCCGAGATGCTATACTATTTTTGTGAACGTTCCCCAAGGTTTGAACACTACTAACCAACTCTCGTGTGCACTCACAAGGGATGGTTTGGTATCTGTATAAAGGTTTCGCTCAAGAACAGTAGAAAGGAAGAAGAAGGATAATATTTCTGCAGAGGACTTTCGTAAGAAGTGTTGTGTCATATTTGAAGTGAAGAACAACTCTATATATAGGTGGGAAAGAGCTGTTACGGAAATAGTCATTGCACATGATATTCGCACCTGTTACGAGCTGAGATCATGGGGCAACAAATCTGCACCAGTTACACAAGGGTTGTTTCTAAAACGTGGGTAAAAGGGTTAAAACGTGGGGAGAGAATCTGGGAATTAATCACGTTGATAAAGTCAGAATAAATAAATAAATGCTGGTATAAATTTTTTTATTTTTTTATTTTTTTCCCAAGACCCAAGACCCAAGACGCAAGACCCGGACCCAGGCTCGGGCCAGGTGGGTGGTGGTGGTGCGCACGTGTGGGCTTACCCGCTATCTCTTCATGTGCATGGATATTAGGTCTTTGGTAGCTTATGAACCCACAAAGTATTTGAATAGGGTTTTGTTTTATAACCCACCGATGTGGGATAGAGAAAATAGTCACTTAGTGACTTCTCCTAACGCCACATGCAAATGTTCCAACACATCGGATCATGAACACGTGGATGAATTTGAAGTGTTTGATGTCAAAACATTTGTTAGTCGTTTGGAAGTGCTTTTTTTGAAAAACACTTAAAAGTGCTTCTACATGTTTAAAAATATTTCAGACCTTGAAAAGCACCAAACAGGTGTTTCTTAAAAAAAACACTTAAAGTGATTCCAGATATTTGAATTATTTTTAATAATTTTTTCAAAATTTAAATTTTATTATAAAAGCGCTTTTTTACTCTAAAATAAGCACTTTCAAACGGGCCCTTAAAGAAGATCTAGAAGCACTTCTAAGTGTTTTTAAAAAAAAAACACTTCCAAACGGACACTAAATCCATAATTACAAGAGTAGATACTTGAGTAAATCTTAACATATTTATATTTAATAAGGATTTTTTTAGTTCTAATTCTCAAGTAATATAATTAATTTTTCTATGAGATTAGAGAGTAGACCATTCAACAATCAAAATTATTGGTAACCCATCTATCTTTGCCTGTGCTTACTAGGTTGTGTACATAATTAACTTGTTTAAATAATGACATCACATTCTATAACACACTTTAGTATACAATTTACGAATAGAATACTTTTGTGGAGATTTTGATTTGACTTCTAGTCAACATGCCTACGAGAGATATCACATTTTATATAATAACAAGCCAGGGTAATATAATCGCGGAAGGCATTTCATCTACCAAGTCTTTTTCTTTTACTCCAGGCATTCTTTCGAAAAACGAGACATAGTGAACTTAACTTGTCAAGTGTGTATTCAGGATACTTGTATATTAGTTGTTTGTCTTTAGGATTATTGAGTCTGTTTCGAGTCGAGTCACGGTTCAACTTTAAGTTGAGGGTGGAAAAGTGTTATTTCCATCCCAACTTTTATGTGTTTTATTTTCTTTCAATAAGTGTGAAGGTTGAGTTAGAATCTAATGAATGTTATTTTTAAACTGGATTTTAGTAAGTTAAGGATAGTAAATAGTAGATTTATAAATTTGTCTTATGTGTGCTTAAAAGATTTGCATAAAGTATAAATTATAAGTAAAGAAGAGATTAGTAAGAAATGCGTATAAGTGAGTTTGATCTTAGGTATCATGAGTGATATGTAGAACGTGAGATCTAAACTAGCGTATAAACCATTTGATGAATGTGATAGAAGTGTGGAAGTGACTAATTTTTGTAGTAGGACATGATTAAGGCAGTTATTTGTTAGCCTTTTAGCTTGTTGTCCATTATAATTGTTATATTACCTGTCTCAAGCTCCTCTATGCCATTCTAAATCCATTTATTTAGCCACATTACCAGCCTTATTCCTTAGTTTGTAGGACCTTACCATATGACAAGCACTCGAACTTCGATGCCTTGACACTCGTCTAAAGCTTGAGTTTGGGGTGGTGGTTTTTATGGGAATATTCGTTAGGTGGATTTGTGCTTTATAATTGTGCCTCTTGATCACATTTTTATATACATTATAGCCCTGTGCCGGGGTAAAAGGAAAAAGAAAAAAGAATTGAAAAGAAAAATAAAGAAAAAAATATATATATGAGAAAGAAAAAGAAACATAATGGCATGACTTATCATAAAAAATAGGGTCATGTCGACTTACAAAAGAAAATATATATACATTTTTTGACCGGCAAAGTGGAATTCTTTAAGTGATCATAAAAGGTTTCGATTGGGTTATTGGGGATGCGAATTAAGTGCATCAATTGGGATGAGTGAGAACATATTTGAGTGTAACTCAAGATCTAAGTAAACTCGTTTATTGGTAGAGAGGAGATAGCTAAAACTCACTCTAAATTATCCAGATATGCGTACCACACCTACCCCAAGCCTACACTACAACCTTAGAGACCTTAGGATTATTGACTATGCAAATTAGGAGCTTCCACATCATATAGAGTAGTTAGATGTACCTTAGAAACTATGTGAGGATCGATGAACACCCTATAGCCACCATTTTGAACTAAGAAAGACCTCCCTTCGCGCATTGCAAAACTAATTTGATCTTGAAAGTAATTTGTATGAACGGTATATTGGATAGGTGTACGTTTGATTTAATTTGTAAATTATACTATTTGAGACTTTTTAAAATTTGTGCTTTAGTATCATTCATTATTTTTCTACTCTTTCTCCTTTCTTGAGTGTATTTGACTTAGACCCTTCCAAATTCCTTTTCTTTTCTTTTTATTTTGTCAAAACGAAAAAACATTGAGTTGGGGACCTTGATGTCTCTATTTTTTTGATGGATAAATCCATTCACGAGACATTATCTTGGGATTTTATTAGGCCTAAATGATGTATTTTTCCCTATTATTTTCTATATTTCACTTTTACTCTTTGTTTTGGACGTATAAATGTTTATGGAGATTTTTGTGCTTTAATTGTGTCTTTAGTGTGTATATTTTTGTTACATGCTTGATACAAGGATCCAAGATGAGGAGAATAAGTTACATAATCAAGAGAAACCCCAACTCAAAGAGGAAATTGATCTTAGAGCCACTGTGGAGAGTTGGAGCATTTATTGAATAAATATTGCACCTTAATGTTTCAGACACTGCGACTTATTGGTGAGATATGTGGACGTGGTTCCTTTTTATTTGAAAAGAGTTTGAAATAAGGGTCACGTAGCAAGTGACAGAAGTCAATTCGGAGCTAAGATAAAGAAGTTACGCAATTTTCACCAGCCGTGGTTCGAACAAAAGACTAGGTTAAGTAAAACGGGTTGGGCACCTTCTAAACATAATTTCCTGAACCTAAACAGGTCCCAACGTTTTTAGAATATATATAAGCTTATTTTTCATCCGCATATTAGGACCACTTCATATACGCTTCAATTTAGAAATCATTTTATCCATTAAAATGAAGAAAGGGAAGCACCAGAAGAGAAGAAAGAGGAAGAACAAGGGGTTGTCTATGAATCCAACAATTCGACCTCAACAATTCATCATCTCCCTTAGTCATCAACAGTAACATTGCTTTATTTTCTATTTCAAACATGAATTTGTCTTTAGTTTTAATTAGTTTTTATTTATTTAGTGTTAATTTAGTTATGAGCTAAACTGTAACTGCTTGAGGATGCTTTTGTAAGACATCGTGCTAGATTTTTGATTATGTTATTACATTTGGGATATTGATTGATATGTATTGATTTGGGATTTATTTTATATTTCCATTGTTTTTGTATTAATTATAATTACTCATGTGCTCTGGCTAAGTAGCAGGAGCTGTCGTAATTGGCCTAAGACTCGTGCGGGGGGATATATTACAGAACTAGTACACAAGCGCCTAGTGCCTCGAATCAGTGAGTTTTTGCAATCCAGGTAGTCAATAGGTTTAGGGGGAATTAATCCTACCTGATACCCCTAGAGTGACAACCTCGGGTGTGTAAGGTAGAGAGCTAAGATCACCCGGGTAGGAACTTAGATGAACTAGAATTTTGACTAATGTGAACAACAAAACCAGTCACCCTTATCAATAACATAGGTAATTAGAGGCACAATCTATTACTAGCAATATCCGCAAGCATTCATCTCATTGATTTTATCTCTTATAAATTTAGTTGATAATTTTCATTCTTAGTTAATCTTAATTCTTAGTTTGATTCTATTTTCATTTATCTTGTCATTAGTTGTCGATCAGCTCAAAACCAAACAAATATTTTACCCTTTTATCTTTAGTTTTTACTCATTTCAATTACAAAATTTACGCATTTACACTAAATTGAAAATCTTTAATCGCAATAATTCTTGTGGAAAACGATAGCCCTACTTATCACTTTTGCATACCTTCAATCTGTACTATGCAGAGTCCTTTCCCCTATTATTGTCACTTTATTTATCAATAGGGACAACAAAGGTCATATTGTCAAGGTATATGTTACCCATTTACAATTCTAACACTAAAGTATGCGATCAAAACTCGTTATCTTGAGGTAATATTCTTATGAGAAACTTTTAACTCTTTGATTAAAACTGAAAATCTGGCGTAAACCCTTAACATGAAAACTATATGCACTATTGAACCTATAGGTAAAGCCGGTGGCCTTCTCATTTTATCTAAGAATGTTTTAAACATTTAGTTATTGATTCTAATAAGAAATATATTCATTGTTATGTCACTGGTGATATGGGAAAAAAATCATATGCTACCTATGCTTATATCTCTCCTTATGATAATGAGAAATAGAAAAATCTTGATGATATTAGAAAACTTATGATTAACAAGACTAATGCCCCTTGGTTCATGATTGGTGATCTCCGTCTTATTAGATTCAATTATGAAAAATTGAGTGGTAATGAATATATTGACTCTAGTAATAACAAACTTAATCATTTCATGAATCAAAATAACCTATTTGAAATTGCTTCTAAGGGCTGCTACTTCATCTGGAGTAACAGAACAAGTGGTGATAAATTGATCAAGGATAAAATTGATATAGGTATAGCAAATCCAACTTGGGATAATCTCTATACTGAAGATTGGACTTCTATACTCCCATCAATTGGCTTTGGTCATAGCCTTTTTATCTTAAACTGTGATACACCTACACACAACAGATTTCATAGATTTTTCTTATAAAAAAACTGGAACAATGAACATGAAGTTGAAAATATTATTAAAACATAATGGAATTCTTATATACACAATATTTACATAGGGATCATTAGATTTGTTTCCAAACTAAATCACTTATCTCACTGTATTACTTATTGGAATAAGTAAAAAGGAATTAACAATAGGAAAATTATCAAATATCTTATGAAAAAACTGGAGAAAATTATCTCTCTACCTAAAAAATATTGGGATGAACATAATTATATCTCAAGTAGGGGTGTGCGCGGGTCGGTTTTGGATGAAAAATATTTTATCCACAAACCGCCCGTTGTTGTGCGGGTTTTGAAAAATGAGACCCGCACCCACCCAATCCATTATATAAACCATTGAGTTTCGGGTTGAGCGGGTTGCGGGTGCATTGCGGGTGATTTAGTTTAATAAATGAGCCGGAATTGTATCCATAATCATTCGGCAGGATTATATTACAAATGCATGTTGCAACACAAATATAGTTTATGATACTCATATACATTTTAAATCATCTTGGATTTTAAAAAATATAAAACGAGATTTTAGAAAAATAAATTTATGAATTAAACAAAAGATTGAGATAATATCATAACTGAAATGAAAACAGATTCATTTGAAAAAATATATTTGAAATACCAAGGGATTTAAAAAATTTAAAAGAGAAAGAATAAAAAAAAAATATAGAGTGAGAATCACATGACCATACAAATTTATTTGAATAAAATTCGGGTTTGCGGGTTTCAAGTTTAAAATCCGCAACCCGCAAAAAGTGTATACATTTTCTAAAATGTAAACCGCAACCCACCCAATAGAAAACTGACCCGTATTATTTCGGGTTAGTGTAATCGGGTTGGTCGGGTTATGCGGGTTTTCTAACCCGATGCACACCCCTAATCTCAAGCTTACTTGAAAATTTCTGGAATAAAGAAGAGATGCATTGCCGGAAAAAATATAGAATTCAATGGATTAATCTTGGTGATATAAACTCCGCTTTTTTCCATAACTCTACTAAAACAAGGAGAAAATAAAATAAGATTCTTAAACTAATGAATCAAAATGAAATTTGGTGCGATGATCTAAATGATATTAAAAAAATCACTGTTGATCAACACCTACTCCACTATTAGCCCTAGAAACTACCAATCTATTCTTAACAAAATTACTCCTACTATCACAAATTCTATGAACAAAATGCTTGGAAAACTTGTAACTCTTGAAGAAGTTAAAGAAGCAGTCTGGACCTTGTGTTCTAACAAATCTGTAGGTCCAGATGATTTCTCAGATCATTTTTATAAGAAACATTCGAACATGATAAAATTTAACCTTATATGATGCATAACGAATTTCCTTTGGAACAAAGGTGACCTTACTTCTATAAACAATATATTAATTTAATTACAAAGATTGAATCCCTAGCTACTATAGTGAACTATAGACCTATAAGTTGCCCAAATTTATCATACAAAATTATTGTTGCTATTTTTGCTAAAAAGGCTAAAACCTTTCATGAATGATATTATCTCATATGAACAATATGCTTTCATTGATTCTCGAAATATCTTTGGTAATATCCTGATAGCGGATAAACTATACATCACTTAAAAAACAAAAGAAACTCAAAATCTTACTCATTAGCTATAAAAATTGATATATCCAAAGCATTTGACAATATTGAATGGGATTTTCTCTTTGACATCATGAAATATATTGGTTTTTCAAATGTGTGGATATCGTGGATCAAACAACGTGTTACCAATGTGTCTTACTCTATTCTCATTAATAAAATACCAACCAATACACCTAAACCTACTAAAGGGCTAAGTCTAGGAGACCCCTTGTCTTCTTTCCTTTTTTGCATTGTTACTCAAGCCCTTAGAGAAACAAAATTCAAAAAAGAAACTTATCTCTTATCTCTGGAATTAAACTTAGCAGAAAATGTCCCACATTAACCCATATCTTATTCGCAGATGATAGTTTATTTTTTCTTAAAGCTAAACAAGAAGAATTCATATATTTTAAAGATGTTATGCATATGTATATCATGGCATTAGGTCAATGCATAAACCTTAACAAGAGTGGTGTTTTTGACAGCAAAAATACACGACCAAACATAGCTTATCAACTTAGTAAAACTTTAGATATGACCACTTATCAAACCTAGGTAATTATCTTGGGTTACCCTCTGATTGGGGGAGATCAAAGACTAGATCTCTTGAGTGGTTAATTGAAAAAGTTGTAGTAAAACTTGATAAATGGAACTCAAAACTTTTAACTGAAGCTGTCAAAGAAACCTTGACAAAAGCTATTATTCAATCTTCCCCCTGTATATTATGACTATTTTTTATATACTAGAAGCTATATGCAAGAAAATCTCTTCTCTTATAGCATCTTACTGTTGGGGAAATAAAGGAAAACAAAGAATTCATTGAAAAAATTGGAAGTATATGGAAATGCCTAAAAGAATTGGGGGAATGAACTTTAAAAATTTCTCCCATATGAATTTAGCTCTTTTAACTTATTCTGCATGGAAAAATTACCAAAATCAAAACTCTATTGCTTTTAAAATCATAAAAGGAATTTATTTTCCTAATGGTTTTTTCTCAAATGCTACTAGTGGATAGAATCTGTCTTGGGGTCGGAAGAGTTTACTTCTGGACAGAGATAACTATCTGAATGATACTAAATGGTTTATGGGAAATGAAAAAAGTATAAATGTCTGGCATGATGATTGGATCCCCCAATCTGATAGACCCTTAAATCTCTTTATTATTTTGATCACTAAAGTTTCTAATCTTATTAATGAAGATAATAGCAGGATTAAAGAACCGGTTGGTGATACTATGGGTTTAGATAACTTGAAAAAAATATATAACACGAACAATAGTGTTAAAGCTCTGACACACTTACGTGGAATCGTTCCAAAATGGCAACTTAACTCTAAGGATGTTTATTATAACATCTCAAATAAAACTATCTCTGGAAGAACTGAAAATGATGTAAAATTACCTTCAATTTCTTTTAAACTTAAAGGTAACTTTTGGGATGTAATTTTGAAACTTAATCTTCCTCCTAAGTTGAAAAACATTACCTAGCCAGTTATTTCTAATGCAATTCCAACTGAATCCAATAAATTTTAGAGGAAATGTGCATATAATAGTACCTGTAAAGTTTGCAATGAAAAGTGTGAAACAACTGAACACATCTTTTTTCGCTATCCAAGCTCTAAAGAAACTTGGTTTGAAACTCCCTCAGGTTTTCTTTCCTAAAATGATATCACGAGTAGAATAAAATAATTGGCTTCAAACCCTCTTAGGAGCAAAACTACCACCTGATGAGAAAGAAAGCCCACAGGTTGAGATGACAATCTCGACTCTTTGGTCCATTCAAAAAGCTATAAACAAGAAAATATTTGAGAATATTAACATATGTCCCCTTACAAATGCCAATAATGCTTATTTAGCTTCTGATGAGTACATTAGCTTAAAGATTAATGACTCTGAAGCGAATTAGAACTAAACAGTGATAACAACACACACACATACAAGCATTAACAGACAACAACAACACTTATATTAGAGTAGATGGATCTTATATTAATGAAAATAACTCATCTTCTGCTAATTGTATTTTCAGTGGTCAACAAGGCCACATTTTGAAAGGCAACACTTGGTAGTTTAAAGCAAACTCTGCTGAAGAATCCGAATCAATTGTAATTAGAAATCCGATTCTCGAAGAAATTGCTCAACATAATAAAAGTTCATTTTGATGAATGATTGTCTTAATCTCATGGAGTCTCTTAAGAATCGCACTAAGTTTGGAAACCGTTAATTTACTTCATATCTTTGGAGGTATCAAAACCTTCTCCCGATCACTTAACATTACCTTTCTTTTTGTTCCTCGGAAGCTAAATCAAGCCATTGATTGGATTGCTAAAAAGGCGAGTTCAAACTTTCTTCCAAGCAATTGGGTGGTTTCTCCTCTACCCTCCCCCCACATTCTTAAGTTTTATGAACTTGATCCTTGTATTGGTTAAGAAACAATATGAACTCATTGTATTTGTATTTAAATTATGTTTGAAAGAAAGAAAAAACTTTTAGTCGCGTGAATTAAATCCCTAGTCCCTCTTAGTGTCACGTGGGCATCACCTTTACTCTCGTGGATTGCTATATTCACCAACTCTCCATTGTCAACCAAGTAATTCCCATGTTGTCAGTGCATCATGTTTTCTTTTAATAATGAAACAAGGAACCAACAATGCATCACCCGAGAGGGAGGCCGATTAAACACATGAACGTATACACGATTTCAAATTATACATTTATACTCAAATTCTGAGTTTCAAACCACAAGGAACGATATACAAATTTAGTGGGTGCTTAATGTAAGATGCTTAAAGGTTGGTGTGGTAAATAAGAAAATAATTATGGATATAGATAAATGATAAATGATAGTTAAACTACGATGATAACTAGAAATTACTGAAGATGAAATGTAAAAGTTAATCTAAAGTAACTCGAGTGATTAAACTAATAGATTGGAATACAAATACTCTTCAACTTGTCTTACATGTCATTCTCTAATGTTTGAGGGAGTTTTCAAGGTCAACGCGCTAACCAAGGACTCAAAAGTTAGGTTATTTCCTAATAAATACTAGGCAATAAGAAGAAATTTAACTCCTATCACATGCAGAGGCGGAGCCAGGAATTATCGTTAGGGGGGCCAAGTGGGTTCGGAGGCAACGTCCCTAAAAACAAACTTTTTTGCCGTATTTACACGATAAGTGTATATATTATGTAAAAATTGCAAAACACATCCTTATATTATGCAAAAATGCACTATAGGTTTCTATACAGTGTAAAAATTGCAATATAAGTCCCGATATAACTTTTTAATTAATTACTCTATAAATTTCTTTTTTTTTTAATACAAAATAATACATATATATTTTGTTGTTAAAAACTAAAAAAATATTATAAATAAAATAATTTATAGTTTATTAAAATAAATTTTGGGAGGCCAAATGAATATTTTTTAAAAACTTAGGGTTAATAACTCATAATTTTTTTAAAGCAGTGATAGATTTTTTTTTTCTTTTTGAAAAATCAGGGGGGGCCATGGACCCCCCCTAAGACCAACACAGCTCCGCCCCTGATCACATGGTCTTTCAGGCTAAGTCCAACAGGTTCCCAATTGTTTAGCTACAATTGGGAATCAAACCTCTACCCTATTTCAAATTTTAACTCCTCATAACAATTTTGTTCAAACAGCTTTCCAATTTCAGGATCCAAATTCTAACAATTATATTCTAATTTTATTCTAAAAAATTAAATAATTATTATTTGCTCAAAATTAATTTACAATTTTTTACTACAAGATTTTGAATATTTAGATATATTTAGTTTTCATAAATAATTTAATATATTTATTTATTAAATTGGGTAGCTAGTATTTTGTTAGCCACATGTAGCTAAAGTTTTAAAAAAAATTGGGCACCGAATAGTTGGGAGTCTATTGGAGCTTACATTTATCATATTTCATCCCCAATTGTAGCTTAGCTACAATTGGGTACCCATTGAGATATTTATGTCACAAGGGATTACGAATAAACCCCAGAGCAACTAAGTAAGGGCTCGCATGATTTTCACTCAAGTATGAGAAATTACGCTACTCTGTTCTAAGTTTGGATCATAACCATTCTACCCGGAGTGTGAAAGCAATACAAAATGATCAACACTCCAATTTGGAAGATTCTTTGCTGATTATATCTTGATTGCATCTAGTTTCCATCTTTGAAGTAAGGTCCATTTTTATACAATAATCATATTGTAGCATGTATATTTTAGTGGTAGAAGTGTGTTTTGTTACATCATCCCTTTAATAATATAAGGGTCTTTTAGTTTAATTCATATTTTAATGAGAAACTTTATTTCTCAAAAAGATTTAATCCTTTAACTTTCATTGATGAATTTGAGGAAAACAAATTATCGTGATTTATATGTAAGGGTCAGTTAGTAATAGTTGAGAGATCCAAAAGTAAATATTACTGACATAACATAGTCATGATAACTCTTGTCACTTTAGGTGGCTATAGTGACGACATATCATTGTCACATTAGCAATTTTTATCGTAGGTGTAACCATAATGATGACACAATGTTGTCACAATTGCTCGTGTCACTATATAGATATAGTGGTGATATCACGATATCACTAGAGAAGTCATGTGATGTCTCCTCATTTGTGATAATATAATATACTTCAGAGACATCATTTTAGGCTTATTTATTAGTTTATAGGTTGATTTTAGCTTAGTTTAGTACACTTTCCTATTTTGGGTCTTGATTTAGTAACATAATATTTTTAGAGCATATTGGGTTTAATTGTTTATTTAGTGTGAAGCTTTAAAGATAATTTTGGAGATTAATTAGAGTCCAAGTCAATGACTACAATATATGGAAAGAGATATGCATGGAAATTGGAGATAGAAGGAAACTGTGTTCAATTAGGAAAAGGAAAAGCGGCCTAAATCTGAATTTTGCAGTACACGTCTAAAGATGTGCATTTTTACCTAAGAAATAGGCCGATTTTGGTAATTTCCTTTCATAGGGCTAGAGATAATTCTGTTGCGATTCTTTTGGTATCTTATGGAGCTCAAACCGACCAATAACGAAAAAGATATGCTCAAAACAGTCCAGCAGTGTTTATCTTTATTTCCTTACGAATTTGAGTTGGACTAGGAGTCCATTACTTTCCTTCTCCTTCAAGAAAACGAATTAGGTCTTCCTATACCCTATAAATACAGCCTCTTAACACTCTAAAATCATCCTTGGCCGGACCTTAAGGCCAGGAGGAAGCTGCAACACAAGAGAAGAAGTCTGGAGGAAGCTGTGCATCAACTATGTCTCCTTCAACCTCTTATTCTGTAATTCTTTTCTCTTCTTTTCTTAGTATGAATTAATCTTATTAGTTTGAGTTTTAGCATATATGTATGAACCCTAGTTTTGATTGACATCTATCTAATTTGGGAACTTAATGTTTTAAATTGAATTATAGTTCTTATTCTCTGTTTATGTGTTTGGATTTATATTCTGTGTTCTTGTGGATGCGCGCCCATATAGAATTACCATCTAGTAATTAAATCACCATTGACAACGGTGTTTAATTGCATGTTTAGCACATAACGTCTAGTATTAGGTCTGATCTGACAACCCAACCTAGCTAGATAATCACTATGGTTTAGTTCTTGTGACTATTTACCAATTACAGGAAAAGTTTGCTTAGGAAGCCTTATTGACACAGGTAAATCCTATTTTAAACTACCGATAGCATATTGGGACCGATTAGGGAAATACTATATAATTTACCCTTACATGTTTAGAACAGCAAAACTAGTGGGGATTGCATGCTAATTACTCAAGCTAGACTTTCATACTATCTTCTTTTCTTTCTTTTATTTATTTTCTGTCTTTAGTTTATTAGTTTAGTTTATTTATTAGAAAACCAAATAAATATTTGTCTATCTCTTCTTCCTACTAGCGTATTAGCTTTTCTACCTTTAATATCTGCACTTGATAAATTGCATAAGTTCTCTCTAACTTTCGTCAGTCCCTGAGGAACGAATCTTCTTATCATTAAAACTTGCATACGTCCTGTAATACTTGCAGTATAGTGTTAGTTTAGGGTGTGTATTTGCACTTATTTATATCATTATTTTATCACACCTTAGGCCACACCAAGTTTTTGGCGCCGCTGCCGGGGACTACATCGTTAGTCCTTGTGCAATTATCTTGTGCTTTTATTTTAGTTAGTTTTATTTTACGCTTTTCTTTTTAGTTTTTGTCTTTACAGATTTTTTTTAGGCGAAAGCAGATTTATTAGGAGATAAAGGTTTCGTGTTATTAGAACCTGAAGAAGCTAATTCATGATGGAATCTCTAAAGCTCAAGGAGTTAAGCCAACAACTTGAGGAATTACGAGAACAATCGCGAAAACTAGCTCAGAGGAATCTAGTACATACCTCACCTTCATGTCCTAGTTGTGGAGCAAGAGATCACTCGTGGGAATATTGCATGAATAATCCAGCCTCAATTTCCTTCATGCCTTATCAAAGAAACCATTATCATGATGGTTATTATCAATCCCAAGGAAATTACGCTGACTATCAACCCCCACAGAGTTACAATTGGGTCGGAGATCAACAGACTTATTATCATAATAACCATCACTATGATGATTATTATCAACCACGACCACAATCTTGTTATCCTCCACCACCTATCTATCAAGAAGCGCCAATTTATAATGAAGCTTATCAAGAACCACCTCCTTATTCAATGCAGCAAACCATACAAGAACAACCTTCGAGTTTGAATTCAAGCATGGCTAAGATGATGAACCTAATTGAAAAGTTGGAGAATAACCAGCAAAGAATCCAAAACTTAGATAATGCGCTTCAGAAGATGGTGCAGACAGTGTCACAAATGGTGAATAAAGTTCAAAACCTTGCAGAAAGGCAACTCCAAAGTGATACTAGTGCTCCAGAAAACAAAGTTTGTCATGCAGTTGAATTAGGAAGTGGAAAACAACTACCTCCACCAAGACCAGAACCAGAACCAGTCCCTATTCCAGAAACGGGGGGGAGAAGAAACAACAGAAGAAAAGGTCGAAGAGGTAGTTGAACAAAGAAGTGTCCAAGAGAAGACACCAGAAAAGAAAGAAAGCCCAGTGGTAACCAACACATGTCCTCCTCCACCATTCCCTTCACGTGTCAGAAAGGACAATGACCTGGAATTCAAGAAGTTCGTTGACATGGTGAACAAGTTAAAGATCAGCATCCCGTTTGTAGAAGCTCTCACAAGAATGTCAAAATACGGTCAATTCATGAAGGACATTCTTTCTAACAAACGAAGATTCGAAACTAAAGAGATGAATGGATTGCCAGAGGAGTGTAATGCTACAAGTGAAATCGAGTTACCACTAGAGACACCACTTCCCACGACATCTTGGATGGCACCATCCATGATTATGAAGAATCGAGCTGAAAAGTTCGTGGGAATTAGAGGCAAAGGGTGGAAATTTCGTCATCCTTAATCAAGGTATTGGAGAAATCGAGTTAGGGAACGAAGACCAAAATTTTTCAGAAAATTCTGACCACAGGTGCGGTATACCGGACCTCAGCCGCGGTATACCGCAGGTGAAGAAAACCCGTACCACGGGTGGATGCCACGTGTTTTATCCAGAGGAGAAAAAAAATCTTATCGATGAGTCCGGTATACCGCGAGAGCAAAAACCCGTGTCACGGGCATGTGGCGCGCGTTTATTGACGGACGAATTTTTTTTTTGGAGCATCAGATGTGGCGGTGTACCGGACCCTTTGCGCGGTATACCGCCCACACTCGCTGTGTCGAAGAAAAAAAAAAATTTGACACAATCTGAGAAAACTTCGGCAAGTCATATCTTTGCGCTCGGATATCGGAATCAGGTGATCTTTGAGCCTAAACTGCATAACTTTTCATAGGTTGTTATCACACCTTAGGCCACACCATCATGATTATATAGGTTGTTATATTCACGCCACCATACCTTGTTACATTATATCTTGTGAGTGTAGGCATGACAATAATGATGACACGTCGTTGTCACGATAACTCTTGTCACTGTAGATGGCTATAATGACAACACACAGTTGTCAAATTATCCCTTGTCATTATAGGTGTGCCTACGTCATACTAATTTTTGTCACGATAGGTCGCTATATGGACGATATTAAATTCTCACTATAGATTTTGCGACTATTGGTGTCTATAATGACTACACATCATTGTCATATTAGCTTTTGTCACTGTAGGTTAACTATACAAAATTTTGTCAGATTAGAACTTATTATTGTAGGTGTGACTATGGTGACGACACCATGTTGTTAATATAATAGTGGTCCTTTGTGTGTTCTAAAAATAATGCAAAAGTAATCGAACCACAACCGCAAGTGTACGGTTGTCCCAAGTAGTAATAATGATTCTAGGATCGTTCGCAGGGACGGTTTGGTTAACTACAATGCTTATCGATTAATGAATGATTGCACTTATGAAAGCAAATAAAAGAATGATTGATTGGTTGGTTTTATAGTTCCTAAGATGATTAAGACTAATATGAAAATGTAAATAAATGACAAGACGCAAATAATAAATAGCTAGATGCAAATAAGAAAGGCAGTACTCGAGAAATGCAAAGGATCCTCCTAATTCTATTTTATCTCATTTGTCGTTAAAGGGTCAAATCGCTCAAATAACATTGGTCGGGATTCAAGAGTCTTTGTACCCCCGTCAGGGTGGACTACAAAGCTATTCTAGAGTGTCACTAGTCCCGTCAGGGTAAATATGATCCACTTTCGAATGATTAAGTTCTATTACCTCATTGGCCCTAAGATTAACTACGCTCGTCAAAGTCAAATAGTTTATACCTTATATTGAGTAATTGATTCCATACCTAAACCATCCGTTAGGATGATCCATACGCCACATATGTGGAATAACCTAGGTACTAACACCTGTTCTTAGTTAGCTACTCCAAGAACAGTAAATAATCATAAATTACCGAATAATGTAAATGACCCAATTTGATTTAATTCATAAAAACCCAATTTCAAACATATGAAATTCAATAGTTTTAGGGATCACCCATTAAGCATTCTCAAGTACTAAAAGGATTTAGCTCATAATTAAAGGAAAAACAAATACTAAATTAAAAGATAAATTCATATTGTTTTGCAGAATGAAACTAAAGAACAACCTAATTCCGGAATTGAGTTGGCTGTGAGTTGGAGATATAGACCGTCTCCAGTTCTCTAGCTTTCCTGCTTCCTTGCTTTGACTTCTCTCTGGTGTTTTCTTTTGTCAAAAGTGAATTATATCTAAAATAGAAGTCAAAAGCCCCTTTTATACTTATAAATTCGGACCAGGCCTTTAGGTTACTAATTAGATGAAAGAACAAAGGCCCAAGTCCATTATCTTAGCCCAAAAATTCCGTAAAAACTGCACTACCTTCACTAAAACTGCTCTAACCGATTCGTTATAACTCCGATTGACCTGAAATCACTTGCTAAATTTCCGTAACTCGATAAGAAACATAATCTCTTCAAGGATCAGCGGCTAAATCAACTCGTAAGTGCCTCGAAATCAGCAATCTTTGGCCTGTTTCCAGATTTGCAGCTTCAAAATCTAATTCTTTTCGGGATTTATCTTCAAGGTTTGACTCCATATCACGATATTTGACTTTCTTCTCGGATTCCTCTTCTAGCTAACATCCAAAACCTATAAACTTTTCACTAAAAATACCAATATTACGCGCAAAAGCTTAATAAATTAAAAATGCTAGAAATAAAAGAGGAAAATTGTATTATTGCATATTTAGTCCAAAAATCTATCAAAAAAACCAATAAATACCAAAAATGATGTATCCCAAGGGCATAAAATTAGAAAATTTGGGGAGATATCAAATAACTCTTAACACTATAGTCTATAGGAAACTATAATTACGATATTATATCGTCACTATGAATGTCATGACTATATATGTCTATAGTGACGGTCTGTCATCGCCACATTAGCTTTTGTCACTATAGCTACGATTATTGTGACGACAAAATGGTGTCATATTATCTCTTGTCATTGTAGGTATGACTACGATGACGACACCGTATGATCACAATAGCTCTTGTCCCTATAGGTAGCTATAGGGACGACATTCTATCGTCATTGTAGATCTCGTGAATATTAGTGTCTATTGTGACAACTCGTCGTTGTCACATTAGCTCTTGCCACCGTAAAATATGGATAAGAGATAACATAGTGTTGTCACATTAGGCCTTATCATTGTAGGCACGACTATAACGACAAGACAATTTTGTCACAATCACTCTTGTCACTATAGGCAGCTACACGATGATATTATACCGTCACTACAGATTTTGTGACTGTAGGTATGTAGAGTGATGACACATCATTGTCACATTATCTTTTGTCATTGGTGGTTTAAATATAGGGACGACACAATATTGTCACATTAGGCCTTGTCACTGTAGGTGCGACTATAGTGACGATACAATATTGTGACACTAACTCTTGTCACTATAAGCATCTATAGTGATGAATTTATATCATCATACAGATGTTGTGACTATAAGTGTTTACAGTATTGTGACATTTTTTTCACATTAAGTCTTATCACTATAGGTTTGGTTGTATGCACTACACAATGTTTTAATGATAGCTCTCGTATTATAAGTGGATATAGTAGCGACATCATGTCGTCACTACAAGTGGATATAGTGAAGATATCATATAGTCACATTAGATCTCGTTATTGTAGGTATCGGTATAGTGACAACATAGTGTGTCACGATAACTCTTGCCACTATAGGTAGCTATAGTGATGATATTATGTCGCCATGTGACAATAAATCATTGTAATATTTTCTCTTATTAATGTAGGTGTGTCTATATCGATGATACAATGTTGTCACAATATCACTTTTCTATATAGGTAGATAGTGATGACATCATGTCATGAATATAGGTAGCTATAGTGATGACACGTTGTTCTATAATGACCACAGAATATTGTAATGATATGTCATATCGCGATAGGTGGCTGTAATGAAAGTATGATGTCTCCATTATATATGTCTTTACCATAGGTGGCTATAGTGATGACATCTTTTTGTCACATTTCTCTTTATTGTATGCATAACTATATGAAAACAATAATAATTGTCAATGTTAAGGTGTAAATAGTAACAAAATTATGTCGTCACTATTAATGTCTTTACTACATGGGTAATTTATTGTAGTGAATTTTACTATTTTATTATTGTGGAGCAATTATTACCAATTTACTCAACTAATATATATCACAAAAGTTCCTGAATTATCAAAATAAATATATTAATACATAATTTAAAACATGGTTGATTATCGACATATTAAATATTATTTAAAATCTCACCTAAATACGAGATTATAAGCGTTAATTATTCAAGTGAGTGTTTCCATTTCCGTGATAGTTATGGCTTGATATGTTCTCCACTATTCTCACTAATTGAAACCCTTTACGATTTTATAGAGTTGGTATATATTTTTTTCTATTGTAAATATTTCCTAGTATGTATTTTTTCCATTTTATTTATATATGAATCTAATATTCTAAAAGACGCTAGACGAGTTATTAGATACCATCGAGCGCCTGGGAGTGTGGGCGGTAGCTTAGGCGACGCCAAGGAGTTATCTTTTAGACGGTTGTAAATTTATTTTTATAATAATTATATTTTACTAATAGAAAAAAATTCCATGCAAACTAAAAAAAATATAATATGAGTAATGATATATACCACTCAAAATCAGATCACCCAATTACTACCCATAACGTCGCATGAATTGATTAGCAATAAATCCTTAATAGATCAAGAAAATAAATATATTAACGATTTATTCCCAACCAATTCACTCCATGTTATAGGTAGTATATTGAGTGGTATATATATTAGTTTAACTCATTCTACTATATTTTAACAATTTTTTTTAATATAAGCAAATGTTCAAAATTCAACTCAAATGACAGCCTTTTATGCAATGTATTTGATTTTATTAATTTTTTTTCTTATAATTGTCTATCATTCACTCGATCACAATTTTTTACTTTTTTAAATTATTAATTTTTTCAATATATTAAATGACTTGATTTTTTTAAAAATGGTTGTTTAGATTCATTTGCATTTGTCTTTATAGAAAGAGATTACTCAAAAATAACCCGGACATTTTCAAAATAGAATGGGTTATTTCGAATTATAATTTCGTATGTGACAAAAAGGTCGATTAGGCAGTTTTAAGATAGTCAACCACCTTCTAGCGTTTAGGTGCGAATTTATAGAATAGTTTATGAATCTCTTATAAAGTTAGCTCATGACTAATCTTGAAAAAAATATATGATGACTAATGCATTGCTTGGATTCAGATGATGAAAATGAATAATAAGAATATAATTATGAAAAAGAAAGTGATAAGCGTGTTGGAATTATAAAAATATTAATAAAGGAAAAGAAAATAATTGATTAAGAAATCACTTGTTTGAATTCACATTATTAAAAGAAAGAAAGAAAATTATTTTACATAAAAATTGTGTTATACCTTTTTTGTATTATGTAAAATGTTATATTTATTAAAATTAACATTTGAAAGATAATATTTTTTTTTTAAATGACTTCAAAATGAAAGGATTAAATAATTAACATTTTTAAAGATAAAAAAATGAATTCAAACAAAGAAAAGAAAAATTTATTCTTATCATTTCTTTTTTAGAAAAAAATTGAATCTAAACAATATAAGGCATAATAAATCGTGAAAGGTAAGAGTTATGCTACTCGTTATTCATATGACAAGTTTTTATTAAGTTACCAAAATTAGGTATTGAAATAAGGATAAGAATGTGTTGAAACAAATACGATAATTATATATACTAACATTGTGCATTATAAAGGAGAAAGAATAATGATATTTATCATTTAAATATGGCAAAAAATGTATATGATAGAGAAAAGAGTAATAATATATAATCTAAAAGTAATGCTGGATATCACTCCAAATTACATCATCCTTTTATTGTCTGTTAGGTGAATTTTAAATAAATCAATTATTTGATTTCTCTTTCCTGATTTATTATTTTCTATCTCTTTTATGATTGGTCCATATAAAAGGTGATATGATTTGGGGTGATATTCAACATAATTTATAATCCAAATATAATAAATGAATTAAAGAAAATAAGTATTAATAGATACAATAAATGGAAAGGAATTAGTTCTCTTTAATTATTTATCATTAAGGATGGTACAATATAAGTTTAGCTTCGAGAAGAAAGAGTAATGATATTTGTCATCCTTTTTGTATCATCCTTTTATCACCTCCTACGTGTATGCCTACATGTACCAATGATTTGATTTATCTATCCTATTTAATTTTTTTCTATCTTTTATTCAAAAAAATCAAAATATATATATAGTAGAGTGATAAAAGGGTGACATGAAAAGAGGTGACATATATCATTACTCGAAAAGAAATTTGTTTAATATTTACTAAGTTAGTAGGCGGCCCACATTGCCAAAAGTAAGTTTTGAAAGACAAAACTTATGTGTATAGTATTACTATGTACTTGCGTGATTTGTACTTTAGAAAGAAAAGTTTACATGATTACTAATTTAAAAAAGAAAAATAGTAAGCAACAATTAAAAACAATTAATGGGGAGATATGGGAAAGGGATATGTAGCAAATATAATTTTTATATCTTTTCTTTTTCTAATATAATTAATAAAACTTTTTCTTTTTTAATTATAAAATATTTGGGTAATGATAAACTCTATCTATTTTCATATCACCTTTTTATCATTTTACTATATATATGGTTTAATTTTCTTCAATAAAAAACAGAAAAAAATTAATTAAGATAAATTAATTAATTCATTAGTACATGTAGGTATACACTTAAAAGATGATACAAAAAATATGACATTTATCATTACTCAATTTTTTTAACTGTATTAATTATAAAACTAGATCTATTAATAAATTAAATATATTTTTATATAAGTCAAATAATTATAAAACTTAACCAAATAAATATATTTTAGTAATTTAAAATCAATTAATATATATTTAAAATTACCTATTTTATACAAGATATTACCCGAGGTGAAAGATCTATCAAACACGACAGTTCATAAACTCATATGCAAACTCAAGAAGTAAGGAAAACATCTTTGGTCAATGGAAAATTCGATACCAAATGGATAGGAAAGCAAAGAAGCCTCTAACTTTAATGTCGAAGAAGAAAACAAGTAGACCAAGGATGGTGTTGGAGAAATATCGGAGAATGGATAAACAAGTGAAGATGGATGCATCATTATATTGTCTAAAGATATGCGCATGATCCCAAAATACAAGAGATTCGTCAAAAGAGAAAATTCAATCAAACCCTATGTAAGGAGGAGTGGAGAATTCAAGTTGGAGGAAGCCACTTACTATCATACCAAGAAAATCGGGAACATTAAGGCTTGTTGTCCTAATTTAATACAGTGAAACCTAAAAATGCAATGCATGCAAATGCAACATGGGACTACTATATCTCCGATGAAAAAGAAAATGACAAGGAGCATGTCGCAACCTTGGTCTCTCTAATGTCAAAAGTCAATGACCTAGACAAGAGGAAAGCAATGATCTTACCTCTAACTGATTCTCTCTCATTCAATAACGACGACATGCCAATTCTAAAATCTAATGATTCCATTGAATTAACCTTAAAAATCCTGAGTAAATAATTTGTCGAGACTCCTTGGCGAAGGTCTACTAATATTGAAGCAACATCCAGTAATTCACATGAACCCAAACCAAGTTGGATACTTAAAGCTTAATATTTTTTTGGATGTATGGAAGAGTATCAAAGCGTCAAAGGGATAGATCGCCGACAGCGAATTCTCAAGACAAATTATTTGAAAATTATTACTCTTTTAATTCCTAATAAAGAAAGAAGGAGATAAAGTAACCTTTACTGACAACTCACAAGGAAGGATCTTATGCCAAGGAAGTATTGGTAAAAATAAATCTCTTATTATCTCTAATATGTTATTTGCTGAAGGTATTATTTAACCTTCTTACAATTAGACAACTATGTGATGTAGGGTATATAGTTAAATTTAAACCCTCTCGTTGTATAATTTTCAAACAAAATGGCATAGACGTGTCGTTTATATCAAATAGAGTCTACAATGTTTACATGGTATATTTTGAGAGACTTATATTCCAACATTTTTAATGCTTATACGTGGTTAACGATAATTGAGTGTGTCTTAGGTGTCTAGGACATGCTATTATGGCTTTGTTGTCAAGGTTGTTTACGAAGAACCTTCTCATTGTCCTCCCTAAGAACAAGTATGATAAATATAAGTTATGTGATTTATGTAAACTTGGTAAACAAAATTGTTCATCATTTAAATATATCAAAGAAGTTGGTAGCTCCAAGTCACATCAACTATTGGATACATATCTTTTTGGCCCGTGGATGTCCCTAGTTTAGGTGGGTCAATATTTTTTTCCGTTGATGACTTCATTATGTTTACATGGGTAATTTTACTTTTTCCAAAACTCATACTTTATATTAATTTTAAAAACTTTGTCATGAAATGCAAAATGAAAAAGTTAATCCATAACTTGCATTCGTAGTCATAATGACACATAATATGTGAACTCTCCTTTCATGCATTTTCTAATGAGTTTGGTATTGAGCATAATTTACATCTAATAAAGATCCCCAACAAAAGGGGGTGGTGGAAAGGAAAACTGAACGCTTAAAGAAATGAAAAGAACGACGTTGATAAAACACAACTTGCCCACACACTTTTGGGGATAAGTTGTTAATATGGCATGCTATGTGCTAAACCTTGTGTTGATTTGACCAATAATCAAAACGACACCATACGAGCTTTACAGTAGAAGAGCTCCCAACATCTCCTATTTTTTCATACTTGGTTGCAAGTACTTTATATTGAACTTAAACAATTACCTGGGAAAGTTTGATGTAAAAGCGAATGAAAGAGTTTTTCTTGCGTATTTTACAAAGGGAATACCAACTAGTTATTTAACAAGAAAGTGAAGGTCATTGAAGAGTTAATGCTTGTCGATTTTTACGAAACAAATACCTTTCGATAGATTAATATCAATGAAAAATATGCAAGTGAAGAGTCTCATCAAGAAAACACTCAAAACCTCTTTGGACCAACCTATTCAAGGATTTGAACCAAATATGGATGAAGTTAGCATGAATAAAGTAGATCAATGAACACGTGGAGTACATGATGATCTACCGAGGAACTGGAAGGATGTACAAGACCATCCAAGTGAATTTATTATTTGAAATCCAAGCGATGGACTAAGGACTCGATACCGCATCAACCATTTATGCTTACTTCACATACTTGTCACAAATTGAGCCTAAGATCAACAAGAAATATCTAGTTGACAATCATTAGATAAACACCATGCATGAAATATAAAACCAATTCAAGCGAAGAAAAGTTTGGAGTTTATTAAAAAAACCAAGAGATCAAACACCTATTGGTATCAAATGGGTTTTCCGGGATAAGTTGGGTGATTGTGGAACTTTTATAAGAAACAAGGAGTGTCTAGTAGCCCAGGGATACAACCAAGAAGAATGAATGGATTTTGACAGAATATTCTCACTAGTAGCTATGTTGGAGTTAATTCAGATTCTACTAATGTCTCCTCATTTGTGATGATTTAATCTTAGTTGGAGTCATTTTTTATTAATATTATTGTATTTTCTTATTTCTTGTCTTGATTTGATGATTTATTATTTTTAGAGCATATTTGGTTTAATTGTTTGATAATTATGAAGCTTTGAAGATATATGGTAATTAATTAGATGCCAAATAAATTCTAAGAGATGAAAGAAAGAAGATAATGATGAAAATTGGAGATAAAGGAAGGAAAAGGTAAAATAGGAAAAGAAAAGTTGCCAAGTAAATCTGAATCTCAGCAGCTACGTCCATTAAAGTGATCATAACTCAAGATTGGCTGGGAATTTGGAAGAATGGTCTGAAGCTAAAGTATAGAGCTTTCTGAGATGATCAGTTTCGATATAAAGAACACGTCTGGCGGATCAATATTGAAGAAGTTATTGCCAAAACAAGAAAGCAACAGTTTATTGCCTTTCCTATATTTTAGGGCTACAAATTTGATTTGGAAAAGGAGTTCAATTGCTTGCCTTCAACTCCAAGAAATATGACCTAGGGCTCCCTAGACTCCTATAAATACACCCTTTAACTATTGTAAACATGTCCTTACTTCCCACAACTATTTCTTAAGTTTTATTCATCATTAAAAGTCATTCAAGAGAGTAAGTTGACAGTATGTATCTTTATTTTAATTTATTTCTTTCTAGTATGAACTAATTTTTCCATAGCTTGGGTTTTGCATATGTATAATCTATGAATTCTATTTTTTTTCTATCTATATTTCTTTGGGAAAACTATTTTTAATTGATTCTAGATGCTTAACCATATATTTGTTTTATGTGATTTGATTTATTGTTTGTCTTAAACCTGATCAATTTAGGGTTGTGCTAATAGTAGTTAGATGTTCACCCAGAAGGGGTGTCTAATTATTGAAACACCACATAAACGTCTAGTGTGCGGTAGCGATCCGGAAGGGCTTGCCTAACTAGATAGTCATTAGGGTTTAATTTAATCAACGATCATCATTAGAAGACCAGTCTCATCTAAGAACCTAGTGGCGTAAGAGCACCTTAGTTAAGTCCCCTCGTGATTGTGAGGTCGCCACCTAAGTCTACCCGGAAGGGGGTTAGGAGGAATTTAGAATCCTGACTACTTATCTAAGAGCTAGTATCACCCTTATTAACAGATAGAAGAATTAGAAGGATTAGTGCATACGAGCAAAACCTAAGATATACTCTCTCATCTATATTATTTCGTATTTAATTATTTGTCTTTACTTTTAATAAGTTAATCATTAATATCCTCAATCATCATATTTATTTGCTTTTCTTGTCTTTTAATTATTAATTGCTACTCGAATTTATTTTCCCATAAGCATAACACACTAAGTCTTTGAGAAACGAATCTTACTTACTAGTAGAACTTGCATACGACCTGTGATACTTGCAGTGAGTAACGTGTTTAGTATAGGGTGCTAGTGCTTGTTTATCCGTATTTTATTATCATATTTTTATCACACCTTAGGCGACACCAGCTACTCGCCTTTGTATGCTTATTGGATTTAAGTTTATTTTAGATGGATGTAGAGAGAACATTTTTCAACTAATTTATTAAATTATAAGTGTATGGTTTACAGTCTATGGGATTTGAGAATAAATTTTTTCCTGATTATGTGTTTCGACTTGAAAAATCCTTATATAGGTAAAGAAAGCCCCTAGAGCTTGGAATGATTGGCTGAGCGTATTCTTGATAAATTGCGGTTTTGAAAGAGATAAAATTGATTCCACTCTCTTTATCAAGAAAAAATTCAAACATACTTATTTTTAAAATATATGTTTATGACATCAACTTTTGGAGCTACAAATGAGTCATTGTGCAAGAATTTTTCAAAAATCATGCATCTAGAGTTTAAGATGAGCATTATGGGCAATCTTACCTTATTTCTTGGGCTACAATAAGAAAATGGAGGATGGAAGGTTCATTAATCAAGCCAAGTATACTCAAGATCTAATTAAGAAGTTTGAACTAGAAGATGCGATTGAGACCAGAACACCAACGAACACAATAACTAAACTCGACAAACATGAAGAAGGAATGAGCGTTAATGAAAATTATTATCGTGGAATGATTGGTGGCTTATTATACTTAACAACATCAAGAATGAATATTATGTTCCTCGTTCTAATTTGTGCAAGATACCAACAGAGTCCAAATGAATCTCATATCACAACCGTTAAATGCATTTTCTGATACCTAAAATGCACTTTATCCAGCGCTCTTTGGTATAAAAAATTAACCTTGGTTGAGCTTATTTGTTATTCTGATGCCAATAATATGGGTTGTAGACTCGATTAGAAAGAGTAATAGTGGAAGTTTCCAATTCCTATAGAAATTACTTTTCTTGTGGTTAAGCAAAAGGAAAAATAGTTTGCTCTATCTACTTACAAGGCAGAGTATGTAGCAGTCAGCAATTATGTCGCTCAAATCATTTAAATGAAGCCATCCTTGCAAAATTTGGACTCAAATATGACAAAGTAGCTGTTTGGTATTACAACACAAGTGTTATCAACATTTCATATAATCTGGTTCAATCTTCGAGAACAAATCACATCGAGGTTCATCATCACTTTATTCAAGATCATTCTAAAAAAGGATATATCTGGCTAGAGTTATTGTAATTGGAAAATCAATTGACCAACATCTTTTCAAATTCACTATTTCAAGAGAAATTTAAGAATATACTATGTGATTTGGGTATGTAAGTCCTATGAGGTACCTTTTTTTTACCCCACTATACTTTATTTTGATATTTCTGAAGCATATCTCTCAATAATTTATATACCTCCTATATGTGGGAGGCAAGAGTATGTGCAAGAGGAGTCAAAATATATGTTATTGGTATATGACTTGAATATGGGGGAGAATATACACCTTACTTGTTATTCTATCGTGTAGAGTTGTCAACATAAAAATGGGGGAAAATGTTAGCCCAAAAATTTTGATTGATTGTTGAGAGACAAATCATAGCAACAAGGAAAAATGAAAAGGAAGTCACCCAAATCTTCTGAAGAGAAGAAATTATCAAATATTCTGTGAGCACCAAAAGCATTGTTGGTCAAAGACAAATATATCATTATTTTGAGTAGAAGAGAAAGTGGTTTGCAAAATTCTATCAAAAAATAGCTAGGAAAGTTCAGACCTTCGAATGGAGTAAACATGCAGACTGCCAAATAGCATCATTGAAATACATCAGAAGAACATTATCAGACCTCCGACAAGATTATCTTCGGCCAACTGGATATCGACAAAATAAAGGGTCAACAGAAAGTGAACTTAGACCACCTATTAGCCAGATGAAGACCAACAAGTCAAATATTTAAATTGTTCTAACTATTGAAGTCACCGGTGATCCAAGGGATTTTTGTATAACCACAAGCTTAAAATGGATAGGTTACTAGTCGTTATCCATCACTTGAAAGAATTCGTACAAGAACTGGACAACCATCCGAAGCCATCGTGTACCCAACCAACAAACCTAAAAATTCAGATTCAAGATCCAATAGAAAGAGATTTGTGAGCCATATTGTTTTATAAATGTAAGGCCTTATATTGGAAAAAAAATCAACTCTCACATTATTCATTAGTAGAATCTAAGAGCAAATTTAAGAGAGAGAGAGATAGTTCACTAAAAATAAACTTTCATAGTAGTCATCTATATGTTTCTTTTTAATATACCATACACTTTCATATCTACTCATTTAGGTGTATAGAAATAGTAGATTACATTTCCCTTTGTCTATATAATGGGAACGGGATTTTCCTAGTGGCAGAAAGAAAATGAGATCTTGAGTGTATATTGTACACTTGGTTTACTAATGTTGGAGTTAACACAAGGGTTACTTCAATGAGTTAGTTAGAAGAGGTTTTAAAGGTTGTGTTCTCACCTTTAAGAGTCAAATGAGTTATGGTGGAGGTGCATTCATAATCATAAGGGCCAAACAGAACTTTAGGTGGTAAACTAAGCCTATGAGATCCAAACCACTAAAATATTGTGTATTCGTATTATTTCCTCACTCTTTACATTCATGCATTCTATATGTTTGATTGATTTCTTCTATATAATTTTGTATACTTAACTAATTATGTTGCATGCTAAGTATTTGTGATATTGTCTTTTAGTATTCTTGGTTATTTTATCTTAGCTCTTTAGCTTAATCTCTAAACCCCTAAGATTGTTTCTTTATCCTCTTAAGAGACGTTATTAGTTGGTTATCTTTTATTTGTCATAGTTCATATTCACCCACTACGACTATTTGCTAGTTTTCAATGCCTTCCTTGCATCAGTTGGGAAATGTACCCCACTTGTGCCTTTAAATTTTGCAAGGTGGGCCATGCTAGTTTAGATTCATGCCATAGGTTTGAATATTTGTACATTTTCAACATTTCCTCCACTTAATTTGTCTCTTTAGGAAGTGGCGCGAGAAGCAGTATTTTTGCCAAAATTTCTCCATAGGTTGGAAAGAATGAGGGTTGACTTGTTGTTTCATGATCACCGCTCTGTCTCAATTGGACCATTAGAATCCAAAAAGGTTGTTATGGGGTTTCCTATATAACATACTAATTTCAGGTTGTTTTAAATCTCACTATAGTTATGTTCTCCAATCATACTACTAGGGTAAACCCATTTACTTTTCACCATATGCATGGGAGATTCAATTATGTTCAACTCTAGTTTCTTGAGTTGTCTTACTACTCAGAGTCGGGCTTGAATTGCGGTTTGTTGTCTAGCACCAATTTACCGGGTGCATTTTAGGGAGAAATAACCATTACTGGAGACCAACTTTGTTCATGCTAGACTATATTATATAATAATTACAATGTCTCACGTGGATATAGGGTCTTGAACCCTCCTTTAAAATATTAATCGAGCTCACATATGGCTTTTTCGTTGAGACTTGTATAGAAGATCCCCAATCACACATCATAGGTAGAGTCCTTGTTTGGACATTCTCTCAACATTCCTAGGCATCACCTCCATTATTCACTAACAGTTCACCCAAAAGTTTTTGAAAGGTGGTCAAATCCATCCTTGCTTGGACTCTTTGATCTTCCGGATAGTATTGAATTTTAATGGATCCTCAAGATGATTCCATGTAGTGATTGTCCGGGGAGGTTGGATGCTCAACCACTCCTTTTATCCCCCCAATATAGAAAATATAATCTTCATTAATAATATTTCTTATCTCATACTCCCTTCGGTAAGATAGACATCATAAATTTTCATAAACTTTTTGACCGCCCTAATCGGATCATCATTGACATGGCTACTAAATTACCCGGCGGATGCAAACATTTTTACCATAGTGGAGTCAGGCTTAAACCTATATTGTTGATAGATAAACCAAGAAATATTTAGCAAGAGAAAAGCTAACTCAAGATCCAAGTGATCCCACAGTCGGTATATGCTTATAATTTCATACAAATAATGTTGAAAATAGGAATTTTCACTACCCGGGATTCAATCAACTTATAAACCCCTTCTGGATGGAAGCAAGATACTAGTTATTTGTAAAATATCCTCTAAGATATTCCTAATAAATCAAGCGCTACAAACCCAATACTCAATTATGTCTATGTGAGAAATCTATTATTTTGAGTAGAATAACCTCACACGAATGTTAATTAACTCAATAATTAAATCCTTCTTTCGAAAGAACACGATTATTAAAGCAACCTAACACAAGGACTTTGCATTAGGAGGAACAATTATCACAAAATAGCATTTAATTAATAAAACACTTCAATTAAATAATAAATAGTCCCAAATTCATATTAAATTTTTGTTAGAAAAAACGATCAAACTAAAATGCGGAATAAATAAATAGATCGAAAAAGAGTAGTGATACCTCCGGCCATTGATGTCTTTAGAAACTTTTCTTTATGTTTTGTTCTTCCAAACTCTCAAGCATTCAACTATAGATGGTGTATATTTTTTTTGTGTGAATGAATTGAGTTTAGGGACCAAAACTCTAGTTTATATAGCCAAGCTCCCATCAAGCTTTTTAATGGCAATGAATTACTAGTTGTTACAACCTTTCATTTGCAAATGGTTAATAAAAAAGTGTTACAACTTTTCATTTGCATAAGATTAATGAAAAAAACATTAAGATAAAATTAGTGGATGGATTAATGTTGGATCATGAAAAGCCAAAAGTCATAAGTTTATTTTATTCATCAATTTAAAAGAAAAGACAAATAAAATAAAATGAAGTTTTATATTAATAAAATAAAAAATGACTTATATTCTCCCACTTGATCCAAACATTATACTTGATATTTTAGCTTAATCATAAATATATGAATCATGGCGATAAGTCCTCCAATTATGAGAGAGTAGTATCTTCCATGTATCACAATATATTTATCTCTTTATTTTTTATGTTGTAACTATACTTAATGAATAAACCATATGTTTATTCTTGGTCCTAACTAAATGATTTTCTCAAATAAAATTAAGGTGCGCAATGTATATGAGAAAATATCACAATAGATAATTATTATATTAATGATAGTGTCATACAAATAAACACTACATGATGGGACCAAGCCCCATACTCGCTACATGATCCTTGAATTTCATTGGTGGCATGCCTTTAGTCAATGTATCAGCGATCATTAATTCAGTACTAATGTGTTCAATGACCACCTTTTTATCTTTAACACGTTCCCTTATGGCTAAATATTTAATGTCAATGTGCTTACTTCGACTTCCACTTTTATTGTTTTTAGCCATAAAAACAGCAGCTGAATTATCGCAAAATATTCTTAATGGTCTGGAGATAGAATCCATAATTCTAAGTCCAGATACGAAACCCTTAAGCCATACACCTTGTGAAGTAGCCTCAAAACAAGAGACGAACTCAGCTTCCATAGTAGAAGTTGCAGTCATAGTCTGTTTGACACTCCTCCATGACACAGCTCCACCGGCCATCATAAAAATGTATCCTGATGTTGACTTGCGTGAATCAACACAACCGGCAAAATCAGAATCTGAGAATCCGACCACCTCTAAATTGTTTGTTCGCCTATACATAAGCATATACTCCTTGGTTCCTTGGAGATATCTCATTACTTTCTTTGCAGCTTTCCAGTGGTCAATACCTGGGTTACTTTGATATCTACCCAATATTCCAACTACAAATGCGATATCAGGTCTTGTGCAAACCTGAGCATACATCAAACTTCCGATAGCAGAAGCATATGGAATGTTCTTCATTTGTTCTCTTTCTAAATCATTCTTTGGGGTTTGGTTCAAATTGAATTTATCACCCTTCACTATGGGAGCAACACTTGGTGAACAATCCTTCATCCGAAATCTCTCTAAAACTTTATTGATATAGGTTTCCTGAGACAAGCCCAAGACACCTTGAAATCTGTCTCTATGAATCTTAATGCCAATGACATAAGATGCCTCACCCATATCTTTCATATCAAAATTTTTGGAGAGAAATTGTTTCACCTCATGAAGCAAACCCTTATCATTAGTCACAAGCAAAATATCATCCACATATAAAACAAGAAAACAAATTTTGCTCCCACTAATCTTTTGGTATATACATTGATCCATGGGGTTTTCAACAAATCCAAATGATGAAATTACTCCATGAAATTTAAAATACCATTGACGGGAAGCTTGTTTTAATCCGTATATGGATTTCTTAAGCTTACAAACTAACTGCTCACCAGCGCTAGAGATAAAACCTTCAGGTTGTTTCATATAAACCTCTTCCTCTAGATCTCCATTAAGGAACGCCGTTTTCACATCCATTTGGTGCAACTCAAGATCAAAATGTGCGACTAATGCTAAAATAATGCGTAAGGAATCTTTCTTAGATACAGGAGAAAAAGTCTCTGTGTAATCAATTCCTTCTTTCTGAGTAAATCCCTTAGCAACAAGTCTGGCTTTGTATCTCTCGATATTGCCTAATGAGTCTTTCTTGGTTTTAAATAACCATTTACAACCAATTGCTTTAGCCCCATTAGGCAATTCCACAAGTTCCCAGACATCATTGTTCTTCATGGAATTCATTTCCTCTTTCATCGCATTATACCATAAATTTGATTCTTTGCAACTTATGGCTTGTGAAAAGTCGGAAGGATCATTTTCGACTCCAAAATTATAGTCAGATTCTTGAAGATATACTACATAATCACTAGAAATTGATGATTTCTTAAACCTGGTAGACCTTCTTAATGTTGTATCATCATTATCTGTATGAGGTTCAACTTGTTGTTCATAATTACTAGGTTCATCATGAACAACTTGATCTATCAGAATATCGTCAACAACTTGTGGTTCTTCAACGATTGAACGTTCAACACTAGATTGTACTTGAGGGGTGTTATGAACAATAATCATTCTATCACTTGAAGTGGAAGGTTGAATTTCTGTATGGTCAATATCAGAAATTACATTTCTAATTTGATCGCTCCCACTGATTAAGTCATATTCAAGAAACTTTGCATTTCTTGATTCCACAAATCTAGTGTTGTGAGATGGACAGTAAAATCTGTAACCTTTAGACCGCTCAGCATATCCAATGAAATGCCCAATGATGGTCCTTGGGTCCAGTTTTTTGTGGATTATAAATCCTGACTTCAGACGGGCATCCCCATACGCGCATATGTTTCAAACTCGGTTTCCAACCTTTCCATAATTCAAATGGTGTCTTTGAGACAGCCTTGGTTGGAACTCGGTTTAATATATACACTGCCGTTTTTAAAGCTTCAATCCACAAGTTTTTAGGAAGATTGGAGTTGCTAAGCATACTCCGTACCATGTCCAATAATGTTCGGTTTCTCCTTTCTGCTACACCATTCTGATCTGGTGAACCGGGCATGGTGTACTGGGCAACAATCCCATGCTCTTGGAGAAACTGAGCAAACGGACCAGGTGCTTGTCCATCTTCAGTATATCTACCATAATATTCACCACCTCTATCTGATCTCACAATCTTTATATGTTTTCCACATTGTTTCTCTACTTCAGCCTTAAATATTTTAAAGGCATCTAATGCTTCGCTCTTGTTATGAAGCATGTAGAGATACATATATCGTGAGTAATCATCAATAAAGGTTATAAAATATTTCTGACCATGCATATCCATGTCAGGACAACATATATCTGTATGTATGATTTCTAATAAATCTGAACTCCTATTGGCACCTTTCTTTGACTTGTTGGTCTGCTTTCCCTTAATGCAATCCACACAAGTTTCAAAGTCGGTAAAATCTAGAGTACTAAGTACTCCATCTTTTACCAACCTTTTGATTCTTTCAATAGAGATATGCCCTAATCTCCGGTGCCATAGAGTCGAGGAATCCTCATTTATATTACACCTCTTTGTACCAATTTGGACATGAAAATTATTGTTAGTAGCATTGTTTTGTAAATTAATGCAATAAAGACCTTCAGACAAAATACCATTCCCAACACATTCAGATTTATTGAAAATACTAAAAAATGTCTCTGAAAATGTAAAGGAATAACCCAAAGGTACAAGTCTGGAAACAGAAATCAAGTTTCTAGAAAAACTTGGAACATAAAAAGTCTTTTCTAATTTCAAAACATAACCACTACTTAAATATAAATAACATGTTCCAACGGCTTCCACATGTGAACCCATCTTATTACCGGACAAGATGCATTGCTCACTGCCCACTGGTTTCCTTAGGTTTTGCATACCCTGTAAAGAGTTGGCAACATGGATTGAAGAACCAGAATCAATCCACCAGGTGTTAATATTAACATTAACATTATTAGATTCATAACAAACTAACGAGGTAGGATTACCTTTATCTTGAAGCCATTTCTGGAATTTAGCACATTCCTTCTTCATGTGTCCTTTCTTTTTACAGAAAAAACACTTAGCTTCTTTCTTAATATCAGCTTGAGGTGCTATTTTACCTTTCCCCTTCTGATTGTTCTTTGGTTTGCCTTTTCCTTGAGTAGCCATCATTGCACTTTCACCTTGTTCCATTAACAACCTTTCTTCTTCTTGAACACACATGGTCATGAGTTCATTAATTGACCATTTATCTTTATGTGTGTTATAGGAGATTTTGAAAGGTCCATATTGATTTGGAAGGGTGTTCAAAATATAGTGCACAAGAAAAGACTCGGAAATCTGTACCTCGAGATTCTTAAGTTGAGCCGAAATATCTCTCATCTGCATGATGTGCCCACGCACACCTCTAACACTTGTGAGCCTAAGTGAAGAGAGCTTCATTGTTAGAGTGCTTGCTAAAGCCTTGTCTGAAGTGACGAACTGGTCATCAATGGCTTTAAGTAAATTTTGGACATTATCATGGTGATTTACTGATCCACGGATGCTTGCTGCTAATTTTGTCTTAATAAACATCACACTGAGGCGATTAGATCGCTCCCATTTTTCATAAAGTGCAATATCTGCTGGAGTGCTTTTGTCTGTAAGAGCAGGTGGTTCAGTTTTCCTAATAGCATCATCTATGTCCATCCACCCTAAGTGAAGGAGAACTCTTTCTTTCCATGACTTGTAATTATCCCCATTAAGTTCGGGAATGTCACTACGGATATCAGAAAAATTAACAGGTTGTGATGCTGCAAATAAAGATCACATGCTTATTAATAAATAGACTATTAATAAATATCATGTTTCACCAATGCAAATCATGATCTAATAAATCTAAGACATAAAAATTGCCTGTGGGCTAAATTTTTAATTCAATAAGATTTATAATCATATGACAAAATATATAAAAATATTCTATCATTACTAAATAATAAAACTATCAAATAATTATTAAGTCATAATTCCTGTGGGAAAATTACGAATAATTTGATATTTTATCCTAATTAGTTATTTAAATATAATAATATTCCTGTGGGATAAAATTATTATATTAAAATAAATAATTACAATTTATGTCTAATTTCATTATGTGATCTTATACCATAATACATATTTTATTCAACTAAGATGCTGTGGCTATTCTTTGATTAAATAAAATATGTTGATCACTTAGACAATTCAATATACCATACTAAAATTTTATGAGTATATAAAACTATATAACAAAAATAGAATAAAATAAACCATATATTTTATTCACATTTTGTTTACCTAACTATACTCATAAAATAAAAGTACATGAAGTATGGACATAAAAAAAATATAAATATAAATAAATACCTGGAGGCCGATGTAAAACTTAAGGATAAAAATCCAAAAGTACCATAAGTTTAAATGAAAACTAAAATGTCTCATGGATTCTAATCATCTTCAACTGTAGGACATGTTAGATTCAACACAAAAAAAAAACATTTTGCAAAATTATTTTGGCTAAATTACTTTAGCCATGAACTAAGCATAAAATATAAAAGTTTAACTAAATCAAAGCAGAGGTATGCCTAAAGCTCTGATACCAAATGTTAGAAAAAACGATCAAACTAAAATGCGGAATAAATAAATAGATCGAAAAAGAGTAGTGATACCTCCTGCCATTGATGTCTTTAGAAACTTTTCTTTATGTTTTGTTCTTCCAAACTCTCAAGCATTCAACTATAGATGGTGTATATTTTTTTTTGTGTGAATGAATTGAGTTTAGGGACCAAAACTCTAGTTTATATAGCCAAGCTCCCATCAAGCTTTTTAATGGCAATGAATTACTAGTTGTTACAACCTTTCATTTGCAAATGGTTAATAAAAAAGTGTTACAACTTTTCATTTGCATAAGATTAATGAAAAAAACATTAAGATAAAATTAGTGGATGGATTAGTGTTGGATCATGAAAAGCCAAAAGTCATAAGTTTATTTTATTCATCAATTTAAAAGAAAAGACAAATAAAATAAAATGAAGTTTTATATTAATAAAATAAAAAATGACTTATAATTTTGACATAACAAAATTGGGTTCTCGAGTTGCCATGTTATAAAGAGTTTAACTGATCATAGACATAATAAAAATCATAACTAGTGTAAGATTTATCTAGAACTAAAATAAAAAGAAGTTATATATATATATATATATATATATATATATATATATATATATATATATATGTGTGTGTGTGTGTGTGTGTGTGTGTGTGTGTATGTGTGTGTGTGTGTCTGTGTGTGTGTATAAAGGAGAAAGAGAAAATTACAAAAGGTTCAACGGTGTTTTTGGTGGGAAGGCTAAACCCTTGTTAAAAGTGCAATCTTGATCCTTACCAAATGTGGAATTAATATGTTATTTTTCTTGTGTGATAAAAAAAGAGGATTTATAGCATGTCTTATATCCCCACAAATAGATCAAAAGACTGGGTAAATAATTGTACCCAAGTTACTTAAGTGTAGGCCTAGTTCTAGTATAGACAACGCAATCTCCACGAGAAAATCCTTAAAGTTTTAATTGGACCTCCAAATGCTTTACAGGTTCTGGTGTTAGAAAACCATACTCTTTGGGATTTCCCATGGTGGTTCACACACCCCTTAGTTCTTTTCCATTTGCTCTCAACAATTTCTTGAATGTAAGTCATGTGTTTTCCTTATATTCCTTGCACAAGCCATGCCTCGTTCTTGTCTGCCCTTTTCCTCAAATTCTTTGAGGTTTTTCTAGTTCTGATTCCTTTCCTTACGTCATGCTCACTCACGTCGCTTCCTCGTACCATCTCCGGTTTATCACATTGCATGTTTAATTTACAAAAACAAATGAAAATGGTTAAAAACACACAAGTGATCCTATATGACAAAAACAACACTATATTATGCAAAAGCGACAAATAAATCTAACTTAATCTCCAAAAAAAGATTACAATGATATCTCGATCCTATAGAATATAAGGACAAAACACAATATATCACATGTCTATGAATTATTGTTATGTATGTTTAATTGATTGTTTGTGTAGTTACTATTTATTTATTATACTAAAATTAATAGCTAGGTTGGGTGATAACCTAATATATTAGGAATATGTGTCCTAAAATTGAACCTTGACACATGGATTTTCAAAGTGATTATTAGTCAATAATTGTTTAAGGATCATACAAAGAGAAATATATCTTTTTGGTTACATGAATACATTATAGTTTGTATTAGTGGTGTCGCCTAAGGTGTGATAAAAATAAGATAAAATTAAGTCTAGAAAACTACGCACTCTCACCCTAGACAGGCACAGTACTGCAAGTATTACAGGACGTATGCAAGTTTTAGTTAGTAAGTTGAGTTCGTTCTCAGGGACTTAAGTGTGTTATACGAGTAAGCAATAATTAATTAAAGACAGAAAATAAAAGATATAGATTTCGAAATTAATAATTAAAACTAAGAAAATTAAAGACAATAAAATAAATATGAAGAATATGAGATGAGAAGTATAGCTTAGGTTTTGCTAGTATGCACTAATCCTTCTAATTCTTTCTATTAGATCTAGTTAATAAGGGAGAATATTAGCTCTTGTATACTTAGTCAGGATTCTAAATTCCCATTCCTTAGACCTTTAGAGCGACTAAGGGGGCTACAGACACACCACGAGGCTGGTTCAAATAGGGGTATCCTGTGCTACTAGGGCCCTAAGCAATCAATTTCCATACATGGTGATAGTGGTTAAATTATACCCTAATGACTATCTAGTTAGAATCAGTTTTGTCAGGACTAATATTGACACTAGACGTTATGTGGTGTTTCAATAATTAGACACCCAGCTAAGGTGATCATCTAATTACTATTAAGAAAATCCTAAAGTAATCAGTTCTAGGATAGGCAATAAATCAAAACACATAAACAAATATAAAGGTAAGAAGCTAATATCAGATTAAAACATGTAATCCCCAAAGAAACTTAGATAGAAGAATTAGAATTCATATTTTATACATGATGCAAAACCCAAGCTATGGGAAGTTTAGTTCATACCTGAAGGAAATAAACTAAAAGAAATTACAAAAGACATCATCTTGCTCTCTACAATAAACTGGAAGAATAAAACCTTAAGAACTAATTACTATGAGGCAAGGATGAGCAAGGATGATTTACAAGTGCTATAAGGGTGTATTTATAGGTGTTTAGAAGACCTAATTCGTTTTCTTGAAGGAGAGGTTAAGTAGTGGACTCCAAGCCGAACTCAAATTCGTAACCCTAAAAACATGCAATCAGGCCCGTTTTTCTTTTGGTCCTAGCAGCTTCGATTTTCATCCGTTTGACGCGTATGAATATACCAAATTGATCGTCTCGGAAAGCTCTTCAACTTTTCTCTTGACTGTTTCTCCAAATTCCACACCGTTTTTGAGATATAAGCTGATTTGTGGTCGTAGGTGCAGAAATTCAGGATTAAGGCAGCTTTTCCTTTTCCATGTTTTTAGCTTTTCTTTCCTTATCTCCAATTACCATGCTTATCTCTTTCCATATCTTGTAGTCTTTGACTTGGACTCTAATTAAACTCCATAATTATCTTTAAAGCTTCACACTAAATAAATAATTAAACCCAATATGCTCTAAAAATATTATTTTACTAAATCAAGACCCAAAATAGGAAAGTGCACTATTTCTCAAGAAAACCGACTATTATGACTTCTAAAACACTAAAAATTATGTCTCATCCTAATATAAATCTATCACAAATGAGGAAACATCAATTAGTCTCTTTCTAAATTAGATTTGACCATGAAAATGTCAAAATAGACCTAGTTAGTTGCCCCATTTGACCTAGGCATATGTTAGTGAGAACCTTTAGATCATAATAAGTAATCATAATATATTTAACCTATTATCTCAATAAAATATATTTGTAAACTTCTGGTAAGGGGTCATATGTATTCCAAGTTGCATATCTGATATAAGAACATTCATTTTTTTAATATCTTTCCTAAAACAATTAGTAGATTAAGTATTAATTCGCAACATTATCTATCGAGTAATGATATTTATCACCATTTTTTATTCATTCTTGTATCACTCCTTACGTGGCATTAAATCAAAGAAATAGAAAAAAAGTAATTAGAAAAATAAAATACCTTGATTGGTGTTTTAAACCTCCACCTAAGAGGTGATATAAAGGTGAATCATAAAGGGGTGACAAATATCATTGTTCTTATTTATCTGTATATTTGGTCAATTTTTATATAATAGTGATACTCATAAAATTATTCTTTATAATCTAAAGCCAAAATCTGTGGAAAATGATCTTACGTAATCTCTTTTTTACTTTGATTGATCCATGCTTTTGCAAAGAGTAACACTTCTAGTTGTGTTATTCATCTCACTATCGAGGGATACCACCGCCATAAGAATATGATGCAAATCTATGGTGGAAGAATAATCCATTGCAATTTTAGAATTTTATATCGTTGCTAGAAAAATGGGCATTAATATAACTACTATCAGCACCAATTTCAGTAAAGTTTTTTTTCGCTAAGCAAACTTTTATTAAAAAACCCCTTTAACAGTACATTGTCTCAATTATGTAGTGCTACTATCTATTACAAAACATAACTAACTAAACACATTACATAATTTCCAATTCTTAACAATTTTTTTACCCCTACTATTCTCACTATATCTCCTGCAGTCACTAGATTTAACATATAGCAAATTTTGTATATTGTGCAGCAGCTCCTCTTCATTCTTTATCTTCCCATCATGTATCTTTGAGTTCCTGTTCGACCAAATATAATAAGCATAAGCTGTAAACCAACCTCCATGGATAAAATTCAGGAATTTTGTTTGAGTATTATTAATTATCAGCTCCAGCACTTCATCCCAAGTTTTGCAGTCAGGCCAAACTACTCCACACCTTTCTATACATTGAATCAAGATCCTTCTCGCATAAGGACAAACCACAAACACGTGGTCCCTATCTTCCACACCATTCAAACACATACTGCATTTACTATCCACCTCCAAACCCCACTCACTCATCCTGTATTTTGTGGGTAATTGATGTCTCCTTAAATGTTCTTATTTTCGACCCTTAGGAGACATCATTTTTGGTGTTTATTTAATCATTTCGATGGACTTTTGGACTAAATATGCAATAATATGATTTTCTCTTTTATTTCTAGCATTTTTGATTTATTAAGCTTTTGCGCGTAATATTGGTATTTTTAGTGAATATTTTACAGGTTTTAGATGTTAGCTAGAAGAGGAATCTAAGGAGAAAGTCAAAGATCAAAAGATAGAGTCAAGACTTGAAAAGAAATCCCGAAGATGTTATCTTTAGAGCTGAAAATTCATTTTGCAAGCCATAGATTGCTGATTTCGAGGTGCTTAAGCGATGATCTAGCTGTTGACCTTTGAAGAGAAATCATTCCTTATCGAGTTACGGAACTTTAGCAACTGCAATGAGGTCAATCGGAGTTGTAACGCATCGGGAAAAGCCGTTTTAGTGAAGGTGTATCAGCAGTTACGGGATTTTGGGCTTAGAAAGTGGGCTTGGACATTTAATTAGTCTTTTATTTTCTGGTCCAAGCCCTAGTCCGATTTTAGGCTTATAAAAGGAGGTCTGGACTTCTATTTTACACACAATTCACATTCTGCAAGATTAAAAACATCAGAGAGAAGCAACTGAAGGAAGGAGAAGAAGCTACAAGAGCTGGAGAGGGTCTATATCTCCGTTCGTAGTCATTCCGATTCCGGAAATTAGGTTTTTTTATCTTTTTAATTCTGTAAACAATATGAATTCCTTTATTTTTAATTTCGTATTTCATTTTAATCTGAGCTAAGTTTTCATTAGTGCTTGAGAACAAACAATGGGTGAATCCCAATTCTTATTAATTAACAAATGTTGAATTTGGGTTTTAATGAATTAAACTAAATTAGGGCTTTTACTCTTTTCGATAAATTATGAATGTTTACAGTTTTTAGCGTCATGAACTAGGAACAGGTAATAGTATTTAGGCTATTCCAATAAGTGGCAATTGGATCATCCTGACGGGGGGTTTAAATACGGAACTATTTATTCAATCTAGGATAGAAGTTAATGATTCTGACGAGCTTAGCTAATCCTAGGGCCAATGAGGTAATAACACTTAATCATCCAACGGTGGATCATATTTACCCTGACGGGACTAGTGACACTTTAGGATCGCCTTATAGTCCACCCTGACGGGGGTATAAGGAAATTAGAATCCCGACCATTGTAATTGACTAATTTAGCCCTTAAACAACATAAGTTAAGAAATAGGATAGGGAGGATCCTTGCGTTCTCAAGTGCTACATCTCATATTGCGTTTTCACTCATTTTACTTGCGTCTTAGCTTTTACTTGCATTTTAATCTTTGTTTTTCATCCATTAGTTTTAATAACAAAAACCAAACAAACATATATTTGTCTTTTATTTTCATAAGTGCATCAATCACTATTTGCTAGACATTGTGATCAACCATTCCGTCCTTGGAACGAATCTGATTTATCAGAAATACTACTTGGGACAACCGTACACTTGCGGTTGTGGTTCGATTATCTTTTGCATTTATTTTTAGAACACACAAAGGACCACCAGTAATCTATCAAGACTTGCAAGCCAAGTTATAAATTTACACTTAGGTACATTGGTTTTATACCATACAATTCTAGTCCACTCCAAGATAGTCCCTGTACCTCTAATGATTTATAAGGTTTTCTTGAAAGAGAAGTTACCTTTACAATTTGCTGTCCACCTTTTTCTATCCTCCCCATTACTCAGTTTAGGAGCAATTTCAGCTAAGCCTCTTAACTCCTTAGAGAAGTGCCACCTCCCTCTATTGTAACAGCTCTTAACTGTCTTGTTTACCCACAAACTACTAAACTCCATTCCTCTACTCAACACTTCATTAACATTCTTACCTCCAATCCACCTATCCCAATACACAAATGTACTTCCTCCATCTCTTACCTCATGAGTTATAAACTCATAAGCTATACTTCTAACCTTGAGAAGTTTCTTCCAAATCCATGCCATATCCTGTCTCTCACACATACCCCAAATGCATTGCCCTTTTAACACATTCTTTTAGGCCCAACAACTCACCAAATTATCACTATTCTTATAAACTCTCCAGAATAGGCTAAGTAAACCAACTTTGTTTAATACCTCCAGGTCAGGCACATTTAATCCACCTTCAGCTATAGGTGTGCAAATCTTCTTCCAATTTCAGTAAAGTTGTTCATAATTTAAAAATTCTTCTTAGGGTTAGATGGATTATCAAACAAATCCTAAACGAATAATTTATCTTTGTATATATTCAAGACCAGACTAATAAGCATATTGTGTTTGTTATAAGAAACATATTATAAAAAATGTTATACTTTGTATTTTAATATGTCCAATTATCATACCACAATAAAAAAGTATTATCATAAATAATACCAATTATACATATATAAAAAGAGTTAAATGGATTTAATTTTTAGGGGAAATGTTTTTTTAATATTAATTACATATCAAACGCTAATACATATCCAAAAAGATAACGATGACAGTAGATAATTTAATTTTGATAACTAATATCCCAAAAAAAATGAATGATTAAAATACATTATACACAAATTTACGCTATAAATACCCCTCATTTGGTGACAAACAATCACATCGATAATCAAAAGAGTGAAATGGAGAACCAGATTACTCTCCTCGCTGCAGCAGTCCAGAAAGGCAAGGAAGAACTTGCCAAATTGAAGAAGGAAAATCGAAAATCGGAGCTGGCACATTTAAGAAGCCTATGCTTGGCAGGTGCCATTACCTACCAAGACCTCACGGCGAAAGATCTAGAGGATTTATTAAAAGATAGCACCAGTTTCATTGAAGAGATCCAGGCGAGGATTGACGAACTTGAGGGAAAAGGTGTGAATCATCCAGCTCCAGCTCCGACCAACTGATTAGGAAAAGTATCTAGCTAAGGAAATGTATGGTGAAATTCTAATGCCAATAATGTTCTAATAAAGACCTAGCTATATTAATAAAAAATTAAGTTAAACATTTTTATTTTATCGTGTATTTTTTTAAAATTCATCGACATGTATTTCAATATGTTCAAACTAATGTTCTTTGTCTAGATCCACCTAGAAGCCCGAAGGTGCCCACGACTTAAAAATTACTCAAGTGGGTGGGAAAACGATCATTCTGAATCTCAACCGATTCATGGACTGTTAAACCCAATTGATTAGTATTGTACCCGATTATATATAAAAAATGACTTGATATGTAATTTTAACATGCGTAAAAAATACAACCATAATAATAATAATAATAATAATAATATTAATAAATAGTAATAGTAATAGTAATAAATAATAGGGATGATTCCCAATTATTTCAAATTCACACTTTTTATTCATTAAAAAAAAAGTTTTGACATTCTACTCAATCACAAGGTAAAGAAAATAATTCTCATTTAGTGATAAAGTATAATTGTATACCACAATTATATTTAATGTTATGTTAATTATTTATTCATTATCTATATTATGTAATAATCATAATATAAGATTTATTTATTTATTTTATTTACATTTTATTTAAAAGTTTGGCCATCTCTACCGTCCACCACCACTACTACATCATGCATTCACCACTGACTACCACCACTGCTTCATATATTCTCCATCGACCATCACCACCACCTCAATTACTCTCTGCCGACCACCACCTTCACCAATAACCACCACCGACTAAATCTGCCACTATCGTCAACGCCAATCACCACCAGCTAATTAAAACACAAGCGCGCGTCCGTAAAATTTTAAAAAAAAAATCATAACTAATTCTAAATAAATCAAAAAATTACATTTTTGGACGAAACAAATTGATATTTAAGTCTTTTATTATTTTTTATTTCGATATTCTGTTTTATGTGTTAGTATAGAAATATAGATTTGCCAATTCCACTACATGACCACGTCTGTTAAATTTTTGAAAATTCATAATTACTTCCAAAAAAAATCTGAAAAATTAAGTAAATGCATTTTTGGACGGGACAAGTTCCTATCTACATCTCTGGTCACTGTTACATGAGTTTGAAATAACGACGACCAAATCATCGCCAATGATAAGCAATTTCGTCGCTAGAAGCCGAATTGGGTCATTGGCGACGACTTTTCGTCGCATATATTTCATCGCTAGTAATTCTTCGTTAAAAATATTTTTCTCGACCAAAATAAGTAATCTTGCTGCTAATAACTGAGCCAGATATGTAACACCGAAAGTCGTCGGTAAAGACCCTTAATTAGCGACAAAAAGATTTAGTCGCTATCCAAATCAACTAGTGACAAATTTGTTGCGTCGCTGTCACTTTGTTTGACAATGCTTGATTCGTCGTTAGTGGAACAAATTACTAGCGACTACTTTTCCTCCTCTTTTGAGACGAAACCGTCGTCGCTAACATGGATTTTTTTAATTTCGAATTTTTAAATTGCAATTTTGATTTTTAATTGAATTTGTATTTTTTTAATTTTTAATTCTATTTTTTATTTATATATTTAATTCTATTTTTTATTTAATTTCTATTTGTATTTTAATATTAATACATATATATTGAATAAATAATTAAAGACACCAAATATTTATTAAACTGAAGTCAAATATCGAAAATAAAGTCAAACACCCTATAAATAGTCAAAATAATCAAAATAGTCAAAAATACATCCAAAACAGAATCAATACAAACTTAACCAAACTCACGGATTATCCAACTTATCGACATCTTCTCGTTCTTCCTTTTCATCTTCTCTCTCTCCTTAGGGGGATTGGGGCAAGACCTTGTGCGGCCCTCATGCTATTCAACGCCTCCATAGCTGTGTCTATGATGTTCATCGTGTAACGAGAGCGAGTCGTGCTGGTTGTGGAGGCAGTCGATGACACTATAGGATCGGTAGGGGGAGGCCTTGAGTTGCGCAAAACTCATTCATAGCTGTGACTCAATCCACTTAACCAAAGGATCGAGTTCGGAAGTACGGGCTTTCTTCTGAACAAGACCAACACCGGTTACCCAATTTGTCTTCGGTGGGCCCATACCTTCCTCAATTACCTCTTTGAAAGCGTTGATTTGATCTTTAAGCGGCACTTTAGTAGACGAGGTCCCATAGGATGATCCCCAGCCTGTGTCTCGGTCACCTTCCTTTCAATTTTTTCCGATAAATATCATGTTAGATGACAATAAAAGTTACTTAAAAATTAATTAAAATAAAAGTTAAAAAATAAAGAAAAATACCCATATTACAATTTTTGTACTTCGGGTTCCTCCACTCATCCTTCTCCTCATCGTAGCCCATATACTCGAAAATACCCTTCAATTGAGGAATTTCCCTCTCCTCTAGTGTAGCCTCATCAATAAAAGTCAATGAATCCTTTCACGGTTTTTTATCTTCACTGTTCAATAACATTTTAAACTAATTATATCAAAAATTAATTAAAGTAATTAGTATATTTTTATTAAAAAAATACTGTACCTCATAAATGACATCCCAAGTTTGGGCAAAATTTACCGATCCAGCCTTTCTCAGTTTTTTTTGCTTCTTTTGGTTTTCCTTGTTTATCTTCGTTTGGTTCTGTTTCAATATAATTTCAAAAAATTAAATACACATATTTTATAATAGTTACAATAAAATTTAACTTTTATACCTGAATATCTATGTCATCCCACATCTGTCGGCATCTTCTCCAAACATCTGGGTCAATATCAGTAGGTGTTTTATTATGAGTATAGTATTCTCTCTTCAAACCGCCCTTCCAATTTCTATCCCTGTTTGATTGGAATTTCTTTAAACTTCTTGCTAATTTATCCCAGTCCTCTATTTTCTCCACCCCTCAATATCGAAAGACTCTTGTAATCGGGACAAAATTGTTTATTTCATACATGCGGGCACATCTTTCCAACTCTTATAACATGGTGACACATTCTCGCGTACTGTCGCCCTCACCACTTGGTACACATGGTGACCGTACTCGCCAGTCGGGTTGCTAGTGTCGTCCAAAATGCAAGGGTGGCCTAATTTGGCTAACGCCTCTCGAGCGGTCTTAAGGGACGAGGGACCTCAAGATCTTCTTTGTCGTTTCTCTGTTTTAATAAAAATTTGAATAGATTTTTAATTTTTAAAATTATATGTGTTAACATACTTTAATTACCGGGGGGGTTGAAAGCATGTAGATAAAGTGCGGTTGAGATTACATGATGGATCCCTCCCGTCACCATCACCATCGTGGTTACGCGATAAAACATTTGACATCTAATATTTAATGAAAGTAAATAAAAAAATATTACAATTCTTATGAATAAAAAACTAATTATTACATTCCGATCAAATAAATAAATTAAGAAAATACAATTAAATAAATAAATAAATAATTATTACACCATTGAATAAATGAATAAAACATACAAAACAATGAATAAATAAATATTTATTACAACACAAAAATAATAATATAAAAAAATTCAACTAAATATATGAAAAGTATTACAATCCAAATGAAAACTGTAACAAAAAATAACAAGTTAGTTCAAAAACTTATTTAAGTATTTTCTAAGTGTTTTTTTCTAAATATTCTTTTATACTTAATCTTTTAAATAAAATTATTTTAATATTTTTTTAGTTTTCTTTTTCTTAAAAATCTTTTATGCTTTATTTTTTAAATAAAATTATCTCGAATGTTTTTTTCTAAATATTATTTTATGCTTAATTTTTTAAAGTGCGATAAATCCAAAAAGTTCACAACCCAACAAACTTTCTTCATAAAGTCCAACCCATTTTACTAATAATTCAATTCCATAATACCCTTCACTGGGTTGTGCGGCACAATTCACTGGGTTGTGCGACACAATTCACTGAACTAGACGAAGATTATAAATCTGGCGAATTGTTGGGCTAGACGAAATTATTTGGTGGGCTATTGTAAATTCAGAACCCAAAATACTTGTATAATTTATTTGTTGGGTTGTGTCATTGATTGGTGGCCTACTACCCAATCCCATTAAAAACCCATCTCATTTCCTTAATCCGATTCAGCATCACCACCACTATTATGTTTTTGCACCCTTGTTAAAATATCTGGTTCCTATTAAAATATAATTTCTTATATTTTAAATCAATTTTTCTAAAAAATAGTAAAGCCATGAGATTGGTTTAATCCTAAAATTAAATCAATTTATTTAAAGTTTCAATGGTAAAATATAAATATGATTTTGTTACCTTAATTTGAGTTAATGAACCATGTTGATGATGATATGGGTTAATGAGACATGTTAATTATGATGGTGGAGAATATACGGCAGAGGTTTCATGTGCAAGAAGAGCAGCTTGGTGGGAAGAGATTTCTTTTTTGTTTTTGGAATGAGATACTTTTTTTTTGTTCCAGTAACTCATATTTTAAAAGTAAAGAGTTTAACCAATCCCTATAACAAGGGAATCAACTGTTACAAGTTTCGCTAATTGCGGGTGAATTTCTAAGCTAACCAATCAGCAACCTAACAATATTAGGCTATAGGCGAATTCTTAGCTAACTAATCAGCAACTTGATTGTTTTTTTTCAAAGTAAAAGAGAAAGAAGGATTATATTTTTCCAAAATGAAATACTCCTAACAATATTACGAATCTTAGGATTAAGAAGGGGGAAATTAAGGGAAAGAGGTTCCAATAAAGCTTCACAATTGTTCTCAATCACACACTTGATGCCTTTGAAATCTGCGACACATAAGCATTCTTTCAAGACTCCCAAAGCTTCAGCTTCAATTGGACTTCATACTCTTATCTCCCATGCTTTCATTTTGATTATTGGTCCTCTTAAGTCCCTGGAAACACATGAGATTGTTGATTTATTAGCTTTATATGATGCATCACTATCAATTTTATAGGTATTCATAGGTGGGGGCACCAGGAGGTTTTGTTGTTATTCAAACCTCTATGCTCTATAGTAGTAGTATTTCTTGCAGAAATAATAAAGTTATTAGTATTCTTTTTCCTTAGATCATCAAGATCATCATCAGATTTTGAGGGGCAGTCATTTCCATCTTTTTTTATTTCATTTTTTACCCTCCGACAATCAAGGTCATCCTTGGGTTTTATGATATGCAGTTGTTCTTCCCATATAGCTTTTGCTAGTTGAAGAGTTTTAATAGGACAAGGTATTATAATCATGAATATATAACAGTTCCTCTCTTTACAAATATGCCATGCTATGATAGCAATTTTTCAATGAAAAAGCCATCTTTCCCTCTGATTTTTTGCCTCTTGTACTGTACTAACCATCCAAGTGTCCAAGGACTTTGTCCACTTGTTGCTAGTTTAAAAAGTAAGTGGAGAAGCGGCTCTTGCCCAAGGGAAATCAAAGAGCCTATGTTCAGTGGTTTCTTCCTTCTCAATACATATGTTACATAATTTAGATTTTTGTACCTTCGTGCAAAAAAGATTAACATTTGTAGGCAAGTGATTTTGTAGAGCTCTCCGATGGAAATTTCTGATTTTAGGAGCTATTTTGATACCCCAAATCATTTTCCATGCTACTGGATCAATAGTATGTGAAGAAGAAGGAATAAGGTGATTCTTATACAATTCCTTTTTCTCAATATCCTCTTTAAGTGAATGATAAGCCATCTTGACAGAGAAAGTACCATTACATCTAGATTTCAAAATCATTTGATCAGGTAATGGTATTAAAGGAATGAATATTTTAAGGATTTTATTTGCAATATCTTCAGTAAAATTACTTTTAACAAAATCAATATTTCAGTTTCTAGTCCCCAAATTAATGAGATCATTCACATATTTAATATTATTGTGAAGATGTGGGATAATTTCCTCACAATTAGTAATCCATCTCTCTTTAATAAGGTTAATAGATTTACCATTTCCTATTTTCCAGTATATATTATTTAAAATGAGGTTTCTCCGTGCTATAATACTTTTCCAACCCTAAGAAGGGGAATTTCCAAATTTAGCTTCAGTAAAACTACTATTATAAAAGTATTTACCTTTCAAAATTATATATAATAAAGAATCTGTATTATTCATAATATTCCAAGCTTGTTTTCTAAGGAGGGAAAGGTTAATAGGATGAATATCTCTAAACCCTAAGCCACCTTTAAATTTACTGGAGGTTATAGAGTTCCATTTACCCTAGTGGATATTTTCTTTTACCATTCTTTCTCTACCAAAATTTAGCAATGTGGGAAGATATTAAATCACAAGTTTTAATAGGTAGTAAGTAAGAAGACATGTAGTAGTTAGGTATACTCTGAAGCACAGCTTTAATAAGGAGTTCTTTACCTGCTTCAGAAAGGTAAATATTTTTCCAGTTATCAATTTTTTTTTAACTACTCTTTTAGTGAGAATATTAAGATCTCTAACTTTTGATCTACCCCATTATGTGGGTAACCCAAGGTATTTCCCAAGGTTATAAGTGACTTTCATTTTGATTTTATGCGAAAAGATAGCTTGAATATGGTGGGGTGCATTAGAGCTAAATTTCACCCCATATTTTTTAAATTTTAGAGTAAGACCCATAGCACTTAATAATATCATTGAAACTTTCCACATCCTTACTGGTAGCACTTAATAAAAACATAATATCATATGCAAATAATAGATGAGTTAGTTTGGGATAGTGTTTCCCTAATTTTATACCATCTAAAAGGTTTTTATCATTTTTATCTTGTACAAGGATGGACAAAGCTTGAGTTACAATGCAGAACAATAGGGAGAGAGGGGATCACCCTGTCTAATCCCTCTCTCTGGTTTTCTAAGCTTAGTGGGTTTCCCAATTAATAATAACTGAATAGGTCACATAAGAAACACAATTAAGAATAAGTTTATACCATTTGATCTGAAAGCCCATTTTAATCATCATATCATATAAGATCCTATTCAACATACTTTTAAGCCTTTTGTAAGTCTGCTTTAACAATCATGTACTATTTTTTGGATGTTCATTTTTCTTTTATAAAATTACACATTTCATGGGCAACCATAGAGTTTTCCTGGATATGTCTACCAGGTAAAAGAGTAGACTGATAGATATCAATTAGGTTGCTCATAAGAGGTTGCAATCTATTGACATGTATGCGCGCAATTATCTTATAAATGAAATTAGACACACTTATAGGTCTATAATGTTTAATTTTCCCAGGATTCTCAATTTTAGGGATAAGAGAGATATAGGTGTGGTTAAAATTCTCAATACTAGCTTCACTGTACCAAAAATTATTCAGCACTTTAATAACATCAAGCTTGATGATATTCCAATATTTTTTTAAAAAGAAACCAGGGTAACCATCAGGTCCAGGGGTTTTAGTAGCTCCCAATTCTTTATTAGCTGATTCAATTTCTTCAATTTTAATATTCTTAATAAGTTCTTTATTCATATTATGGGTGACCACTGTTTTTATTTTATCAAGATTTTTTTTAGTAATCTCTTTTACCAACACTTTTGGAAATATTATTAAAGTATTCAAGGATATTATTCTTAATATCAGTAGGTTTAGAAAGCCAGTTACGATTATTATCTTGAATTCTACTTATTTTATTGATTCTCCTTCTTTCTTTGGTAGACGCATAGAAAAAAGCAGTATTTTTGTCCCCTTTTTTTAGTTAAGTCACTCTAGACCTAGCTCCCCAGAATTCTTCCTCTCTTTTCCAGGTAATTTCAATTTCTTCAACACTATTAATGTAATTATCTTTGTTATTTTCATCATAAGTATCAGAGTTAGTAATGTTTTTAAGTTGATCTAGTAATAAATTATTTTCTTTCTTATTATTTTCAAATATTCTTTTACTCCAACCTATAAGAAGTCTCCTACATATATTGAGGTTGACAATAAGTTTATTTTTCACAATATTTCCAATAGAGTTTCTAGACTTCCAGACATTGGTGATTATATCAAAGCATTCTTTTTCTAGTTGTCCAGTAAGTCTCAAAGTAGAATCTGTTACAAAAATTCTCAATCTTATCAGTAAGATGAAGGATAAGGGGACTATGATCAGACCCTAGAGCAGGGAGAAGTGTAACCAAAGCGTTAGGAGAGAGTGAGGACCCGATATCATTACATAAACCTTTATCCAGAAGTTTTTCACCAATTTATTACACGCCCTTCGATTAGACCAGGAAAAAGAACAACCCTTACTAGTAAGTTGTTCCAGTTGATTCGTTTTAATAAATTTATTGAATTTTTCCATACAAGAATTGATTTTTTTCCTCACCGATGTTTTCATAAATATACCTAGTGTTATTGAAATCTCCCACCAAATTCCATGGGATATTAATATCAGGTTTACAGCTTTTAAGTTTCTGAATAGAGATTTCTTTTTTAGCATCATAGGGGGAGCCATAAACAAAGGTGGTTTAGATTTTATTACCATCAGCTAAAGAGATTTCACAATGGATAAAGGTTTCACATTTATTAATAATTTTAATAAGATTTTTATCGTTACAAAGAAGGACAAGCCCCCCACTAATACCTACCGGGTCTACGGTCGTAACAAGATCCGTTTTAATAGTCTTAGCCAGCTTTATAAGAACAGAAAGTTTGTTTTTAGTTTTCGAAAGGAAGATTACATCGGGTCGATATCTGGACTCGATATCGGTTAGGGTCTGGACTACCAGGGGTATGCCAATTCCCTGACAGTTCCAGGCTAGGTGTATCATATCTCCTCGTGGGATTGACGGTCAATCCCACAAACCATAGCAAACTCTTCTTTCTCTTTGTGTCACATTCTCCATCCTCTTTCTCATCATCATTATTTTGAATTATCCCATACTCATTATTCACTTTAATACCAGTTCATGATTCACATATCTTTTTATATATGTTTCTCTCTGATAATTGTGTAGTGATTTGCTTGACAATTGTAGCTCTTTTCCTAATTGAAGTTCAGTTTCTATCTCCATTAGTTTTATCACTTGTTTCCCCAAAGTATGCGTTTAATAGTGTGAAGAGAAGGTTTGAAGGTTTAGGGTTTTGATCGGAGATTACTACAAGAGAGGTAGGGTTATTTTTGGGGATGAATGGAGATGGAGAGTCGAATGTATGTGTTGGATGTTTTACTGAGGGAGATGGGGTAGTGTTATTTTTTTGGGTTGAGAGATTAGGATGAAGGTAAATGTTAGGAGAGATATAAACATTTGGGCTTTTGGGAGTTAAATTTGGATTCGGGCCTCTCTAGTTTGAGCTTGGAAAGGATCCAAAAGAGATGTCCTTAATATTGGGTTGTGGTGATTGGATACGAGTGGCAAGTAGGGCCGCCAGCTCAGTAATTTTTTTCTTTATTATTCATTTCTTCATTCCTCTTCTTTGTTAATACAGCTTGTTCTTCAAGTACCTCCTTTGAGGGTTTTTTCGTACAATTTTTGTTTTCTTGTGCTCTATTACCTCCATTAACACCAAATTCAAAAATATTATCTGATCCACTACACTTGTACCAAAATGTCCTCACTTGCTGATTAGTCCTTTGTACTGGTCAGTTAGTGGCCGTTTGAGATAACAGTGAGTTACCAAACAAGTTAGGTTTCACTGATTTTCCGTTCTAACTCATTTTAGGGGTTTTTCTAATTCCACCTTGTAGTCTTCCGATTTCTGATGGATTTCGAAGATTCAAGGTTGTAGAAGGCCACGTGTTGAGAGTTTGACCCAGCTGCCTAATTTGGGTTTGAGCGTTTGACTGAGGCAGCCTTTAGCTACATGATCGAGTAAGCGACAATTATAGCAAACTTGACCGATGTTTTCATATTTGAATTCAATCCAATATTGTGAGTTTTCTTCTTCCTAGTAGTTAATTCCGGAGATGATTGGGTTTAGTAGGTCCCAAACAACTTGTACCCTTGTAACTGATTTCTCATCAATAGTAGTTGAATCAGGTAATTCAATAGTGTGAACTTTACCAAAATGAGACATAAGTTTTTCAATGCAGTTGGGGGTGAGTAGTGTTACTGGGGTACCTGATAGCTAAACCGAAAAAGTAGTATGAGTTACTGAGTTATTACCTCCATTTTTATATTGATTTATCCCCATATGTTTCCCCATAACAGTTCATGGTCTTTGATTCCACACTTAGAGTTTGTCACTTTCAGATTTGAATTTAATAATGACTTCATTGTTTCCTAGCCTTTCAGTTTCTATTGGTTCTTCAAGCGCCCAGAATTTGTTGATATGATTTTTTATGAAGATGAAATTGACATTTTCTTTTACCATGATTTGAGCTGTAAGTTTGTGTTCATTGAGAAGTTTGTACTTAGTATTTCCTTCAGATGTGATAACAAGCTTTCCAGACCCAGCTAGATGATGTTTTGATGAGTAGAAATTCATCTCGAAGAAGAGTTTATTTTTGTGAGAGAGGAGTGATTTTGTACGAGGTAAAGATGGAGAAAAGTAGAAGGGATAAGGGAAAACTAGGTGTAATTCTGAGATTTGTAGGATGATTATACACTATTGTAAAAAAAAAAAGATGATTATACACGAGTTAGGAAAGATTTATGCAGATGGGAAATTTGGGGGTGGATGAGAGAGAAGAGAGCATTTTTTGCTTACTAAATAAGATAGTGAAGAGATGGGAATTAGGTTTTTTGTTTAATTGTTTTTCAATTCTACTTTTTCTTTTCATTTTCTTTTTGAAAATTTTCAACGTTACTAGTTGTATACGTTTTTCTAAATCATAAATTTTATTATTTTATTATTTTATTATTTATTATCTTATTTTTTTAAGGTTATATTTGGTTATCATAAGTAAAAAATAATATTTTAGACCTTATTCATCTAAATTTTTGTGCTAGACTTCTTGAGGCATGATTAGTTGGGTTTATGAACCGAATTAGCAATTATCTCTTTTTAAATAAAAATATTTTAATCTATTTTTAGAGTTTTTTTCCAAAAGATCTTTTAAGCTTTATTTTTAATGGTTTTTTTATCAAAAAAATATTTTAAGCTTTATTTTAATGGTTCTTTTTCTAAAAATCTTTTAAGCTTTATTTTTAATGGTTTTTTTACCCAAAAAATCTTTTAAACTCTATTTTTAATGGCTTTTTCTTCTAAAAATCTTTTAACCTTTATTTTTAATGGTTCTTTTTCAAAAAATATTTTAAGCTTTATTTTTAATCGGTTTTTTTCTAAAAGTCTTTTTAGGTTTAAAAACTGTTTAATTATTCGCACATAAGGTCCTTACATTTTAAATTAAATCTAAAAAATTACCATAAACACTAATTTTTTTCCAAAAACACTAAAAACCTAAAACGATTTTTAAATATTCCTTTTTCATTGTCTACAAATTTTAAATATTCCAAAAAACACATAATCACACCTATGAACAACTAATTTAAACTCAAATCATATAAAGAACTAAGAAAACACTAATCATAGTCAATTAAATTCCAAAAAAAACCCCAATTTTTAGGAAAAAAACAATTTTTTTAGCAATTAATTATCACAAATTACACATATATGTAATTATAAATCCAATAAAAAATTTAAACAACCTAGTATAACCTAAACATAACTTGGAATTAATCAAACCTTAAATTCAATCAACAAATTTTGCAATCAAAAAGTTAAAAACAAAAAAGAGTAAAAAGTAGCTCAAAATTGGTACCTTATACGTGGAAAGTGTGGTGGTGATGTTGATAAAGCCATGCCAAGCAATCAGATTCAAAAAAGAATTATTGTTAAAAAATAGAATAAAAGTAAAAAAAAAAAAAAAGGAATTAAAAGTGTGAATAGAAGAGAAATCATTACCTTTAATGTGTTATTGACTTGGATTTGGCAAGGATTATGCTCAGAAATGGGTGTGGATTTAACAACTCTCGAATTAAAATTTGTTTTATTGGGTTTAATATGAAGAAACGAAGTACTGGGTAGGGTTATATAGAATTTTCTGGTTAGCGACAAAAAAAGTCGTCGCTAGGTATTAAAATTTCGTCGCGAAATAGGGGCATGTGTAAATCATTTTAGGTGTATTTGATTAATTGTTAAATGATTTTTCCATGTTATTTGATAATTTCTTAATGCATGTCTTGATTTAATGAGTTATTAATTTTAGAGCATATTTGGTTTTTTTTTGTTATTGTGAAGCTTTTAAGGTTTATGGAATATATTTAGCTACCAAATAAATCTAAAATTCTACAGCTACGTCCACTAAAGTGAATATAACTTCAAATAAGCTGCGATTTTGGACTAGTCTTTAAAGAGTTAGATAGATCTTTCTGCTGCGGTCTATTCAATATAAAGTGGAAAAAAATCGGTCAAATAACGAAGGAGATATGACCAAAACAGTGAGTAGTGTTTATCTTCTCCTATATTTTAGGAAACGAATTTGAGTTGGACTTGGACTCAAATTACTTGCCTTCTACTCCAAGATTTCGACCTAGGCTTAGAAAACACCTATAAATACACCCTATTATCATTGTAAACATGTCCTTGCAAGTCCTTACCTAGTCCTTAATTAATATTATTCTTCAAAGTCATCTAAAGAAGTAAGTTGACAATATGTATCTTTATTTTACTTTATTTCTTGGTAGCATGTACTAATTTTCCCATAACTTGAATTTTTCATATTTATAATCTTTGAATTCTATTTTCTTCTATCTCAATTTGTTTGGGAAAAACCTTTTTTAGACCGATTAAGCTTCTTAACTTTTATATTTGTTTTATGTGCTTTGATGTATTTACTATAGTTCTTGCTAGTGCACGAGTATAGACTACCCCATTAGTAACAGTTGGATGGTCATTCGGAATGGGTGTCTAATTGTTGAAACACCACATAAACGTTTAGTGTGCGGTAGTGATCCGGAAGGGCTTGCCTAACTAGATAGTCGTTAAGGTTTGAGATTAACCACCGATCATTGCGCAGGGTCCCGTAACCCAAGTCCTCTGGTAATAGTTAAGTCGCCACCTAAGTCCACCCGGAAGGGGTTAGAGGAATATATAATCCTGGCTACTACTTTAAGAGGTTTAGTCACCCTTATAACTAGTAGGAGAAATAGAAGGATAAGTGCATCTACGTAAACCTGGGCTATATTTTTATCATCTTATTCTTACATAATTATTTTATTAGTTTTAATTAATCATCATTATTCTCCAAAATTTCTCATATTTACTTTTAGTGTCTTTTAATTTATTGAACTAATTCTTACTACACTTTCTTCTAGTCCATTCGTATAACATAGTAAGTCCTTGAGAACGAACCTAACTTATCATTAAAACTTGCGGACGACCTGTGATACTTATAGTGAGTAACGCATTGATTAGAGAGCTAGTTCTTATTTATATCATTATTTATTACACCTTAACCTACATCACATATAAAATTATATCATTTATACATGATCCCATGGTGAAGCAAATGAATTCTCTTTTTTTATCAATGGTTGACCAGGATCCGTGAGAGCTTATTGGGCTTAAGTTGAAGTTTTTTCTCAAAATCTAGTAATGCACCAGAAAGTGAGTAAATCTGAAACATGATCAAGTAAATTTTATATATATATATATATATATATATATATATATATATATATATATATATATATATATATATATATATATATATATATATATATTTACAATGGAAAGTAGGGTAAGGGTAAAACTTATACAATAGGAGTAGTAATCAGTTCTAAATAAGATCTACACTTTTCACTTCCAAAATAATCGTGTGTTTTATCTCCCTATTGTTTTCATGCATCAATGATAAGGTATTGGTGATGTTATAATTCTTAACTTTTCATTTTATTTATGAGTTATTTATTTTGTATTCTTTTATATTTGAATAGTTGATTATATTGGTAATAGAGGATGTCTTCGAGTATTGATAAAACTTGGATTACTACCGCTCATCGTGTTACGCGAGAAACATTGTTTTTTCCGTGTAATGAGTGTTCAAATTATCGTCTATATGACGTGGACTAAGTTAGGTCACATCTTTTACAATTCGTTTTTTTGTCCACGTATGAGGTTTGGACAAAGCATGGTGAGAACGATGAAATTCCCGAGACTCAATATGAAGAAAATAAAATGTTGGATGTATATGAAGATTTGAGACCTAATTACGAGGTTGGTAGTCATTCGGGTGAAACCGAAATGCCAGACTCGAACAGTTCAACACGTGTTAGTTTTGAAAATATGTTTGAGGAATTGGAGACCGAGTTATACCCTGGTTGTACAGTAATGAGTTCATTAAATTTCATCGCAAAGATAATGCTTATGAAGGTGAAGAACAAGTGGACTAACACATCTTTCACCGAGTTGCTTGATCTTTTGTGTCGCGTGTTTCCCAAACCTCATACCTTGCCCGAGTCTTACGAGGAGTGCAATAAAAAGTTGAAAAGTTTAGGTATGGGTTACACTACCATCGATTGTTGCGTGAACGATTGTGCTTTGTTTTACAAGGAGAATAAATTACTCGACAAGTGTCCAGTATGTAGTGAATCTAGATGGGACCCGAAGAAGGGTCGAAAAGTAGCGCATAAGAAACTCTGATATTTCCCGATTGCCCCGAGGTTGCAGCGACTTTATGCTTCGAGACACAGTGCCGAAAATATGATTTGGCATCATACAGGGAAGAGTACAGATCCAGATGTGCTGCGTCATCCGGTTGATGGTGATAGTTGGAAGATATTTGTTCAATTACATCCCGATTTTGCTAGTGAACCTCTGAATATGTTCTTACCCGTTCTCTATGTTGAACAACTCGTATAGCATGTGGCCGGTTATATTGACCATCTACAACTTACCACCATGGGAATGCATGAAGGAAACGACATTTCAGCTTTGTTTGTTGATACCGGGACCACGTTCTCCCGGTAAGGACATGGATGTATTTCTTCGACCTGTAGTAGATGATTTGGACGAGTTGTGGGATAAAGGGATCGTTACGTATGATGCCCACAAGAAACAATAGTTTACGATGAAGGTTTGTTTGTTGTCTACGACTAATGATTACCCCGCTAGGTGATACACTTCAGGATGGTCGGGTCAAGGTTACTTAGCTTGTCCAGAATGCATGGATTATACTCTATCACTGAGGGTGAAAAAAGGGGTCGTGTACTTTGACCATAGACGTTGGTTACCTCCCGGACATCGAATTAGAAGAGATAAGGTTTAGACCGGGCTATCGATCATAGGGGCCCACCGAGGAAATATACTCCTGCTGATATTCAGACACAGTTAGATGGGCTTCCCATTGTGTTTCTCGGTAAACACAAGGATTTTGGGGGCAAGATCGTAAAGAAAACTGTTCCTCGTCGATTCAATTGGAAGGAAAAGAGTATTTTTTATCGTTGACCTTATTGGTCCAAATTTTTTTTGAAACAAAACATCGACGTTATGCATTGCGAGAAGAATGTGTGTGATAGTTTGCTCGGTATAGTTATAGGTTTTGAAGGGAAAATTAACAAAGATAACGTGAAAGCGAGAATGGATCTTAAGGATATGAACATCAGGAAAGATTTTTGGTTGACATCGGTAGACGGTAAACCGATACTGAAGCGAGCAAAGTATACTTTGTCAACGGAAAAGCGGAAAATATTTCTTAACTGGTTGAAGGCACAGAAGTTTTGCGATGGTTTCACATCTAGTTTGAGAAATAATGTTCAAAGTGATACGGGCAAGATTATCAGAATGAAATCTAACGACTGTCACATGATGATGCAGTATCTTTTCGTGGCTAGTATACCAGGGCTTATTGAAGATACAACGATTAGTGATGCGATTATTGGGTTAGCTAATATGTTTAGAGTCGTTTGTAAGAAAAATCTCAGCAGGAAAGAGTTACAACTGGGTAAGGAGAAAGTGATTGAAGTTATGTGTACACAGGAAATGATTTTGCCTCCCGCGTTTTTCGGTATAATGATCCATCTGGTTATACACTTATACGACGAAGCTTTGTTAGGGGGACCGTTCAGATGCGTTGGATGTACCCGTTTGAGCGGTATTTGAAGAAGTTAAAGGAGTATATACAAAACCAGACTAGGCCGGAGGGTTCAATAGCCAAGGGGTACGGCGTAGAGGAGACTTTGACTTTCATATCGCGTTATCTTCAAGAAGAAAAAACAAAGTTCAGCGAACCGGGTAGATATACCGACACTGTAGCTCCACTGAAAGATTTATCCGTATTTAAGAGCCAATGTACACCACTGGGTAAGAAAGAGTCTAGTGTGGTGCAATACGTAGAAGAGAAGCAAATTAACTGGTACATCCTACTTAATTGTGACGAAATCCCGCATTTGATGACGTAAGTTGATAATTTTATTTATTATTTTTTTAATTTCATTATGAACAACTTATTGACCTTACTTTTTAAATGTGTAGAGAACACAAAGCCACGCTATCGGTCCCTGTAACTGATAAAGATAGGAAACACCGACAAAATTTTCGAGATTGGTTTATGCATAAGGTATAAATTCATTCAAATGTCATATTATGATTCAATATTAGACAATATTGTTATAATTGTATATTTTTATAGGTTTATGAGATGGAAATGCGTTTGCTACTAGCGAGATGATTTCATTGGCTAATAAGTCTCATGGTGCAGTTTATAAGTACGATTCATGTGTTGTGAACGGTGTCAAATGGGTTACTCGTGAAAAGAGTGAAAAAATCGTGGCCCAGGATTACGGGGTATGCACCATGTACGAAGAAAAACCGTATTACGGTGGATTTGTCAAGATTATAGAGGTAACATTTGATGGTGGTTGTTCTGTTGTGCTATTCGAGTGTAATTGGTATAACACGAGTACCGCGAGGACAGAGAATGGGGTAACTATTATTAACACGTCTAGTTTTTTTTTGGAGAGAAGAGCCATACATCTTAGCGACACAAGCAAAAAAAGTGTTTTACATCGATGAGATTAATTCAAGGAAAACACAAAAAGGGTGGAAAGTAGTTTGGGAAATCAATGATAGACATGGATGGAGTCCCGAGTTATGGGGTGCAGAATCACTGCCTATTGAAAACGAGAGTATCACGAGACGGGTTACTCACAGTTACACTTGACAACCGGTGAGGAAATCCCATTTGACCCTTCTCCATTGTATGTGGCTTTATTTATTGAGCAAGAGGATGAGTTTTTGGACGACACGATGGACGAGTATGCCGACGATGAAGTAGAGGAACCAATCTACATTGATAGTGATGACAAAGTTGTTGACACGAGTGATTACGAGACGGACTAAAGTGTTTCATTGCATCTTTATTGTTTAGTGTTTTTGCATTTTGGTAGTTACATTTTATGATTTGTGTTGAACACGTGTTTTGATTATTTGGATTTCGATTAAGTTTTTTGGATTATTCGGAATCGGATTATGTTTTTTGATTGTTTGGAATTGTATTACGTTATGTTTATTGCTCGTAAGACATTTAAATTGTTCAATTTTTTAATTAAAAAAAATACAAGTAGCGACTACATTGGTCTTTCCCGACTAGTTCATGCGTATGAACTAATCGCTAATGACCTATATCATTCGCGACTAGTTCATATGTATGAACTAGTCGGGAAAGGTAGAAGGACTTTTCGCGACTACCAAGTAATCTCTAAGCGCGGATTAATTATCCATTAAACTATTGGCGGTCCACTTTCCCGCCCAATGAAAGGACATGTGTTAAAATTTTACGTTTCGCGACTACTTAGTAGTCGCGAAAAGCCACTTGAGTCGGTCATATTACCGACACGTGTCGGCCACCCCCTCCTTTACCGACTACTACCCTTATCTTTCGCGACCACATGAAGTAGTCGCTAAACATAATGTCCTATATGTACTCCTGCCGAGCCCTTAAACCTCATTCTCTCCTTATACAAAACAATAAAAACAAAGCTCTCTCCCAAAATCTTCCACTCCAAGCTCCGATTGAAGCTAGAAACAACATCAAATCATCACCAAAGGTATTAAAATCATGCTTTTAGCCATTTATTCCATTATTTTCTTATGATTCCAATAATTTATTTTCTTTCACTAACCTAATTTTTTTTGTTTGTGTTTAAATCCGAATGATATGGGCATGGAATCTACATCAAAAGAGCTTCTATTTCAGCATTTAAGGTAGGTTTTTCATCCATCAATTGTGTTTTAATTTAAATGTTTTCTATGAACTTTTTTTTGTTTATTTGATATTATTGTTAATTCCAAAAATATGTGGTAGTTTTAGGATAGTATAAATGTTAATTTTAACACATTTGAGAAGCTAAAATGGAAAAAAAATTATGTGATTAAATATAATGAAATTTTTTCCATTTTTTGTTGTGATGATAATCAAATCCGAGAATTATAGGTGTTATTTGGGTGTGTTTTATGTTTATTTAAAAATATTTTGATGCTTGATTTTGAAAAATTAATTGTACGATTTTAGGGTTTTTGTAGGGTTTTGTATGATTTTAAGAAAATTGAAAGTATTAATATGAAATTAAAAAATTGCATGTAATTTGAGTTTTTGTGGCCTAGAAACGTTTGTATAAAAATATAGGGACCAAATTGCAATTTAAAAAAAAATTAAAAGACCATCTTGGAATTAAGTTGGAATATAATTTATTGTAAAATGTTTTATTATGAAATTAAAAGGATAAAAATATAATTTTATATAAATATTATATTAAAAAGAGATAGTACTAAAATTGGTTAAATAAAATAATAGGGACTAAAATACAATTTTGCAAAAAATTTGAAGATAATACAAATGAACTAAAATGGACTTTTTAAAATAAATGAAAAAGAACAAATTTGCAACTTTAAAAAATAATACTTAGTTTAAAAAAAATAAAAATAACTAATTTTTAAATATTAAATAAATTATATATTTTTTAATGGGGACAATTAATTACACGGAAAGTGTAAAAATTCCCGGTTAGTTACAATTTCAAATAAATTCCTACATAAGCAAAAAAAAAAAGATTACAAAAATAACCATAGACAATTAATTAATTACTATAATTATAATATTATTTATTTACTTAGTTTCTTTATCTTTTTTACTTTTTTTGATTTTTTTTCCCGAAATTTTTTTAAATTTTTTTTCTGAAATTTTATTAATTTTTATTTCCGGATTTTTTTTTTAATTTTTTTCAGAGATATTTTTTAAAAAAAAATCGGAATTTTTTTTTTAAATTTTTTTTTTCGAATTTTTTTTAATTTTCTTTTTTCGGAATTTTTTTTCGGAAACTTTATTTTTAATTTTTTTTTGGAATTTTTTTTCTGTTTTTTTTTGAAATTTTTTTCCCCGAAATTTTATGTGTTCCAAGAACACACAATTCTGAGATTTGTGTGTTGCAGGAACACAAAAAATTGGAACGACCAAAATCAAGTTTTTTGTATTCCAAAAATACATAAATTTGAGTTTTATGTGTTCCATGAATACACAAAATTGAAACAAACGAAATCAAGTTTTGTAAATTTGATTTATATGTGTTCCATCAATACACAAGTTAGAGACTTGTGTGGTCCAGGCACAAATCATAGACTTGTGTGTTCCAAGAACGCACAAATCAAAGACTTGTGTGTTCCAGGAACGCACATATCAGAGACTTGTGTGTTCTAGGAACGCACATATCAGAGACTTGTGTGTTCCAGGAACGCACAAATCTGAGACTTTTGTGTTCCAGAAACACACAAATCTGAGAATTGTGTGTTCTAAGAATACACAGAATTTGAACAAACAAAATCAAGTTTTGTGTATTTTAGTAATTCATAAATTCAATTTTTATGTGTTCCATGAATACACAAATCTTATATTTGTGCGTTCTAAGAATACACAATTCTGAGATTTGTGTGTTCCAGGAATACACAGAATTGGAATAACACAAAACCCTAAAACATAAACACAAAAATAACAAAAAACAAAAAGATAATATATCAAGATAGTTAAAGACGAATAAAAATAAGGTATATGCGATTAATAAATATAAAAAAACAATATTGTTAAAGAAGAGAATCCTATACATCGATTTTATGACTTTGTGTGTTACAGGAACACATAACTATATTTGTGTGTTACAGCAACACATAACCTAAAATTTCGATTTTTTTAAAAAAATCCAGGAAAAAATTTCAAAAAAAAAAAAAAAACCGGGAAAAAAATTTTGAGAAAAAAAAATCGAAAAAAAAAAGATTTAAAAAAAATCGAAAAAAAGATTTTAAAAATAATTCGAAAAAAATTAAAAAAATCTGAAAATAAATATTAAAAAATAAAATAAAAAACAATAAAAAAAATAAAAACACATAAGGGTAACATTGGAAGGTAAATATGACAATGTGTTCAATTGGGAATTAAATTAAAAATTTGTAAGTAAGTAGGAAGTAATTTCCTCCTTCCTTTTGTTTTAGAATGAAAAGTGAGTAAGTGTGTAATTAATTGAGAATTATCTCTTTTTTAATTTACTATATGACTAATATAATTTTTTTTGTATACTGCAGATTGTACGTGTGCAATATTGGATGTATTATTAAATTTTACTATTTATCTAATTTATTTAATTTAATTTATTTTATTTATTATTGTAATATTAATTTTGGTGATGTAATAATGTTTATGTATTTAATTTTGTGATGTAATAATTTTTTGTTTTTCATTTTATTTTTATTTCTATATTTTAATTATATTACAAAATATTAGATGACCGATGTGATAGCTAGACGATACGGAGGGGACGGTGGGGGCCAGGATCCAAACCAAAACCCAAACAAAACCTCGCCGATTGTGAAAATCAATCCGGTAAATAAAAAAAAATTATATCCAACATTATTTAAAAGATAACTTGTACATAAATTAACCCTAATTTAAAACAGAACCGAAAGAGCGCAAAAAACAGGGGAACGCGGCACTAAAAACTGCCATTAAGGAACTTAAAGCGGTCGGGTATCCTTTGCCGCTCGATTTTTGCATACTTGATGACACGTGGAATCCCTCTGGTAAGTACGAGAAACACGTTAGCCAAGTGGTCGGGCTAACTGTCCGAGAGAGGATTCCACCTTGCTACAAAGCGTGGGATAAAGTTCCGACTGCCGACAAAGTTGCAGTTATTAAGCGGTTATCGGTAATGTTAAAACAATTTCCCACTATTAATACTTTTATAAAATAACTTATTATTTTAATTTAACTTCAAATAATATTTTGGATATAGCACTTTTTTGATATTGCTGGTTGGAGAAAAAGGAAGGATTGGAAATGGATTGCTGGGAACTTGGATGATACGATGCGGTTGAGGTATAAAGACTATAAACATACTACTAAGAGAGACTATTTCTTGAAGGGTAAGAAACCGAGTGATTTATCCGATGATATATGGGAGTTGTGTTGCAAGATGTGGGGTTCTAAGGCAGCAAAGGTAAAAAAAAATCTAATTTTATTATTTAAATTATATTTGATGTTATTAATATTTATATTTTAATTTTTTTCAGCACCAAGCAAAAATGAATAGCATAAATCGTAAGAAACAAAAGAATAAGAGTGGAGTGGGGTCTCAAAAATATTCCCAAACTCAGGATATGCTTTATGAGGTTCTTTGTTATTTATGTATATTTATTAATTATTTTGAATATTTATTAATTATTTTGAATGAAACAGGGTATTGAGCAGTTGATCCTGGAGGGGAGGGTGGTAGCGAGGGATGAGGGAACTCAAGAAGAAATCCCGATTCCGCAGATGGACGCGTTTTTCGAGGTGGTGGGCAAAAGTAAGAAAACAAAACAGTGGAGGTCGGAGGGGTATAAAAATGCTGATGTAAGTTTATTTTAATAGTAAAATATTAATTATATTTTTATTCCTAAATCGAATTCAATATTTTTTTATTGTATAAAATTGAGCAGAAATTGCTAAGGGATGCTATGAAAGAGAAAGTGACTCAGAGTCAATCTGAGCCAACCGAAGGTCAAAGCATGACTCAAAAGGAGCAAATCGATTACGTGAGGTACACTTCTAAAAAGGCTATTGGGTCGCCAAAGAGGATCTGGGCACCGGGCATGGGCCGACCGGAAAAGAAGGAGCGTGGCTCGAGTCCTTCGACTACCCCGGCCCAAGCCGAGCAGCATGCGGAGAGGATGGCGGCAATTAATGAGCTCCGATTAGCCATAGATCTTCCAAAGTACACCCGCGCCCTGATGTACCCTCTACTAGCATTGAGCCTCCGGTTTATTCTCAGGCTGTTGTGACAGATGTGATGGCATGGATTAACGACATGAGGGTACAACAAGGATTGCCCCCATACCAGCCTATGACTGCGGACCCTACTCCTCCTACCGGTAGTGCATCAGAGACTCGAGGTGATGAAGAGGGAGCTGAAGAGAGTATTGAAGATGGAGCTGACGAGTCCGAGAGAGAAGAGGAGACCCGATTATACGGTCTTTAGATGTTTATGTTGGTGTTTATTTTATATTATTTATGGCATGTAATATGACTTTGATTCTATTTTGACTTTGTTTGACTTGGTTTGACTATGGATAATTTTGGTATTTTAATTAATCATTTTGGTTTTTAATTGGTATTTTGATTATTAATTGTATTTATTTTAAAAAAATAAATAATATGATTTTAGAATTGTTTTTAATTGCAATATTGCAATGAAATATAATTCAGAATCATATTATTTTATTTTATTTTAAAAAAGAACATTTATAGCGACTACATGTAGTCGAGAAAAACAACGCATGGTTGTCGTTAATGTGCACAATTTGCGACGACAATATAGTCTAAATGTTATGAAATCACAACTACAAAGTAGTCTATAATATGAACAATTTGCGACTACGTTGTAGTCGATAATAGTTAAGTTAATAACGACTACACAGTAGTCGTAAATAGCACCAACACATCTAGCGACTACATGGTAGTCGTAAATAACACCATCACTTATAGCGACTACAATTTGGTAAGTGGTCGTTAGGTTTGACTTCTAATGACGAGTTTCTAACGACTAAGCAATAATGACTACATGTAGTCGTTAGATCCCAAATTTTTTTTCGCGACTACTTTTCGATTCTTTCGCGACTACTAATGTAGTCGCGAGAAGCCGTGCGTAGTGTAGTGAATGGAAGATAGTACATAGTGATTATAGAATATTGTGTTCTAAAATATTAATGATTGTTGAAAAGTATGAAGTATATAATAAAACAGTCAAATGCAAGATTCAAATATACAATATAGGTGTGCAATTAAATGATAATATGAGCTAATAACTAAGGTACGACGATCACATAAATATTATATTTTGAAATAATTAACAATGAATTTGGGTAATAAAAGTAGAAAGTTAACTATTTATTAATTAGATAGCCAAAACAAGATAAACAATATTCAATAGCTGATGAGATGTAGCCTACTAATATAATTTTTTTCATATTGAAACTTTATCCAAAATATATAATATGCATATGTATATGCCATAAGATGTAAACAAGACTTTATTATCAATATATTAATATACATTCTCGTTAATATAACATATAATGTAGTGCATACTAATTACAAGGTTATCCGACTACTCATTTCATTACATTTTGAGTTCTATAAAAATTTAAATATACATTGAAATATATCAATCACCATGTTAATATTTTTTGCTCAGATATCTGGCACCTTGTCTTGTGGATTTTTCTTTAGACTAATATTTATTGTTTGTATTATGATTTTAAAAATAATTGAATGTTTTATATAATTTTTAATGTTTATAATAAATATATTTGTTTAAACTTTATTTTAGATCAATGATTCAAAATTATATTATTATTATTATTCTAAAAATTAAAATGATTGTATTTTTAGTATACTAATAAATATAATTTAATTAAGGATAAGATTTTCATTTAAAATTAGATAATCTAATATTTACATTTTTCCCATTAATTATAATATGATAATATTTTCAATAATTATTGGATGTCCATATCCTATCCATTAATTATTATAATAAGACACGCATCATTCAATAAAAAAATTATTTTTCCTTACATGGTAGCAAACTTTAAAAAAAATAAAGATATTAATGCTTCATCTATTTCAATATATTTGTTGACTTAACCAGTTGAGATTAGCTCATTAGTCAGGGCCATGGTTATCCAATCTAGTGGTGCAGGTTTGAATCGAGCCAATGACTCCGAGTCAAAAGTGGCTCTCCTATGTAACAAAAAGAAATTATTGACTTTGTTTTTCGAACAAGTAGAGAAATGTAATTGTTAGAATAATAATAGAGTAATATTCATAAAAGATCTTGATATTTTAGAAGGTCATTTAATATATCGATTCTACTATTACTTTTAATAAAGCTAAAAGTTTAATTCTAAAAAACAGAATAATATTTTCATACCGAAATTCGACAATTTTTTTTAAATTAGGTAGAAAAAAGAGAACTTTATGAAACAAATAGAGTTTTAAGTAGGTACCCTATAAAAAATCACTAATTGATAATTTAATAATGTGAAAAGTAATAAATTTAATACAACCACATCAGACTCACCTCGTGGCTCCTTTGCAACGTATATTTTGCATTGTAGCTTAATTATTTATTATATATTGTTATCCTTAAAATTAATTGCGTGTATAATTTAACCAGCCTGTCATATATTTTTTCTACTTCATTTCTGTTGTTTTGAACCTTTCACATAGCATAGAATGGAGCCAAAAGACCCCATTCATTCTTTAAGTTTCAAGGACTCTACATCAGTGCAATCAAGCAATCCACAACTAGCGGAATCTATTCAATCGTCATTGAAGCCGAAGCAATACGGGTTTCCCGTCTATGCTAATGCACGACCAAGTATAGCGTTTTTGGATAAGTGTAAGCTTTGCAACCAAGATCTCAAAATTTCAAAACCAATCTTTATGTATAGGTATCACCTTACTCTCATAAATATTTATAAGTTGTGTAATTCATTCGTTTTTAGTATTTAACTAAATTATGATAGTATTTTACTATATTTGTATGATGTTTGTGTCCCGGAGGGCGGATTTTCCGACTGATTTTCTCACCCCTCTTCGATTAAAAATATAATTGTCCTTGTTTTACTTTAGATCGTGATACCCATTCATAAGGTAGTGTTATATAGGTATCGTGGTTGATTATTTGAGTAACATATGAGTTCTCTAAAAAGGGATCATAATATTGTTGAATTATTTCTGGATATGTGTGAACAAAGTATTTTTATTGATCATGGAATTCCACCAAGCGTATAATCTTATTACTAGATTTGAAAAGTTTTTTGCGATAGATGTTGTCATTTCAATATTTCTACGAACCCATCAATTGGTTCTAAATTATTTATTGAAGAATATGGATATAATAACTATTGCAAGTACACTTATTATTTAAGAAAAAGGAAATGATGCTAGACGATATAACTGTGCCCATAATATCTATAATTCAACCATGACAATAAAACGTTGGGGGTAAAATGATTAGATAAAGTATGTCATAACTTCTAACCATATAGATAAGTTAGTAAAACCATGTGTCGTAATGTTTCCATGCATAGATACTGGAAGGTTTAGAGTAGGGGAGGAATGGGGTGGGTTTGGGATGGTAGCAATAGGAAAACATCATGGAGCTGGCAACGTAACAAAGTAATAGAGTTTGATATCAATTGTATCATTTTTTATGACAAATTAGTTACTTGTTAAGATATGTGATACACGTTAATATTTTATTTCATAATGGATTTTGGTCCATTGACACGAACATGTAATGTATCATGTTATTTTGTTCAAATGATATACTAGTTCTTACTTTGTTTATTTCTATCTCGTAATTCTCGGTATTATATAAAATATATATCCACGGTCCATGTTTATCTTTTTATTGTGAATATATATTATATATAAGTTCTTTCATTTTTTTAAGTTAATAACTTAGCCGCAATGCGTGATGCAGGGATTCAGGTTATTGCACTGAAAAATGTCGTACAATTTCGATTAACAAAGATGAAAAGGCCGAAAAGGAAAAACCAAGAGATGGATATTAATATCGAGGATGGAAATCAAGATGATAACTAAAGAGAAAGACAAACATAATATAATTATGTTGCAAACTTATTCTTAGTTCAATGTACTGGTTCCTATCCATATATGTAGTGTTCTTAAATTATGGGAAGTTTTGTCATATCTGTAATGGTTAAACTGGGTATATCATATTTGTGTTTCATTATTAAAATTCTGAATAATTTTTTCTCATTTCACCCTAGAGATATTAAGCATACCTTTTATCTTTTTGGTTATTTAAAATTAGCATAATTATGCTTTGCGGCCTAAGTGCTTCTTATTAGTCAACTTAGAAAAAAAACCATTCCACCAAAAAACTTTTTGAGAAGTTTTGAAAACCCCAACAAATATTTCGGTTACACAAAAAGATATAAAAAAATCTAATACACTAAAAATTTAAGATACAGTAACACTTGGGGCCTATTCTTACTTTGATCAAAGGTGTACCACCAACCTTGAAACCTAACCTTTTTGGAAGGGTTTTAAGTATCTGCTACCAAAATAACTGAGTTGCTCACTAATTGATAGAAAGAACAAAAAAAGGTTCACTGAAGGGGTAAGCTCTAGTTTCCATCGACAAATGGAGTAGAAACCAGAAATCCTTTCCCATGCATTGGACGCAAACTGACACAAATTAAATGAATTATTTAAGAAATCATGAATAAATTAACCAAAGGGGTACATCATACCCATATTAAAGAAACAAACGTAAAGTGTCATTTCACCGTTGTAACCCTAACAAGCACATTCCGGACTTCCAAGAATTCACAGCTAAACCTTTTTCTATGTAGTCCAAGATAAAATAAGGATGGATGGCATCCCTCCACAAGGAAAATCTTAAATAACTAAAAACCTCGGGTTCAGACCAGAGTTTCCTTTTTATATTTTTTTCGAATAAGGTTGGTTAGACTAGAGATAAAAATTTACATATCACCTCTTCCAAAGAAGGAATATGACTAAAGTCATCATATAAAGAAGGAGAGAGCTATGAAATTAAAGGTAATGTATTAGAAGTTATTGATTTTCTCCCATAGGAAGGATTCTCTTTCTCCTTAAACAAAGGGTGAATCCCCAGACAGTGGGACATCATGTAGATCAACTCTACATGTCAAAAAAGAAGAAGGTTTTGCATATTTAGACAAAATGAAAGAGGATGGTATGAAAATAAGAAGGAAAGCGGCAATAAATATGATAATCCTTTCATCCATAAAGACATAAGTTAATCATCCTAGTGAAGGGTTTAGTATTCCTTTAAGTTATAATAAAAAAAAGAAAAAAAGATATATAACAAAGGAAAAAGGAACAGCCAAAATGAATATATATTTGTTCTAGAGCATGAATGAATCCAAAATGAAACGTGTTAGCTTTCCGAAATTTGGGATACAACAGTATGGATCATGTTGCTCAACTCAACAATCGAGATACGAGAAATATATAAAGGAGTGTAATTATCACCCCCAAGAAAAGAGTATATTATTTTTTGAATACGATACTCAAAAGAAACCAAGATGAGTATCAACGAGAAAAGTTGACACAATGCTCTAATAGAGGCATAAAAAAACTTACCTTTTCTTGAGGAGTGAAAAATACTAGAACTAGAAGGGGTATTTGATAGGGATAAATGTATCTTGACCTTTGAGTAACATATCCATACAATATCAACTAGGGAGAAATGCATGATATTCACGATATGGAAAAATGACTCCAGACCTCTAAACCTTGACAAGGAGAGGTTATGAGAACCAAATAATCCCCAATATTTTGTTAAATCTCAATTAACCAACGTGACCCGTCACAAGAAGATCGTGGTTATAGTGGATATCTTCTGCATTACTGCAAAGATTGTATTTGTTCAAATAAAATAGGATAAATACAAGAAACAAAAAAGAGAAATCGACTACTTGACTTTTTAAAACACTAAAAATGATGTCTCCAACTAATATTAAATCATCACAAATGGGGAGACATCAAGACCCCCAACTCAAAGTTGTATCGTCCCGATACAATAAAGATAAAAACAAAGGGAAGTCTCTAAATACACACCTAAGTCAATTAAGCACAATGGGAAAGAAGATAGCAGAATATATAGAATAAACTCAACGCAACTACTCAGAAAATTTCATGTAATATATTTACAAACTACATACCTGCATACTTGTCATATCTACAATCAACAGGGTTTATATTCAAGATTAGATTAGCTTCACAATGTAAGAAGGATTGGAACTTTACTCAGTTTACCAAGGAGGCTATAGATTATTCATCGAACTTCACTAGTCTCCAAAGATCCATTTAACTACTCTCTACCAGCTTAATCACTTCTAGATTACATAGCAAAGAATCAAAAGGTCTTTAAGGTTGTAATGTTGTCTTAGGGACCGGATGATAGTATCTTTGGATAATTTAGAGTGAGATTTTGGCTCTCTCCTCACTAGCCATCAACGAATCGCCCTAGAGCTTGAGTTACTCTCATAAAACGTTCTCACTCAACCCAATGATTTTCTTGATGCACAAATTAGCATCCCCAATAACCCAATTAAAGCATAATGATGTTCACCTAAAAATTCCTCTTTCCCGGTCCAAATCTTTTCATATCAATTTTTTCTTTTGTATAGCTATGACTCTCTTTCATGTTGAGATATCACGCTTTTTTTCTTATATTTTTCTTTTCTTTTTATGCTACATATCTTTTTTTATTCACTTTTACCCCGGCAAAGGGTTACACTATAACCACTTGTGAATCATCATAAGAATAAGAATAGAGCCTAATTAATAAGCTAAAAAATACCAACCCAATAATAATTCCCATAATGGTGGACCCACCACCCCAAACTCAAGCTCTAAAATAATTGTCTGTGCGTCGCGATTCGAGTGCGGGTCATATGGAAAAGTCCTATAATATAAAGGGATATGGCTTATAATGTGGCTAAATAAAAAGGTTTTAGAAAGGCTAGAAGGGGCTGAGAAGGATATAATTATAATAAAGGGACAGCAAGCTAAAAGGCAAGAAAGTGCTTATGAAAGAACCGCCTTAATCACTTTCTAAACTATGCAGTTTCTTCACTCTCTTACCTTTAGCACGTTCATTAAATGGGTTTATCAACTAGCTTGGATCTCACGGCCTACACACAACTCATGGCTCCCTGAGATTAAACATACTTTTTATCGCATTGCTTATCAATATTTTCTTTGCTATCAATGTGTGTTCTGCAAATACTCAAAGCATACAAAATAAAGCAGCTCACAAAAATACTACTTTCTATCATTAACTTACTAAGCTTATGCTTTCAAGCTATTAAACACACTCTATATCTAATTTCCATGTATCAAAAATTTTAATTTCTACCTAAAAACATAAAAATCACATAAAAATGGAGATGAGAGACAACGAATCCCCACACCCCCAACTCAAAAATGAGGCGTGTCCCCACGACTCGGAAAAAACTCTAAAAAGAAATTAAAATTAGCAGATGACGCATTTACAGAAATGGTAAGGAAGAAAGAGAACATACTCTCGAGGCTATTGCCTCGTATTATCGACATCCAAGGTAGGACATGCTAGATATTTCATTAATAGCTCAAGGGATGTCAAGATGTGCACTTGATTAGATTTGATTTGCGTCACATCGTTGGCCAAGGAAGATGGAGCTGCTTCGATCTTGTTAATCATTCATGCATCTTTCCTTGCCAAATACTATCATTTTCTTCTTTTGAAAGTTGCGTAATTCCCGCTCCTCTCAAAACTTTCATAATCCAAGCATTATCAATATCATTCATCTTATACTCTAATTTCTCTTCTTCAGCCAAAATCACATTCGCTTTTCGCACAAGACACGTGATCATAGTAGGATATTTCACATTAAATAACAAAGTATGAGAGACCGAAAATCGCATCACCTCCTCAAAGATCAACTGTGCCACATCTACTTCTTCCCCTCTCAAAATACAAGTAAAAAAGATAGTGTTCTTCTTACTTACCTCCGAATTTATCGTGTTTCAAAAAACATTAGGTGAAAGGAATTGGTGCCAAATTCTCGCATCCGCTTGAAGATATTTGTAAGGCCAAGGTGCCTTTAATTCTTCCTTATGTGATTGCACTTTCTTCTTGTCTAATACATGCTCATAAAGTAGATTCCAATCAAAAGTCTTGATATTTTCCACCACTTCTCTATACTTACATGGTCCAACCAATTTCTTAAACTCGAAGTGGTTTTTAATCTCTTCAACTGTGAAAAGAACTAACTTTCCTCTAACTGGAACACAACCTTGACTATCTCGGCTAACGAGGCCTAATTAGAATTCGGATACTAACTTTAAAAAAAAATTCGAATGTCTTGCCATGAATGTATACCAACCCAATCTATCACCAATCTCCAAGAATCTCTTGAATTCTCCTTCACCAACACTTTCTTTGAATACTCTCTCATGAGCAAAAGGAAGTTCCTATAATCGTTTCTTTGCAGAAGCTATCAGGGCCCTTGAAGCTTCTTCCCTTTCTTCGGGCGTAGGAATATCGATCTCAAGAGGTTGTGTTGTCTTATTTATGGAAGGTCGAACCTTTTTTCCCATTGAATTAAACACAGATATCTTTCCTCTCTTCTCTTGACCTTTTTTACCCTTTGAATTAGAACTTGAGCTTTTCTCAATTGATTTCTTCTCATTAGAACCCAATACCTTACTTTTATTCATCTCCACAAATGATGTCTCCCTATAAAAATTAAAAATCTATCTTTCTTTTCTTTACTCTTGCATATTATCTGTTCTACCTCTCATATCTGCACTAGATAAATTGCATAAGTTCTTCCTAACCTTCGTAGTCTCTGAGGAACGAATCTTACTTATTCATTAAAACTTGCATACGTCTTGTAATACTTGCAGAACCGTGCTCAGACTAGGGTGTTTATTTTCACTATTTTTATCTATTATTGTATCCCATCTTAGGCAACACCAAGTTTTTGGCGCCGCTGCCGGGGACTACATCGTTAGTCCTTGCTAAGTTCCAAGTATAGGCTTAGTCCTTGCTTGTATTTTCTCAGTTTTAAATAATAGCTTAGTCCTTTAATTTAATATTCATCCTTAGTATCAAGCTATTCATCCAAGGAGCAATCTGACATATAGAGGAAGACAAGAAGCACGAAGTTGGAGAGTGACAAACTCCTCTTCTCTATATTTAGGGTAATTAGTTATAGATTTGTGGCTTCCCCATATTTCTAAGCTTTTATTCTGTAAGTTTTACTTTTAATTGTTGGGTTATTATTTTGTCTAGATTCATTAATACTATTTGTTATTTTAATTGATTTGAGCTTGGCGTATATTGTTATTATGTGTTTTGACTTATTGTTACAGCCATAGATTTGGCCAATCTTAGGACGATTCTTAGTTATTGACAACACCACATAATTGTCTAGTAGTGATCCTACCTAGATAGCCATAAAGGTTTTATTTAACCACCAATCATTACTCAAGGTTTCTTTATCCAAGTTCCTTCGTAGTGGAGAGGTTGCTCCTAAGCCTGATAGAGGTTAGGTAGAATTTAGAATCCCGGTTAATATATAATGCTCAATGTGTGACAGACTAGAATAACTTAGAAATAGACTCATATTAGTAATCCTAATTTATTTGACTTACATTCATATTTATTTATTTGCATTATTTATTTATTTGAGTTAGATATTTAGTCATCTTATCTTATATTTTATTCTAAACATCTAAATTCATTTATTTAATACAAGTAGATCTAACAGATTATATCCCTGCGAACGAACTTAACTTATCATTAAAACTTGCAAACGATCTGTGATACTTGCAGTGAGTTACATGGTTCGCAAGGGTGTGTGCTCTTTATTATTATCTTTATTTATCTATTATTTTATCACACATTTGCCCCCACCACCAACAGTAGATAATGTCTTGGTTCTCTTAGTCATCTCAATTGACCTCCAACTCAAAGCTTTTACCACTCTTGATATTTAAAACTCTTAATTATAGGTAGCACAAGCTTGATTTGGGTTAGGAAGGTGTTTTGATGATGATTCTCTATATGGGTATGATCACTTCTTCTTCAATTGGTATGGATTTAAGGAATTATTGGATAAGATTTGAAAATTTTGGCTTATGATTCTTGGATTGTATGTGTTTTGGTATGATTTGGGTGGTTGAATCTTCTGTGTAATCATGTAGGGAAAGGATTTGATGTGTTTTTATGGTGATTAGGTAGTGTTTTGATGTTTGGGAAAGGTTTGTTGAAGCTTTAATGGAGTAGGGAGAGGTTTGGAGAAGAAGAAGAGGCTTAAGGATTGAAAATTTCAGAATAGAATAGCCTTCTCTTCTTTATAATCTGAAAAACGAAATTTTTCTCTCTCTCCACCGGCGCCGGCCGGTATACCGGTGGTCTGGCCGGCCTACCGCTCGATGACTTCATAAACCGTGTCATCAAAAGCGACCACGGTTTTCTTTGTGTAGCTCTCGGCATTAGACATGATTCGTGAAACCGTGTCACGGTATTTGGCTGGCCGGTATACCGGTGGTAGGAGCGGCATACCGGTGGGGAAATTTTTCGAAAATGCTCCTCTCGGCATGGAACCTGATTCATGAAACCATGACACCCTTTTTGACCCACCGACTTACCGGTCGTGTGGCCGGCATACCGGCGGGTAGGTCAAAACATGCACAAAAATTTATTTTTCTTCTCTAACTCGATTTCTTTAATACCTGAACATCAAAAACACTAATACCTTTCTCAAATATGCAATATCAACTAAAAACAACTAAACTAAACACGAATTAAAAACATAAAAAAAAAATTGTGGGTTGTCTCCTGTACAGCACTTTTATTAAACGTCTTTCAAAGTTAGACGCATTACCTCTATCAAGATATGCAAATATAGCCTCCCCAGCAACGAGCAAGGCTACGAGCATCTACTAATATCCGTTTAATGCCCATCTTGGGCATGATTTCTATCACATGAGATGAAACAACCTTAGTGACAATGAAAGGTCCCATCCACGAGTCTCTGTAACTGCATGGTCTATTCTCAGGTTTGAGGGTTTTCCATAACACTTCATGGCCAACCCCAAACTCAACGTTTGGCTCAGTATACACAGGTTTTGGGTGGATCTTATTATTTTGGGACTTTGTGATGTGAAAGCTTGTGGATGACAGGAACGGTGGGATCTGACTTCCTTGGTTTCTTACCCCAGATATAGAATGTCTCGGATACATTTTTAGCTTGGAGGGTAACTGTCCCCTCTCAAAAGTTTATTATGCTCTGACTTGTGCCATGAAAGGCCTTCCAAGTATGATTGGAACCTGCTTATCTGCATCGAAATCAAGTATAACAAAATCAGTAGGGATTGTGATATTACCTGATCGGACATGAACGTCCTCCACTGTTCCCCATGTCTTGGTAACTGAGTTGTCAGCAATCTGCAACTTCACTGGAGCTTTCTCTGATTTTTGAAGTCCAAGTCTATCGAACACGGACTTTGGCATAAGATTCACACCTGAACCCACATCACACATAGCTTTTACCTTGATCATACTATTTATTTGAATAGGAAGATTAATGCTTCCAAGATCTTTGAGCTTCAATGGTAACTCTTTCTCAACTATTCTAGAGACTCTCTCAGCATGAGCCACAGTCTCTCTCTTGGCTTCTACATCCTCTTATTCCTCATGAATAATCAGCGTATAAACTTGTTGCGGTGTAAGCCCTTTCTTCGCAATCTCACGCATTTGGGCGTTAATATTTTCAGGACTATACGCCTCTACAAATGTCTTGAGCTCATTGTCAACCTTTGTATTAGGAATGGTTGGTGACACTGTTTGAACAACAATTGGTGGCGGTTGCACCTTCTCTTCTTCTTTATCTTCTTGCACATTAGGTGCACTTTCTTCTTCCTTTTCTTTTGAGGCTTCTTCCTCTATCTCTTTAGCACGCTCAGCTTGTAACTTCATAACTGATCTAATATCTTCTTGCATATCTCTCAGAAGCTGTAGAAACTCAGATTTCTCAGTTGACTCTTCATCCTCAGAACAGCAGAGACCTCGGGGCTAGACTTGGTTGGTTCTATTTCAATTGTGGGAACTTCCATGGCAATTTCTGCAGCATGCGGTACTTCCTCTTTCTTCTCTTCTGTTTCAAGGAAAATAGCCTTACAAGCTTTGAACCCAACATTGGCATCACCTCATTCGATAGCTTTCAATTCTCTTGCTTCCATAATGCTTGTTAGAACTTTATTCATTTGTTCTACTTGCGTACCTAAAATCTGAATTGAAGCTTCTTGTTCTCTTAACCTCTCATTCTGTGAATGCATATTAGTGGTCATGAGATCCATGAACTTCTTCAAGTGTTGATCACCCACAACTCCTTCTTGAGGATATTGTGGTAGAGCTTTCTGAGCTAAAGTCTCGGTATATGCATCATTCGCAGGTTGTAGTGGAGGAGCAGGTCTATTATAATTATGATTATTCTGATATGGAGCCTGACCTCTTTGTTGGTAAGAGTTGTTCTGGGGGCGAGGTTGATAAGTACCTTGATTAGCGGCCCCCTATGGATTTGAGTGCTGCATACACGGATGAGTCCTGTTACCAAATTGATAAATCCCTCGGTTGGATATGAATAAACAGATGTTGGAGTTCCTTCTCACTCTTCCCATGTATGATTTGTTACCTCACACCTTAGACAACCTTGTGCCTCTTGCACTACATTCGCTGCGGCTAAATTTTTCTACATCTCGAGCTTAATTTCTTTGATTTGATTTTCTAATGTGGCATATTGAGCTGAGATTGTAGTATCCGCATCTAATCGAAGCGTACCTCTGGTGTTTGTAATAGGAGCTCGCGAAAGTGGCCAACTCCTTTCTGTTTCAATAATATTTTCCATACCTTCGGCGGCTTCTGTAGGATCCATGGACACGAAATTTCCCTTTCCAAGATTATCTACCCTCAGTCTACTTTCGGCATTGATTCCTTGATAAAATATAGCTATCTGTAAAGACAAGGTGTAACCATGGAGTGGACATCTGGCTAATTTTTGTTGAAACCTTGTCCATGCGTCTCCTACTTCTTCTCCACTTTCTTGACAAAACTTGGCAAGCTCGCTCTGATCTTTGAGTCTCGTACTCTTCGGATAAAAACGGTTAAAGAATGCGGCTTGAAGTTCTGCCCAAGTATTAATTTCTCCTGGTGGTTGTCTATTGATGTCTCCTCATTTGTGATAGATTTATATTAGGATGAGACATCATTTTTAGTGATTTAGGAAGTCATTTACTCGAATTTCTTGAGAAATAGTGCACTTTCCTATTTTGAGTCTTGATTTAGTAAAATAATACTTTTAGAGCATATTGGGTTTAATTATTTATTCAGTGTGAAGCTTTAAAGATAATTATGGAGCTTAATTAGAGTCCAAGTCAAAGACAACAACTTATGGAAAGATATTAGCATGGTAATTGGAGATAAGGAAATAAAAGCTAAAAAGATGGAAAAGGAAAAGCTGCCTTAATCTGGGATTCTGCAGCACACGTCTAAAGAAGTGGTGATTTACCTAAGAAATAGGCCGATTTTGGTAATTTCCTTCTTTGGGGGCAAGATGATTCTGTTGCGATTCTTTTGGTATCTTATGGAGCTCAAACCGACCAATAACGAAGAAGATATGCTCAAAACGGTCCAGCAGTGTTTATCTTTATTTCCATACGAATTAGAGTTGGGCTTGGAGTCCACCACTTACTTCTCCTTCAAGAAAACGAATTAGGTCTTCCTAAACACCTATAAATACACCCTTAAACCATTGTAAACATGTCCTTGCTCAGTTCTAAACATTAGCTTAAATTATAAACAATAGCTTAGTCCTTTACATTAATATTCATCCTTAGAATCAAGCTATTCATCCGAGAAGCAAGCTGACCTATAGAGGAAGACAAGAAGAAGAAGTTGGAGAGTGACAAACTCCTCTTCTACATCTCACCTTCTCTATATTTAGGGTAATTAGCTATAGATTTATGCTCAACCATATTTCTAAGCTTTTATTCTGTAAGTTTTACCTTTATTGTTGGGTTATTATTTTGTCTTTAAATACTATTTGTTATTTTAATTGATTAAGCTTGGCGTATATTGTTATTATGTGTTTTGACTTATTGTTACAACCCTAGATCTGATCAATCTTAGGATTAATCTTAGTTATTGACAACACCACATAATCGTCTAGTTTTGATTCTTTGCCTAACTAGATAGCCATTAAGGTTTGATTTAATCACCAATTATTACTTAGGAATCCCTAGTAGTGGAGAGGTTGCTCCTAAGTATAGAAAAGGCTAGGTAGAATTTAGAATCCTGGTTAATATATAATGCTTAATGTGACAGGTTAGAATAACAGTTTAGTAATAGACTCATATTAGTAATCCTAATCTATTAGACTTACATCCATATTTATTTATCTGCATTCTTATTTATTATTTCTCGTCTGATAGTTATTCGTATTATTTTATCTTTTTATATTTTATTCTAAACATCTAAATTCATCTACGCTTGTTAAATATAAGTAGATCTAACGGATTAAATCCCTGCGAACAAACTTGACTTATCATTAAAACTTGCAAACGATCTGTGATACTTGCAGTGAGTTCTGTGGTTCTCACGGGTGTGTGCTCTTTATTATTATCTTTATTTATCTATTTATTTATCACACCTTTTCCCCCACCATCTATCTAGCCAATTACCAGCTTTACCGGTCAGAAAGAACGGAAACATGTGACAATACAGCTGCCCGCGTGTAATGCCAGGAGTAATGTAGGCATCACAAATCAGCATGAACTTCTGAATCGCTCTTACCGGATCTTGCATTGTTGCACCACTATAGATTCCAAAACTTTGAAACTGACTGAGCAATACCCAGATTGGGTCTAAATTTGATATTTTGGATATCTGGAGGACGATAACCTAATGGTTGAACTCGAAAAGGTGCTCCCAAGCCTGGGAGATCTTGTTCTTGTCTATTGTTGTTTATGTTATTGCCTACCGATGGTGGTGGTGGTCCTAAAGGATCAAGTGGTGGATCTCTCTGATCACCTGCTATTCCTCCAGTTGCTCGTTGTTGGATTTCTGCATAGCTTTTCTTAAGGCTCGTTCTTCTCTGATACATCTGTTATAAGTTGTGAAGCTCCTTTCGGGATCCGGGAGATGAGGCCAAAGATTCACTTCTAAAACCTGAAAAAGACTAAAGCAAACAACCAAGCGTAAATCTAGAAAAATTAAAACTAAAACTAAAAATAATTAATTACTACTACTACTGAAAATAGATAACTCACACGCTAACGAGACACAAGTCCCCGGAGAGGCACCAAAAACTTGGTGTCGCCTAGGGTGTTATAAAAATATGATAATAAATACGGGAAAACAATGCACTAATCACCCTAGACTAAACACTATACTGCAAGTATTATAGGACGTATGCAAGTTTTAATGATAAGAAGATTTGTTCTCAAGGACTTAGTGTGTTATACGAATGGGCATATAATATAAGAGTAGTAATTAATAATTAAAGAAATGAAATAAATAGATATGATTGAGGGATTGATAATTAAACTAAATAAAATAAAAAACAAATAATTAAATATAAGATAAATACGATGAGAGAATATAGCTTAGGGTTTGCTAGTATGCACTAATCCTTCTAATTCATTCTAGTTTTTAAGGGAGATAATAGCTCTTAGATAAGTAGTCAGGATTCTAAATTCCCATACCTTAGACCTTGATAGAGACTAAGGGGCTACGGCACAATCACGAGGTAGTTTCAAATAGGGTTGTTCTGTGCTACTAGGTTCCTAAGCAAACTTTTCCTTCAATTGATGATATGGTGGTTAAAACATACCCTAATGACTATCTAGTTAGGATCGGTGTTGTCAGGACCAATACCAGACACTAGACGGTATGTGGTGTTTCAATAGTTAAACACCCCTTCCGGGTGACCATCTAACTACTATTAAGAAAGCCTAAAGTGATCAGGTTTAGGACATGCAATAATTCAAAACACATAAACAAATATATGGATAAGCAGCTAATATCAAATTAAAACATATAATTCCCAAAGAAACTTAGATAGAAAGAAAATAATATTTATAGATTATACATAATACGAAACCCAAGCTATGGGATAATTAGTTCATACCTGAATGGAATAAACTAAAGGAATTAATAAACTTCATCTTGCTCTCCACAATAATTCTAGAGTATAAACCTTAAGAACTAATTTAATTATGTGAGGCAAGGATTATCTGCATATATTATGTGTGTTACAAGAGTTATAAGGGTGTATTTATAGGTGCTAGGAAGTCCTAATTCGTTTTACTTGGAGTGGAAGACAAGTAAAGGACTCTTTAATCCGCAGCCCTAAAATGTAAGGAAGGTAAGATTATGTTGCTGATTTGTTTTGGTCATATCTCTTTCAATACTTATCAGTTTGATGCATTCTTTATGTCGAAACTCATCGTCTCGGAAAGCTCTATCCATTGGTTCTATCCATTCTCCCAAATTCCTAGTCAATCTTGTGTTATGATCTCGTCTTTGAACGTAGCTGGTGAATTTCAGATCTACTTGGCAACTTTATCTTTTCCTTTTTAATATTTCCTTCCTTTATCTACAACTTCCATGTATATCTTCTTTTCTTTACTTCTTAGAATTTATTTGGACTCTAATTAAATTACCATATATCTTTAAAGTTTCACAATTAATAAATAATTAAACCATATATGCTTTAAAAATAATAAATCATTAAATCAAGACAAGAAATAGGAAAGTGCACTATATCATAAGAAAATCGACTACTTGACTTCCTAAAACACTAAAAATGATGTCTCCAACTAATATTAAATCATCACAAATGGGTAGACATCAGTAATGTTGATAATGAAAATCTAAGGAAGGAAAATAGAAAGAGAATATCAAGCGTGTATCATCAAGTCGGTGAAAAATCTGAGAACGAAAAGATGTGGAGGGCGAGATGGACCCCAGCAACGGGTACTAACAAAATGGAGCTCCAAATGGATGAATAGAGTATGAAAGATATGGAGGGTAAGATTGATTAAGTAGACGAAAGGAAGAATGAAGCTAATGATTTTTGCGGGGTTGAACCAGATCAACCCCAAGATCAACAATGACACAACTTAGTTGGAATTGTCAAGGTCTTGGCTCGGACTTGACAGTTCTAACACTTAAAGATATTGTTGTTCAGTATCGCCCAGAGGTAATATTTCTTTCTAAAACCAAAAATAAATCTCCTTATGTGAAAAAAATTGCTGATGAAATAAAGTATGATGTATCTTATATTATGGACCCTAAGTCTACTAGTGGAGGGCTAGCTCTTCTAAAATTGCCGAATATTGAAATGGATATTCTTGAATCTACTAACTACTGTATACATTGCTTAAATTATACTGATGAAAAGGAAAAATACTGCACTACCTATGTTTATATACCCTTTGATGATAGTATGAAATATGTTGTACTTAAAGCTATTAAAAATTGTGATAGATTTTATCCTAACCTAGCTTGGAATATCATAGGAGATTTTAATATGTATAGGAATTCCTCAGAAAAACTAGGAGGGGTGGGGCCTAATAATACCAATATGGACAGACTTAATTATTGGCTTAATACAATGAATATGACTGATTTAAACTCTAAAGGTTGTAAGTTCACTTGGTCTAATAAAAGAAGTAAATCTGATCTCATAAAACAAGGTATATATATATACTATCAATAAAAACTAGGACCGTCTCTTCCCTAATGCATGGGTAGCTATATTACCCCCAGTTGGTTCTGATCATGTTATGCTTATTCTAATAAAAAAGGAAAATGATATCTCTTTTATTAAGAGATTTATCATTTGTAAAATTTGGCTTGATAATGAGGAATGTATTGACATTATTTCAAAAAGTTGGATTAAGATGGCTTTATTAAGAGGTAAAGGTATTACAAAAATGGGGAAAAAACTACACCTATTGACTGGGAACCTCACTGAGTGGGCTAAGAAATTAGATAATTTTAAAAAAGAAGCTCTGAAAAATGATAATAATAACCTAAAAAATATGATTAATTCTACTGACCCTATTAATTGGGATGAGTATAAATCTATTGTTGGTGAAATGGAGAAAAGATGGAAAAATGAATAAATATACAGGAAATTAAAATCTAGAATTACATGGTTGTATCCGGGAGATAGAAATACCTCTTATTTACATGCTATAACTAAAGGAAGGAGAAAAAGAAACAAGATTACTAGAATCTCACTGAAGATAACAAATGGGTGGATACAAAAAGTGAAATGGAAACTGAAATAAAAACTTACTTTAAAAATATCTTTAGTTCAAAAGGGCCAAGAGATTTGTCTCCTGTGATTATATCTCTAAAAAAATTTGTGAATGAGGAGATTAATTCTGATCTCACCAAACCAGTGAGTATTAATGAAATTAAGGATGCTCTATGGGAAATGGGTAATGATAGGGCCCCTGGGCCTGATGGTTATCCAGACTACTTTTTTAAAAAACATTAGGATATTATTAAATTCGATATCTTGAGAGGTATATCTGACTATTTGTGGAATAATGGGAGTCTCTCTGAGATTAATAAAACTGTTACTACCCTAATTCCTAAAATTGTTTCTCCTGCAAAAATAGCCCATTACAGACCAATTAGTTGCTCTAATGTGATATATAAAATACTTGCAAAAATATTGGTCATAAGATTACAAAAGTATATGGCTATGATTATTAGTGAAACACAATGCGCTTTTGTTCCTGGTAAAGAAATTACAGAAAATATTCTTCTTGCACATGAGGTGAATCATTTTTTAAAGAAAAAAACTAATATTCACTATAGGGATATTAATGCAGATATTGCTAAAGCTTATAAAAATATAGAGTGGGATTTCCTAGAAGCTGCTTTAAAAAAATGAACTTTAGTAATTTGTGGATAAAATGGATTATGGGTTGTGTAACCTCTGTTTCTTACACTGTTCTCCTTAATGGAGAACAAATACAATTGGATAAACCTGATAAAGGGCTGAGGCAGGGTGATCCTTTATCACCATTTCTCTTCTGTCTTATTACCCAAGCCCTTACCTCTCTAGTGAATGATAAAATTAAGAATAACTTGATTAGGGGTCTAAAAATGAATAAACACTGCCCCTTATTGAGTCATAAACTCTTTGCTGATGATAGCTTATTCTTTATTAGAGCTGAAATAGAGGATGTTGGACAATTTAATAATATCCTCAATGAATATATTCATGCCTCTGGTCAATGTATTAACTTAAACAAGAGTGGTATTGTCTTTTGTAAAAATACTCCTACTGATAAAAGTCAAGCTATTCTAAACTGCCTTAGGATGAAGAAACTTTCCAATCTAGGAAAGTACCTTGGTCTACCAGCAGACTGGGAAGATAAAAAAATTAAAGTTCTTAATTGGATGATTGATACTATTAACAATAAAGTAGAGAGTTGGAATACTATATTCCTCTCTAAAGCTGGTAAAGAAACCCTTACAAAATCAGTTCTTAGTGTTATACCTTCTTATACTATGGCTGCATTTATGCTTCCTATTAATGTTTGTGATACAATAGATTCTGCTATTGTTGCCTTTTGGTGGAATAATAATAAGAAAAAAAAAGGCAACACTGGATAAAATGGATCCACATGACTGTTAAAAAAAGTAAAGGGGGTATGGGCTTCAAAAGTATAAGACTTAAAAACTTAGCTCTATTGTCTAGAAATGCTTGGAAAATAGTAAATAATCCAAATTCGCTACTAGCGAGAACTATTAAAGGGTTATACTTTAAAAAATTCCCATTGTATTGATGCTAAATTAGGATACAACCCCTCTTGGGGCTAGAGAAGCCTAATGGAAGGAAAAAACAATATTAGAAAAGACTTGATTTGTAAAGTCGGAAATGGTAACATGATTAATATATGGGATCATAGTTGGATCCCAGGTATTAAAAAATTAAAACGCCCTAATAATTGTCCTCTTAGTAAAGTTTCTGAGCTGTGCTATAAAGAATCCAATATATGGGATCATGAACTTATATCTAAATGGTTTAATGATACTATTAAACAAAAAATCTTGAATATTACGAACTCTTTTATTGCTTGTGATGATAAGTTGTTCTGGAATCTATCAAAAAATGGAGAAATTACCTCCAAAGAAGTATATGGGCACTTGAAAGAGTTAGAAATGAAAAAAGAGGCTCTGATAAAAGGAGGACAACCGAATGGCTCCTATATGACCCAAAATTCCATTTGGAAGGATGTTTGGAGCCTTAAGGTACCTCCTAAAATGAAAAATTTATTATAGAAAGTGGTGAAAAGAAAAATTCCTTTTGAGGATTTTAAATTTAAAAGGAAATGTGTTGAAAATCCTATATGTAAAGTATGTGGAATACATGTAGAATCCATTGAACATATGCTCTTTAACTGCTCTTGGGAGAGAGCTCTATGGCTAATATCACATGTATAGATGTTGACTGATTCAAATTGTATAGCTAGAATTGAAATTCTTGCAAAACCAACATGATATGAGAGGTAGAAACCTCTATAACTTTGGAATATTTATTCTGTGACATATATGGAAAATAAGGAATATATATATATATATATATATATATATATATATATATATATATATATATATATATATATATATATATATATATATATGAAGGGAAGATCCCTGATCCAATACAGGTGCTAAAACAAACAACATTTGCCTATGATGAATATATACAGTGTAATAAACATATCTCTGAGGCAATTAATATACAACACATAAATAATTCTCCTACTCGTCAGAATAATTGTCATCCAAAACAGGTAAAACAAAATGATAACAAGGTGCAAAAATGTAAAGTCTCTAGTAAAACTAAAAGTGATATTTGGAATCTAGAAACACGATTATTGTTCATGCCCTTAGTTCTGCAATTAACTTCCATCGCCGAGACATTCGCATTTTAAGTGATAACAAGGTGGTGATGGATCTGCTTAACCATACTAAAGCTCCTCCAAATGCTAGGCTCAAGAATTTCCTTTTAGATATTGAAAATCTTTGCTGTAATAGATTAGTATCTTTCTATTATATTCGTAGGATAGAAAATATGAATGCGGATTGGGTTGCAAGGCAACATCTTCTAAATTTATTGCCTTGGGATTGAATCTTGAACCCTCCTAACCAACTCGCGAGGTTTCTGTTTAACTCCCCATCCCCTAACGAGATTGGGTGAGATTGTTTATTTTGCTCTGTAAGACAATATTTCATTTTAATTCAGTATTTTAAAAAAAGAAAACCTGATAACCATCATAAAAATAAATTGTCATCCCTAAATTGATGGCTAAATTATTTTCTCCCGTTTACCAAACTCATGCTACCCTTACATTATGGGTTCTTTTTTCCTAAGGCCCAAAGCCATATCCTATTTATAAACAAAAGCCTACTAGTTGAATACCAACTAGAAGCTAATAAAAATACACAAATGCCCTTCAACCCTTCCATTCATATTGAAAAACAAAAAAAACATCCCCCACCCCATTAAGAAACACGATCCCCCCAAACCCATTTTCAGCTCTCACTTTCTATCCCTTCCATTCTCTCTGTACACTCTATATATTACCCAAACCACCGCCCCTAACCACCAACCTCACCATGGCCGCCGACCCCCAAACCTTCATCCCCACCTCCTTCTTCACCATCACCACCTTGATCAGCCCCACCACCATCACCATGAACACACCCTCCTCCACCTTCATCACTACCCTCACCATGGAAGACCCCCCACCCCTCGCGTCACTGGAAGACCCCCACCACCACCACCACCATCACCTAACAACTGACCTCCATAACCACCCCCATGAACACCATCACCGAATCATCCCCAACCCACCTTCCCACTAACGAGCTGCACCACCACCGCCTTCCCACTGACCTCCATCACCATCCATCAACATCCACTGCAGGACCCCTTCCCACCCACCCCCACCACTCTGAAAATACCCACCCCACCCCAGCCACCGTCCATCCCCCCCTTCCGATTGAGATCACCATCCCCCAGCCACCGTCCTCCTCTGTCTTCTTTCTACAGTAACTTAACCCACCGCCCCCTTCCCCTTCTCAAGAACAACCGTGGGTCATCATCAAAGCTATTCCGGCCACCACCACCATGGTCATCTTGCTGCAAGAGTTGCAGTTGCACCACACATCTACGGGCTTCCCTCTTCTTCATCAGATCTGTCGCCACCACGAGTCAGATCTGTCGCCACCACGAGTCAGATCTGTCGTGTATTAGAGTCGCACCACCACTTCGCTGTACTGTCCCAGGACTGCGCCACCCTCACCACCAAACCTGTTCTCCTTCGTCGTTGCTCCAAGACGTGTTCATAGCAGGTCAAGTTCCCAGCTCATCAACCACCAACTGAACACTGCTGATTTACCATATCAGTGCCGTTCAGCACTAAGAAGACGAAAGGGCCATCTCGGTCTGGTTTTTTTTTGTTATGAACTGCGTAAAACGTTTCCAGCCCATTAAGGGGTGGAATTTGCTGATGTGGCCAGCCCATTGGTATTTTTGTGTATCATGGGCCAGCCCCATATAGAGTAGTTGTGTAGCTGATGGGTTTTGTGGTATTGGGTCCAGCCCCATATAGTTTTTGTAGGTAATGGGGCTGGCCCATTATGGTGTAAAGAGTTGTGTTAGTTTGTTAATTGTTTTTATTCATCTGTAATTTGTATTGGCTCCAAACCCATTTAGTTGTTTAGTAGGTATTGGGGCTGGCCCCCCATGTCTTCATTTTTGTTTACAAAGTATTTGTTCATTTGAATACATTTTGTATATTGTTTATTTCATTTTTTGTTTTTGTTCATTAAAGGTATGGCCCTCTATTGTCTTTCTTCATTATGGGTACGGCCCTCCCCCCGTTTTTGTTCATTATGGGGCTAGCCTCCTTGTATTTGTATTTAACAAAAAAAACTACTAAAAAACAAATCACCTAGACGGTAAAAAGGGTCATGGGTATAGCCGTCATGAATACAACCCGTCGGTTATTTAACAAAACTGTAAAACGCGTATTCGTGGGTCTGTATCCTCCGAGTACAAAAAAATCACTTTCTAACCTAGGGGTATAAAAGTCCAAAACCCAACGAGATAAATCAAACTAGGTCTTAAATTAAATATTTTTTCAGTTTAGCTTTTCTTTATAAAGTTAGAAGGGTTTTTGGGCCAAGAAAATATGGACCAAGTTCGTAGTTTTAGATCAAATCTTGAAAACCAACTCTTGGAAGAAAAAAAGTCTCACTTTTTGAAAAATAATTCCACTATCTTGTTATATACGGCAATATTCGTATCTTCATCAAATCGTCTATTGAAAAAAAAGATGAACGATACTTTCAACAAAAACAAACAGAATATGATTCTTGTAACTGAGACGCTACATTTGATGTCTTTTAGCAAAACCAGCAACTCTTTCTTCACGAACCAAAAAAAAAAAGGGAAAAAACTGAAACACAAATATCATGAAACCAGTTTTTCGCTAGTATAAATAAGAAGCTAATCTAACCAAAACATCAATAATACATCCAACTTAACATCATACAATCAAGCAATTCCAAGTTATTTATGGCAATAACAAAATTTACCCAAATGCTCTATGAGAAATCGAAAAAACAAGTAAATAAAAGCACGCACTTAAACTGTATGTAAAAAGGTCGGAATCACTTTCATTAAGAATATTTAGTTGCAAATTTCACTAAAACTTAAAACAATAAGTAAACTTGACCCACCTAACCTAATTCTGTATCTAATTGATGCAAATCTTGCGACCCATATCCAATTAACTTAGACCCAACGAAGCTTAATTCACTCCTTATTCCTAATCGAAACACCAGTTTTTCCAGCTACAATTAAAGTAGTAGCCATATCAAGAAACATCCCATGTTCAACTACACCAGCTAACCTCAAAATCTCATCACTAGCAGCTTTTAAATCACCAATTTCTTTCTCAAAAAACAAATCAATAATATAATTCCCATTATCACTAACATAAGGCTCGTTATTAATCCCTTGTGTCCTTAACTTTCCAACACAACCCGAGTCAGTAAATAACATCTCAAGCCTTTGAAGAGTAAATTTCCAACAAAATTGAACAATTTCAACAGGCATTGCTAATCCACTTCCACCTATATGATTAACAAGCTTTGTCTCATCAACAATTACTATAAACTTCTTACTAGCAGCTTCCACCATTTTCTCACGTAATAATGACCCGCCTCGACCTTTAACTAAATTCATTTCTGGGTCAACTTCATCTGCACCGTCGATAGCTAAATCGATAATCGGATGTGAATCAAGATCCGATAATGGGATCCCTAATGAAACGGCTTGTTTTTCGGTAATAGTTGAGGTTGGTATTCCAACAATGTTGGTGAGTTTTCCTTGGGTTAATAACTCGCTTATACGCGCCACCGCGTGTTTAGCTGTTGAACCTGTTCCGAGACCTAATACCATCCCGGATTGAACAAACTCCACCGCTTTATAGGCTGCGATTTTTTTTAACTCGTCTTGGGTTAAAGCCGTGGCCGGTGGTTGTGTTTGTGGCGGCGACACCATTAAAGGCTCCACGGTTTTGGTTTTTTCGGAGGATTTAAGGTAATGAGGGTATGCAATAGCCATTAAGGAAGAGGAGATTTTTTGGTTTTTTTAAGGTTAGTATGTTGAAAGAACAAAGATAGATAGGGTTTGTTGTGGAGATTGAGAAGAAAACGTGTGGGTATAAATAGGAAAATGAGGTGAAAATGACAAAATAGAGAAAAGAGGTCTTTTTTTTTAAAATAAAAATTTAAAGTCAAATAATTAGTTGAATGAATTTAGCTATTCATTGAATAAAGTTGGGAAAATAAATTTAAATTCATTGAATAAGCGATATGGAATATGTGGTGAGTGGGGACTGGTGAGAGGGTGGATGAGAGGTGATTGGGGATTGGGGGGGTGTTTTTGGATGAACAACGCGCTTCAAGACTACTTGGGACTAGTGAGAGCTTTTTTTTTTATTGTGCGGTGGGATTTTAAAGTTTTTTCCACTTTAAGAGATAATTGTAATGGGGTATATGCCTTATCTTTGGAAAAAAATATGCCAATATTATACATTTGGATAAGATTTTTCCCTAATATTTATAACTAAATTATGATAATTAAGCATATAGTATTAAATTAATTAATTAAGTATTGTTATTTGATAAACACATAGAGTACTTATCATCATTGACTAATTAGAATATAAAATCATCCAACAACTTTCTATAAACGTTTTCATGACCAAAAATAATAATTATATATCTACATTTTTCATTTTTGGTTTTGTGATATCATTATCTTTACATTACTTCGGTTAATCAAATTTGATAGTCAGATTTTATATTCATCGTGAGATAGATTTTGACAATATAAACAAGATAAATCCAACCGTTTATCAAAAATTTGTTTTTTTTTTTGCTTTACTTTTATTTTTTGTTACTTTTTTAATTCAGTCTCTTTAATTCAAAATTTTAACAATATCACAAGATAATCATCAAATTATAATTATTCATCAATATCTTTAAGCCATCGTCCCTAAATTCAAAAATAGTACATAAAAATTTATTCGGTTCACATTATCGAGCAAAAATAAATCTTAACCCATGTAATAATATAGTTAATCTACCAAATGATTACAAGAAAAAATATTGTAAATTAGCTTGAGAAATTCTTGTTGATAGTGGAAAATTTCAACCCTAAATTAAGAAGATGATGTAATAAGAAAATGATAAAAGTATCAAGTAATGAATAATAGACTAAAAATGTGTAACTATTTAGCTCTTTCAAAAGGTCTTGGTCAAACCCATAACAAATAGGTGTTAACCAAGTTAAAATTGCTTATCTCGTTAGTTAACTCACGCGTCTCACGGTAGGGATCATTGTCGTCCTCACTTTATGTGGCAGCCTTACTGTAATAAGGATATGATATGGTGAAGGTCACCCTTGACACGGTGAAAATATGCCAGATAACCAAAACGCTCCAGGCTGACTTGCTCAAATCCATGCTTTGACTTGGCTTTATTGAGAATAATTCAAGTGCTTTCTCTCCGGTCACCTATATCGTCTTGTCTTAATATGCAGAAAAGGAAACTTAAAAATTTCCCAACATGACACAAAGTCTCTAGCGATACAAGGAAGTTTGAAGTCCTCAAATAACTATAAAAGCGTGGGCTTATCGTGAAGATACAACTAAAATGATGTCTCTCACATAGACCATATATCATCACAAATAGCAAGACATCTTATAGGTAACTAGGAAAGGTAATTATTTAAGGCGTCAAAAGCAACCTAACACTTCCTAGTCCATTGAAAAACATTGTGCTTGGGTGGGGTTTTAAACAAATGTATGCATTTTTCCTTCAGCTTTTGACATGATTTGACTAAGCGACTAGGGAGACGACATATCTAAGATATCCTGGATATAGTCTTGGTTAGCCTCGATACCACGATGGATGGCAATAAACTTGATATATTTTCTAGAAGTAAGGTCGAACACGCATTTGCCTAAATTTTTTAGTCGAATATCGACCTTTTTCGTCATTCAAAAAGCTTTAGTGAGATATTCCAAATGCCTCTCCAAAGTAATAATTTTTACTAACATATCGTCTATGTGGATCAACATATTTTTTCTAATTCTCTTTTGGAAAACCTTATTAACTAGCCTCTGGTAGGTGGCACCGATGTTCATTGAAGGCATCACATGATAGAAATACAACCTTTGCTCAGTTATGAAAGTTTTTTTCTCCTCAACTTTAGATCCTACCTTATTCAGATTATAGCCATTAAAGGCATCCGTGAAGGTTAGGTACCTATGGTCAAGGTGACATCTACAAGGCAATCGATCATAGGCAAAGAGAATCAATATTTTGAGCATGCTAAATTCAAGTTGGTACATTCAAAACATGCAACCCAGTAAATAGTCACTGCGAGGAGCTTGAATAGGAATGATTAGATTTTTCGAATCTATCAAAAAATTCACTTTTAAAAAAAATTAGGTATAACATAGTTGTGATACGAGAGTGAAACACTGAATCAAACCATTCGTGTATATACTAAATGAAAGAATATTAGCCAATAACTGAAGATACGGTTCTACAAGTGTTAAGAATGCAAGAATATATAGATAAAAGGCAAGCATTGAGGCAATTGGACAAGAAATTTCCATGTATAAAAATAAAAAGATAAGGGAGAAAATACAAACAAGGGGTTTTAGGGGTGTTCAGGTCTCGTAGGCTTAGTCCACCACCTAAGTCTATGGACCATTAGAATTTTAAGCTTCTCCACTTGAATCTCCTTCTATCTCTTAAAGGTGAGAGCACAAGATTTTAAAACCTCTTCGAAATCATATTCGAATGAAACCCCTAGTATTATCACCAACACTAATAATCTGAGTATACAACGAAGACTCAAGATATACCACTTCACAAGCCCATAGTCACGTATGTATCACCACACAAGCACGAGTGTATAATCTACACTCATAATCTACCACTTCGCACTATATGATGTCTTCAATCTTTGTGTCTACACCACAAAAGCTCTAACCTACTATTGTCTAATTTATGGATGGTTACACTGCTTCACTGGACCAAGAGTAATCCCTAGGTTTTACGATTAAGTCTAATCTACCTAGTCTAGCCCCAAAAATCCTTGATAAGTAGATAAATACAAATTCTTTGGGATGAAATTACAAAGTGATATATATGTATGGACTAAGGATTAATTCGGGACTCTCTTTCAAGATTTGCCTTTGAACGCTCAAAATTTATGTAGAAAAATACCATTTTGGGATCCTTCAAAGCCTTTACTTTTAGGAAAAATATCTCTAACGGGTTTGTCCATGTGTGATGTCTCTTTTTATGTGATAGATTAACCTATTCACGATACATCTTTGTAGGGGTATTTAGGACTTAGTTGAGCGATTTTTCCCTGCTATTTGATATTTTATTACTTCATGTCTAGTTTTAGCTTTTATGTTACTTTTAGAGCTTTTGTGCGTAATTTGTGTGTTAAGTGAGAATATTTTAGGTACTTAGATGCTACGATATCCCGAGATGATGATAATAAGTCAATAAAACGATATTACCCCAAATTCATGGCGTTAGAGGACGATTTAACAACTTTTGGACAGTTGGAGCGTTTATCGGAAATATTGGGAAATCGTCTTGTTAGGGTCACTAGCGTAATCAGTTAAGATTCTAGGCGATACCTTGGGTTTCATGGTAGCAATTGAAGTTAGGAGCGCATGAGAATTGACAGTTTATGATTGTAAGATGAAATGAAAGAGTTATGCAGTTTGCCGCTACCAAGGTTTGAACCAGTCCACTCCTTCATTAAAACATTTTTTGGTTGACTTGGGTCATTTAAAAGGGGCCTACAGCACCAAAAACATTGTGGGCCCTTTATATGTCATTATAAAAGGGTCCTCATTCATTATTACACATTCCACACACCTAGAGTAGAGCAGAAGCAAGGAGAAGAAGATTAAAAACATTCTATGGTATTACGTCTCTATCTTTTGCTCATTCCTCATCAAATATTAGTGTAATTTTATTATGTTTTATCTTAAAACCTGAATATTACATTATTATTTGCTATTTATTATTATTATTTTAGTATGAGCTAAATTCTCATAGCTTGAGAATTGCATTTATATATGAACCCTAAGATTGTTTTACTAATTTATTGAATTTAGGAGAATACATATTTAATTAAAATGTTAATTTACGTTATTTGATTATGTATTTGGCATATAATTCAGACCTTACTCTGTCCAAGTGTAGGACTTCCCTTAGTAATTAGGACTGTCACCTTGATGGGGTGTTCGAATTACTAAAAACGATACATAAACGCCTGGTGTGCATTAGTGATCCTGACAGGCTTGACTATCTAGATAGTTAATAGGGTTAGAGACTTTTATCACCAATCATTGTGTAGAGTTCCTTCGAAGTAATTCTCTAGTAGTGTTGAGGTAGTTTCCTAGGCTACCCTGATGGGAGTTAGGAAGAAGTAGAATCCCAACTATTTCATAATAATCAGTTCATCCTTAAATAATAAAACATAAAATCAATACTAGTGGGGATTGTTTGCGAGTTATCGAGCTATATTCCCATCTCACTTCTTTAGTTATTTATATTCTTAGTTCGTAGTAAATTATTATCTTAGTTTAATTTACTTAATGCATCCTTAGTTCTTAATAACAAAAACAATGCAAATAATTATCTTTATGATCTCTCTCTTTTTGTGGTGTATTAATCCACCCATGAGACATTCTTTTGAGAGTTTATTGAACCTAAGTGAGGGGTTTTCCCGTAATATTTGTATATTCTACTTTTTGTCTCTTGTTTTGGACACATTACTAGTTATGTTTTTGTGCCTTAATTATGTGTCAAGTTTATTTAAGGTACATGGTTAATACATCATTCCAAGATGAAGAGAAGAAGTCAAAGAGTCAAGACAAACCCCAAGCCAAGGAAGAAAGTGATCTTAGAGTCAGTTTGGGAAATTGGTGCTTTTGCTAGAGAAATTTTAATGTCATATTATTCTAGTCACCACAAAATATTGGTAAGATATTTGGACTTGATTCTTTTCAATTTAGAAAGAGCTTGAAGTTAGTGTCGCGTGGGAAATGACGGAAGTCAATCCGAAGTTGAGATGAAGAAGTTATATCATTTGCTTCCACCGTGACTCGAACTAGAAAGTAGTTAAGTAAAAACGATTTGGGTTAGGTTAACATAATTGTGAGTTCATGGGAAACCCTAAAACATTTTCCAGCTTTTATATAAGCCTCTTAGAAGCCTTCTTATGATATACAACTCAGAATACAAAATTGAAAAAGAGAAATTACACTAGAAGGAGGAGCTCAAATGCCTGGAGAAGAAGGAGGAGAAGAGGAGGCGGGTTTTCACCCAATTCCACCATTCTCCTCCATCCCATATTTGATTCTCCTTGTTTCTAAGATTAATGGTCCACGGCCGCCGACGGTTTATTCGTGGAGAATGGGCCACGATCAGGGCCGACCCTGACATATTTGAGGCCCAAAGCGAATTTCATAATAGGGGTCCTTGTATATATACATTAAAAATAATTATAAAAAATAAGAAACTTTTATTATAAAAAATAATTTTAAGATGAGACTCAACTTTGAATCTCTCATAAGAAAATATATCATTTTACGAATGAGCTAACTTATGATTCATGTTATTTAATTGAATTCAAATATATAACTATATACATATAAATATTTAATTCTTCCAAAAAGGGGTCCTTAAAAATACCAAATTTTTGGGGGCCCGAGGCGGTTTCTTCCTAGGCCTATGCCTAGGATCAGCCCTGGTCACGATGTCGGCGGTTTTCTTGTTCAGGAGAGCGGCTTGGAAGTGGAGATCGGCTTGGTACAGAGGTGAAGAGATTTTGTTTTGTTTTTTTTTTCGATCTGAAAATTGAGAGAGAAGAGAGAGGTAAGAGAGAGGGGATGAGAGAGAATAGGGAGAGGGAAGGTCTTGTTATTTTTCGTAACTATATTGGGTTTTTGTTTTTGGATTTTGTTTTTTCAGTGTAATAAGAAAGGAGAAAGAGGGTTTTTTGGGTAAATTTTTTTATTTTTAATTGGGGTCTAATGAATTGGTTAATAGCTAGATAGAGGTGTACTTTTGTTTGTTAAAGTTAAAAGTTACGGAGTCCTAAATCCTCATTGCGCCATAAAGCTTTTACTTGGATGAGAGGGTTGCAAAGTGCACACTAGTAACTCAAAACAATACCTCGGGTACTGTTTTTGGAGGTATGAACTTGAGAGGTGATATTTCAGATAGCCTTTATCTCAATGATTCCACAGAAGTAGCTAACTCTACAAATCTCAAATGGTCCCCCCCTCCTATTGGGAAGTACAAAATTAATTGTGATACTTCTGTTATTTTAAGTGCTAATAAATCTTCTTTTGCGTGTGTTCTAAGGGATTCTAAAGGACAACTGCTTGAAGGTTTTGCTAGAGATTCTCATACATATTCAATTGAGGATGCTGAAGGTAAAGGGGTTTTGGCAGCTTGTGACATGGCCTCAAGATACCCTATTGGAACTTGGAAGTGTCAAAATTGAGTGTGATAATGCTAGATTAGTTAATCAAGTTAATGCTAAATGTAATATTTCTACTTTGACTAAAGTTTTGGTTAAAAATATTATATTTTGTAAGGAACTTTATAATGTAGAAATCTCTTTTGTTAGGAGAAAAAAAAACTAGATAGCGGATTAGGTGACCAAACATAAACGTAAAGGAAATTTGTTTGGCCTTTGGAGTAGCTACCCTCCTTCCTAATTAGCTACTTTACTTAGGCTTGACTTTAAACTTACCGGTATCGGCTAATTTGTAATATTTTGTGTTTTTTTAATGAAGGTTTTTATTTTGGACTTATAAAGAAAAGGGTACACTTTTTAGGTGCCAAAAGTATTAGAGATCCCATTTCTTTTCTCAAATATTAGATAACCTAATGACTTCAGTCATTATCCCACCAAAGTGGCCAACAACGCATGATTATTGCTCTTCTTTAGAAAACGAAACTAATTGACCCAAAAACAAATCTGATTGCGTATATACTTAGGTGATAATTAGGAATGATCCAAAAAATCTAGACAGTCAACGGACGGTTTACTCAGCAAGTTGGGACGAGAACATCTCGAGATGTATTGAAAAATTTGTTCGCGTTTTAAAATATAAACTTTGGTAAAAATAAAATTGAGCACACATCAGCCTAAATATAAACCAATTCTAATTAAATATGATTTTTTATCCGTCCATCTCAAATCTTATTTGTTTTTAATACACATGAGAGCAATTTTGGATTTGAAATTATTTTAATTTTAATAAAATTCGATCACATGACCTTTTGGTCTTTGCGCAGTAGTCTAACCATTAGATGTTTTTTAGTTATAACATGAATTTAATAAAAACGTCAGAAAGAACCGTGAAAGAGTTACAACAATTTTAGCCAATACTCTATGACATCCTCGAAAAAATCATTCTAACCAGCTGGAAAGTAGGGTTAGTACCCAATTAGCAAACAACATTCTTCTAAACTGTTGTTTAGCTATCCAGTCGGCGCAACCGTTAAATCAATATTCTGATTACACACAATATTACATATATCATTGTACAAAATATTTTTTTTTATCAGGAGGTCTTTTCTTGTTAGCCAAAAAGTTGATGATGTTAGAGCAATCACTGAAAATTCTAACTGATACTTTTGTGTATGTTTGCGCAATTAAGGTAGATGTCCTGATTCCCATAGCCTCAACCTCAAGTAGGGATTCAGTCTTGAAGCTCCAAACTTGTTTATCCAAAATAGTGTCCTGCAAGTTAGAGACTATGCATCCAACCTGGCTTGATTAGCAACCTTACAAGAACTAGCATCAACATGTATGCTTATATCAGGTAGTATATCTTTCTTATTTCCAATATTCTTGTTTTTGTTCACTATTTTATTGTTGTTAGGATTCCTAGTTTTCTTAGTATTCTCAGTATTTGTCTCAGGTTCACTAGGACTTTTGTGAAGTTTAAGGAACTCATCATAAGCAATAATAGCTTTATTAGCAACTCTCAAAGGATCCAGTTTAGTACCTTGGAATATATATTCATTCCGGATCTTCCAAATGTACAAAGCAACCATTGAAACTCTATCAACTATGGGGTTATTCTTATCATTCTTATCAGTAAACTCAATAACTGTAAGAAACCATTCATCAAATAAAGTTTTCGTTTTTCTTGTGTAAAATCCCATAGGAGTAGCATACCATGCCAGTCTTGCCCAACTACAGTCAAACAAAAGATTCTTAGTGTCTTCCTTTTCCACATTACAAATTTTAAAAAGGCTATTTATATCATACTTCCTTATAAACTTATTCTTCTCATTAGCTAGGGAAATTATACACACACTCCATAAAAAAAAGATTAACCTTGAGGGTAGTGTCAAACTCCACACTTTATCCAAAGCTTTTTAGGTTGGGTGTGTGAAGATTGAGGTATTTGATTCTCTTGTATTTAAGTGATAACCTCTTCCAAGGTTTTCCTTATAAGTATAGAATCTACTAGTTATTATATATCCATCTATAGCATGTTTCCACAAAGGAAGGTCAGTACAAGAAGTATAAGGAACTTATATATTAAGATTAGTGTGAGCTACCTCAGGGGGAAATATTTGGTGAATTAGGGCATGATTCCATTCATGGGTATGACCCAGGTACAACTCACTGACCCATTTACATTAGTGTTATTTGGTTTAACCAAATTTTCCCCACTGGGCAGCCAATTGGAATTCCAGATATATACATTATTGCCAATACCAACTTTCCATTCTATATATTTTATAAAGTTGTCTCTGCCCTCAGTCATACTTACACATCCCCAAGATGGGTTAAAACCAATTTTCGCATTAGAGAAGTCAAGGTTATAATAGTATATTTCTTTATAAATTGTTGCAAGTAAAGACTTAGTGTTATTAAGTATCTTCTAGGCATTAGAAGCTAGGATAATCTGTTTTATTATTCTTAGATTGTTTAAATTCATCCCCATGTATACTTTTTTTGTTGCATTTTGTTTTTGTTGACCCAATGTATTATATTCTGATCCCCATTAGACCACCATAAATTTTGAAATAAACTTTCAATTTGTTCACAAGTAGCTTTAGGTAACTGAAACACTGACATAATATATACATATATTGATTGTATAACAACCTTAAATCATAACTTCTCTACCCCTCCAAATAGGAACTTCGTACTCCATTGGTTGATTTTTTGTTTGACTCTACCAAGTAACCAGTTACGGGAAATTACCTTGGATCTACCCCAGTTAGAGGGTAGTCCTAGGTAGTCACCCAGTTCATTAAGGATGTTCATATTAATTATAGTTCTTCTTTTTTATTCTAAGGGGGTGTTAGAGCTGAAAAGAGCCCATTTTTGTTTAGATTAACCTATTGGCTTATAGCATTAATATATTCATGTAGGATGTATTTAAATGTATTGAATTCAGTAATTTTAGCTTTTAAGAAGAATAGACTATCATCTGCAAACAGGATGTGAGAAAGGGTAGGGCAGTGCCTACTAATATCATACCCTCGAGTAATTTTTGGCCTATTCTGTCTATTATAAGAGTTGTGAGACTTTGAGTAACAACAGAGAAAAGGAAGGGGGACAGAGGGTCCTTTTGCCTTAAACCTTTAGTGGGTTTGGCTATTCGAGTAGATATCCCATTATAGTTTATATCATAGCTTACAGAAGTAATACACCTCATTATCATGTCAATACATTGTGAATGAAATCTCATTTTCATCATTAGAGACTCCAGAATGTCCCACTCAATATATTCAAATGCTTTTGATAGTAAGCCTTAACTGTTGCGTACTTCTTGTTTGAGTCTTTCCTTTTTTTTCTTTAAGGAAATGACGAGCTTTATGAGCTATTAGAATATTAAATTATTTGCCCTACCTAGAATGAATGCAGTTTGTGTTTCATCAACTATAACTGGCATCAAAAGATGCAATCTTAAGACAAGTATTTTGGCTATTACTTTATGTAGAAAATTGTCACAACTTATGTGGTTGTAGTGCCTTATATTTTTAGGTTTATATACCTTAGGGATCAACTATATAAGGGTTTGATTTATACATGTAATATCACTTTTTTTTCTCAATAAAGTCAGAGACTACCCTTAGAATATCATATTTTATCACCTTCCAATGGTTTCTGATGAAAGAACCTGAGTAGCCATCAAGTCCAGTGGATTTATCAACACCCATGGACGAAACAACATCCTTTAGCTCATACATATTTATTGGCTTAATCAAGGTTTTATTCATGTTCTCATCAATACATGGTTGGGTCAAGTTTATGAGGTTAGAGAAATATATGGGACTAACTGTTTTGAAATATGTTATTATAGTAGTCAATGATTATATTATATATTTCTCTTGGATCATTAGTCCAAGTTCCATTATTTTGTTCAAGTGTTTTAATCTTGTTTTTATCTTTCCTTTGCTTGGTTACTGCTTGGTGGTCCTATCTCCCAAGATTAGCCAATTGTTTCTTGATCTTGAGGCCCAAAATTGTTCCTCAGTTGACCAGATTAACTCAAGCCTTTTGAGTTTTTCATTGAGATACTGCATATTATTACTCCCATTATTGGCTAGGGATTTCAGTTTCAATATTATTCCATTTTCTTAATTATACTTCATTTTGACTCACTTTTTATTCCATCTAATTAGAACACCACTGAGATAGTTTAGTTTTTTTTACCATATCTGATATCCCTTTTACCCTTATAGGTCTTCATGTTCAACCAAGAAGTGTTCACAAGAGTATCACATTCTAAGTCTTGTAGTCAAGACTTCTCAAACATCAACCTTTTATTTAATAAATTTTATCATTATCAAAATGTACAACAATTGGGGAGTGGTCAGACCCTATTGGAGGCAGGATTTGCACCCAATCTTCCTTAAAGATATCTATCTATTCACCATTTCTATACACCTATCCAACTTTTGTTTGTTGTGCTCATCTCCCTCTCTCTTATTGAACCAGTAAACTTGCATCCGTAAGATGGGATATCATTAAGGTCAAGTTTTTTCATAGTTTTTTTTTGAAAATATTCAGCTTTTCATAACTTTTTAGATTATATCCCATTTTTCCATGGTGAAACATGGTGAGATTAAAATCTCTGATGACATTCCAGGGCATATTTCTACCCCTAGAGGCATTATCTGCTATATATTTCAAGTTTTTTATCTTATTTTCATCTTCAGTTGAGTTGTAAACAAGGGTAGTGTAGTGTTTCCTAGTTTCTCCATCAATTACTTCACAATGAATCATATTCTCATTTTTTAAACTCGACTTTTAACATGCAATTTTCAACAAATAAAGCCAGACCCCTGAAAGTTCAATAGGTACCACATAATCATGTAAAATCATACTAATAGAAACTTCTAGAAACTTAACAGATAAATTTTTTATTTCAGAGAGAAACAATACATGAGGTTTGTGTGCTTTAACAACCTCATTTAGTGTTAGAATTGTCGAGGGAGTCCCAATCCCTTGACAATTCCAACCAATTTGTATGATTGAGCTTTGATTGGTTGTTTAGGATCAACCATGCAGTTCCTTTCCTTCTTTCCTTCCTCGGCCTTAACTTTATATTCATTATCCATACCCTTCTTGCCAATTGGCTCATTCTGTTTAGCCCACAAGAAGATATATCTATTTTTAGACTCCAGACTGAGTTGGTTATGTTTACCGACGACACTTTCTTTATAGCTTCTTCCTCGAGTGGATTTACTCTCCTTATATATTTTCATGAGATCATTTTGTATCCAGCTAACTTTACTTTCTCCCACCAATTTCGTATTTTGAACTTGAATCTTGGTGGTCCTTTGTGTGTTCTAAAATAAATGCAATAAGTAATTGAACCACAACCGCAAGTGTACGGTTGTCCCAAGTAATAATAGTGATAACAGATTCGTTCTCAGGGACGGTTGGTTAACTACAATGCTTATCAAGTAATGATTGGTTGCACTTATGAAAGCAATTAAAAGACAATATGATTGATTGGTTGGTTTTCTAATTCCTAAGATATTAAGACTAATGCGAAAATGTAAATAATTAACTAAGACGCAAGTAAATGAAAGTAAAACGCAAGTATGAGCAGACAGTACTTGAGAGACGCAAGGGTTTTCCTAACTATCATTCATTTCAGACATTGTTTAAGGGACAAATTGGTAAATTTGTATTGGTCGGGATTCTATATTCTCCTTACCCCGTTAGGGTGGACTCAGGAGTAACTCTCAAGTGCTACAAACCCCGTCAGGGTGATTATAGTCCACTCTCAAGTGATTAAGTTTAAATTACCCAATAGGCCATAGGTTTAATTAAGCTCGTCAGAGTCAAATAATTTCTAACCTACATTCGTTAACTAGTTCGGTACCTAAACCCCACGTCAAGGTGATCCAATCGCCACTAATTGGAATAGCTTAGATACTAAGTCCTATTATTGATTGATCAGGTCAAAAATAGTAAATAAAGTGCAAATTAAAGAAAAATACAATTTACCCAATTTGATTTAAATAATAATAATCCCAAATCCAAATGTATAAAACGAAATCAAATTGGGATTAACCCATTATGCGTTCTCAAGCACTAATTAAGTTTAGCTCATAATAATTGAAAAGACAAAAACTAAAGAAATAAATAAGTTCATCATGTTTTACAGAATAAAATAGAAGAACCTAATTACGGAATTGAATTGGCTGAGAATTGGAGATATAGATAGTCTCCAGCTCTTGCTTCTTCTCTTCCTGCCTCTAGCTTCTTCTCTGGTGTCTGACTCTTAAGCGTATGTTGTGTTATGAAAAAGATGTGTGAAAATAGAAGTCTAAAGCCCTTTTATAATGTTAAAAACGGATTAGGGCTTGGACCTAAGAGTAAATCAATATTTAAATGTCCAAGCCCAATTTCTAAGCCCAAAATCCCGTAACTGCTGATACACCTTCACTAAAACGGCTTTTCCCGCTTCGTTATGACTCTGATTGACTTGATTCCAGTTGCTAAAGTTCCGTGACTCGATAAGGAATGTTTTCTCTTCAAAGGTCAGCGGCTAAATCATCTCTTAAGCGCCTTGAAATCAACAATCTTTGGCCTGTAAAACAGATTTGCAGCTCTAAAACAATTTCCTTCGGGATTTATCTTCAAGTCTTGACTCCATATCACGATCTTTGACTCTCTTCTCGGATTCCATTCCTAGCTAATAATTAAAACCTACAAACTTTTCACTAAAATACACAAGATTACGCGCAAAAGTTTAATAAATCAAAATTACTAGAAATAAAATGGAAATTCCGGATTATTGCATATTAGCACCAAAAGTCTATCTAAATAGTCAAATAAACACCAAATATGATGTCTCCCAAGGGCATAAAATTAGAACATTTAGGGAGACATCAAATCTCCACTGACGTTTTTATTGTTACCAATCTTGTTGGAGTAGAAAAGGTTGTTTTCATAGAAGGTGAGTATAGAGCCATGTGTGATGAGTGTAAAAGGTTGTTGGTTTGCATCATGGTTTTAAGGCTAGGAAATTTCAGGGTTGGGGTTTGAGCTGATTGTGGAAATTTTATAAGCAGAGCTGTGGGTGTAATAACTTCTGAACATATATAATTTTTGAAGACCAATTCCCAAAATGTAGAGTAGTAGGACTCCGCACTATTTGGTCAAAGATGATTTTCTTTTTTGGACTTTTAAAAATGTTGAGATTGGTGGGAATCACATTTTCTTTTTGTGACGTGGCTAGAGGAGTTCTTTGGCGTATGAACTTACCACCGAGCCCCTTTCCTTGAAGTTAAAAACAGAAAGGGTCTTGTCCTTAACAGTAAATTCAAAATTTGAATTTATCTTTGTCTTTTATTTTGTTCACTGTTATCAGACCGAGTTTGACTCGTCCCCTCAAGACAGGTTGACTTCATCTTCTTCGTTTCAGTAGCAGGTGAAATAAAACCTTCCGCCATTTTTTATTCAATAAATGAAGGTACCGTACCATGTATCCATATTCCCAGTCTAAGCTAAGCATAGAGACATTCTTATAATTCCGAGCTAAATGGCCAATCAAACCACATTCAAAACATACATCACCCAATTTTTCATATTTAAAAGTTCCATTGACTGGCCTACCTCCTTCTCTTTTGAGCAGGAAGTTACCCATTAATGGATTTTTGACATTTACAATATTACGTGCTCTTGGAGAATTAAACAATTTAAAGGTGTTGATGGGTGGAATCTAGATAACCTTGCACCTCCCCGATCTGGCAAGCTACCTTTAGTATATTCGATTCTTTTAGCATAGTGTTAGCCAATCCTTGAATTCGAACCCAGAATATGGTTTGATTCCTCTCATCTTCCGAGATTTTTACCCCATGTTGGAACCTCTAGATAAGAACATGTTTTCTGGCGATGTTCCATGGCCTATTGGCCCAAACACGATGACAATCATTGTCGATTTCAAACTCTATCATACAAGTATTAAACCATTTCTCCTCAATGGTGACACTTTCTTTAATGCCTCAGTGCTTGATGATAGATTTATTCAAAAAGGAGAAGCCAATAGTTTCCTTGAAGAGTATTTTGGCCATAAGTTTAGGGTCATCACATTGGCCGTAGATTGAAGATGATTCTTCATTCAAGACCAATTCAATTTCCTCATTAAGACATCCATAAATGTTGTTGTCAGAGCTCATGATTAGAAATAAATAGGATTCAGTGAATGGAGTAAAAGATCAAGAGACAAATCAAGAAAAACAGAGGGAGGAATGGGTGAAGGAAAAGAGGTGAGGGTAGGTGGTTGAGGAGAAGAAGCGGAGATAGAAGATGAGGCTAGAAGATAGAAGAGTGACAGTGGCAGAGTGGTGTTTGATGGATAGTGTTTATGGCGGTGGGGTTCATCTTGATTCTTGTGCCATAAAGAAAATAGGCGATAACTTCCATAGTATGCGCTATATACAATGAAAATCTCACTTGTTGTTCTAACTTTTAACCTATCTTGGATTATTTTTGAATTTTTTTATAATCGTAAATGTATAAATTAAAAACCAAACATGGCGTCAATTACAAAAGTTCACCTAATCCCTGAGGGTTTGGTAACAAAAGCAAGAAGTTTAGATAATTGGGGAGGGGTACGAGTAGCTCAATGGTTAAACAAAATGTTGTATAACTTTTGTTTTGCCACAAAATCAACAACATGGTTGTTCTTTCTACTAATAAAGAGAAAACAAGTCACACAAATCTCTGTAGTGTTATATCTCTACTAACTGTTAGATAATTTTCTATTGCATTTAGGGTGTGATTGGTATGATGTACTGAGATGAGTAATGTAATTGCATTACTGATTTAAACATGATTAATGTGATTAGAACGCCGTAATCAACTCCGTAATACCATTCCTTCCGTAATCTCATTACAATGAAAATGAGGTTTTTTATTACATAGCTACTGTCCATGAATGACTCATTACAATCGTAATGGATATTTTCTTTAACAAACAAAAATAATTTTATTAAACTTAATATATTACACACTTCTTATCATATCTTTTTCCCATTAAATCGTATATATAAAAACTCATGTTATTATTTTACAAACCCAGGAAAAATTATATTATATTTAAAAAACTATGTACATACATAAATTGTATATAATTACATAAGATCTTTATATCGGTGATATATTTGACCATAATATACAAAAAATTATAAAAAAATATTATTATTTCTCACATATCTATAAATCATGAATCAACATATTCATCAAAATATTAACATGAAATTACAATTTTATTTAATTATTCAAATTTTACTTTTCTATAACAATTAAACAAGTTACCTAGTCAATAACTAACCAATTGAATTCTAAATTACAACAATCATACCACTATCATACATTCTCAATAAAAGTTAAAATAAAAAATGTATAAATGTAAGATTTATCGAACTATATAAACAAATCATTTAAAAGTATAAAAATAATTTATTTTTCATATTTTATTTTATTAAAACTATTAATATTTTATAATAATAAAATGATTAACTTATATCTTAAATAGTTTATTTACAATCTTATTTAATTGAACCAGTTATTAGAACAAGGTTGAAATTAACCCAATCATTACATCCCCATTCATATAGCATACCAATCACTATATAATGATTACAGAGTTCATTACATTCTCAACCTCATTACATTCCTGCCTAAATCCATTTCAGCATATCAATCACTACCTTAAATCTCGAGTCCCTAATGACTTGTATAAGTTTTTTCAAATCATATGCCATAGTATTGGAACCTCTCTGATAATGTTTTGTCATCTTACTTGCAAAGATAATATCTAAGGCATCTGCCTCCACCATGGATCGCGAGCCATACCTTTCAGTTTTACCTTCAATCATAAGTCCTTCTGTATTCCTAACATTACAACCCACTTCTACTATACCATTTATAGTATTCCACGCTGCATCACAGTTTATTTTAAAACAGTTACTACTAGGGGGTCCATTTAGGGTCCGATTTTATTCTCACCATTCCCTTACAATTAGACTCGATACAGCTTGGGGCTCGCTTCGAGCTACACTACCTCGAGAAGTTGATGTAAGGGCCTTAAGATATACCAACTCTCTCAGACGGAACCTTAACGTTAATACTATTATCAACATTATCCTCAGATAGAGAGGTTAGATCCTTCCCATACTCAATGAAGGACCGAGACGCATTGTTAACAGAATCTAGGGGATCGAGTTTCGAGTTACAAAAAATAGCATTATTACGACAAAATCCAAATGTTCCACACAAGAAAAGCCTCATAACACACAGTCTCAAGGAATTTTCTCTACTCCATGAAAATCTTTCACATACTCAACGATTCACATTATCCATTCATCAAAACTAGAAGTAACTCTATTAATGGTAAGAGCAAGACCAACGGGGTCTTCAAATGTTATCTTTGGAGACCCAAAAGTAAAATTTTGTCGAAAAATCAACACCAATGGTATTTATAAAGACTAGTCAAATATGAAGATAGAGACTTGATCTCTATATATTTTGTCAAATTTAAATACATATATCCATTTAACTTTTTGTTAAATGGATCAAAAGATGCCTACTAATATCATACCCTCGAGTAATTTTTGGCCTATTCTGTCTATTATAAGAGTTGTGAGACTTTGAGTAACAACAGAGAAAAGGAAGGGGGACAGAGGGTCCTTTTGCCTTAAACCTTTAGTGGGTTTGGCTATTCGAGTAGATATCCCATTATAGTTTATATCATAGCTTACAGAAGTAATACACCTCATTATCATGTCAATACATTGTGAATGAAATCCCATTTTCATCATTAGAGACTCCAGAATGTCCCACTCAATATATTCAAATGCTTTTGATAGTAAGCCTTAACTGTTGCGTACTTCTTGTTTGAGTCTTTCCTTTTTTTTTCTTTAAGGAAATGACGAGCTTTATGAGCTATTAGAATATTAAATTATTTTCCCTACCTAGAATGAATGCAGTTTGTGTTTCATCAACTATAACTGGCATCAAAAGATGCAATCTTAAGACAAGTATTTTGGCTATTACTTTATGTAGAAAATTGTCACAACTTATGTGGTTGTAGTGCCTTATATTTTTAGGTTTATATACCTTAGGGATCAACTATATAAGGGTTTGATTTATACATGTAATATCACTTTTTTTTCTCAATAAAGTCAGAGACTACCCTTAGAATATCATATTTTATCACCTTCCAATGGTTTCTAATGAAAGAACCTGAGTAGCCATCAAGTCCAGTGGATTTATCAACACCCATGGACGAAACAACATCCTTTAGCTCATACATATTTATTGGCTTAATCAAGGTTTTATTCATGTTCTCATCAATACATGGTTGGGTCAAGTTTATGAGGTTAGAGAAATATATGGGACTAACTGTTTTGAAATATGTTATTATAGTAGTCAATGATTATATTATATATTTCTCTTGGATCATTAGTCCAAGTTCCATTATTTTGTTCAAGTGTTTTAATCTTGTTTTTATCTTTCCTTTGCTTGGTTACTGCTTGGTGGTCCTATCTCCCAAGATTAGCCAATTGTTTCTTGATCTTGAGGCCCAAAATTGTCCCTCAGTTGACCAGATTAACTCAAGCCTTTTGAGTTTTTCATTGAGATACTGCATATTATTACTCCCATTATTGGCTAGGGATTTCAGTTTCAATATTATTCCATTTTCTTAATTATACTTCATTTTGACTCACTTTTTATTCCATCTAATTAGAACACCACTGAGATAGTTTAGTTTTTTTACCATATCTGATATCCCTTTTACCCTTATAGGTCTTCATGTTCAACCAAGAAGTGTTCACAAGAGTATCACATTCTAAGTCTTGTAGTCAAGACTTCTCAAACATCAACCTTTTATTTAATAAATTTTATCATTATCAAAATGTACAACAATTGGGGAGTGGTCAGACCCTATTGGAGGCAGGATTTGCACCCAATCTTCCTTAAAGATATCTATCTATTCACCCTTTCTATACACCTATCCAACTTTTTTTTGTTGTGCTCATCTCCCTCTCTCTTATTGAACCAGTAAACTTGCATCCATAAGATGGGATATCATTAAGGTCAAGTTTTTTCATAGTTTTTTTTTTGAAAATATTCAGCTTTTCATAACTTTTTAGATTATATCCCATTTTTCCATGGTGAAACATGGTGAGATTAAAATCTCTGATGACATTCCAGGGCATATTTCTACCCCTAGAGGCATTATCTGCTATATATTTCAAGTTTTTTATCTTATTTTCATCTTCAGTTGAGTTGTAAACAAGGGTAGTGTAGTATTTCCTAGTTTCTCCATCAATTACTTCACAATGAATCATATTCTCATTTTTTAAACTCGACTTTTAACATGCAATTTTCAACAAATAAAGCCAGACCCCTGAAAGTTCAATAGGTACCACATAATCATGTAAAATCATACTAATAGAAACTTCTAGAAACTTAACAGATAAATTTTTTATTTCAGAGAGAAACAATACATGAGGTTTGTGTGCTTTAACAACCTCATTTAGTGTTAGAATTGTCGAGGGAGTCCCAATCCCTTGACAATTCCAACCAATTTGTATGATTGAGCTTTGATTGGTTGTTTAGGATCAACCATGCAGTTCCTTTCCTTCTTTCCTTCCTCGGCCTTAACTTTATATTCATTATCCATACCCTTCTTGCCAATTGGCTCATTCTGTTTAGCCCACAAGAAGATATATCTATTTTTAGACTCCAGACTGAGTTGGTTATGTTTACCGACGACACTTTCTTTATAGCTTCTTCCTCGAGTGGATTTACTCTCCTTATATATTTTCATGAGATCATTTTGTATCCAGCTAACTTTACTTTCTCCCACCAATTTCGTATTTTGAACTTGAATCTTGGTGGTCCTTTGTGTGTTCTAAAATAAATGCAATAAGTAATTGAACCACAACCGCAAGTGTACGGTTGTCCCAAGTAATAATAGTGATAACAGATTCGTTCTCAGGGACGGTTGGTTAACTACAATGCTTATCAAGTAATGATTGGTTGCACTTATGAAAGCAATTAAAAGACAATATGATTGATTGGTTGGTTTTCTAATTCCTAAGATATTAAGACTAATGCGAAAATGTAAATAATTAACTAAGACGCAAGTAAATGAAAGTAAAACGCAAGTATGAGCAGACAGTACTTGAGAGACGCAAGGGTTTTCCTAACTATCATTCATTTCAGACATTGTTTAAGGGACAAATTGGTAAATTTGTATTGGTCGGGATTCTATATTCTCCTTACCCCGTCAGGGTGGACTCAGGAGTAACTCTCAAGTGCTACAAACCCCGTCAGGGTGATTATAGTCCACTCTCAAGTGATTAAGTTTAAATTACCCAATAGGCCATAGGTTTAATTAAGCTCGTCAGAGTCAAATAATTTCTAACCTACATTCGTTAACTAGTTCGGTACCTAAACCCCACGTCAAGGTGATCCAATCGCCACTAATTGGAATAGCTTAGATACTAAGTCCTATTATTGATTGATCAGGTCAAAAATAGTAAATAAAGTGCAAATTAAAGAAAAATACAATTTACCCAATTTGATTTAAATAATAATAATCCCAAATCCAAATGTATAAAACGAAATCAAATTGGGATTAACCCATTATGCGTTCTCAAGCACTAATTAAGTTTAGCTCATAATAATTGAAAAGACAAAAACTAAAGAAATAAATAAGTTCATCATGTTTTACAGAATAAAATAGAAGAACCTAATTACGGAATTGAATTGGCTGAGAATTGGAGATATAGATAGTCTCCAGCTCTTGCTTCTTCTCTTCCTGCCTCTAGCTTCTTCTCTGGTGTCTGACTCTTAAGCGTATGTTGTGTTATGAAAAAGATGTGTGAAAATAGAAGTCTAAAGCCCTTTTATAATGTTAAAAACGGATTAGGTCTTGGACCTAAGAGTAAATCAATATTTAAATGTCCAAGCCCAATTTCTAAGCCAAAATTCCCGTAACTGCTGATACACCTTCACTAAAATGGATTTTCCCGCTTCGTTATGACTCTGATTGACTTGATTCCAGTTGCTAAAGTTCCGTGACTCGATAAGGAATGTTTTCTCTTCAAAGGTCAGCGGCTAAATCATCTCTTAAGCGCCTTGAAATCAGCAATCTTTGGCCTGTAAAACAGATTTGCAGCTCTAAAACAATTTCCTTCGGGATTTATCTTCAAGTCTTGACTCCATATCACGATCTTTGACTCTCTTCTCGGATTCCATTCCTAGATAATAATTAAAACCTACAAACTTTTCACTAAAATACACAAGATTACGCGCAAAAGTTTAATAAATCAAAATTACTAGAAATAAAATGGAAATTCCGGATTATTGCATATTAGCACCAAAAGTCTATCTAAATAGTCAAATAAACACCAAATATGATGTCTCCCAAGGGCATAAAATTAGAACATTTAGGGAGACATCAAATCTCCACTGACGTTTTTATTGTTACCAATCTTGTTGGAGTAGGAAAGGTTGTTTTCATAGAAGGTGAGTATATAGCCATGTGTGATGAGTGTAAAAGGTTGTTGGTTTGCATCATGGTTTTAAGGCTAGGAAATTTCAGGGTTGGGGTTTGAGCTGATTGTGGAAATTTTATAAGCAGAGCTGTGGGTGTAATAACTTCTGAACATATATAATTTTTGAAGACCAATTCCCAAAATGTAGAGTAGTAGGACTCCGCACTATTTGGTCAAAGATGATTTTCTTTTTTGGACTTTTAAAAATGTTGAGATTGGTGGGAATCACATTTTCTTTTTGTGACGTGGCTAGAGGAGTTCTTTGGCGTATGAACTTACCACCGAGCCCCTTTCCTTGAAGTTAAAAACAGAAAGGGTCTTGTCCTTAACAGTAAATTCAAAATTTGAATTTATCTTTGTCTTTTATTTTGTTCACTCTTATCAGACCGAGTTTGACTCGTCCCCTCAAGACAGGTTGACTTCATCTTCTTCGTTTCAGTAGCAGGTGAAATAAAACCTTCCGCCATTTTTTATTCAATAAATGAAGGTACCGTACCATGTATCCATATTCCCAGTCTAAGCTAAGCATAGAGACATTCTTATAATTCCGAGCTAAATGGCCAATCAAACCACATTCAAAACATACATCACCCAATTTTTCATATTTAAAAGTTCCATTGACTGGCCTACCTCCTTCTCTTTTGAGCAGGAAGTTACCCATTAATGGATTTTTGACATTTACAATATTACGTGCTCTTGGAGAATTAAACAATTTAAAGGTGTTGATGGGTGGAATCTAGATAACCTTGCACCTCCCCGATCTGGCAAGCTACCTTTAGTATATTCGATTCTTTTAGCATAGTGTTAGCCAATCCTTGAATTCGAACCCAGAATATGGTTTGATTCCTCTCATCTTCCGAGATTTTTACCCCATGTTGGAACCTCTAGATAAGAACATGTTTTCTGGCGATGTTCCATGGCCTATTGGCCCAAACACGATGACAATCATTGTCGATTTCAAACTCTATCATACAAGTATTAAACCATTTCTCCTCAATGGTGACACTTTCTTTAATGCCTCGGTGCTTGATGATAGATTTATTCAAAAAGGAGAAGCCAATAGTTTCCTTGAAGAGTATTTTGGCCATAAGTTTAGGGTCATCACATTGGCCGTAGATTGAAGATGATTCTTCATTCAAGACCAATTCAATTTCCTCATTAAGACATCCATAAATGTTGTTGTCAGAGCTCATGATTAGAAATAAATAGGATTCAGTGAATGGAGTAAAAGATCAAGAGACAAATCAAGAAAAACAGAGGGAGGAATGGGTGAAGGAAAAGAGGTGAGGGTAGGTGGTTGAGGAGAAGAAGCGGAGATAGAAGATGAGGCTAGAAGATAGAAGAGTGACAGTGGCAGAGTGGTGTTTGATGGATAGTGTTTATGGCGGTGGGGTTCATCTTGATTCTTGTGCCATAAAGAAAATAGGCGATAACTTCCATAGTATGCACTATATACAATGAAAATCTCACTTGTTGTTCTAACTTTTAACCTATCTTGGATTATTTTTGAATTTTTTTATAATCGTAAATGTATAAATTAAAAACCAAACATGGCGTCAATTACAAAAGTTCACCTAATCCCTGAGGGTTTGGTAACAAAAGCAAGAAGTTTAGATAATTGGGGAGGGGTACGAGTAGCTCAATGGTTAAACAAAATGTTGTATAACTTTTGTTTTGCCACAAAATCAACAACATGGTTGTTCTTTCTACTAATAAAGAGAAAACAAGTCACACAAATCTCTGTAGTGTTATATCTCTACTAACTGTTAGATAATTTTCTATTGCATTTAGGGTGTGATTGGTATGATGTACTGAGATGAGTAATGTAATTGCATTACTGATTTAAACATGATTTATGTGATTAGAACGCCGTAATCAACTCCGTAATACCATTCCTTCCGTAATCTCATTACAATGAAAATGAGGTTTTTTATTACATAGCTACTGTCCATGAATGACTCATTACAATCGTAATGGATATTTTCTTTAACAAACAAAAATAATTTTATTAAACTTAATATATTACACACTTCTTATCATATCTTTTTCCCATTAAATCGTATATATAAAAACTCATGTTATTATTTTACAAACCCAGGAAAAATTATATTATATTTAAAAAACTATGTACATACATAAATTGTATATAATTACATAAGATCTTTATATCGGTGATATATTTGACCATAATATACAAAAAATTATAAAAAAATATTATTATTTCTCACATATCTATAAATCATGAATCAACATATTCATCAAAATATTAACATGAAATTACAATTTTATTTAATTATTCAAATTTTACTTTTCTATAACAATTAAACAAGTTACCTAGTCAATAACTAACCAATTGAATTCTAAATTACAACAATCATACCACTATCATACATTCTCAATAAAAGTTAAAATAAAAAATGTATAAATGTAAGATTTATCGAACTATATAAACAAATCATTTAAAAGTATAAAAATAATTTATTTTTCATATTTTATTTTATTAAAACTATTAATATTTTATAATAATAAAATGATTAACTTATATCTTAAATAGTTTATTTACAATCTTATTTAATTGAACCAGTTATTAGAACAAGGTTGAAATTAACCCAATCATTACATCCCCATTCATATAGCATACCAATCACTATATAATGATTACAGAGTTCATTACATTCTCAACCTCATTACATTCCTGCCTAAATCCATTTCAGCATATCAATCACTACCTTAAATCTCGAGTCCCTAATGACTTGTATAAGTTTTTTCAAATCATATGCCATAGTATTGGAACCTCTCTGATAATGTTTTGTCATCTTACTTGCAAAGATAATATCTAAGGCATCTGCCTCCACCATGGATCGCGAGCCATACCTTTCAGTTTTACCTTCAATCATAAGTCCTTCTGTATTCCTAACATTACAACCCACTTCTACTATACCATTTATAGTATTCCACGCTGCATCACAGTTTATTTTAAAACAGTTACTACTAGGGGGTCCATTTAGGGTCCTATTTTATTCTCACCATTCCCTTACAATTAGACTCGATACAGCTTGGGGCTCGCTTCGAGCTACACTACCTCGAGAAGTTGATGTAAGGGCCTTAAGATATACCAACTCTCTCAGACGGAACCTTAACGTTAATACTATTATCAACATTATCCTCAGATAGAGAGGTTAGATCCTTCCCATACTCAATGAAGGACCGAGACGCATTGTTAACAGAATCTAGGGGATCGAGTTTCGAGTTACAAAAAATAGCATTATCACGACAAAATCCAAATGTTCCACACAAGAAAAGCCTCATAACACACAGTCTCAAGGAATTTTCTCTACTCCATGAAAATCTTTCACATACTCAACGATTCACATTATCCATTCATCAAAACTAGAAGTAACTCTATTAATGGTAAGAGCAAGACCAACGGGGTCTTCAAATGTTATCTTTGGAGACCCAAAAGTAAAATGTTGTCGAAAAATCAACACCAATGGTATTTATAAAGACTAGTCAAATATGAAGATAGAGACTTGATCTCTATATATTTTGTCAAATTTAAATACATATATCCATTTAACTTTTTGTCAAATGGATCAAAAGATGCCTAGCATTAATATAAAAAAATTATAATATCACTATATATTTATATATAATAAAAATAATCAAATATATAATTTTTTAATTATTCAATCAATTTTTAAATATAAAAAATATATATTCAGATTTAATTTTTATATCAAAATATTTATAAAAAAACATATTATTATTTCAGTAAAAGATTATTAATTTTATATTAATTTACTCATATAAAATAAAATAATATATTTATCATATAAACTTATATTTAAAGCTACCATTGATGGTGCCATTAATTTAAAGACCTAAATTTAACAACGAGTCTTCAAATTAGGTCTTCAAATATAGATTTAAAGACCTAAAATAGAGACCCCATTGGTCATGCTCTAAGAGGATTTAGAGGGCTAGCCATCCATAATGCTCTAGCGTGGTGGCAATGGAAGAGTAAGTTACCCTCCACATTTCACACTTTGCACGTAGTTGAGGTTGTTATTTTCCTCTTAAATCTATTTACATTAGTAGATAATGCATCATTCGCCACTTTCCATATAAAATTTCTAACTTTTGGAATGACATTGAGGCCCCATAATAGTTTTCAAAGACCATTAAGAAGGAGTTTAGAATGACCAACTTGGCTTCTATTGTCTTCTTCCTTCTTTAAGCTAAGGATCTTGTAAACTTCCTTAACTATTACTTGACCTGCTTCTGATCTTGTTCATCTAGGGTTATCATACCCTCCCAAAATTGTAATGTAGATAAGAGATATCATCATAATTTGTGCAGGTGGGACAATTTTGTGAACGAGATACATTTCCACACCTTTTCATTTGCACTGAGCAGTTCATGTACAAAGAGTATTTCACTTTTCAAATATTTCACTAATTTCTTTACGCTAGGGATTCAAATGTCCTCCCAAAATACGAATTGAACAACCATTACAACTACCCATCTAATATTATATTTAAAATATCTCTACCTGTTAGGAGACTTCACCATCCCCAAAAGGCATTGTTTCTAATACTCGCTTCTAGGAAGTTAGAGTTACATAAATATTAGCCTCGTAATTGCATTCGGAGTGCAATTTTCTTTTTAATGGCCAAACATGTCGCACCCGAAGCAAATGAGGTGGAGTCCCTCATATTCCACTTTACACACCTCACTACCTATACGCACCTCTGGTTCTAGCGGTTTACTAAGATCATTTTCCACCGCCAAACGAGCATAATTGCCTCTAAGCCTCCCCTTCGTCAGAGGGCCGATTCTTACTATTCTCCCAATTTTATCACCTATCTTACGAAGGATTCTCGTAGTGTAATTGTGCATGCCCACATTAGATAACCTGACCCACACGGTGGTGGTAGTAATTGTGATAGTTAATACATTGAAACTCAGATTCCACTCGCGTACAATGAGATAATGGTCAAGGACCATCCACAGACCTCCCGACATAGTGAACACAAAATCTTCTTTAACAACGAATTTCACCATATAGTAACCATTACCAACATCCACTAGTTTGAACTGTCCCACCGGGTTCCATATTTGTTTCAATTTAGTGGATAGGTAAGCAAATCCCACATCACACCCCAAGAGGCGCACCATAGCAGTGTTGCGCCATAATCGAATACCCTCATGTATTTCTCTCGAGTCCAATAACCGTTGGTATATCCTCCACCTCCACAGCTTCGTCCCCTTTAACTAAATCCTCCATCTCATTGAAAAAATCCACACCCGTTACTAACTCAATTCTTTTTTAGTCAAAAATTGGTTAAGCCCCCATGTTTTAACAAGCTTAAGATTAACACAAACATGACATGGAATCCTAAAAATTCTAATTCTTGTACTACATTTACTGTTATGGACCATGCAAGTAAAATTGTGTATGATACTACAACACGTGTGAGTGCATTTTCATCTTTGGAGAACGAAACAAAATGAGTATTTCAAAACTATAGATTGACAAATTCTTACACCTAAAGAGTTGTCACTACTGAGAATGATAATTTTTCATTGATGAAGTCTCTATTATGTAATAATACTAGACCTTCTCTTAACATTAAACTTTTGATATATGAGATTAGATTTTTTGGTAAAGCTTAAAATTTAAACTTCTCCTTGATTTCGAGATAAAAAAAGACATGATAGCTGATTGGGTAGTCAAACAAAGGATTAGAGCCATTTTGTTCGCTTTGGAATGAATTTTCATTCTCCCCAATCAATTAAACTAGTTCTCAACGACTATAATGCAATATGCATTGCCTAGGCAACTATGTAATATTTTCCTATCCATCCAATCCTTTTCGACTAAAAAAGAAGAGTAAAGTAATATTATGACGACACCATTTTTCCAAGAAATCAAAAAATAAGGTTCTTTCTTCCTCAAAGAGAAGATCAAGACTACTCGACTCGCCTTAACCATTGATACACTCGCTCAACTGTGATTTTTTATCTTCATATTATTTATTTATTTTAAATTAATGGTTAATGGTGTGTGAAGATTGGCAAAAAAAATTACAAATAAAAAACCAGGAAGACATGATACCCAAATTCTGAAAATGATATAACATGTTGCTTTCGAAATTTATTTTTATGGAAAGTTATAGAGATCTTAGACAAAAACCTATCTTAGTCATAGTATATGTATTTTTTTCATATGTAAAATATTAAGCTTATTTTTTGAAAATATGTAGGTCTCAAATTGATGAAATTTGTGAAAAAATAATTGAAAAGTAGCATATAAAAACTCTTATCGTGTTAAAACATATGTTAAAACTAAGGAACACATGTTGAAATGAATTGGAGAGTAACTCGTTTATTTAATTTTTTATGTTCTTGACATATGCGTATTAGGATGTCCAAGTTAGAATTCTTTTGTAACATGCCAACTCTTGTTGTTTTGTAGATTTTGGGTTCTAAACATTTTTGAATTATTTATAACTTAATCTTTATTGAATTATATGTGTGTGTATATATCAAAGAAGAAGAGGGAAGGGGACAGGGGAGAGATAAGGGAGAGTTAAGGTTGATTTTTAAAGATTCTTAAGCTTAGGAGGAGGGTATTTGTAAATACATTTTATAAGTTGAGTGTTATTTAACAATTTTCTTAAAATTATTATTTAAATTTTTTTAAAATAAAAAAATCATGTCATTTAGACACTTAACGCTTAAATTAACGTTAGGTATGAACTGGAGATTATTTTTGTTACATAGGAGAGCCATTTTGTACTCAGAGTCATTGACTTGGTTCGAACCTACACCACTAGATTGGATGACCAAGACCTTGGCCAGTGAGCTAATCCCAACTAGAGGATATATTTGAAATCTTGGTTACTTGATATAATATTGAAAAGATGGATATCTATATGTCTAAATAAGAAAATCCCATTTTTAGGCCAAACGTATTCAAAATGCCCATTTTTAGACCTTTTCACTAATTTCGTGAGATATTTCATAGATTTTAGGACAATTTGTACACTTTAGATAGAGTTTCTAATTTGTATACGGCCAAATAAACATATAGTTCATTTGAAATGCCTAAATTGCTCTTAAAGTCAATGAAATATCTCATTAAATTAGTGAAATGGCCTAAAAATGGGCGTTTTGAATACGTTTGGCCTAAAAATAGGCGTTTTGAATACGTTTGGCCTAAAAATATGACTTTTAAAACGTTTGGAGTAAAAATATTTTTAAACCATAGGTAATGGCCTAAAAATGGAATTTGCTCTAAATTTATAAAGGTGGTCTTAAGATCTTTTTCCCTTAACTTTTAATCTAAATCACGAATTCTATTACATTAAATACTAACCATGGACGTAAACAACGTTTAATTTCTGTTTTTTTCCTTTCATCAATTTGTTTAATATCTAATCAAACCCTTATCACTTTAATCCCTAAAATTGATAAACCACTAAATATTGGACACTATAGACCTATCAGTTGTTCTAATTTTATCTATAAAATTATTGTAAGGATTCTGATTAATAGAACCTCACATGACCCTTTTGGTTAATGAGAATCAAAGTGCATTCATTTCCAATAGGGTGATTCAAGAAAATACCATGATTGCATATGAACTTATAACTCATATAAAAGGAAGGAAAAAAACTAAAAAATATATGCCATCTATTAAAGCTGATATTAAAAAAGCTTATGAATATATTGAATGGGATTTCCTTAAAGATTTCATGATAAAAATTGGGTTTGACATTGAATGGGTAAGAAAACTCATGATTTGCATAACTTCTGTAACTTACTTAGTTTTAATTAATGGTGAAATTCACCACATTAATAAACCTACAAGAGGAATTAGACAAGGAGGCCCTCTCTCCCCCTTGATATTATGTCTAATATCTAAAACCTTAAATGACCTTATAAGGGATAAAAAGGAAAAACAGTACAAGGAATTAAAATTGGTAATAACTGTCCTGAGGTCACTCTTCTGTTATTTGCAGATGACAGCCTTTTCTTCATTAGAGCTGATAATATTGAAATACAATCCTTTAATGATATTATGTTTAAATATCAAAATAGCACTAGATTATGCCTAAATTTAAATAAATGTGGGGTTATCTTCCGTCTTAATACACGAACATTTACCCGAAATATAATGGCTAAGAAAATAAATATGAAAAAAACAAAAAATCTAGGAAGCTATCTAGGACTCCCTACTGAATGGGGAAGAACAAAATCCAAAGATTTACAATTTTTAAAAGATAGGTTTTTACAAAAAATGGAGAATTGGAATCCATTATTTCTCTCAGAAGGAGTGAGGAAGTATTGATTAAATCAATTATCCAAAGCCTACCAAACTATATTATGTCTAATTTTATACTACTTAAAAATATTATAAATAAAATACACTCTATCATTGCTAGTTTTTGGTGGGGTGATAAAGGAAAGAATAGAATCCACTAGGCTAACTGGGATTCATTAACAGTATAGAAATATAATGGTGTACTTGGGTAGACCTCTACCTTATGAACAAAGCAATTTAAAGAAAACAAGCTTAGAATATAGCAGACAAAAAAGACTCGTTTCTTTATAAACTCCATAAAGGAAAGTACTTCCATAAAAATACTTTCCTAAAAGCCAAGATAGGAAGCTCCCCATCCTGTGGATGGAAGAGCATATTAATAGGAAGAGATACCTTCTTAAATAAAATTAAATAGAAAATAAGAAATGGAGTAAATATAAAAACCTATGAGCATAACTAGATAACCAACCGGAATTATATTATAAAACCTATTGCTTCAGATATAGTATGGGTCAAACAAATAATTAAAGAAGACAAGTGTTGGAATATAAAAATCCTTAATAATTTTAAATTTGTATCGTAAGAATATTAGAAATATAATTATACCTAAGTCCAGTTGTGAAAATCAAATGTCCATTGACTTCTGTAAAAATGGTACTTAATTATACAGTTAAGGATACTTACCATAAACTTAAAAATGATGAAATTAAAAATCAATTGTTAAAAAAACAAAATAAACACATTATATCTATTAATAAAGATAACCATTTATGGAAACTAATATGGAAAATGGTAACTCTTCCGAAAATTAGAAATTTTATATGGAGAGCAATTAAAAACTTACTACCTACGGAGAAAAATCTGGTAAAACGTAAATATAGTAATAGCAATACGTGAAAAATTTAAAATAACAACATTGAAACTATAGAATATATGCTCTTTAGATGCCCGTGGGCCAAAAGTGTATGGGTTGCTTGTCCCTTTAATATAAAAACTGAAAATGAAACTACATCCAAGTAGATCAATGGATTTTAAAACAAATACAACAGATAAATACAATATTTAAAAAAAAAGATAGAATTTTAGAATTTATATGTACTACTATGTAGCAAATATGAAAGGACATAAATAAATTTATCTATAACAATCAGAAATATGAGCCTATAAATACCATTAATAAGGATGAAACTTGAAAAGAATATTATAAAATTTCAAACCCTAATGATATTCCTCTCTAAATTATACAGATAGTGGGACAATTCAAAAGAAAACAAGTAATATTATACAAAGTATAAATACGAACAATAATAATTGTCATCTTAAATTCAAGGATAAATGGAAAAAAGCTTCTCCAAATAAATTCAAAATTAACTGTGATGCTACTTTCGCGGATAAAGGAGCAGCTATGGCATTGTCTAGTAAGAAATTCTAATGATGATTTTATAACATAAAAAAATTGAAAAGTCGAAGCAGATTCGGTGTTAGAGTCAGAGGCCACCGGTATTTTTGAGGGCTACTGAAATAACATCGGAGTTTCCTTTTGGCAGTGTAATCATTGAGAATGACGCGAAAGAGATCATAAAGCCCCTTTCTTCAAATCAAATAATTTAGAATCATTCAGTTAAGAATCTTATTTGTAATATTTATTATTTTGCTGAACTTTCAAACCCTAGTTTTACTTGTGTTCCTAAAAGTAAAAACATGACTGCTGACTGGATCGCCAAACAAAATTTTTTTAGCACTTTGTTTGACGGCTGGGAGACTTGTATCCCTCCCAGATAGATTTTATTCTACGTTGCGATAACGAGCCTATAGGAATAGGCTAACTTGTAACTGTTTTGATTTTTATCTATCTATATATTATCCTTTCGAAAAAAGAAAAAAAAAAAGATTTGTAATGATATCTCTCCTCTTTATATCTTTCATTTCTCTCTCCATGTCACTATATGCATTCATTCCTGAGGAATTTGTATTTGAGATATAAAGATTGGTTAATTAGTTTGGAGATAATAAAAGTTAGGAGAGGATCATTATAAGTCGAACCTTTCCTGTCATCAGTAAAATGGAATGAAGTACGCATCTAAAAGGCTATTGCAAATATAACTTTAGTGCTGATCAAGATCATAATGATCTTATTAGTAGGACAATCATATTGAATTTACTAAGAACAATGCATACCAATCATTCTGTTCTCACATTTTTGGGGGATAGTGGAATATTCTAGATGTTATTGATTTATTTAATATATCTAGGAGTATTGGTCTTCACGGATGCACAGATTACAATAGCTTTTTACTGTCTTTACAAAGTGTCTAAAGTAAGTCCTCAAACAAACGAGAGAAGCTTAAAGTAGGTAACAAGATACAACGAAAGTGAAGCAAGTGCAAATAAGTGTTGCCAGAAAAGTAAAGCCGAAGACTCACTCACCGCATAGCCTCGTAAACTCGCAATTGCTCCCAAAAGAATCGCACTTGGTGTCGTGTATTGCAACAAAAGAACAAACCTATACATCTCATCACCTTCAACGAGAAAACCCATCTTATCAGCCAAAGTCACAATCCCAATTCCTAGCAAAGGAAGTATCAACAATCTCGCTACAATAACACCAATCATAGTACGAATCCCGAGTTTAGACTCATTCGGTCCTTCCGCTAGCATACTTCCAAGTATAAGCATCACAGACGGCACCATTGCACCGGCTATAATCTCTAAACTATCGGTTAAAAAAGCAAGAGGCGCGTCATTTCCAAATACAAAATCGTTTAACTGAGGAATCACACCCACGATTATCGCTAAAAAGGAAACAATTGTTGGTGGTAAAAGTAAGTGCTTGTTAATTTCAACATTCTCTTCATCAGTCTCGTAAGATTCAACCCGAGGCTCCATCAAGGGATAAACGATGGTATAAACAAGAATCATAGAGACCCATTGAGCGAACGAGATATAAGCCGCTCCTTTCTTATGGCAATGAGGTCCGAAGAAACTATGCTTTGTATGACAAACAGATCCAACTATAGCGAGGGGGAGATTTCCGGTATTACCAAACGCAGTCATTAGGATAGTGAGTCTAGTAAACTCGGAAGATGGACGACAAATTATGACTACTAAGATACCCAATAAAGAAGCGATAAATGTATTAATAAAAACATTAACGGGGATGAACCACCATTGAGTTATGTTGTTTAGAGTAATCGTTTGTCCTAAGTGGGTAAAGATTAAGCAGGGCAAGAAGAGAGCAAAAACAAGCCTGCTTAGTAACATAAATGTCGCTTTAGGTACAATCTGGAGTCTTGGATGAGCTAAAAGTAATCCAAATATAGTAAGGCATAGCAGCTTTAGCAATGGTTCGATTGCACTCATTAAGCTCATGTTATTATTAGCTACATCGGCTAAAAACTGAAACATCGTTTCTTTGCTATAAATAATCAGTTCCTGTCCGCTTACAAAAGTAAAACAAGGTAATTAGTAAAGTTCATTCCATTTTTTTTTTCCAAGAAACACAAGGTTATCCTTAAAAATGAACACAATATTACAGGGCTCAAAAATATTTATGTGCGGATAAACCTAGACCTAGTAAGGAGTATCGATACAGTCATGTTGTTCTAGTAAGTAGTTAACAAAGTATTGTATATTTTTTACAAAATTGCAGTAACTTAAATTCATTAGAGATTATCAAACCAAAAAAAAAAAAGGATTGGTTAAGGACAATCATGAATAAGAGTTTAAAATAAAAACTTAATGCAAATTATTGTACCTTTTGGGGCGAGAACTTGGTGACGTAATAGCAAAGAGAAGACGTGAAAAGGATAATACGAACCTTTTTCTTTTCTTTCGGAAACTCGGTTGGCCGATCACTGGAACCCGAAAATTTCTTTTATTTCAGAAAAATTTGTTATTGCTTCCTTTCTGTTATTTTATTTTTTATGTTTTCGACTTTCATTGGGCTTATTTACGTAATATAAATATATTATATTCTTCAGTTTCCCAGGTGATAGCTAGCTGTCAGCAGCAGCTACGGGATGCTTCCAGCAGCATCATCTATTTGTCATTTTTCTTTTCTGATCCTTATCTACTGGAGACTGATCTTAAACCCCGCATGAACCTTAAAATCATAGTTTCACATTCGGACAATTAAAACAAACTTATTATGTGTGTGTGGCTAAAACCTCAATCAAGTAATAGTTGAAAACACGAGATCTCAAGGTGAAAGTAGGGATGATCAGAAAGACTAGTAACGCGTAGAACCCACGATTCAGTTTTTTCATTTTGTATTTTAAGTATTTTTACCATAAGCTTAAGTTTAAGTAACTATTTACTATCGGGATACAAAGCTAATAAAATAGATAAATAGTTTTATTGATAAATTTTTATTTAAAGAAAATTCTACTTCTCATAATAAAATTATTTTTCATCCAACATATATGATATATAATAATGACAAATATAATTCTCCACGACTTGTTCCCTAATATTTTGGAATTTTCAATACATAACTATATTCTCATATCATTCTAAATGATTTTAGTAAAAGCAAATTTAAAGAAAAAGTATTTGTTTGAGTCAAAATTTCACCACAAAATTTATAAAGTGGATTCAATATAAATCATCAAATACTTAGTGAGAACTCTCTCTTGTATTGTCATCTATACAATGATAACATGTTGGAAATAACACAAGTCCCACACAATATTCGTCCAAATTTTTGATAAAGATCGGAAATGAAAAATATCATAAGGAAATTTATATAAACCGATAAACTCACACGCGACTCAAAAGCAATGAGTTGATCCTTTGGAATGGAGAACCAATTATGCAACAACTTGTCTCCTCCTTCATTTCCAACCGAAACATCAATTTCCTCTTTTAATTCCCATTATTGTTTAAAGAACGAACATATTGTTGTCAAAGGCATCAAATGCATGTTAAGGAGTCAATTTAGGATTTGGATATTTCTCCTAATAGCCCATCCTTGTTTTGTGGTTTTTCTTGAGATGAGCTCGGTGAGTTAGACTTGGGGTGTGAAGCTTTTTGACTCTCCATGAAGATAAAGTCTTTTTTTTGTTCAAATCCATGGATGTGTTTGCTAGGCTTGAATTTTGGCCTATTCTTGCTTTGGCAGTCTCCTTCTTCTTGGTCTAGTATTCTATATAAGAAATATAAGGACATATTTTTATTTTTTAGAACTTCTCTGACCGTGTATCCTTGCCCCAAATTTATCGAGTAGTGTCTTTCAAGTGGCCTGAAGATGTCCCAATATCTAACATATTGCGCAGATTCCTTAAAAGTTTCAACGATTGGCAGAAAGATCTTTTCAATTTTTCCAAGTTTTGAACCAATTTTCATAATGCTGTCTTCGTTGATAAGAAGTGATGGTATATCATGGATTTGTATGATGGAAGAGGTTGTTGTTAGCTGGGCATATATATGCAAGTTTGCCATATCCCATTATTGAAGAAGAACGTGTTTCCTCACCAAATTACATGGACGATTATCCTAGATCTTCTTGAGATTAGTTAATGTTTCAAAGTATCGATACATGTGTTAAAACCTCTTTTGAACCTTTTCAAAATTGTCCCATGATTTGTTGATGTCTTTTCTAAAGTAGTTGAAACTTATTCAGACATTTGGTATGACTTTTGTAAATAACTTATCTCAAGTAGAAGTGTAATAAATCTTGAGAGTAGAGATGGATTTACATTATAGGAATTAAGGCTAGGCTTTCCCATAATGTTCAAATACAATTTTTTCATCTTAATAAAAAAATAAAAATAAAATTAATAAACAAATGGTCTCCGAATTTTACAGAATCTTTCATTGATCCCTAAATAAAAAATCTTAGTTTTGTTCGGGAAAGGATAAGATATGTTTTTCTATAGAAACAAAAAAAATTTACTAGGTTTTTAGAGATAGGTGAGAGTATTTGTTTCGGAAGAGAAAAGTCAGAGTTCTTGATATTCTCTAACTTTTTCTCGATTAGAAGAAAAAGTATAACTCAAATTGACTAAAACAAAGTTCCAATAAAACGGAGGGGAATCTATTAATTAAGGCCCTATCCATATCAATATTACTAACAAAATCCCACTCCCTAACTACTCATTTGAAACTCAACTAGAAAGGGAAAAACCCAAAAAATCCTCCTCTCCTCTCTTATTCACGGTAAAAAATATTAAATCCAAAACAAAAACCCAATTAAAGTTTGAAAATCAAAGTACTCCCTTTCTCTGTTCCCTTTCCTTCCCCTCTCTTCTCTTTTGTTCTTACAGGAAGAACAAACCAAAAGAAATCTATTGCCTTCGCCAGTCCCTTGCACTAAAAACAAGCCTCCATTAATGGAACTCCACCAATCGCACCAAGGCTCTCTCTCCCGCACAAGAAAACCGTTGGCGCTGTGGACCATTCTCCACAATCTGAAACCCAGGCTCTCTCCCGCAAGAGACACCGCCGCCGTTGACCATTTTCCACCATCTCTACGCCGTCGTCGCTCTCCTGTATAAGAAAACCGCCGCCGCTGTAGACCATTCTCCACCACCTTCAGATCTGTTCTTCATTGCGTGATTGGAACAAAAAAGAAGTGATCTCTTCAAATCTGATCTTAGCCGACCGATCTCCTACACAAACCGCTGCCGTCTGGACCATTCTCCAACACCATCTTCAAACCAGCTAGCGAGGAACCCAGATTAAGGTAAAAAAATGTTTCATTATTTTTCAACATTCACTTTTCCTTTTTTTAGTTCCACCGAGAGTGTGAAGAGATTATGTTTTTGTATTTGTTTTTTGGTCTAACTACTAGTCTGGCTACTTAGGGCTGAATACTTGGGTCCGACTAAGTGGGTCCGACTACTTGGTCTAACTGCGGGAGATGGCTAAGTGAGTGTGAAGGGATTATTTTTGTTTTTTTGTTCGTAAGCGAGTGTGAGTGTGAAGAATTCTTTTTGTTTTTTTGTTCCTGTATGAGTGTGATAGTCAATGGATTCCTTTTGTTTTTTCTCCTATGCGAGTGTGAGGTTTTATCATGTTTCATTGTTCCCATGAGAGTGTAAGGTTTAATCATGTTTCATTGTTATCTTTTGGAACATAAAATACATGTTTCATTGTTTTGCAGTAAAAATCCGTTTGGAATAAACTGGTGGAGATGGTCAGTTAGAGATGGTCTTCTAACTAGGTAGGGTTTTTTGGGTACGAGTTTGGGTACATCCATTGAATCTTTTTTTTTTTTTTCGATGTATGGGTGTCCGGGCCAGCTTACGCGCACCACGACTAATCCCATAGGAAATATACACGCTTCCTCATGCATACTTCCACTTAATCAGAACTAGGTTACCCATGTTCAGGGAGGAGACTCGAACCATGCACCCCTTGCTTACCCCCTTTAAGGGCTCAAGAAATAACACGGCTGAGGGGATATTTTGGCACAACTGTTGGAGGATAGTTTGTTTCCAAATTTTAACATAGACAAAAATCGATACCGACCCTCCTAGACTTTGACATGGACAAAAATCAATTAGGCTTACACTAAAATGCTATTAGGACTTATAATGCAATTATATAAAAAAATTATTTTATAACATTCAAAAAACGGCATACATACGTATCCCGGAGAATAGGTACATACCCAGTTAGAAAATAGGTACGTACCCAAAGAAAAACGTAGGTACATACCTATCAGATTAATTTAAATAATAAAACTAATAAAAAAGAGTATAAAGAAAAAGAGTAATGATATATGTCACTCCTTTTCATGTCACCCTTTTATCACCCGTCTATATATATGTGTTAATTTCCTTGAATAGAAGATAGAGAAAAATTAAATAGGATAGAGAAATCAATTCATTGGTCCATATAGGCATACACGTATGAGGTGATAAAAGGGTGATACAAAAAGGGTGACAAATATCATTACTCAAAGAAAAAAAAGTCTAATCAGAAAATTAGATTAGAACTTTTTAAAGATTTTTTTCTAATTTAACTTTAAAAAATAAATTGTTTGAATTTGAGCTTTATTTGTAGATTCGGATAATAACAATAACGGAAAGAACCCCTATCATTTTGATTAATTGTATTATAAACCCTTCACTTTCTCAATTTGATATCCCACTCCACCCCACAATACAAGTCCAAAACCTTCCCACAATCATCAAAACCCGCCGCAAATTTTCTGCTTAAGCAACCAAATCAGAGTAAACCAAAGACGGCTTCTTTCAAATCTCCATGGCTTCTCTATTCAACAAATTCCAAGAGGTAAAAACATTATAAATTTACATTAATTTCTTACAATTTCAGCTTAATTATCGCTTCCTTTCTCAAATTCTAAAAATGGGTGTTAATGAATCACCAATCAAACATTTGAAAATGCTCACGTCGATCCATAAAATTAAGCATCATTTTCCATTTTCTAATTGATGTGTATATTGTAGTTAATTAGTTGGATTTAATTTTGGGTAATTCAGCGTATCTCATATTATTCCGATTCAACCAAAAATGATTTTAATTATCTATAATTTTGGGTTAATTATTAGGGTGTAAAAGTTCTTGCAAAAAGTCCAACATTTGCTAGAGATGTACGACACCTTCAATTCGAAGCTGACATTAATCGATTATTCCTTTACACCAGGTTTGCTTCATTTCCTTAATTAAATATTTCTTTTAATCTAATAATTTAATATTTTCAGCTATAATCGATTGGGTAAAGATGCAGCTGAATCAGATGCAGAGGAAATAATAGACATGGCTAGTAAAGCTTCTTTAACTGATCAACAAAAACAAGTCCAAGAAAATCTCCATTCTCAAATTCAAACCTTCTGTTCACATATGGATCATATTCTTGTACCGGAAAACCCATCAGATCGGAGTAGCACCACCGCTCCGGCGACCCCTCGCCGGAGCGGCCTTGGTTTCGCTATAGGCAAAACCACCAATTTATCCGATCATACTGGTAAGTACGCTAAATCTAGACCGTTCATTTACATTATATCAATCTAAACCAATCTAAACCAATCTAAGCCCCTTTTTTCCAGTGCAGTTATACCAGAAACAAAGGGATTATCACGTATCGAAGTATCTAACAAGTTAAAGGATTTAATGGGTTATACTTTAGATATTAAAAAATCTAATATTCCACATAAGGAATCTGGACAAGGCTTGTTTATAAACGGTGAAGTTGATGTAGGAGGTGTAATAGCGTTTTATCCAGGTGTATTATATACACCTGCTAATTACCGTTATATCCCTGGTTATCCAAAAATTGATTTACATAATCCTTATCTTATTACACGGTACGATGGAACTATAATTAACGCTCAACCTTGGGGTTTAGGTGGCGAATCTCGTGAATTATGGGACGGTTTAAATGTTTCTCAAACACTTAACACAGATCGGGCAGATCCGTCAGATCGGTCAGATCGGGCAGATCGGGTAGATCGGGCAGATCGGATGTGGAAAATGCTTAGTAAACCATTAAATCCGAGAAAATTTGATACGAGAAGTGAAATATTGGAAATGAGAAATCCGTTAGCTTTTGCTCATTATGCGAATCATCCATCGAAAGAATTCGAACCAAATGTGATGATTTGTCCGTATGATTTTCCGTTAAATGAGAAGAATATGAGGAGTTATATTCCGAATATTTTATTTGGAAAAGAAGAGGAAGCGAATATGAAGAGATTTGGTAGTTTTTGGTTTAAAGGGTGGAGATCGAATAATAATAAAAATTTAGATGTACCGATTTTGAAAGGGCTTGTACTTGTGTCTACGAGAATGATTTGTGATGAAGAGATTTATTTGAATTATAGATTAAGTAATGCGAAGAAAAGACCGTTATGGTATAATCCAGTTGATGAAGAAGAGGATCGAAGAAGATGGGGTTGATGAGGAAGTTAATTTTTAATTTATATTTTGTATACTTGAAATTATAATAAAGAATATTCCTAAAGAATTACTATCAGTTTTGCTCTGACTGATTTTCTTGCGTTTGTTGTATTTGTTTTATTTTGGTTGGTTAACCAGGAAATTATGATGATTAGTTAATTTGGTATTTGATCGTTATGAAAAAAAAAGTTATATATTTATCAACTTTAGATAAATTTGAACATTTCAGTTTTGGCAAAAATCTTAGGACTAATTTTGATTTTTTGGTTATTCTTTTTATTTATATATCTCTATTCAATTTTATCGCAACGTATTGATATATTCTGTTTGGTACGTATCAGTTACATTTTTTTCATGTTTGTTTTATGAATTTTATACAATCAATTTTTTTTTCTTATAATTGCATGATAGGTTTCAAATAGTATTTTAAAATGGTTTTTGTTCATGTTCAAGGAGGTTAATGTATGTACTTATTTAGATATCTCAATCAAAGTTACCGTGTCAAGGTCTAAGGATTGGTACGTGTCAAGTTCCTATTAGTAAGTCTCAAACTACCGTGTCAAGGTCATATTGGTATGTGCCAATCAAAATTTTTCTGTAAAATAATTCAAATAAAATGAAAAAATGAAACATGAAACATTTGAATTGAAAAAAAACAAAAAGATAATATTAAATTGGTACGTACCAAACACACCCGATTGCTACGTATCAACAAGAATCAATTGGTGTGTACCAAGAAGATTCAGATCTAAACAATTAAAAGTATAGAAACCATCTCCAAGTGTTGTGCCAAACAATTGTTTTATGAAAAGAAATAATTTAAATAAATCAGTAAAAGAAAAAAACAGATCTCTTTCACACTTGCAAATACAAAAAACATAGTCAATTGGTATGTATCAGAGTATACATATTTTTTGCAAAACCAATTCAAGAAAATCAGTATAAGACTATGAAGCATTGTTTATGTTAAAAAAAAGAACAATGAAACATCATAAACCCTTCAAACTTGATTGAAAAAAAAAATCTTCACGCTCGTACTGAAACAAAAAAAAAGTCTCACAGCCACAAAATGGCATCACTTCTCACGGTAAAAGTCTTCGAATGACAAAAGCCGTTGCAAATATTTGATAAAAAAAATCTATCGAAAAAAAAACTCTTTACCATCTGAACAGAAAAGAAAAAAAAACTAATCTATTCACTTGCATCATATTAACATAAACAAAAGGAATTCTCTTCATACTTGTATCACAGGAACAAAAAAAAAAAAATCTCTTCACACATATATTTGGAACAAAAATAAAAAATAAATCTCTTCATACTCACTAAGAGAATGAATTGCCGGTGGCGGTTTTCTTGTGTTGGAGAACAGAGAAGGTGAGACGGTCATTAATGGCGACAGTTTTTGTATGCTGGAGACTGGTGAAGGTGAGAAGCACCAGTGGCTGCGGTCTTCTTGTGCACGGGAGCAACATGAGTTCTTCTGCAGAGAACGACTAAGGTAAGTAATGAAGATATTTCTTTTTGTTTTTTGTTATGATACGAGAGAAAAAGAGGCAAAAGAGAGAGAAAATATGGAATGAGTGAATCTGAAATGAAACCTAATGAGGTTTTCCTTTTGGTTTTATATTTTCACTAGAATAAAAGAGAGAGGGGTTTTTGGTCTTTTAATTTTTTTAGTTGGAATCTAATTAATTGTTAGAGAAAGGCTTTAACAAGAACAAACAAGGTTGTTGGAGCTTTTATAAACAAACCCTCTTTAGATAAAAAATGAGCTGTATAATGATCATATCTTTTATAATGTGTGAATAAAAGTATTTATTAAAAAAGGATGTAGTATGAGAGTGAAAGAGTTTTTCAATTTTTTTTTAAAGTATTTTGTTTGATCATAGAAGTAAAAGTAAATTTGTTTTTTTCTAAACAAAGTTGTTGGGCATCTACTAACAAGTTTAGGTTGATTTTTAGTAGTTTATCTGTCTTTAAAAATAATGCCTATTTAATAAAAGTAGTATCTCAAGAATATTGTTTACTTATAATTTCAAGATATTTTTGGAGGTGTATTCAACTAAGAGTTTGTTGGATTTGTTTGGATTTTTAAAATCCATAGACTTTGCAAAATCTACAAATTGTTTTAATTCTATATAGAGTTTATAAGATTCTTTTTAACTCTATATAGAATTTAACGGATTCTTGCGTTAAGATTTCAATGGATTTAATAGCTTTTGTTTTTCTTCTAAAAAAATAAAATATACATCTATTCAAACAATTCAACAAAAAAAGGTGTTCCAACACCACGAGGGTCGATACAATTTTTGTTTCGGATTTATAATTTTAGTTTTACCTTCTGAATATTAAATAAATAATAAATTTTAAGATAGAAAAATATATACACCCGAAAACGTTGAAAAATTTTAAAAAAGAAAAGAAAAGAAAAAGTAAACTATGAAAAATAATGAAACACTATTTTTATGTTCGATAAACAAGAATAATGAAACAGAATAACCTATAAGTCTATAACCCATCTCTTCACAGTAATGGTAAACTATGAAAATCAATGAAACATTATTTTTATGTTCGATAAAAAAAACAATGCAACATGATAATCTAAAACCCATCTCTTCACACTTGCAAACCTTGAAAAATAATGAAACATTATTTTTATGTCTAATAAAAAAACAATGAAACGCGATAACCTATAACCCATCTCTTCACACTCGCATTGGAAAAAAACAAAAAGAAATCCCTTCATACTCAATTCAATATGCCATCAATTGATGAAACGATGCCTAGTCCCAATTCAAAAACACGGCAGTGAATGATTAAAAATTAGAATAATTATAAAATAGTTTTTTTTTTACCTTAGTCGTTGTTTTGCTTGGAGTTTATAAAATCTCTGCTTCCGCAGAAGGATTTGAAGAAGATTTTTTTTATTTATACTCAAACTTCAAACTCCTATAAAGTCCAATGACTTGGAAAGTCCAATAACTTTTGAATACCTTAAAATTTTAATGGATTTAAAAAAGTCTTGATTTAATACATCTAGATTTTAAAAGAGTTTTTAAAATCCTAATTGAATACCCTAAGAATTTAAAAGAGTTTTTAAAATCGTGATTGAATACCCCTGGACTTTTAAATTCCAAAAAAATCCAACAGACTCTCAGTTGAATACACCCCCAATATATCTCACATTTTTCTATTATTATTCTTATTAAAATATTTAATTATATGTTAGTAGCAATGAATATTTAAAATATCAAAAAACTTTATGAGAGGTATTTTGGCAATGGTGAATATAATTAATATGTTTTGATTCGTGTGAAAAGTTAAGTGAATATTATTTTTGGAACGGAGGGAATAAAATTTAAAAAGAGGCATTTTGTTTCTCTAAACTCTTTTTGACAACAAAGAATTTGTATGCAAAATGCTTTTGTTTTCTTCAAGAAATGAATGTTTTTGCAAGTATTTTGTTCATGTGTTTCCAAAGGAACATCCAAACTATAATAAAAGTCATTGTAATTTTTTTGTTTAATTTAATTTTTCTTAACAAAAGGTTGTTTGTTATAAAATATTTTTTTTTGTAAAGAGAAACAAATATAATATCATCATCAAGATTATCACAAATATCAATGTACGATGAGTAAAAGCTCTAGTTAGAAATTACCTCCTCATTGGCTACTATGACGACAAGATAATGATCATGAGTATCATCTTCGCTTTCTTCAATGACAATGTCGATGATTACCCATGAAAGAATTCCCAAATGGCATAATCCGGTGAGCAATCATCAACAATGGTGTACTCTGACTCGGATCTGACACACCACGATATCAAATATTTTAGCATTTTATATGAGTCTTGCCTTATCATCTTCGGTAAAGTCTTAATGTCCTTTACTTCTCGGTATAGCATACTAACTCCGAATTTATTTATTTCTTCCTTGTATGGAATAATGGGAACTCTACTCGTGATCATCCAAAACTCATTATCTATGCTTTGTGGACATTCTTCCATTCTCTTTCTCCAATGAATATAATTTGCACCTATAACGAGTGGAGGTCATGTAATATAAGATTCTTAAAAAAGATTAGTTTCCATGTCGTTTACTCTACTAATAGTTAATCTATAATCATAGAGTTGGGTTCAGTACCACCTATAAGTTCTATGGAGTGAATAAGACACTAATACAATAAATTCTAATTAAAATATTTCATGATAATAATTAGTTAAATAAATTTCTTCTAGGTGATTTATCAAACACCACGGGAAAATGCAATACGATAGATAAGCTAAGCAAACATATACATACGATATACAAAAAGATCAGGTAGAGAATACAAAATGTTTGAATTCGCGAAATCCTAATCCACCACCTAAGAGCATGACCAACAGGGTGTTTATTTTGGGTCTTCGAATTTAGTTTTGAAGACCTAATTTGACGTCTAGCTGTTAAAGTTAGATCTTTAAATTAGTGTCAACATCAATGGTAATTTTGAATTTGAGTTTTTAAATGATAATTGCATATATTATTTTCATTTATATTAATAATAATATTTTATTTATCAACCGAGTCAATGACTCTGAGTCCAAAGTGGCTCTCCTATGTAACACAAAAAAACATTAAATTTTAATTATAAATTTGTTTCATATTTAAAATTTGACTGAATAATTAATAGAAATCATATTTTTAGGTTTTTTTATTATATATATATATTAATATTTTAATTCTTTTATAAATTCTATACAACTTTTGATTATTTTGATAAAAAGTGGAGTACTCCCTCTGTTTCATAAAATTTGTCCATTTACCTTTTCACATATATTAATAAACAAATGCATTCACCATTACAAAAATACCCCTAATAAAGTACCTTGATATTTTATATGTGTATTGGAAATATTAAATTTTAATACTTTAGTAAGGGTAATAGTGGAAAAAGTAGGAAGAAAGAGTCTTAAACTCCTAAATCGTTTATATATTTGGAACATTATTTTAGTAAGTGGACACTTTCTATGAAACGGAGAGAGTATGTATATATGTATCCAAATTTAACAAAATATATAAAGATCAAGTCTCTATCTTTATACTTTACTAATCTTTAAAAACACCGTTGTTGTTTTGCTAAGAACCAATGGGATCTTCAAATGTTATATTTGAAGACCCAAAAGTAGAATTAGATGAAAGAAGCAACACCAATGGTAAATTTAGAGACTAGCCAAATATAGAGATAGAGACTTGATCTTTATATTTTTTGTCACATTTGAAGACACATATCTATATTTAACTTTATTAAAGTCATAAAGAAATATTATCAATAAAAGATATATATGCTAATTTTTCGTAACCCATATTAATTAACTAATATAAAATAAAATATATATATTTTTATTTACTACCAAACAATTTTTTTTTATTAATATTATATTTTAATTTCATGACAAAAATATTTTTTGTAAGTGTTTATATTATAATCATTAGAAATATAACTATATATAAAAATAATATTTATTTATATAATAAAAAAATCAAGTTAATCTTTTTTTTTTTATATAAAATAATTTTCATTCTCATTATGTATTTAATTTTTATTTTAATAATAATTATATTATAAAAGTGTAATATTACTATTTAATTCATAAAATTTGAATACTATAAAATGATACAGAAAATTAAATACTATAAAGTAATTTTTAATTTCCTTTATTTTTATAATAACATTTGTAATTTTTCAACACTGTTTTTCAATATCAAATTTATTGTTTTTTATTTTTATAGTCCTAATAAAAAATATATTACTATTTAAATAAAAAATTATTAATATTTAACTAATTTTATTAAAACAAAGTATGAATAATCAACATAATTTATATATTTACTAGGTATAACCCGTGTCCGAGGGCACTATATAAAGACTGTTTGATTATTTAATTATCAATGAAACATCAGGAGTTTACGTAAATTTACAGTATTATGATTTAGCAAATTAACACCCAACATATATTGATTTTAACTATAGTCGTTATCCACTGGGTTGTAATACTTATAATATAGTCCAAGAGTCTAAATTTATCTATACTCAATAAATCAACAAAAATTATCCACTGGCTCTAGTGAACCAATTTGATATCGCAATTCTCCATGAATTGTGAATACCGAGGGTTCTCTTCCTCCAACAACCCTTTCATCCATTTTGACACCCAAGCTTGTAAAAGCGTTAACTGCATTATACTCTCGAGTGTAACGACAAAAAGATATAGACTGTGGTGTTGAGCCATCGTATAAAGCTTGAATTTCTGGTGGAGGAGTGATAAGATCGGTAGATTAATTTGGCCTTCCAAACAACATGTTCCGAATTTTGTAATAGACACATGAGTTTTTTTATCTTTCAGCCTTCCAATGTAAAGCTTTACAATGCGGGCATATTACATTCATATCTCCTAATAAAAAATGTACATGGGCTTCACTATTATATTCTCCATCAGTATCATATTCTTCTTCATGATATGAATTTGTTGGTGTTTCAATAATTTGTTCAGAACGAGAGGATTGACCGATATGTTGTGGTGCAACCACGGATTGTGTATTTGATTGATTAATATGATTTGGTGTGATTGGAGTTCTATCAAACACATGGTTACCTATAGGATGAGTTATTTTTAGCAGCGTATCACTGGACGAGTCCCCGTGATTTAACAACCTAAGTGACCTATATTTTTCCCAACGTAAACTTTGACCTAATCTACATTTGGATACCAACTAAACCTCTTGTTCCCGATTTAATGAATTCCGATTCATGGAATTACTTGAGCATCGAACTTGTGGTTGAATATGAGATTGTATTATTGTGTTTTGAAATGAATTTTGTGGTCTGGAAATATTCAACCATTCACATGAAAATTCATGTGCTTTATGTATGTCGAGTTAATCGACGTCGAGAATTCGATGAAGGTAATTCTGGATCTTTACTTGTCACTTGAGAAGTGTAATCTAACCATTCCCTCTCTCGGCGTATACGTTGGGCTCATACAGCTCTAGATAACTCAATATTTCTTGGATCCTAATTTTTGTGATGAATCTAAAGTTAATTTTATACATGAAGGCTGTTGAAAATTCAAATAATTTGAAATTCTATATTATATAGTGTACCATTTGGAAACTCTTTCTCTTGGATTTTGATTTAACAGGTGGGTCGACCTTTTCTTTTCCCTTTTTGTTTGTTCTATCACACTCCCGATGAACAATTTTTTGTTAACAAAATTTTAACTAATTCTTATGAATAAAAAATTTAACGTACTTGGTGAATTTTTCTTTGAAGGTTTATATCTTGTTGATCAATTATCTGACTTCTATCATTCTCATCAAGTATAACAATACCCTTATTTTTTTGGAAAGATAATTCTACATATGAATTTAATATAACATCACTACTATAAAATATTTTAAATAAATAAAAAATTTATAAATAAAATAAATAACATTTTGTTAACTAACTTGTTGATTATTTCGTCGAAATGGTGTCTTCTTATGAATATTACTTTTCTCTCCTTCATAAAAGTTGTGCATGGTCTTCATTTTTATGTCATGTATATTCAATACATAATATAACTTAACAAATTAATACATATAGATAAAATAATTATCTTTCGAGAAGTATTGTAAAAAAATGTTATAACCATCTAAGTAAAAAAAAAAAACAAAAATAGTATTTAAATGACAACTCACTTATTAAATTTCTCACTAATCCAATGTTTTTGTCCTTACACTCTTTCATGTAATTATTAGCATTTCATATAACCCCTTCCTCTCTCTCCAACATTGTAACTCAATTATTAATTCAGTGTTATAAGAGAATTTATTCTTCTCAACAAATTGTAAACTGAGGTCTACCATTACTTGCTAATGGAGGCCACTGGTTGTTTGCTGTTTAAATGTGAAAAAATTAACTGAATTTCAATCTTAATTATACAAAGAGCTTTGGTTAAATTAAGCAAACTCTTTACTCATATTCTCCTTTACTATGCAGTTTTTAAATTAATCTTATGATTCTTAAACTTTTTACCTCAGTGTATTATACTGATGAAGATCTTCTACTATGATAAATTAGCTTAAGAATTTTTGTTACCTTTTTTATTAATTTTTTTTTCATATATAACGTACTCTTCTACTATTCTTGAATGTTCATTCATAATTATATAAGCTCTCTATTATGATTATAACTTTTTTTATATGTATTGAAGTATAATACTATGATTATCAGTAGGTAACGAAAATTATGATTATGCAAGTATAATCAATATAAAGTGATGGATTATGCAAGTATAATAAATATAAAGTGATGGGTTCAGGATTTTAATTAGTTTCTCAATGTGAGAAACACTATATATAAATAATTATTTTAACAACCAAAGAAAGCCCATAAATTATTTTAAAATCAAAGTCAATAGTTATTGTAATGTTCTGAATAAAAGAAATACTTACCTGATACAGCTTCCTCAAAATAATTACTTGCTATCCAACAGGTGATAAAAGCACGGATGTATGAAGAATTAAGATGAGCAACAAAAGCCACAATTTGTGTTTAATTGTAAATGTAAAAATCCATAGATTCTAACAGAGGTATTAAGAACATGTAGTACAAGGAATAAAAGGAGAGGGAAATGGTTGTTACAATTACAAATGCAAATAGATATTGAAGTAGTGGAGAGGGTGGTGGGTTTAAAAATAGGTAGTGTTAATATTAATTATTTTCACACCTATCTGACTTGTGGTAAATCTTGATTATAGTAATAAAAATATAAAAATAGAATAAGCGTTTGAGCAAATGAATGAATGATTAATCAATTGAGGCACTATGTTACTAAAAATCAGATGCACTCTCTAGTTAACTTAAAAAAATAGATGAAAAATTATCAATGTGTGTATAAGTTGGCCCTTTAAATGGAAAATTATGACTGTTCTAAATTATTATAAAAGATCGTTAACAACGGATTAAGGTAGATTTCTTGCTTTAATTGCATCTTTGTTCCCTGTATGCACCGATTATTTTAATTGCATCGAGAAATGCAGATTATTTATAGATTATAGAATTTATAGGGTATTGATTTGATAAATGTAGAGTTTTATGGGCGTTTAAGCGAGAATGCTAATCCAGAGTCGTCGTGGATTTCATATAAAAACACAGGTAAGAAGGGGGGTTCAGTTCAAGGACAAATGGGGTCTAACGATGGACAAATCTCTAGCTCTGGACTTGCATTGTAGATAACTTCTGGTGTATTATCCCGTTCGAAGTTTTGCAAGGGAAGTGCAGCCTCTTCTGGACTACTATCAAACATGGAAGAACCATAGAAAAAAGGTATTGCAGTGGAATATCTCGAGAAAGTTGTTATATAAGTGCTTCATACGAATACTATTTTGTAAATATAGCTGTCTTGTGTTAATTCTTTTTTTGAAGATGTATTTATTTTAGTGATGGGATAATACAGTAATTTATTAGGTACTTTAAGCGTGTTTCTGTTGTAATTTGGCTTTATTTATGATTTGGATGTATTTACGATATTTACTTTCGGGGTAAAATTATTAGTCACAAGGAAAGAGCTTATAACTTGGTTTTTCTTTTAATATATTACGTAACAATCGTACTATATGTCCATATTTTTATGCTTTATCAGGTATAATAGGATCCAAATAGTTAATCTTGAGAGTTTCGTTTTGTATACAGTATAGCCTTTGATTTGACAACTTATATGTGTTTGCTATGTATATAACACTCAGAGGGGTATATGGTGCAATTAAGTAAAAAAAAAAAAATCAAATATAGGGTCCTATGGAGCAAAACTCAAAAAAATACTACTCAAGGAACAAACACTAATAAGCTCTAATAGACAAAAACGTGTATATACACACTAATTGTGTAGGAGTCGATCTTAATATTGCATGGGCAATAAACTCAAATTTGAAAAATACAACATTTACAATAGGACAAACCAAAATCTAATGAAAAAATGTAACATATATCCACACTCCAAAACAGTAGAAAAGTTAAAAAAACATCCATAAGCTACTATAATGATCGTTCGACACATTTGTTTCTTTTTGTCATTTTCTATAGCCACCTCGGAATATTCGGGAACATCTGTGGACTAATATGGAGAATGGTGATGTATATCATCTTTCCAAACCTGATTATATGGTTGTAAACCACAAGCAAACAATATGAGCAAGGAAACGATAAAATAAACATAAATTACTTATGATATAAACCCCATCACAACAAAATTACCTTTTTAGAAAAGAAATTGCTGCATAGAGAGAAACTATGCAATTAACAGGGGATTATGATCCAATTAACTTTAATATTAATTATACCATTAAAGTATTAGTTGAAAAACTAACAATATGAGTAGTCCTCATCGTCTTGGTCCTCATTGTTTTGGTTGGATCCTCTGAGTATAAATTCATTTTCTATTTAATATCATCTGGGTACCACCGTTACAATTCACATAAATTAAAAACGGTCCCTATAATATTTTGCAAGAAGGACCTGATTTGTTCATTAGAAAGTCTTGGAAAGTCCTATAATTAATCCTCCATAGTAAATGTTTTAACCGTTCCAGTCTGACGATAGGCAAATATACATACATTATACCCATATAATACTGAAGCAACATGAAGTGTAAATAATAAAATAACCTTAGTAATCACAACAGTAATGTGTTCTTGAATGTTACCTTGATCATGGTGTGTAAATACGGCCAAATTTAAAGGTGTATTTCATTGAGGCTTTTGATAGAACAACTCTAAATCAACCACCTTTGAAGATGTTGAAGAGATTTATCCTTTACTTTATTTACAGTAATTTGCAGAAAATCACATTTTGTCTCACCTTTTGCCTTCAACTATACTCTTCTTGCTGATTGATTTTATCAATTCGATTTGAGTGGGTTGCAAGTTTAAAGAAACCCACAAAATGATTTTCATTAAATTGGTGGTTAAACTGAAGAACAATTCAAGCTTTGAACACGCTAATGTCTTTTTCTTTATTAAAATTTAATTTAGACTTGCCATTTCTGGATCGCAATGTGCAACTGCAATTAAGAAAAATTCAAACATAAATTTCCATAATTGGTTGAAGTGAATGGAGAAATAAATTTAAAGTTTGAGGAAACCTACAACATGATTTTCATTAAATTGGTGGTTAAAATGAAGAACAATTCAAGCTTTGAACACGCTAATGTCTTTTTCTCTATTAAAATTTAATTTAGACTTGCCATTCGTGGATCAAATGTGCAACTGCAATTAAGAAAAATTCAAACATAATTTCCATAATTGGTTGAAGCGAATGGAGAAATAAAATTAAAAATAAAGCGTACTCTTCTTGTTGATCAATTTTATTAATTCGATTTGAGTGGGTTGCAGGGGGTTGCAAGTATGAAGATACCTGCAACATTATTTTCATCAAATTGGTGGTTGAACTGAAGAACCATTCAAGCTTTGAACACGCATGTGTGTTTATCTATTCAAATTGGGATTTTAATTCAGGCTTACAATTCGTGGATTGCAAAGTGCAACTGCAGTTAAATAATATTCGTGGATCAAATTGGTTGAAGTGAATGGAGAAATAAAACTAAAAATAAGGCGTGGAGGAGTTTTGTTTGTAAGGAGTTAAGTTTTGGTAGGAGTAGTAGTGGGAAGTTAAAAAATGGATAGATCTTGACCATTGAAGGTGTCACATATTTTTGTTTTAGGTGAATCATGGCCGTTAATTGACTTTCGGGTTGTCCCATACAATATTGATATAGATTAGTATTTTTTATATAGAAATCAAAATTTAAAACTACACCATTGACGTTGACATTGATATAAGACCTAATATTTACAATGCTCTTTAAATTGAGTCTCTAAATATAAATTTTAAGACTTAAAATAGAGACTCCATTGGTCATGCTCTAACTAATTTTACATTTGATGACCAAAAAATTAACTTAGTTTAAAAAGCAACACTAATGGCATTCGTAAAGACCCAAAAATTAACTTAGTTTAAAAAGCATCACCAATGTCATTTGTAAAGACTAGTCAATATAGAGGTAGAGACTTCATCTCTATATATTTTATCAATTTTGAATACATATATACATATTTAACTTTTTGTCAAAATATTTAAAAGGGACATTATATCAATATAAATAAATTAAAATATTACTACATATTTTTATATATAATAAAAAATCTAATATATGAATATTTAAATACGAAAAAAATTATTATTAAAATTTATTTTTTATGTCAAAATATTAATAAAAGAATATATTATTATTCATGTAAAAATTTATTTATATTAAATTAGTTTATTAATATTATTTTATAATAGTATATGTAATTCAGATTTGAAGACCCAATTTAGAGACACGTTGTTAACATTGGGTCTTTAAATCAATGTCAACATCAATGATAGTTCTAAATTTGAGTTTTATATGATAATGTATTTTATTCAAATTTATATCAATATATTAATTTAAAATTGATAATTTTTACTGAAATAAAAAACTATATTTTTATGAAGATTCTGATATAAAAATTGAAATTAAATACAATTTCTTTATATTTAAAAATTGATTGAATAATTAAAAAAATCATATATTTGGTTTTGTTATTATATATAAATATATATAGTAATATTATATTTTTT